>OY970771.1:19460042-20060042 GCA_963853795.1 Xestia rhomboidea | reverse complement strand
ATTACAAGTCCAGTTTTCCTCACGATGTTTTCCTTCACCGACGTCTGTGATGTCAAAGATAAACTTAGAAAGAACATAATAATATGTACTGTCTTTATTCATATTATGAATATGAATTGAAAAAGACACATTGGTACTTGCCCAGATTTGAACCCACAACCTCATGCATGAGAGGCGAGGCCTTAACGACATTGTAAGTATACATTATGTGAGACAGTAAGTGAGTGTGACAGTACCTCGACGATCCAGGGATCGTGAGGGCCCGCCTGGAACAGCACCTCGCGGCCGCCGGCGCCGCACGCCTCGATGTTGATGAAGGCGCGCACGTCCTTCGCCCACCTGCGGAGCGGCGCTTACTCTTTACTAGGTCGGCCAGTGCGCCAGGCGGCAGGCGCAGGCGGCAGTGCGTACCTGTGCTGCGTGATGAAAGCGTGCGAGGCCTGCATGATGTTCTCCTCGGCGCCGTTGAACAGGAACACGGCGTCGTGGCGCAGCGGGCCGCCGGCCGCCAGCGCGCGCATGCTCTCCAGCAGCACGGCGCACCCGGCGCCGTCGTCGCTGGCACCTGGGACCACACCACGACCACACTCATGTCAGGTCTGCTACTACGCGCGGCACAAATCTGCTTTGAGTTTTCCGCGGAGGATTTATTGGATAAGGGCAGGAGAATTATGTTGATGAATGACGAAAGGAAAACCATGAATAAAAGTGCTTTATCTTATTGAATTTATCCCATTGAATTTATAACTGCTCTTTAGATTTCATGATTTTCCCTTCATTTAATTTATAATCATGTTTGTTACAGAGATTTGATCCAAATGATTGCCCCTATCGATTGATGTAAATAAAAAAAAATAATTAAAAACAGTCAGGACCCATTAAATAATCTAGACTAAAATCATTACATCCAATATGGGTCCCGACTGTTGCAGTCAATATGTCCTGTTTCTTGAACTTGTTTTTATCTTTTCAGTTTTTATTTAAAGTTAATAGTTTTTTTATGCAGTCGGGTTTTTTAATTTTTTTTTTGTTTTACCCCTTTTAAGTTACTTAGATACACCAGTTTAAAATACTCATGATGAGCCCTTTATCGAGCTGTTCAGGCTGCAGAGCGAGCCAAACATTTGAATTTGGCGCCAAAAATCCGCCATTTTGTTTCTTTTTTATTTTGATATACCTAGTGTCACTCTTACAGTAAATACGAATCTAACGACACCTCTCAAGCTAAAATCCATCGAGCCGTTCAGGCCACAGAGCGTGCCAAACATTTCAATTTGGCGCCAAAAATCCGCCATTTTGTTTTTTTTTTGTTTGATATACCTGTTATATGTATGATAGTTAGGAATTAAATATACATTATGTTACTAAGCAATTATTTTATGTTTCAAAAGTACAGTGGAAGCACACACAAAACCAACACGTCTAATCCAAATCACAGACAACTTGGCACCCCTTACCATAGATAATATATTTTTACATCATACTTCACCTTCCCTTTTTAGAGTAATACACCACCAATAATCAAGTACAACTAATTTAAAAACATTACAAATTTAACCTATTTACCGGTTTAACAATTCGAGACGATCGAAGATGGATGGATGGATGGATGGATGGTGGATTCGATTCGATTACGAGATAAGACTTTCCCATAAAATCTAATATATCAGTAGAAACTTTTGCAAATCTTCGATTTGATATTTTATGTCTTATTAAACTGTCATGAGGATTAGCCGACCTAAATTTTTCACAAGTACGACATCTCATTACATAATCTTGAATATCTTTAGTCAGTCCAGGCCAATAAAACAATTGTCTGGCCTTCCCTATGCTTTTACTAATTCCAGGGTGACCTTCATGAACTAAATTTAGAACATACATTTTTAAAGACGAAGGTACAATTATTTCATTTTCATAAAATGCCAAACCTGATTGAAAATATATATTGTCTTTCAACTTAAAAAAATGTTTACAGTTATTTAAAACTTTATGTTCAGCAGGCCATCCGTTTAAACAATATAAATTTAGTTGTCTTAAAATTGGATCATTTTTAGTTTCATTTTCAAAATTCTGTTTTCTCTCTGGAGACATAGGTAAATGTGCAGTTATTGTATGGACCATTTGCAACATTTGTTTATCACTTTCGGTGTAATTTAATTTATTTCTAGAAAGCATGTCTGCAAAATGCAAAAGTTTACCTGGTACATAATATACATTTAAGTGATACATTAGCAGTTTCAGTCTAAATCGCCTTAACCTAGGTGACCCAATTTTTGAAATTGGCTTTGACGGAGTTCCAGTAGCAATCACCGAAGTACACCTTCAGGTCACTCCATCAAGTCCGGAGGTAAAGTCTCATCATAACTAACAAAACGAGCCCAAACTCGGCTCACCCAGTACAACACGTCAAGGAGTTCCAGTAGCAATCATCGAAGTACAGTACCCAGCAATAAATATTGCACATCGACCTTTGGAAAGAGACAATCGGCTAATTTCGGCTTCGTAGAGCGCTATCTCTCTCGCACGAAATACAAACAGTCCGGTATCTATTAGGAGCTGTTAAAACAATTATGATTCGCTTCTTTTGATAATTATTATTTGTATAAAATACACCAATTTTTCTATAGTGATGGCTTTAGGTTGGGGTAAAATAAAATAAAAAAAACATGTTCCCATTATGTTTTCGTATTTAATTATTTTGGAAAATTACAGCTGTAGTGTACATAATAAACAACATTAATCATATTGTTAAAATGAGACATTGTAATAAAAATAATAATAATTCTAATTCTCAATTACTTCCATTTCACTATCTGTGCTCTCAAAGAGATCAATATCACTGTCACTGTCAGCCGTATTTATCACTAGTCTATCAGTGTAATTGTCTAAACCGTGTTGAATGCTTCTATATTCATTCTCACATTTGATTGCATGATCGCAAACCTTTTTCCAATCTTCAGCCCCGATCATGTTTACTTTTTCAGTCAATAATGTTTTTACTGTAGTTAAATTCATACCCACATTTCTAGAGGCTACATAGCCTTTCAGTTGAGACCATATATTTTCTATTGGATTAAAATTCGGATGATATGGTGGCAATCGCAACACAGTGTGCCCATGTTCGGCAAGTACTTTGTCCACGGAAAACTCTGTATGCCTCTCCTTGTGCTGACATATAATAGCGTAAATCTGGGTTTTTGTTAATTTTGGATCTACTGGAATTTCGTGTCTGTTTAACCAGTGGATCATTTCCTGTTTAATGGTGTTTGAGTTGGGGGGTCTTTCAACATATTTGTTGTGATAGGGTGCGTTATCGATAACTAGAACAGAATCACTGGGTATATTTGGTATTAATTGATTAACCAGCCATTTTTCGTAGTTATCGTTATTCATTTCATTGTGATAGTCACCTGTAGTGTCCGTGGATTTATACGTTAAAAAGGCACCGGGTACAAAGCCTTTTTCATTACCCGCATGAACTATTATCAAACGTTGACCTTTTGAAATTGGCTTTTTTACTCCTTCTTTCTTGTCATCACTCCAAGATTTCCCTTTAGTGTGGGATGTATGTATGTAAGACTCATCCATGTAGACGATATTTTTTCCTGATTCGCGAAATTTGCGTATTTTATCGAGGTATTCCATCCGTTTGAGACTTACATCGTGCTTTTCCATTAGAAGTTTTCGATTATCTTCCATTTTAGTGAACCGAAATCCCATCTCGTGAAGTATTTTTCTCAACGTCTTTTCAGACCCATTGTAATTAATAGCTTCAGATAATTTAGCTTTTAATGATTTTATTGTTGGCAGTTCATTAACCTCTCGATTCCCAACATAAATAACGGTTACCCCCTTCCCTCTCCACCTGGTTACGTCATCGCGTGAGTCATCGGACCGCGCGCGCTCAAGGGCCTACCACTCGACATATACGGGCGCTGAGAGGTTAAATCGTAAGTGAAAATCATACACCATTCTTCGAACAACATCATAATCAAAATCGTCCATATGCAAACGAAATTGCTTTTTTGGTCTCCCTTTTTTTGGAGTGCTGAACTTTATTTCAGTAGAATGTGTTTCATTACTGACTTCGTTTAATATATTGTTCAAAGTTCTTCTTGAAATTCCAGTGGCATTTGCAACTCGCTCTTGAACCTTCTTAAAATAACAACTTACATTTTCATCTTCATTTTTTTTAAATCTGTCAGTTTCGGTTACAAAATATTTATAAACATTGTAGATAATTTCGCGTGACTGACCTCGTAAAGGTTTCCCTCTTTTTCCTAAAGATGCCATTGTGCAATTTTAAATTATTTAAATTTGGGGGTGTTAACAACTCTTAATATATTTATTTTATTTTATTTTTATTTTATTTTTTATTTTTATTCAAGAGGAACAGCAAACAGCTACAACATAAAGTATATAAAAAAAAAAGATACGCATAACAATTGAACAATATTGTAGCCCACAACGCTGTTCACAGATTAACTGTGGAATGTAATAAACAATTAATTAAGTGCTAGGGTAATAATACAAAATAATATTATAGACTAAACTTAATTAACTATCATGCTTATCTGTATTTTACACATCAATCAAGAAAGCTCCTTGAGTATAAGACATTTGAACTTACTGGGAGAACATGCAAAGATATCAATATGTTCAAAAGTCATGTTATAGGCATCAATCATTCTGCGAACAGGTGAGCGCAAACCAGTGTTAGAATGGCAGGTACGCATGGAAAATAGTCTACCAACGCGCACCTTTCTCTTGTACACGGTTCTAGGAACGACATAGCATAACATATTGGTTAACTCAATGCAGTCAAAACTATTTCTAACAATGTTATAAAGATTCATGGCCATCAAGTACTTGCGTCTACTTTCAAGTGTTGTAAGTTTGTACTTTTTAAGTAAATCCTGATATGGCAAGTAATATCCAAAGCACCTAAAATGCATAGCACGTAGGAACTTCTGTTGAACACTCTCAATCGCTTCAATGTACTTTTTATAGTATGGACTCCAGACGGACACGGCATACTCCAGTTGCGAGCGTACGAGAGACTTATATAGGTAAATATATGAAGAAGGCTTCCTAAAATCTAATGTCGAGCGCATAACAAATCCATAAAGTTGGTACGCTTTATTAACTATTTTACTAATATGCAAGTCTAGGCAGAGCTTGGAGTCTAGGATAATGCCGAGATCACGAACAGCGTCCACTTTTGTTAGGGGAGCATCGCACAGTGAGTATGCGTGTTTTACGATGTTTTTATTTTTGGTGAAGTTAAGAAAATAACATTTAGGTAAACTAAGCTGCAACTTATTTCTACGACAGTAGTCAGACAGTCTATCCAAGTCTTGTTGTAACATGAGGCAGTCATTTACGTCGCGTATTGTTCTGTATACCTTTAGATCGTCGGCGTATAAAAGGTATTTGGTGTTAAGAAAACACTGGCTGATGTCGTTAATGTACAGAACAAATAAAAGGGGACCAAGAATAGAACCTTGTGGTACACCAGAGGTGACCTGCGCGATGCAAGAAGAATGACCATTAACTACAACTCTCTGACTACGGTTAGTGATGTAGGAAGCAAACCACCTAAGTAAGTTTCCACGGATTCCATTAAACGCTAATTTATTGAGCAATATTGCGTGATCCACCTTGTCGAAAGCCTTGCAGAAGTCTGTATACACTGCGTCCACCTGGACGCGGCTGTCAACATTATCAAATAAAAAGCTTGTGAAGAGCAAGAGATTAGTGACTGTGGACCGCCGTTTAACAAACCCGTGCTGTTGTTGAACAATAATATTATGCAGAATAGGATAAATTGCATTATGCACTAACCTCTCAAAGAGCTTCGACAAGGCAGACAACATAGAAATAGGACGATAGTGTTCAACATTGCGTCTCGAACCGCCTTTATGGACAGGCACAATAAAAGCATCTTTCCACCGTTTGGGCACCACACCTTCCAACATGCATTTATTGTATATAATAAAAAGAGGCTTGCAGATAGAAACGGCGGCATTTTTTAAGAAATAAGGAGAAAGTCCGTCAGGTCCAGGTCCTTTCGATGCATCTAGAGATTTTAGCTCATTTAGTATTTTATCTTCGCTAAAAGAAATATCGCAGATCAAAGTATCGTGTAGCGCATTGTCAAGGGGGGGCGTCCAATGTGGCAATGATGGAGAAGCAGGTTCGAAAACGGAATAGAAGAAATCAGAAAATATATTACAGACAGAAATAGGATCATTGGATTCAGAGTTTTTATATTGAAGCTTAGCTGGTATACCTGGTTTCTCTTTCCGATTCGAAATGTATGTCCAGAAATGCTTAATATTTTTGCATAGACTATCCTCCACTGACCTGATATACGAGTTAAAACATTTCAGACACGTGTCCTTAAACTGTCCTCTGTAGCTAGCAAATGTATTGTAGTCCGAAATGTTTTGATATTTCTTCCACTTAACCCACGCCTTGTGCTTCTTCTTCGAGATGGTTATAAGAGTCCTTGAGAACCAAACAGGATAACTAACTGATCTGGCACCAGCCAAGGGAGTATCCCGTTTGATAATCGTATCTAACTCATCGTAAAAAGTAGTCAGTGCGTCTTCGGAGTTTTTAGAGCCAAGCAGATCTGTCCAATTAGTTTGTTGTATATTACAGTTAATGTTGTCAAAGTTAGCTTTATGAAAGTTATATTTGTGTAGGGGAATCTTTTTCAAAGGGGCGATTTTAATATCTAAGCAGGTCTCGCAGGTCAAAGCAGGGTGATAAATGTCAATAGGTAGTAACGTAGTTGTGGAACGGGAAACGGTACAGGCGTTATTAGATATAACCAAGTCAAGTATTTTACCTTTGTCATTCACTACTTTATTGAGTTGAGAAGCACCAAGAAGTGAAATGATATTGTGTAAGTTAGCGCAAGTCGCAGATGTCACAGACTTAAGGTTTGCAACTCCAGGAGAATCCGTGACACTGACAGGGGATGCGAGCCAATTGGCTTCGGGAAGATTATAGTCACCCATAATATAGAAGCTGTCAACAGCAGGATGATTCAACACTTCATGTAACGTTTCGAAATGCATATTGTACACCAGCGAAGGAGTCTTAGGCGGTATATAGGCCGCACTTACAATGTGCCGTTTTTTATTACAAGTGCTTTGCAACTCCACAATGAGGTGTTCGATATGGTTGTGTGAAAGGTCGCTACGCTGAGTTAGCGCGAGGTCTAGCTCAGACGGCTTGAGAGAACTCAAAATAGCAACCAATACACCGCCACCATCCTGCTTATTTGTAGCAATACGATCCCGATCGCATCGAAAAACTGTATAGCGCTGGTCTATAAACTCGCTGTCGTAGATTTCAGGTGTCAGCCAAGTTTCAGTTAATATTAAGATTTCATAAGTGTTCATAAGGATGTTCTTGTATAGTTGGTTTAGTTTTGTGCGAATGCCCCTACAGTTTTGGTAGAAAATTGTTATATGTTTATTAGACATTTTTGGTACTATAAATTATATACATGTTTACGATATGAGAGTGTTCATACTGTGAATAGATAAAAAGCATAAAAATAAAATTGTTAAATAAGGATATTGGATAAGACGGATAGTACGGACCACAACACTCGACTAAATTGAGAAAAATGTAATATGTATTAACAACAGTACTAGAACGATGTATGTCACATGACGCCAAATCTATTGGGTACAATAAGTGTGAAAGTAGTTTTGCCACAAAAACTATGAAGACGGGGCTTAATTTACAAAAACTATGTTTTAAACTTAATATACACAACAAGTAAACATGCAAACGATAACTAACTAACAAAAACCGGTAGATACGGTAAATTAATAAAAAGTAGTGGATATAAAAACAACTAATGACTAGTATTGTCCGTGGCACTGATCTCAATGCATTTAAGTTTGGATACATCATCATCAGATCTGATTGCAAAGGCAGCTTCGCCGTCTTTTTTACGTGCAAGGATGGTACAGTTTTTAACCCAAACATATTTGTACTGATAAAGTTTTGCAGCTTCCTTACATTTACGAAATAACACTTTGTTCCTTAACGTTAGATGCTCATTTATGTAAATATTTGTAGAGGACCCGGAGACACCAATTTGATCAGTTTTAAGTGACTTAACTTTCCGATACGCGCTAAGGACATTGTCTCGTAGTATGCGCGTGGAGAACTTGACAATAATATTTTTCGGTCTATTGTTCTGCTGATGTGCGTGCGGTACTCTATGAACGGATATAACCTCTTTTTGAGGAATTGTGAAGCCGATAGATTCACCAATTGAGGCCAAGATCTGCAACAGATTTTCGCCTCTCTTGTCAGGAACGTTGCAGATTTCGAGGTTACAGGCTCTCGCCTGCTGCTCGAGCGTATCTATCTTCGATTCAAGATAGCTGGTCGAGGTAGCGGACTGTTCAGCCTGATGTCGTGCAATGTTATCCACTCTTCTTTTGAGGTCATCCTGTTCGCTTGCATGGAACTGTAGCGATTCTTTGAGTACAGATATTTCTTCGGCCATTAACTTCACATCCTGCTTAAATTCGGCTTGAACCGCACGTACAGTGCTCAACTCCTGCTTCATGTCCAACAGGCTACGTTTCACAGTTTCATGAAAACTAAGCATGCTAGCCTCGATCTCGCCTCGCCAATTCTGCATCGTGGTTTTAATATCTTCCTTGAAAGAATCAAGGGTCCGGTCCATGTCAGAGCGCCAACCCTGCAGAGTTCTATTGAGTTCTTGGGTGAGCGTCCGGATTAGGTTATCTTGGGTAACCAGTGCGCTGGTGTCACCATCCCTGGCAGCAGAAGGCACATACATCGGTGGAGTGCGTGGCGATGGTGCACGCTGATCCAATATGTCGTAGGACACTACTGTCCTCATAAGTCGGCAGCTGGGTGGAAGAAACAGGCGTGTCCAAGTTATGGCGAGTACGACGGGTAATGTTACTGCATGAAGGACATTTCCAACAGGATTTATAATCCTGGGTCAGGGCCAAAAATTGCTGCAGCGTAATGTTTAGACAGTCGTGATGGTATTTTCCATCACATAAATTACATGCGAGATATCCAGCCTCAGAAGTCAATTCAACGTTGCACCCGTTGCAGAGCATCCCGAAGATAAATAATGCAGTTGTATGTAGTCCAAATAGAGGTAACGTAGTTATCAGAAGTAGATAGAAGTGGCGCCACCTATCGTGAACCGTAAAGATTATGACGATCGCTTGGTGTCTTAATATGGATACCAGGTACGTTTGGGTTCGTTAATCACACTTGTGGCGCCCTCTATCGCCCGGTTAAATTCCAAAGTATATCGATTCACGGTGCCCACAGTATCGACAGCTAGGAACGCAAGCCCTATGCTGCTACACTGCGAGTTTAATAGATGGCGTTGTTCTGAGTTTAGTGTCACGTAGGCAATGATTAGGCAGATTTGAAGACGAGCGTATTCACTATAAAACACAGCAACCAGACCAACACGACACAGTTATTGATATATGCGAAGTCACGATATCACAGACCCGTAGCAATCCGAAATAACACAGCCAAACCACGAATATAACTGTTCACAATCGATGATAGTCACTAGTATTTTGTTATCACGATAACTCTGTTTTTAGATTAAAGTTCACGTTGACTCCAATTGACAGCACGACTAAAGTCTTGATCTCACCAATAATGCATAGTAATATGATATGAGAGCACTTTTGAAATTTATGGAAATAGATAAACACTGAGAGTCAAATTAAGCTAGTCAACACAAACAGCGCCATCTAGCGATATATTTTGAACTGGACGCGACCGCACTTTATCGCACTTGAACAACGACTGACAAACGTCACATAGGTAGTGTGCGACAGAGATAACGCTCTACGAAGCCGAAATTAGCCGATTGTCTCTTTCCAAAGGTCGATGTGCAATATTTATTGCCAGGTACTGTACACCTTCAGGTCACTCCATCAAGTCCGGAGGTAAGGTCTCATCATAACTAACAAAACGAGCCCAAACTCGGCTCACCTAGTACAACATGTGAAGGAGTTCCAGTAGCAATCACCGAAGTACACCTTCAGGTCACTCCATCAAGTCCGGAGGTAAAGTCTCATCATAACTAACAAAACGAACCCAAACTCGGCTCACTCAGTACAACACGTCAAGGAGTTCCAGTAGCAATCATCGAAGTACACCTTCAGGACACTCCATCAAGTCCGGAGGTAAGGTCTCATCATAACTAACAAAACGAGCCCAAACTCGACTCCCCTAGTACAACACGTCAAGGAGTTCCAGTAGCAGTCACCGATGTACACCTTCAGGTCGCTCCATCAAGTCCGGAGGTAAGGTATCATCATGACTAACAAAACGAGCCCAAACTCGGCTCACCTAGTACAACACGTCGAGAAGTTCCAGTAGCAGTCACTGAAGTATACCTTCAGGTCACTCCATCAAGTCCGGAGGTAATTCGTAAAAACAGCAAAAATATTTTTTTTGTAGGGACCTACCATAATTTTATTTCTAAGAAATACGTAAAAATCTTTCAAAGCATCAAAATGAGTTCACTTGACTACTATTCTCGCAGTTAGTCGTGCGTACACTTGTGTGTATGACCCGTGTCAATGTAGTAGTTCGATTCTGTACCTTTCAATTTTGCAAACGCGTCCTTAATGTATATTTTTTAAGTTCTATACACTCTACCACAATATGTGGTGTACAAATATTAAATAATAAAATGTAATTCTTATAACTAAGTACAATAGATGTCAAGATTAGATAATTAAATATGATTATTATAATTATAGATTAAAAACGAATGTTCAAATTAAGTACATGTCATCTTGGATTCTTACAATATTCCATATATTCGCCAATGTCATAAAAACAATTATCTTAAAACCAATTTGTCAGCTTTTTCTTGAACATGGGGATAGGAAGTTCCTTAAACGAGTTAGGTAACTTGTTATACACCTGAATAATGCTATTCAGGTGTTGCAAATTTTTAAGAGAAATGTTTATGTAAATGCTTACCTATACATTTCTCTTAAAAAATTGTAATCTACATTGAGGTACATTTAGTTCATGTTTGTACTTATTTCTAGCAGAAGCCTTTTTGTGGCTCACTTCTGACTGCATATGAAAATTGTGCGGGTTTTGCTTTACTAGCATACATTAGTTATTTGTTATACAAGAGGGCAAAGTTGCTTTTTAACCGCGTGCTCAATTTTGATGACCGAGCGACCGAGCAAGCGAAGGATTCTAAAATTGTATCATGAGCGCAGCGAGTGATTAAAATATTAGAATCCTGAGCGTGAGCGAGGGAATCAAAAGAGCACGAGGTGAAAAATCTTTGCACTCGAGTGCAACACGTAACTTTTCATCCCACCTCAGCGAGGAAATGACTAAATGGAAAAAAAATTACAATTACAAGATACTTTTATTTCAGTGTAGGTATTAACTACTACATTATGATAGGTAAGTATTACAGAATAATCCTTAGGTATAATTAAGAGGGGTGCGAAGTCAGAAGTCCTCCACGTGTGTCCGGCGGCTGCTCGTCCCTCTCGATACGTCTGGAGGGAAGAGCAGCTGCTGGGCCGGTGCACCCCGGGCGCGGCAGTATCCTTCTCCGGGGAATGAGAGGAAATGAGAATTTCCTCTTATCCCTCGGGGAGTGGTACTGCCGCGGCCAATTATTCTGACATGGGTGGGGTCCAACCCGGACCAAAGGTGCGTTCCTTTGCGTGCCCCTCTGTTCAGCAGAGGGCATAGCAGAGGAGTGAGGGCGGGCTCGGTGAGCACTTACCCTGCCTCCGAGCAGACAGAGAAGGATCGTCCTCCTCTGTCACCGCCGGTCTCGTAATCCCACCGTCGAAGTGTCGTGGATCAAGTCTCGCGGCTTCGACAGGGACCGAGGGTCTTGGCTTAACCGCCCGGACCGCGAGGTAGACAACCTCTATAAAAAGTTACCCCGAATCCCAAGCGGCGACGCACCGCGAGGGGATGTATGGCTGACGGGTGTTCCACAGAACGAATCAGTCGCTAGTGCGCTCCTCGCCAGGGTACCTGCAGACCCCCTGGCGAGTAACAAATACTAAAATCTGCCCTACTAGGTACAGGGGTCTCTGCCTAGTTAGGAGTTTATTTCCCCCATACTCGTGGGTTCAAATATGGATACAGAACAAAAAACCAACACCGCCGGCAACGGCAACGAAGAGGAGAGGAGGGATGCGGGGTCGGAGTCCGACGTCGCATCCAGCGAGGTGAGCGCGGGAGGCTCAGTGAGCTCCCGCCGCGAGAGGGCCGGGACTGCTGCGGAGAACAGCAAGTTCTTCCGCAAGCGGTCCAGGAAGGAGGGCGACCAAGGGTCGTCATCGGAGGGAGAGTTGGCCTCGGCCCGTAAGATCCCCACTAGCAGGCGCGGTGGGATCCGAGGCAAGAGGGGGGGGCTCTCTGCCTCCGAAAGGTCGGCCAGACTGGCCGAAGAGGGGCGCCACCCGGGCACTGCTCCGGGGTCTGGCGAAGAGGCGGGTGCACCTGGCGGCTCCGATGCGGAGCGTAAGGCCAGGTTCACAAAGGAGGTGGAAGCCGCAATAAGGGGCGTGGCCTTGAAGATGAAGACATCTTCAAAACTCAAGGCCATACCCGCGGCTTCTGCCTCCATAATGGCGGCAGCGGAGGCCAAATTTGGCGGACCTCCTCGTCCTCCTCCCCCTCCTACGATGGATGGAGAGGAGCTGGCCAAGTTGCGGGCGGAGGTGGCCCGCCTGTCGGCAGCCACGGAGGCTCTCCAAAAGGAGAACGCCAGGCTTCTAGCAGACCTGGCCAGTCTGCGGGAGTCTGGCTCCTGCGTGGCGCCTCCAAAGGGGGGCCAGGCGCAGCGACCCAGCCAGCCCGAGCCGGTCGAGAACCAGGTACTGAACCTGGTTCGGAAGGAGCTGGCTTCCTTCCAGGCGCGGTTCTCCGTCCTGGAGGGAATTGTCCTGCGTCCCCCCCTGGCGGCAAGTAAGGCAGCCACGGGTCCGAGGGCAGCCTCATATGCGGCTGCTGCGGCTACCGCACCCGGACCGGGGCCATCCAATCAGCCCCCTGGCAGGGCAGTGGCGGCCCCTCCCCCAAAACCGGCTCCGGTGAAACCGGCGCCTGCTAAGAAGGCGCCCAAGGGGAGGAAGGGCAAGGCGGCTGCACAGGCGGTGACAGTGCCGGCACCAGTACCTGCAGCGAGTGGGCCAGCGCCGGCGGCACGTCAGCCGCCACCGCCGCAGCCGCCCCCCCAGCAGCCCCCTACACCTCCCGCGGCTGAAGCCGGATGGCAGGTGGCCGGGGAGAAAAAGAAGGGGCGGAAGGCGGCCAAAAAGGCCCGAAACCAGGAGCCGCAGCGCCAGTTTAGGGAGCGCAAGATCGCGGCTAGGCTCCGCGCCCCTAAGACCGCGGCTGTAGTGATCACACTACAGCCGGAAGCGGAACAGAGGGGCGTCTCCTACCGCGACCTTCTGGCGAAGGCGAAGGCGACGGTGAATGCCGCAGCATGCCGCAATGCCGCAGCCGCAACTGCCGCCGCTGCCGCTCCCTCTGTCGCCGCCACAGAGGGGCCCTCACAGGGGGCCAGGTTGGAGGAAGCGGTAATGGAGTGCCAATAACGGCCCCATTACGCTTCCTCCAGGCGAATATCAACCACTGCGCCTGCGCTCAGGATCTCTTGCTCCAGAGCATGGCGCAGTGGTTGATTAACATCGCTGTGGTCGCTGAGCCGTATTTCGTCCTGCCCAGGGAAGACTGGGTGGCGGACCTAAGCGGCTCAGTGACCATAGTGTCGTCGGCCGCCGCCGGCACCCCGACCCTTGAAAGTGTCAGGAGGGGTCGGGGGTGCGTAGCAGCCCGGTTCGGGGAGATCGTCGTAGTGGGAGTCTACTTCTCCCCGAACCGAACTCTCGCCGAGTTCCACAACTCTCTCGCAGAGTTGAGTGTCGTCGTCGGAAACCATTCCCTCCCCGTGCTTGTCCTCGGGGACTTCAATGCCAAGAACTTGGCTTGGGGTTCTCGTTGCACAGACGTGCGGGGAAGGATGGTGGAGGACTGGGCCCTGGAGAAGGGCCTGGTCGTCCTAAATCGGGGTTCTGTCGCCACGTGCGTGAGGATGCGGGGCGAGTCGGTGGTGGACATTTCGTTCGCTAGCCCCGACCTGTCACCGCGTGTCGTTGACTGGCGCGTCATGGAGGGGGTGGAGACCTATTCCGACCACCGGTACATCCGGTTCGACGTCTCCACCCAGACCTCAAGCGCGCCGGTCCAACAGGCCCCGAGTGGTCCGCGTTGGGCGCTGAAGCAGCTGGACCGGGAGCTCCTCCTGGAAGCCTCGATCGTGCAGGCCTGGGTGACATCACCGGACAGGCCTGCCGACGTCAATGATGAGGCAGGGTGGTTCCAGGAGGCCATGTCCGACATATGTGACGTGGCAATGCCCCGAGTCCGGCCAGGAAGCGCCCGGCGTCAGGTGTACTGGTGGTCGCGAGAGCTGACGTCCCTACGGGAGGCGTGTGTGGCTGCGCGACACCTGTACGCCAGGCACCGCAGGCTCCGCATTCGCCCACCGAATGCGGCAGCCATTGAGGCGGAGCTTTATGAGGGCTACAGAGCGGCGAAGACCGCCCTCCGCGAGGCTGTCCTGCGGGCCAGAGATCTGGCCCGCGAGGAGATGCTGGGGGCTCTCGACAGAGATCGTTGGGGGCGCCCTTACAAGATGGTGCGGGACAAACTCCGCACCTGGGCCCCCCCGCTAACGCAGAGTCTCCGGCCTCAGCTTGTGGAGGACGTGGTGAGCGCTCTGTTCCCCTCGCGAGGGGAACACCCGCCCCCGCCTATGGCTCCGCCGGCTGCGGTGCCGGAAGCGGACCACCAAAGTGACGACGACGACGCTCCTGAAGTGACCGGGGTAGACCTGAGAGTGGCGGTACGAAGGCTAGGTGCCAAAAATACCGCCCCGGGACCCGACGGCTTGCCTGGCAAAGCCTGGGTCCTGGCCTCGGAGGCTCTCGGGCCCCGACTGGAAGGGCTCTTTAGCGCATGTTTGGAGAGAGGCCAGTTCCCGCTTCGTTGGAAGACGGGGAAGCTGGTCCTCATCCGGAAGCCGGGGCGCCCGGCGGACTCTCCGTCCGCCTACCGGCCCGTGGTGCTGCTCGACGAGGTGGGCAAGCTCTTTGAAAGAGTAGTTGCAAACCGCCTCGCCGAGCACCTTGCGGGGATGGGGCCGGACCTTGCGGAACACCAGTATGGTTTCCGCAAGGGGCGCTCTACGGTGGACGCCATCATGCGCGTGAGGGCCCTCACGACGGGGGATGCGGTGTCCCGGGGTGGGGTTGTCTTGGCGGTGTCTCTCGACATCGCCAATGCCTTTAACTCCATGCCCTGGAGCTGCATAAGGGAGGCACTCCGGTATCACCCGGTGCCGACCTACCTCCGTCGTGTGGTCGGGGACTACCTGGCGGACAGGTACGTCATCTACCCCGGTCGCAGTGGAGACTGGAACCGGCGAGAGATGTCGTGCGGTGTTCCGCAGGGATCGGTTCTAGGCCCATCCTTGTGGAACATCGGTTACGACTGGGTGCTGCGAGCCGACCTCCCTAGCGGCGTCAGCGTGGTCTGCTATGCGGACGACACGCTGGTGCTCGCACAGGGGGGGTCGCACGAGGCGGCGGCCGAAGTTATGACACGCGGGGTTGCGATAGTCGTTGAGAGGATCCGGCAACTGGGTCTCGAGGTGGCATTGCACAAGTCCGAGGCCATGTGCTTTCATGGGCCTCGGAATGCGCCACCTCCGGGATCCTCAGTGATGGCAGGAGGGGTTTCCATCGGCGTCGAGTCGACGCTGAAGTACCTGGGACTTGTCCTCGACAGCCGGTGGAACTTCGTGGAGCACTTCCGACGTTTGGCCCCCAAACTGGAGCGGACAGGGGCTGCCTTCAGGCGGCTCCTGCCCAACCTGGGGGGGCCGAACGCCTCCTGCCGGAGGCTCTACGCGGGAGTCGTGCGGTCCATGGCCCTTTACGGGGCCCCGGTGTGGGCACGTTCATTGAGGCGGCGTGCCGCCCACCACTTGAACGTGCCCCAGAAGGTGGTAGCCGTAAGGCTGGTCCGGGGCTACCGCACGATCTCCCGCGAGGCGGCGAACCTCCTTGCCGGATTGCCGCCATGGGATCTGGAGGCAATAGTCCTCGCGCGCCTACATGAGTGGCGCGCGGAGGCGCTACGCCGGGGGGAAACTCCGCTGCCGCGGCAAATTGTCGCTCAGCGGACGGACTTCCGGCGGGATCTCATGGCGACATGGAGAGAGCGACTATCGCAACCCCGTGCAGGGCACGCCACAATAGTGGCGATAAGTCCCCTCTTTGAGGAGTGGCTGGAGAGACGCCACGGCGTCCTCACCTTCCGCCTGACGCAGGTTCTTACCGGACACGGATGCTTCGGTAAGTTCCTGCACCGAATCGGGCGGGAGGAGACGCCCGGGTGTCACCATTGTGAGGATCGACCGGAGGACACGGTGGAGCACACGGTGGAGGTGTGCCCCGCTTGGGCGGAGCCCCGCCGTGTCCTCGTAACGGCGATTGGCGGCGGCGACCTCTCGCTCCCGGCCCTGGTTCGTGCCATGGTCCGGAGCGAGACGGAATGGGACGCCGTCACCTCCTTCTGCGAAGCAGTCATGCTAGCTAAGGAGGTGGCGGAACAGGACAGGGAGAGATCCTCACGTCCCGGCCGCCGCGGGAGACGCCCCGGGCGTCGGGGGCCACGTGGTGGCTTCCGGCCACCGTAGGCGCGGGCCTGTGGACGGGGAGCTATGGGCTAGCTCGCCGTCCGTACGTCTCATGACGACAGGCCGTGTCGACGGCGCGTTCGTGTTCCACGCGCGCCTCAAAGAGAGTCAGCATCAGTGAAGGGGTCCGCAAGGGCCGAAGCCTGCCGGGGCTGCGGGACTATTCGAAAGAGATACCGTGGCCCCGGAACATAAAGGGCGATGAAGGAACATGGATGGGTTTTAGTCAGTAAAAGTCTGACACTCCCTCCTGCTCCGCCCAGAGCGGGAGAAGTCATTTGATGATTTCCCATCCGAAAAAAAAAAAAAAAAAAAGGTATAATTAAGAAAAATTGAAAGTAACGCTACTTAAGTTGAGTGTAACATTTTTGTTAGGTAGGTACTGTAAACTGTTGGTGTAGGTAGACCAAGAAGGTTCCGAGTCGGAGTTTTTAACAAATTAAAAAATGTTGTATGATAATTATTAAATTAATTAAATATTTGTTTATTTATGGCAACTAGGCTCAATTGTTAGTAACATAAAATTATTCCTAAAAACTATTGTTAGTAAACAAAACACAGAACACAAACAAATACAAAGAGAAAATTGTGAGGTTAGGTGTGGGGTCTTCTGAGCAGCACCTCCACAGCGAGCGACAACGAAGCTGCGTCGAACTTCTCTATCAACATACTTAGGATGCCGTTAGAACTAGACCGCGCTCTTGATAAGATGGAGTTTGTCTTTTTGCGCATTATGGCGTAAAAATCATCAGTATGCGCAAAAGCGAACATACCGGACACACTACAATAGCGCGGCAGTCCCAACAGCATCCTAAAGCAGTTATTGTATTGATACTTGTGATAAATTTGGCACCATGGAGGTAGAAGTAAATAGGTTTAATGATGTTTTGAATTGACAAACTTAGTGCACACGATGTTCTAAATTCAATTTACTTTATCCCTGTAGTGAGTCTAGCGGATAAAACGGTTTTTGCAGTCAGATATCGAAGAGCAAAAATACTCTTTCCGAGATGGGTGGATGAAAAGTTCTTTGATGTACATGCAGGGTAAAGGTAAAATGTAAAGCTTTTTAAATAAGGGTTTACGGCTGTCCAAAAACCAGACGCCAGATATTGCCCTAACACACTTTTTTTGTACCCGAAATGCCATCAAAACTTCCAACTGAATTGCCCCATATTAATAAGATCATGACAACACAGACGATACATATCCGTGATATGCAGTGAAGGCCGCGGCTGCGGACACTGTTGACCGAAGGAAATTTTATTCAAATTCGTATACGCATTTACGAATTGGTCTAGCTTATCGCATACGTAATTGATGTGTGATTTCCAACTGCAGTTTTGATCCACTATTATGCCCAAGAATGTTGTGTTTACTACTTGTGTAGGATACTGTCTACATATTTTATGCTAAGATTCTTTAAGTTTGATTTATAAGTTTGAAATTGAATTAGTTTCGTTTTATTTAAATTTATTTTTAAATTATTGTTATTAAGCCAATTTATTATGTCTTGGATTGCTTCATTAATTTCCTGTTTCTAATTTAATTTTTTCATTACATTTTATTATTAGTGTCGTATCGTCGTCAGCAATATATACGCACGTCTTTAATATATACGTATATCAAAAATAAAAACGATCCCATCACGCCGCCTTGGGATACTCCAACTGCGTTGGTTTTATAGCTAGACTAGTATTTGCGTGGGTGCGCGAGCTGCGCGCAGCTCGCGTGTTTGGTGTTTTTGAAAAGTATTACTTACCCTTATAAAATTTTGAGAATATATGGGCATCCTTAAATGAATTGGAAAATCCGTTAGAATTACCCCTAAAACAGTATGAAAACCCCTACGAACCCCTAATAAAATCTAAAACCTTATTTAAAAACTCAGACCTTTTCTCTTAAAAAAACATTACCCTAAAGTTTGCTGAGTAACGCTTCACCCACTCAACCATCGTTACGCTACGGAGGTCGCCGGCTCGCTTCGCTCGCCATCACCCCCCTTCGCTCCACTCGGTCTCGCAGGCTCGCTCCGCTCAGGACCTACCTACCACCGGACAGGTTTCGACGCCTACTATAATATTTGTTACAACACCTGATGGCTATCTCTAACCGTTATGAAGTTAAGGCCCTTTCAATTTTAGGGGAGGTTGGGGAGGGGAGCTTCACCCACTCAACCTTCGTTACGCTACGGAGGTCGCCGGCTCGCTTCGCTCGCCACCTCCCCCCTTCGCTCTACTCGGTCTCGCAGGTTCGCTCCACTCAGGACCTACCTACCACCGGAAAGCGGAGGGGAGCAAAGAGGAGGTTGGGGAGGGGAGGATATAAAAATTTCAACGCCCCTCAATAATAAAGTATAGTGAAAATCAAAATGCCGCTACGTGTCCTAGTTTCCGAGATACGATGGGGGGAGGGGTGAAGGGGGGGAGAGTGGGGAGTTTTGAAAAATGATTTCGACTAATGCATTGCCCCTTTATACGAATCTGAAAAAAAACATCCAAGTCTCTTAACTTCCGAGATCCGCCTAAAGGGGGGAGAAGGGGGGAAAGGGGGGGCACTTTTGAAAACTGGTTTTTACTTTTCCGAGCCTCCTCTATACGAATTTGAAAAAAAAAATGTTCCAAGTCTCGTAACTTCCGAGATCCGCCTAAAGGGGGGGAGAAGGGGGGAAAGGGGGCCAACTCTGAAAATGGGTTTTTACTTTTCCGAGCCTCCTCTATACGAATCTGAAAAAAAAAATGTTCCAAGTCTCTTGGTTTCCGAGATACAATAGGGAGGGGGGAGAAGGGGGGTGAAAAGGGGAGGTTTGGCACTTTTCCCATAGGTTTGAGAGTTCGTTGTTTACGAATCTGTAAAAATATACCTACCTCCCCATCCACCATCTGGGAGATCAATTCTGTCAGTGAGTGAGTCAGTGGTAATTCAGCTTTATATAATATACGCAGCTCGCGGGTTTGGTCTTTTGAGAAGTATTTCCCTATCCTTATAAAATTTTGAGAATCCATAGGAATCCTTAAATGAATTGGAAAATCCGTTAGAATTACCCCTAAATCAGGAGAACCCTTAAGAACCCCTAAAACATTTGAGAATATAAAAAAACATTACCCTGAGGTTTGCTTGTCGTCGGCCCTGAGTTACGCTTCACCCACTCAACCTTCGTTACGCTACGGAGGTCGGCGGCTCGCTTCGCTCGCCACCTCCCCCCCTTCGCTCCACTCGGTCTCGCAGGTTCGCTCCGCTCAGGACCTACCTATCACCGGACAGGTTTCGACGCCTACGATAATACTTGTTCAAGCACCTGATAGCTATCTCTAACCGTTACGAAGTTACAGGCCTTTCAATTATAGGGGAGGTTGGGGAGGGGAGCTTCACACACTCAACCTTCGTTACGCTACGGAGGTCGCCGGCTCGCTTCGCTCGCCACCTCCCCCCTTCGCTCTACTCGGTCTCGCAGGTTCGCTCCACTCAGGACCTACCTACCACCGGAAAGGAGAGGTTGGGGAGGGGAGGGTAAACAAATTTCAACGCCCCTCAATAATAAAGTATAGCAAAAATCAAAATGCCGCTACGTGTCCTAGTTTCCGAGATACGATGGGGGGAGGGTTGAAGGGGGGGAGAGTGGGGAGTTTTGAAACATAATTTTGACCAACTCTTTGCCCCTTCTTACGAATCTGAAAAAAAAAATGTTCCAAGTCTCTTAACTTCCGAGATCTGCCTAAAGGGGGGGGAGAAGGGGGGAAATGGGAACAACTTTGAAAACTGGTTTTTACTTTTCCGAGCCTCCTCTATACGAATCTGAAAAAAAAAATGTTCCAAGTCTCTTGGTTTCCAAGATACGATAGGGAGGGGGGCGAAGGGGGGTGAAAAGGGGAGGTTTGGCACTTTTCCCATAGGTTTTAGAGTTAGTTGTTTACGAATCTGCAAAAATATACCCCCCTCCCCATCCACCATCAGGGAGAACAATTCTGTCAGTGAGTGAGTGAGTGGTAATCGAGCTTTATATAATATAACTAGTTTGCTTGGGTGCGCGAGCTGCGCGCAGCTCGCGTGTTTGGTGTTTTAGAGACGTATTACTTACCCTTATAAAATTTTGAGAATCTATAGGCACCCCTAAATGAATTGGAAAATCCGTAAGACTTACCCCTAAAACAGTATGAAAACCCCTACGGACCCCTAATAAAACCTTATTTAAAAACTCAGACCTTTTCAATAAAAAAAATAACTCTAAAGTTTGCTGAGTTACGCTTCACCCAATCAATCATCGTTACGCTACGGAGGTCGCCGGCTCGCTTCGCTCGCCACCTCCCCCCTTCGCTCCACTCAGGACGTACCTGCCACCGGAAAGGGGAGGTTGGGGAGGGGAGGGTATACAAATTTCAACAACCCTCAATAATAAAGTATAGTCAAAATCAAAATGCCGCTACGTGTCCTAGTTTCCGAGATACGATGGGGGGAGGGGTGAAGGGGGGAGAGTGGGGAGTTTTGAAAAATGATTTTGACCAACTCTTTGCCCCTTCTTATGAATCTGAAAAAAAAAATGTTCCAAGTCTCTTAACTTCTGAGATCCGCCTAAAGGGGCGGGGAGAAGGGGGGCAAAGGGGCAACTTTGAAAAATGGTTTTTACTTTTCCAAGCCTCCTCTATACGAATCTGAAAAAAAAATGTTCCAAGTCTCTTGGTTTCCGAGACACGATAGGGAGGGGTGAGAAGGGGGGTGAAAAGGGGAGGTTTGGCACTTTTCCCATAGGTTTGAGAGTTAATTGTTTACGAATCTGTAAAAATATACCCCACTCGCCCTCCACCATCTGGGAGAACAATTATGTCAGTGAGTGAGTGGTAATAAACCGGAAATGGCACGGTCGCCATCTTGAATTTTTGAAATGTCACAATTTTCCTAAAGTAACCAGGATACAAGGTACCTGTCAGTAAAAAAACGGTGGCTGTTCGTTGACTTTGGTAAAACAAAAGAACTCGCCAAAGTCGGGTCTGACCCGAAATTTCAAGCCAAAATGGTTCTCGGGGTTGCCAGCTGAAAGTGATAAAAATGGTCAAATGTCATTCGGGGGACCCCAATGTTGCCGGCTCGTCAAAGTCTCCATTCAAAATGTAGTTATTTCTACTTTTCATGTTTTTGGGGAAAATCTGGGAAAACACCCTAAAAATGGGGAAATTTTTTGCACCAGGCAACACTCCTCGACTAAAAACACAACCGGTTCATACAACACAATCCAGTCGTGGGTTGCCAGCTGTCCCATTTATCGTGTCGAAAATTGGGATTTTTCGTCATTTTTACAAGATGGCGCCACACTGTCCGCCATCTTGTTTTTCTGAAATGTCATAATTTTCCTGAAATCTCAAGGATACAGGCCACCGACTGGTGTACTTGGTGTTTCCAACTTTTGTGTTTGGTAGAACAAAAGAACTCGCCAATGTCGGGTCTGACCCGAAATTTCAAGCCAAAATGGTTCTCGGGGTTGCCAGCTGAAAGTGATAAAAATGGTCAAATGTCATTCGGGGGACCCCAATGTTGCCGGCTCGTCAAAGTCTCCATTCAAAATGTAGTTATTTCTACTTTTCATGTTTTTGGGGAAAATCTGGGAAAACGCCCTAAAAATGGGGAAATTTTTTGCACCAGGCAACACTCCTCGACTAAAAACACAACCGGCTCATACAACACAATCCAGTCGTGGGTTGCCAGCTGTCCCATTTATCGTGTCGAAAATTGGGATTTTTCGTCATTTTTACAAGATGGCGCCACACTGTCCGCCATCTTGTTTTTCTGAAATGTCATAATTTTCCTGAAATCTCAAGGATACAGGCCACCGACTGGTGTACTTGGTGTTTCCAACTTTTGTGTTTGGTAGAACAAAAGAACTCGCCAAAGTCGGGTCTGACCCGAAAATTCAAGCCCCAATGGCTCTCGGGGTTGCCAGCTAAAAGTGATGAAAATGGTCAAATGTCATTTGGGGGACCGCAATGTTGCCAGCTAGTCAATGTCTCCATTCAAAATGTCGTTATTTCTACTTTTCATGTTTTTGGGGAAAATCTGTGAAAACTCCCTAAAAATGGGGAAAATTTTTGCACCAGGCAATACTCCTCAATTAAATACACAACCGGTTCATACAACACAATCCAGTCGGGGGTTGCCAGCTGTCCCATTTATCGTGTCGAAAATTGGGATTTTTCGTCATTTTTACAAGATGGCCGCCACACTGTCCGCCATCTTGTTTTTCTGAAATGTCATAATTTTCCTGAAATCTTAAGGATATAGGCTACCGACCGGTGTACTTGGTGTTGCCAACTTTTGAGTTTGGTAGAACAAATGAATTCGCCAAAGTCAAAAAGTCCCAAAAATTAAAATATTCAATATTTTTTGGGGTTGCCAACTAAAACGCACTAAAATGGTCAAATGTCATTTGGGGGACGCCAATGCTGCCAGCTAGTCAAAGTCTTCATTCGAATTGTCGTTTTTTCTACTTTTCATGTTTTTGGGGAAAATCTGGGAAAGTACCCTAAAAATGGGGAAATTTATTTCACCAGGCAACACTCGTTGTTGGAACACACAACCGCTCGGTACAACTCGAACCCGTCAGATGTTGCCAACTACACGAAAAATGGATTTGAAAAAAGTCGAAAATTCCAACTGTTCACAAAATGGCCGCCACAGCGTCCGCCATCTTGTTTTTTTTTAAAGTCACAATTTTTCTGAAATCTCAAGGATATAGGCCCCCGACTGGTGAACTTAATGTTGCCAACGTTCGAAATCGGTAGAACAAAACAATTCGCCAAAGTCGAGTGAAAAAATTGGCAATTTTCAAAACGTCCTGGCGCAGCGGCCATCTTGTTTTTTTTTTTTTTTTACTTTTTTTTAAAATCATTCCAGATCTTATACAGGACCTATGAGTCGAAACCCCTCAGTCTTTTCCCCATCGAAACCGGAAATAGACTTGGCCGCCATCTTGGATTTGAATCTCCTCTATAATTTTCCTCTACTCACTTTATGGTTTTGTACATTATTGCAAAACATACCCCTAACCCATCTCTCACCCATTCCGAGAAACGACATGTCAATGAGTGAGTGAGTGGCTTTGTAGTTTTATATAATATAAACTAGTTTGCTTGGGTGCGCGAGCTGCGCGCAGCTCGCGGGTTTCGTGTTTTTAAGAAGTATTCCTTACCCTTATAAAATTTTGAGAATCCATAGGCATCCTTAAATGAATTGGAAAATCTGTTAGAATTACCCCTATAACAGTATGAAAATCCTTAAGAACCCCTAAAACATTTGGGAAGTATAAAAAAAACAAAAACCTTCGTTACGTTACGGAGATCGGCGACTCGCTTCGCTCGCCACCACCCCCTTCGCTCCACTCGGTCTCGCAGGTTCGCTCCGCTAGGGACCTACCTACCACCGGACAGGTTTCGAAGCCTACTATAATATTTGTTCTTACACCTGATGGCTATCTCTAACCGTTATGAAGTTACAGCCTTTTCAATTTTAGGGGAGGTTGGGGAGGGGAGCTTCACCCACTCACCCTTCGTTACGCTCAGGACCTACCTACCACCGGACACGTTTCGACGCCTACTATAATATTTGTTCAAACACCTGATGGCTATCTCTAACCGTTATGAAGTTACAGCCCTTTAAATTTTAGGGGAGTTTGGGGAGGAGAGCTTCACCCACTCAACCTTCGTTACGCTACGGAGGTCGCCGGCGCGCTTCGCTCGCCACCTCCCCCCTTCGATCTACTCGGTCTCGCAGGCTCGCTCCATTCAGGACCTACCTACCACCGGAAAGCGGAGGGGAGCAAAGGGGAGGTTGGGGAGGGGAGGAAATACAAATTTCAACGCCCCTCAATAATAAAGTATAGTAAAAATCAAAATTCCGCTACGCGTCCTAGTTTCCGAGATACGATGGGGGGAGGGGTGAAGGGGGGAGAGTGGGGAGTTTTGAAAAATGATTTTGACCAACTCTTTGCCCCTTCTTACGAATCTGAAAAAAAAAATGTTCCAAGTCTCTTAACTTCTGAGATCCGCCTAAAGGGGCGGGGAGAAGGGGGGCAAAGGGGCAACTTTGAAACATGGTTTTTACTTTTCCAAGCCTCCTCTATAAGAATCTGAAAAAAAAAATGTACCAAGTCTCTTGGTTTCCGAGATACGATAGGGAGGGGTGAGAAGGGGGATGAAAAGGGGAGGTTTGGCACTTTTCCCATAGGTTTGAGAGTTAGTTGTTTACGAATCTGTAAAAATATACCTACCTCCCCATCCACCATCTGGGAGATCAATTCTATACGATGGGGGGAGGGGTGAAGTGGGGAGAGTGGGGAGTTTTGAAAAATGATTTTGACCAACTCTTTGCCCCTTCTTACGAATCTGAAAAAAAAAATGTTCCAAGTCTCTTAACTTCTGAGATCCGCCTACAGGGGCGGGGAGAAGGGGGGCAAAGGGGCAACTTTGAAAAATGGTTTTTACTTTTCCAAGCCTCCTCTATACGAATATGAAAAAAAAAATGTTCCAAGTCTCTTGGTTTCCGAGATACGATAGGGAGGGGTGAGAAGGGGGGTGACAAAGGGAGGTTTGGCACTTTTCCCAAAAGTTTGAGAGTTAGTTGTTTACGAATCTGTAAAAATATACCCCACTCGCCCTCCACCATCTGGGAGAACAATTATGTCAGTGAGTGAGTGGTAATAAACCGGAAATGGCACGGTCGCCATCTTGAATTTTTGAAATGTCACAATTTTCCTAAAGTAAACAGGATACAAGGTACCTGTCAGTAAAAAAACTGTGGCTGTTCGTTGACTTTGGTAAAACAAAAGAACTCGCCAAAGTCGGGTCTAACCCGAAAATTCAAACCCTAATGGCGCTCGGGGTTGCCAGCTGAAAGTGATGAAAATGGTGAAATGTCATTTGGGGGATCCCAAAGTTGCCGGCTAATCAAAGTTTCTATTCAAAATGGCGTTATTTCTACTTTTCACGTTTTTGGGGAAAATCTGGGAAAATACCCTAAAAATTGGGAGAACTTTTGCACCAGGCAATACTCCTCAACAAAACACATAACCCGTTCATACAACACAATCCAGTCGGGGGATGCCAGTCGTGCCATTTATCGCGTCAAAAATTGGGAATTTTCGTCATTTTTACAAGATGGCCGCCACACTGTCCGCCATCTTATTTTTCTGATATGTCATAATTTTCCTGAAATCTCAAGGATACAGACCACCGACTGGTGTACTTGTTGTTGCCAACTTTTGAGTTTGGTAGAACAAAAGAACTCGCCAAAGTCGGGTCTGACCCGAAATTTCAAGCCAAAATGGTTCTCGGGGTTGCCAGCTGAAAGTGATGAAAATGGTCAAATGTCATTCGGGGGACCCCAATGTTGCCGGCTAGTCAAAGTCTTCATTCAAAATGTAGTTATTTCTACTTTTCATGTTTTTGGAGAAAATCTGGGAAAACTCCCTAAAAATGGGGAAAATTTTTGCACCAGGCAACACTCCTCGACTAAATACACAACCGGTTCATACAACACAATCCAGTCGGGGGTTGCCAGCTGTCCCATTAATCGTGTCGAAAATTGGGATTTTTCGTCATTTTTACAAGATGGCCGCCACACTGTCCGCCATCTTGTTTTTCTGAAATGTCATAATTTTCCTGAAATCTCAAGGATACAGGCCACCGACTGGTGTACTTGGTGTTGCCAACTTTTGTGTTTGGTAGAACAAAAGAACTCGCCAAAGTCGGGTCTGACCCGAAAATTCAAGCCCCAATGGCTCTCGGGGTTGCCAGCTAAAAGTGATGAAAATGGTCAAATGTCATTTGGGGGACCACAATGTTGCCAGCTAGTCAAAGTCTCCATTCAAAATGTCGTTATTTCTACTTTTCATGTTTTTGGGGAAAATCTGGGAAAACTCCCTAAAAATGGGGAAAATTTTTGCACCAGGCAACACTCCTCGACTAAATACACAACCGGTTCATACAACACAATCCAGTCGGGGGTTGCCAGCTGCCCCATTTATCGTGTCGAAAATTGGGATTTTTCGTCATTTTTACAAGATGGCCGCCACACTGTCCGCCATCTTGTTTTTCTGAAATGTCATAATTTTCCTGAAATCTCAAGGATATAGGCTACCGATCGGTGTACTTGGTGTTGCCAACTTTTGAGTTTGGTAGAACAAATGAATTCGCCAAAGTCAAAAAGTCCCAAAAATTAAAATATTTAATATTTTTTGGGGTTGCCACCTAAAACGCACCAAAATGGTCAAATGTCATTTGGGGGACCCTAATGCTGCCAGCTAGTCAAAGTCTTTATTCAAAATGTCGTTATTTCTACTTTTCATGTTTTTGGGGAAAATCTGGGAAAGTACCCTAAAAATGGGGAAATTTATTTCACCAGGCAACACTCGTCAATAAAACACACAACCACTCGATACATTTGGAACCCGTCGGATGTTGCCAACTACACGTAAAATGGATTTGAAAAAAGTCGAAAATTCCAACTGTTCACAAAATGGCCGCCACAGCGTCTGCCATGCTGTTTTTTTTAAAAATCACAATTTTTCTGAAATCTCAAGGATATAGAGCCTCGACTGGTGTACTTGGTGTTGCCAATGTTTGAAATCGGTTGAACAAAACAATTCACCAAAGTCGAGTGGAAAAAGTCGCAATTTTCAAAACGTCCTAGCGCAGCCGCCATCTTGTTTTTTTTTTTTTTTTTACTTTTTTTTAAAATCATTCCAGATCTTATACAGGACCTATGAGTCGAAACTCCTTCAAGTCTTTTCCCCACCGAAACCGGAAATGGACTCGGCCGCCATCTTGGATTTGAATCTCCTCTATAATTTTCCTCTACTCACTTTATGGTTTTATACATAATTGCAAAACATACCCCTAACCCATCTATCACCCATTCCGAGAAACGACATGTCAATGAGTGAGTGAGTGGCTTTGTAGTTTTATATAATATAAACTAGTTTGCTTGGGTGCGCGAGCTGCGCGCAGCTCGCGTGTTTGGTGTTTTTGAGAAGTATTACTTGCCCTTTTAAAATTTTGAGAATCTATAGGCACCCTTAAATGAATTGGAAAATCCGTTAGAATTACCCCTAAAACAGTATGAAAACCCCTACGGACCCCTAATAAAACCTCATTTAAAAACTCAGACCTTTCCCCATAAAAAACATTAACCTAAAGTTTGCTGAGTTACGCTTCACCCACTCAATCATCGTTACGCGACGGAGGTCGCCGGCTCGCTTCGCTCACCACCTCCCCCCTTCGCTCCACTCAGGCCCTACCCACCACCGGAGAGGTTTCGACACCTACTATAATATTTGTTCAAACACCTGATAGCTATCTCTAACCGTTATTAAGTTACAGCCCTTTTCAATTATAGGGGAGATTGGGGAGGGGAGCTTCACCCAATCAACCTTCGTTACGCTATGGAGGTCGCCGGCTCGCTTCGCTCGCCACCTCCCCCCTTCGCTCCACTCGGCCTCAAAGGTTCGCTCCACTTAGAACCTACCTACCCCCGGAAAGCTACTATCTTTCAATTTTAGGGGAGGTTGGGGAGGGGAGGGTATAAAAATTTCAATGCCCTACAAAAATTAAGTATAGTAAAAATCAAAATGCCGCTAAGTGTCCTAGTTTCCGAGATACGATGGGGGTAGGGGTCAAGGGAGGGAGAGGGGGGAGTTTAGAAAAATGATTTTGACCAACAATTAACACCTTTATACGAATCTGAAAAAAAAATCTTCCAAGTCTTTTAACTTCCGAGATCCGCCTAAAGGGGCAGAGAAGGGGGGAAAGGGGGACAACTTGAAAAACTGGTTTTTACTTTTCCAAGCCTCCTCTATACGAATCTGAAAAAAAACTGTACCAAGTCTCTTGGTTTCCGAGATACGATAGGGAGGGTTGAGAAGGGGGGTGAAAAGGGGAGGTTTGGCACTTTTCCCATAGGTTTGAGAGTTAGTTGTTTACGAATCTGTAAAAATATACCCCACTCGCCCTCCACCATCTGGGAGAACAATTATGTCAGTGAGTGAGTGGTAATAAACCGGAAATGGCACGGTCGCCATCTTGAATTTTTGAAATGTCACAATTTTCCTAAAGTAACCAGGATACAAGGTACCTGTAAGTAAAAAAACGGTGGCTGTTCGTTGAGTTTGGTGAAACAAAAGAACTCGCCAAAGTCGGGTCTGACCCGAAAATTCAAGCCCCAATGTCTCTCGGGGTTGCCAGCTGAAAGTGATGAAAATGGTTAAATGTCATTTGGAGCACCCCATTCTTGGCAGTTATGCAAAATTTCCTTTTAAAATGTCGTAATTTCTACTTTTCACGTTTTCGGGGAAAATCTGGAAAAGTACCCCAAATGTGGGGAAAAATGTTGCACCAGGCAACACTCCTCGACGTAGTACATAACCGGTTCATACAACACAATCCAGTCGGGGGTTGCCAGCTGTCCCATTTATCGTGTCGAAAATTGGGATTTTTCGTCATTTTTACAAGATGGCCGCCACACTGTCCGCCATCTTGTTTTTCTGAAATGTCATAATTTTCCTGAAATTTCAAGGATACAGGCCACCGACTGGTGTTCTTGGTGATGCCAACTTTTGAGTTTGGTAGAACAAAAGAATTCGCCAAAGTCGGGTCTGACCCGAAAATTCAAGCCAAAATGGTTCTCGGGGTTGCAAGCTGAAAGTGATGAAAATGGTCAAGTGTCATTTGGGGACCCCAATGTTGCCGGCTAGTCAAAGTCTCTATTCAAAATGTCGTTATTTCTATTTTTCATGTTTTTGAGGAAAATCTGGGCAAATACCCGAAAAATCAGGATTTTTTTTACACCAGGCAACACTCCTGGACAAAATACACAACCGGATCATACAACACAATCCAGTCGGCAGATGCGAGCTGTCCCATTTATCGTGTCGAAAATTGGGTTTTTCGTCATTTTCACAAGATGGCCACCACACTGTCCGCCATCTTGTTTTTCTGAAATGTCATAATTTTCCTGAAATTTCAAGGATACAAGCCACCGACTGGTGTTCTTGGTGTAGCCAATTTTTGAGTTTAGTAGAACAAAAGAACTCGACAAAGTCAGGTTTGACCCGAAAATTCAAGCCAAAATGGTTCTTGGGGTTGCCAGCTGAAAGTGATGAAAATGAACAAATGTTATTTGGGGGACCCCAATGTTGCCGGCTAGTCAAAGTCTCTATTCAAAATGTCGTTATTTCTACTTTTCATGTTTTTGAGGAAAATCTGGGAAAACACCCTAAAAATGGGCGAAATTTTTGAACCAGGCAACACTCCTTAACAAAATACACAACCGGCGTATACAACACAATCCAGTCGGGGGATGCCAGCTGTCTCATTTATCGTGTTGAAAATTGGGATTTTTCGTCATTTTTACAAGTTGGCGCCACACTGTCCGCCATCTTGTTTTTTTGAAAAGTCATAATTTTCCTGAAAATTCAAGGATACAGGCCACCGACTGGTGTACTTGATGTTGCCAACTTTTGAGTTTGGTAGAACAAAAGAACTCGCCAAAGTCGGGTCTGACCCGAAAATTCAAGCCCCAATGGCTCTCGGGGTTGCCAGCTGAAAGTGATGAAAATGGTCAAATGTCATTCGGGGCACCCCAATGTTGCCAGTTTGTCAAAGTCTCCATTCAAAATGTCGTTATTTCTACTTTTCATGTTTTTGGGGAAAATCTGGGAAAACTCCCTAAAAATGGGGAAAATGTTTGCACCAGGCAACACTCCTTGACAAAATACGTAACCGGTTCATACAACACAATCCAGTCGGGGGTTGCCAGCTGTCCCATTTATCGTGTCGAAAATTGGGATTTTTCGTCATTTTTACAAGATGGCCGCCACAGTGTCCGCCATCTTGTTTTTCTGAAATGTCATAATTTTCCTGAAATCTCAAGGATATAGACTACCGACCGGTGTACTTGGTGTTGCCAACTTTTGAGTTTGGTAGAACAAATGAATTCGCCAAAGTCAAAAAGTCCCAAAAATTAAAATATTCAATATTTTTTGGGGTTGCCAACTAAAACGCATAAAAATGGTCAAATGTCATTTTGGGGACCCTAATGCTGCCAGCTAGTCAAAGTCTTTATTCAAAATGTCGTTATTTCTACTATTCATGTTTTTGGGGAAAATCTGGGAAAACTCCCTAAAAATGGGAAAAATTTTTGCACCAGGCAACACTCCTCGACGAAATACACAACCGGTTCATACAACACAATCCAGTCGGGGGTTGCCAGCTGTCCCATTTATCGTGTCGAAAATTGGGATTTTTCGTCATTTTCACAAGATGAACGCCACACTGTCCGCCATCTTGTTTTTCTGAAATGTCATAATTTTCCTGAAATCTCAAGGATACAGGCCACCGACTGGTGTACTTGATGTTGCCAACTTTTGAGTTTGGTAGAACAAACGAACTCGCCAAAGTCGGGTCTAACCCGAAAATTCAAGCCCCAATGGCTCTCGGGGTTGCCAGCTAAAAGTGATGAAAATGGTCAAATGTCATTTGGGGGACCACAATGTTGCCACTTAGTCAAAGTCTCCATTCAAAATGTCGTTATTTCTGCTTTTCATGTTTTTGGGGAAAATCTGGGAAAACTACCTAAAAATGGGGAAAATTTTTGCACCAGGCAACACTCCTCGACTAAATACACAACCGGTTCATACAACACAATCCAGTCGGGGGTTGCCAGCTGTCCCATTTATCGTGTCGAAAATTGGGATTTTTCGTCATTTTTACAAGATGGCCGCCACACTGTCCGCCATCTTGTTTTTCTGAAATGTCATAATTTTCCTGAAATCTCAAGGACACAGGCCACCGACTGGTGTACTTGGTGTTGCCAACTTTTATGTTTGGTAGAACAAAAGAACTCGCCAAAGTCGGGTCTGACCCGAAAATTCTAGCCCCAATGGCTCTCGGGGTTGCCAGCTAAAAGTGATGAAAATGGTCAAATGTCATTTGGGGGACCACAATGTTGCCAGCTAGTCAAAGTCTCCATTCAAAATGTCGTTATTTCTACTTTTCATGTTTTTGGGGAAAATCTGGGAAAACACCCTAAAAATGGGGAAAATTTTTGAACCAGGCAACACTCCTCGACGAAATACACAACCGGTTCATACAACACAATCCAGTCGGGGGTTGCCAGCTGTCCCATTTATCGTGTCGAAAATTGGGATTTTTCGTCATTTTTACAAGATGGCCGCCACACTGTCCTCCATCTTGTTTTTCTGAAAAGTCATAATTTTCCTGAAATTTCAAGGATATAGGCTACCGACCGGTGTACTTGGTGTTGCCAACTTTTGAGTTTGGTAGAACAAATGAATTCGCCAAAGTCAAAAAGTCCCAAAAATTAAAATATTCAATGTTTTTTGGGGTTGCCAACTAAAACGCACCAAAATGGTCAAATGTCATTTGGGGGACCCCAATGCTGCCAGCTAGTCAAAGTCTTCATTCGAATTGTCGTTTTTTCTACTTTCCATGTTTTTGGGGAAAATCTGGGAAAGTACCCTAAAAATGGGGAAATTTATTTCACCAGGCAACACTCGTTGAGGTAACACACAACCGCTTGGTACATTTGGAACCCGTCGGATGTTGCCAACTACACGAAAAATGGATTTGAAAAAAGTCTAAAATTCCAACTGTTCACAAAATGGCCGCCACAGCGTCCGCCATCTTGTTTTTCTGAAAAGTCACAATTTTTCTGAAATTTCAAGGATATAGGCCACCGATTGGTGTACTTGGTCTTGCCAACTTTTGGAATCGGTAAAACAAAACAATTCGTCAGAGTCGAGTGGAAAAAGTCACAATTTTCAAAACGTCCCAGCGCAGCCGCCATCTTGTTTTTTTTTTTTTTTTACTTTTTTTTTAAAATCATTCTAGATCTTATACAGGACCTATGAGTCCAAATCCCTCCAAGTCTTTTCCCCACCGAAACCGGAAATGGACTTGGCCGCCATCTTGGATTTGAATCTCCTCTATAATTTTCCTCTACTCACTTTATGGTTTTGTACATTATTGCAAAACATACCCCTAACCCATCTCTCACCCAATCCGAGAAACGACATGTCAATCAGTGAGTGAGTGGTCTTGTAGTTTTATATAATATAAACTAGTTTGCTTGGGTGCGCGAGCTGCGCGCAGCTCGCGTGTTTGCTGTTTTTGAGAAGTATTACTAACCCTTTTAAAATTTTGAGAATCTATAGGCACCCTTAAATGAATTGAAAAACCGTTAGAATTACCCCTAAAACAGTATGAAAACCCTTACGAACCCCAATAAAATCTAAAACCTTATTTAAAAACTCAGACCTTTTCCCATAAAAAACATTACCCTAAAGTTTGCTGAGTTACGCTTCACCCACTCAATCATCGTTACGCTACGGAGGTCGCCGGCTCGCTTCGCTCGCCACCTCCCGCCTTCGCTCCACTCAGGACCTACCTACCACCGGACAGGTTTCGATACCTACTATAATATTTGTTCAAATACCTGATGACTATCTCTAACCGTTATGAAGGTACAGCCCTTTCAATTTTAGGGGAGGTTGAGGAGGGGAGCTTCACCCACTCAACCTCCGTTACGCTACGGAGGTCGCCGGCTCGCTTCGCTCGCCACCTCCCCCCTTCACTCCGCTCAGGACCTACCTACCACCGGAAAGGGGAGGTTGGGGAGGGCAGGGTAGGGTGTACAAATTTCAACGCCTCTCAATAATAAAGTATAGTAAAAATCAAAATGCCGCTACGTGTCCTAGTTTCCGAGATACGATGGGGGGAGGGGTGACGGGGGAAAGAGTTGGGAGTTTTGAAAAATGATTTCGACTAATGCATTGCCCCTTTATACGAATCTGAAAAAAAAAATGTTCCAAGTCTCTCAACTTCCGAGATCCGCCTAAATGGGGGGAGAAGGGGGCCAAAGGGGGCAACTTTGAAAACTGTTTTTTACTTTTCCGAGCTTTCTCTATACGAATCCGTAAAAAAATTAAACACCCGTCTCTTAGTTTTCGAGATACGATAGGGAGGGGTGAGAAGGGGGGCAAAAAGGGGAGGTTTGGCACTTTTTCCCTACTCGTGAGAGTTACTTGATTACGAATCTATCAAAATATGACCCCCTCCCCCTCCACCATCTGGGAGAATAATTATGTCAGTAAGTGAGTGATAATAAACCGGAAATGGCACGGCCGCCATCTTGAATTTCTGAAATGTCACAATTTTCCTAAAATAACCAGGATACAAGTTACCTGTCAGTAAAAGAACGGTGGCTGTCCGTTGACTTTGGTAGAACAAAAGAATTGGCCAAAGTCGGGTCTGACCCGAAAATTCAAGCACCAATGGCTCTCGGGGTTGCCAGCTGAGAGTAATGAAAATGATCAAAAGTCATTTCACGTATCCCATTCTTGGTGGTTATGCAAAATTTCCATTAAAAATGTCGTCATTTCTACTTTTCATGTTTTTGGGAAAAATCTGGGAAAACTCCCTAAAAATAGGGAAAATTTTTGCACCAGGCAACACTCCTCGACTAAATACACAACCGGTTCATACAACACAATCCAGTCGGGGGTTGCCAGCTGTCCCATTTATGGTGTCGAAAATTGGGATTTTTCGTCATTTTTACAAGATGGCCGCCACACTGTCCGCCATCTTGTTTTTCTGAAATGTCATAATTTTCCTGAAATCTCAAGGATACAGGCCACCGACTGGTGTACTTGGTGTTGCCAACTTTTGTGTTTGGTAGAACAAAAGAACTCGCCAAAGTCGGGTCTGACCCGAAAATTCAAGCCCCAATGGCTCTCGGGGTTGCCAGCTAAGAGTGATGAAAATGGTCAAATGTCATTTGGGGGACCACAATGTTGCCAGCTAGTCAAAGTCTCCATTCAAAATGTCGTTATTTCTACTTTTCATGTTTTTGGAGAAAATCTGGGAAAACTCCCTAAAAATGGGGAAAATTTTTGCACCAGGCAACACTCCTCGACTAAATACACAACCGGTTCATACAACACAATCCAGTCGGGGGTTGCCAGCTGTCCCATTTATCGTGTCGAAAATTGGGATTTTTCGTCATTTTTACAAGATGGCCGCCACACTGTCCGCCATCTTGTTTTTCTGAAATGTCATAATTTTCCTGAAATCTCAACGATATAGGCTACCGATCAGTGTACTTGGTGTTGCCAATTTTTGAGTTTGGTAAAACAAATGAATTCGCCAAAGTCAAAAAGTCCCAAAAATTAAAATATTCAATGTTTTTTGGGGTTGCCAACTAAAACGCACCAAAATGGTCAAATGTCATTTGGGGGACCCCAATGCTGCCAGCTAGTCAAAGTCTTCATTCGAATTGTCGTTTTTTCTACTTTTCATGTTTTTGGGGAAAATCTGGGAAAGTACCCTAAAAATGGGGAAATTTATTTCACCAGGCAACACTCGTTGTTGTAACACGCAACCGCTCGGTACAACTCGAACCCGTCAGATGTTGCCAACTACACGAAAAATGGATTTGAAAAATGTCGAAAATTCCAACTGTTCACAAAATGGCCGCCACAGCGTCCGCCATCTTGTGTTTTCAAAAAGTCACAATTTTTCTGAAATCTCAAGGATATAGGCCCCCGACTGGTGAACTTAATGTTGCCAACTTTCGAAATCGGTAGAACAAAACAATTCGCCAAAGTCGAGTGAAAAAATTGGCAATTTTCAAAACGTCCTAGCGCAGCCGCCATCTTGTTTTTTTTTTTTTTTTTACTTTTTTAAAAAATCATTCCAGTTTTTATACAGGACCTATGAGTCGAAACCCCTCCAAGTCTTTTCCCCACCGAAACCGGAAATGGACTCGGCCGCCATCTTGGATTGGAATCTTCTCTATAATTTTCCTCTACTCAATTTATGGTTTTATACATAATTGCAAAACATACCCCTAACCCATCTCTCACCCATTCCGAGAAACGACATGTCAATGAGTCAGTGAGTGAGTGGTCTTGTAGTTTTATATAATATAAACTAGTTTGCTTGGGTGCGCGAGCTGCGCGCAGCTCGCGTGTTTGGTGTTTTTGAGAAGTATTACTTACCCTTATAAAATTTTGACAATCTATAAGCATCCTTAAATGAATTGGAAAATCCGTTAGAATTGCCCCTAAAACAGTATGAAAACCCCTACGAACCCCTAATTAAATCTAAAACCTTTTAACCTAAAGTTTGCCTGTCGTCGCCCCTGAGTTACGCTTCACCTACTCAACCATCGTTACGCTACGGAGGTCGCCGGCTCGCTTCGCTCACCACCTCCCCCCTTCGCTCCACTCAGAACCTACCTCCCCGGGGCTGCGGGACTATTCGAAAGAGATACCGTGGCCCCGGAACACAAAGGGCGAGGAAGGAACATGGATGGGTTTTAGTCAGTAAAAGTCTGACACTCCCTCCTGCTCCGCCCAGAGCGGGAGAAGTCATTTGATGATTTCCCATCCTAAAAAAAAAACGGACCTACCTCCCACCGAACAGGTTTCGACGCCTACTATAATATTTGTTGAAACACCTAATAGCTATCTCTAACCGTTATGAAGTTACAGCCCTTTCAATTTTAGGGGAGGTTGGGGAGGGGAGCTTCACCCACTCAACCTTCGTTACGCTACGGAGGTCGCCGGCTCGCTTCGCTCGCCACCTCCCCCCTTCGCTCTACTCGGTCTCGCAGGCTCGCTCCATTCAGGACCTACCTACCACCGGAAAGCGGAGGGGAGCAAAGGGGAGGTTGGGGAGGGGAGGAAATACAAATTTCAACGCCCCTCAATAATAAAGTATAGTAAAAATCAAAATTCCGCTACGTGTCCTAGTTTCCGAGATACGATGGGGGGAGGGGTGAAGGGGGGAGAGTGGGGAGTTTTGAAAAATGATTTCGACTAACAATCGGCCCCTTTATACAAAACTGAAAAAAAAAAATGTTCCAAGTCTCTTAACTTCCGAGATCCGCCTAAAGGGGGGGGAGAAGGGGAGAAAGGGGGACAACTTTGAAAACTGGTTTTTACTTTTCCGAGCCTCCTCTATACGATCCCGTAAAAAACAAAAAATACGGGTCCCTTAGTTTCCGAGATACGATAGGGAGGGGGAGGAAGGGGAGCAAAAAGGGGAGGTTTGGCACTTTTCCCATACTCGCGGGAGTTACTTGTTTACGAATCTGTCAAAAAATACCCACCTCCCCATCCACCATCTGGGAGAACAATTATGTCAATGAGTCAGTGAGTCAGTGAGTGGTAATCGAGCTTTATATAATATAATTACCCTTATAAAATTTTGAGAATCTATGGGCACCCCTAAACGAATTAGAAAATCCGTTAGAATTACCCCCAAAACAGTATGAAAACCCCTACGGACCCCTAATAAAACCTTATTTAAAAACTCAGACCTTTTCCATAAAAAAATAACTCTTAAGTTTGCTGAGTTACGCTTCACCCATTCAATCATCGTAACGCTACGGAGGTCGCCGGCTCGCTTCGCTCGCCACCTCCCCCCTTCGCTCCACTCAGGACCTACCTACCACCGGACAGGTTTTGACACCTACTATAATATTTATTCAAACACCTGATAGCTATCTCTAACCGTTATTAAGTTACAGCCCTTTTCAATTATAGGGGAGGTTAGGGAGGAGAGGGGCGGGTATACAAATTTAACGCCCCTCAATAGTGTTAGGTAAGAATAAAAAAAACCGCTACGTGTCCTAGTTTCCGAGATACGATGGGGGGAGGGGTGAAAGGGGCCCAGAGGGGGTAGTTTTGAAAAATGCATGGGGCAACTCTGAGCCCCTTAATTTGAATTTGAAAAAGAAAATGTTCCAAGTCTCTTAACTTCCGAGATCTGCCTAAAGGGGGGTGACAAGGGGGGAAGGGGGCAACTATGAAAATGGTTTTGACTTCCCCAAGCTTCCTCTATACGAATCCGTAAAATAAATAAAACACAGGTCTCTTAGTTTCCGAGATACCATAGGGAGGGGTGAGAAGGGGGGCAAAAAAGGGAGGTTTGGCACTTTTACCATACTCGTAAGAGACATTTGTTTACGAATCTGTCAAAATATACCCCCCTCCCTCTCCACCATCTGGAGAACCATTATGTCAGTGAGTGAGTGGTAATAAACCGGAAATGGCACGGCTGCCATCTTGAATTTCTGAAATGTCATAATTTTCCTAAAATAACCAGGATACAAGCTACCTGTAAGTAAAAAAACGGTGGCTCTACGTTGACTTTGGTAGAACAAAAGAACTCGCCAAAGTTGGGTCCGACCCGAAAATTCAAGCCCCAAAAGCTCTCGGGGTTGCCAGCTGAAAGTGATGAAAATGGTTAAATGTCCTTTGGAGCACCCCATTCTTGGTGGTAATGCAAAATTTCCATTTAAAATGTCGTTATTTCTACTTTTTACGTTTTCGGGGAAAATCTGGAAAAGTACCCCAAAAATGGGGATTTTGTTTGCACCAGGCAACACTCCTTGACGAAATACACAACCGGTTCATACAACACAATCCAGTCGGGGGATGCCAGCTGTCCCATTTATCGTGTCGAAAATTGGGATTTTTCGTCAATTTCACAAGATGGCCGCCACACTGTCCGCCATCTTGTTTTTGTAAAATGTCATAATTTTCCTGAAATCTCAAGGATACAGGCCAGCGACTGGTGTACTTGGTGTTGCCAACTTTTGAGTTTGGTAGAACAAAAGAACTCGCCAAAGTCGGGTCTGACCCGAAAATTCAAGCCCCAATGGTTCTCGGGGTTGCCAGTTGAAAGTGATTAAAATAGTCAAATGTCATTTGAGGGACTCCAATGTTGCCGGCTAGTCAAAGTCTCCATTCAAAATAACCTTATTTCTACTTTTCATGTTTTTGGGGAAAATCTGGGAAAACTCCCTAAAAATGGGGAAATTTTTTGCACCAGGCAACACTCTTTGACAAAACACATAACGGATTCATACATCACAATCCAATCGGGGGTTGCCAGCTGTCCCATTTATCGTGTCGAAAATTGGGACTTTTCGTCATTTTTACAAGATGGCCGCCACACTGTCCGCCATCTTGTTTTTCTGAAAAGTCATAATTTTCCTGGAATCTCAAGAATATAGGCCACTGAATAGTATACTTGGTGTGGCCAACTTTTGAGTTTGGTTTAACAAAAGAACTCGCCAAAGTCGGGTCTGACCTGAAAATTCAAACCCCAATGGCTCTCGGGGTTGCCAGCTGATAGTGATGAAAATGGTGAAATGTCATTTGAAAGACCCCAATGTTGCCAGTTAGACAAAGTTTCTATTCAAAATCTCGTTATTTCTACTTTTCATGTTTTTGGGGGAAATCTGGTAAAACTCCCTAAAAATGGGGAAAATTTTTAAAACAGGCAACACTACTTGACAAAATACAAAATCGGTTCATACAACACAATCCAGTCGGGGGTTGCCAGCTGTCCCATTTATCGTGTCGAATATTGGGATTTTTCGTCATTTTTACAAGATGGCCGCCACACAGTCCGCCATCTTGTTATTCTAAAATGTCATAATTTTCCTGAAATCTCAAGGATACAGGCCACCGACTGGTGTACTTGGTGTTGCCAACTTTTGAGTTTGGTAGAACAAAAGAACTCGCCAAAGTCGGGTCTGACCCGAATATTCAAGCCCTAATGGCTCTCGGGGTTGCCAGTTGAAAGTGATGAAAATGATTTAATGTCATTTGGGGGATCCCAATGTTAACGGCTAGTTAAAGTCTCTATTCAAAATGACGTTATTTCTACTTTTCATGTTTTCGGGGAAAATCTGGAAAAGTACCCCAAAAGTGGGGAAAATTTTTGCACCAGGCAACACTCCTCAACGAAATACACAACCGGTGGTTACAACACAATCCAGTCGGGGGTTGCCAGCTGTCCCATTTATCGTGTCGAAAATTGGGATTTTTCGTCATTTTTACAAGATGGCCGCCACTCTGTCCGCCATCTCGTTTTTCTGAAAAGTCATAATTTTCCTGAAATATCAAGGATATAGACTACCGACCGGTGTACTTGGTGTTGCCAACTTTCGAGTTTGGTAGAACAAATGAATTCGCCAAAGTGAAAAAGTCTCAAAAATTAAAATATTCAATGTTTTTTGGGGTTGCCAACTAAAACGCACCAAAATGGTCAAATGTCATTTGGGGGACCCCAATGCTGCCAGCTAGTCAAAGTCTTTATTCAAAATCTGGGAAAGTACCCTAAAAATGGGGAAATTTATTTCGCCAGGCAACACTCGTAGACGTAACACACAACCGCTCGGTACAACTTGAAACCGTCAGATGTTGGCAACTACACGAAAAATGGATTTGAAAGAAGTCGAAAATTCCAACTTTTCACAAAATGGCCGCCACAGCGTCCGCCATCTTGTGTTTTCAAAAAGTCACAATTTTTCTGAAATCTCAAGGATATAGGCCCCCGACTGGTATACTTAGTGTTGCAAACGTTTGAAATCGGTTGAACAAAACAATTCGCCAGAGTCGAGTGAGAAAAGTTGCAATTTTCAAAACGTCCTAGCGCAGCCGCCATCTTGTTTTTTTTTTTTTTTTTTAACTTTTTTTTTAAATCATTCTAGATCTTGTACAGGACCTAAGAGTCGAAACCCCTCCAAGTCTTTTCCCTACCGAAACCGGAAATGGATTCGGCCGCCATCTTGGATTTGAATCTCCTCTATAATTTTCCTCTACTCACTTTATGGTTTTATACATAATTGCAAAACATACCCCTAACCCATCTCTCACCCATTCCGAGAAACGACATGTCAATGAGTGAGTGAGTGGCTTTGTAGTTTTATATAATATAAACTAGTTTGCTTGGGTGCGCGAGCTGCGCGCAGCTCGCGTGTTTGGTGTTTTTGAGAAGTATTACTCACCCTCATCAAATTTTGAGAATCTATAGGCACCCCTAAATGAATTGGAAAATCCGTAAGAATTAATCCGAAAAAAAATTTGAAAACCCCTACGGACCCCTAATAAAACCTTATTTAAAAACTCAGACCTTTTCCATAAAAAAAATAACTCTAAAGTTTGCTGAGTTACGCTTCAACCATTCAATCATCGTTACGCTACGGAGGTCGCCGGCTCGCTTCGCTCGCCACCTTCCCCCTTCGCTCCACTCAGGACCTACCTGCCAGCGGAAAGGGGAGGTTGGGGAGGGGAGGGTATACAAATTTCAACAACCCTCAATAATAAAGTATAGTCAAAATCAAAATGCCACTACGTGTCCTAGTTTCCGAGATACGATGGGGGGAGGGGTGAAGGGGGGAGAGTGCGGAGTTTTGAAAAATGATTTTGACCAACTCTTTGCCCCTTCTTACGAATCTGAAAAAAAAAAATGTTCCAAGTCTCTTAACTTCTGAGATCCGCCTAAAGGGGCGGGGAGAAGGGGGGCAAAGGGGCAACTTTGAAAAATGGTTTTTACTTTTCCAAGCCTCCTCTATACGAATATGAAAAAAAAAATGTTCCAAGTCTCTTGGTTTCCGAGATACGATAGGGAGGGGTGAGAAGGGGGGTGACAAAGGGAGGTTTGGCACTTTTCCCAAAAGTTTGAGAGTTAGTTGTTTACGAATCTGTAAAAATATACCCCACTCGCCCTCCACCATCTGGGAGAACAATTATGTCAGTGAGTGAGTGGTAATAAACCGGAAATGGCACGGTCGCCATCTTGAATTTTTGAAATGTCACAATTTTCCTAAAGTAAACAGGATACAAGGTACCTGTCAGTAAAAAAACTGTGGCTGTTCGTTGACTTTGGTAAAACAAAAGAACTCGCCAAAGTCGGGTCTAACCCGAAAATTCAAACCCTAATGGCGCTCGGGGTTGCCAGCTGAAAGTGATGAAAATGGTGAAATGTCATTTGGGGGATCCCAAAGTTGCCGGCTAATCAAAGTTTCTATTCAAAATGGCGTTATTTCTACTTTTCACGTTTTTGGGGAAAATCTGGGAAAATACCCTAAAAATTGGGAGAACTTTTGCACCAGGCAATACTCCTCAACAAAACACATAACCCGTTCATACAACACAATCCAGTCGGGGGATGCCAGTCGTGCCATTTATCGCGTCAAAAATTGGGAATTTTCGTCATTTTTACAAGATGGCCGCCACACTGTCCGCCATCTTATTTTTCTGATATGTCATAATTTTCCTGAAATCTCAAGGATACAGACCACCGACTGGTGTACTTGTTGTTGCCAACTTTTGAGTTTGGTAGAACAAAAGAACTCGCCAAAGTCGGGTCTGACCCGAAATTTCAAGCCAAAATGGTTCTCGGGGTTGCCAGCTGAAAGTGATGAAAATGGTCAAATGTCATTCGGGGGACCCCAATGTTGCCGGCTAGTCAAAGTCTTCATTCAAAATGTAGTTATTTCTACTTTTCATGTTTTTGGAGAAAATCTGGGAAAACTCCCTAAAAATGGGGAAAATTTTTGCACCAGGCAACACTCCTCGACTAAATACACAACCGGTTCATACAACACAATCCAGTCGGGGGTTGCCAGCTGTCCCATTAATCGTGTCGAAAATTGGGATTTTTCGTCATTTTTACAAGATGGCCGCCACACTGTCCGCCATCTTGTTTTTCTGAAATGTCATAATTTTCCTGAAATCTCAAGGATACAGGCCACCGACTGGTGTACTTGGTGTTGCCAACTTTTGTGTTTGGTAGAACAAAAGAACTCGCCAAAGTCGGGTCTGACCCGAAAATTCAAGCCCCAATGGCTCTCGGGGTTGCCAGCTAAAAGTGATGAAAATGGTCAAATGTCATTTGGGGGACCACAATGTTGCCAGCTAGTCAAAGTCTCCATTCAAAATGTCGTTATTTCTACTTTTCATGTTTTTGGGGAAAATCTGGGAAAACTCCCTAAAAATGGGGAAAATTTTTGCACCAGGCAACACTCCTCGACTAAATACACAACCGGTTCATACAACACAATCCAGTCGGGGGTTGCCAGCTGCCCCATTTATCGTGTCGAAAATTGGGATTTTTCGTCATTTTTACAAGATGGCCGCCACACTGTCCGCCATCTTGTTTTTCTGAAATGTCATAATTTTCCTGAAATCTCAAGGATATAGGCTACCGATCGGTGTACTTGGTGTTGCCAACTTTTGAGTTTGGTAGAACAAATGAATTCGCCAAAGTCAAAAAGTCCCAAAAATTAAAATATTTAATATTTTTTGGGGTTGCCACCTAAAACGCACCAAAATGGTCAAATGTCATTTGGGGGACCCTAATGCTGCCAGCTAGTCAAAGTCTTTATTCAAAATGTCGTTATTTCTACTTTTCATGTTTTTGGGGAAAATCTGGGAAAGTACCCTAAAAATGGGGAAATTTATTTCACCAGGCAACACTCGTCAATAAAACACACAACCACTCGATACATTTGGAACCCGTCGGATGTTGCCAACTACACGTAAAATGGATTTGAAAAAAGTCGAAAATTCCAACTGTTCACAAAATGGCCGCCACAGCGTCTGCCATGCTGTTTTTTTTAAAAATCACAATTTTTCTGAAATCTCAAGGATATAGAGCCTCGACTGGTGTACTTGGTGTTGCCAATGTTTGAAATCGGTTGAACAAAACAATTCACCAAAGTCGAGTGGAAAAAGTCGCAATTTTCAAAACGTCCTAGCGCAGCCGCCATCTTGTTTTTTTTTTTTTTTTTACTTTTTTTTAAAATCATTCCAGATCTTATACAGGACCTATGAGTCGAAACTCCTTCAAGTCTTTTCCCCACCGAAACCGGAAATGGACTCGGCCGCCATCTTGGATTTGAATCTCCTCTATAATTTTCCTCTACTCACTTTATGGTTTTATACATAATTGCAAAACATACCCCTAACCCATCTATCACCCATTCCGAGAAACGACATGTCAATGAGTGAGTGAGTGGCTTTGTAGTTTTATATAATATAAACTAGTTTGCTTGGGTGCGCGAGCTGCGCGCAGCTCGCGTGTTTGGTGTTTTTGAGAAGTATTACTTCCCCTTAGAAAATCTTGAGAATATATAGGCATCCTTAAATGAATTAGAAAATCCGATAGAATTACCCCTAAAACAGTATTAAAAACCCCTACGAACCCCTAATAAAATCTAAAACCTTATTTATTTTGAGAAGTATTACTTACCCTTATAACATTTTGAGAATCTATAGGCACCCCTAAATGAATTGGAAAATCCCTTAGAATTACCCCTAAAACAGTATGAAAACCCCTACGGACCCCTAATAAAACCTCATTTAAAAACTCAGACCTTTCCCTATAAAAAACATTAACCTAAAGTTTGCTGAGTTAAGCTTCACCCACTCAATCATCGTTACGCGACGGAGGTCGCCGGCTCGCTTCGCTCACCACCTCCCCCCTTCGCTCCACTCAGGCCCTACCCACCACCGGAGAGGTTTCGACACCTACTATAATATTTGTTCAAACACCTGATAGCTATCTCTAACCGTTATTAAGTTACAGCCCTTTTCAATTATAGGGGAGATTGGGGAGGGGAGCTTCACCCAATCAACCTTCGTTACGCTATGGAGGTCGCCGGCTCGCTTCGCTCGCCACCTCCCCCCTTCGCTCCACTCGGCCTCAAAGGTTCGCTCCACTTAGAACCTACCTACCCCCGGAAAGCTACTATCTTTCAATTTTAGGGGAGGTTGGGGAGGGGAGGGTATAAAAATTTCAATGCCCTACAAAAATTAAGTATAGTAAAAATCAAAATGCCGCTAAGTGTCCTAGTTTCCGAGATACGATGGGGGTAGGGGTCAAGGGAGGGAGAGGGGGGAGTTTAGAAAAATGATTTTGACCTACAATTAACACCTTTATACGAATCTGAAAAAAAAATGTTCCAAGTCTCTTAACTTCCGAGATCCGCCTAAAGGGGCAGAGAAGGGGGGAAAGGGGGACAACTTGAAAAACTGGTTTTTACTTTTCCAAGCCTCCTCTATACGAATCTGAAAAAAAACTGTACCAAGTCTCTTGGTTTCCGAGATACGATAGGGAGGGTTGAGAAGGGGGGTGAAAAGGGGAGGTTTGGCACTTTTCCCATAGGTTTGAGAGTTAGTTGTTTACGAATCTGTAAAAATATACCTACCTCCTCATCCACCATCTGGGAGATCAATTCTATACGATGGGGGGAGGGGTGAAGGGGGGAGAGTGGGGAGTTTTGAAAAATGATTTTGACCAACTCTTTGCCCCTTCTTACGAATCTGAAAAAAAAAATGTTCCAAGTCTCTTAACTTCTGAGATCCGCCTAAAGGGGCGGGGAGAAGGGGGGCAAAGGGGCAACTTTGAAAAATGGTTTTTACTTTTCCAAGCCTCCTCTATACGAATCTGAAAAAACAAATGTTCCAAGTCTCTTGGTTTCCGAGACACGATAGGGAGGGGTGAGAAGGGGGTGAAAAGGGGAGGTTTGGCACTTTTCATATAGGTTTGAGAGTTAGTTGTTTACGAATCTGTAAAAATATACCCCACTCGCCCTCCACCATCTGGGAGAACAATTATGTCAGTGAGTGAGTGGTAATAAACCGGAAATGGCACGGTCGCCATCTTGAATTTTTGAAATGTCACAATTTTCCTAAAGTAACCAGGATACAAGGTACCTGTCAGTAAAAAAACGGTGGCTGTTCGTTGAGTTTGGTGAAACAAAAGAACTCGCCAAAGTCGGGTCTGACCCGAAAATTCAAGCCCTAATGGCGCTCGGGGTTGCCAGCTGAAAGTGATGAAAATGGTGAAATGTCATTTGGGGGATCCCAAAGTTGCCGGCTTATCAAAGTTTCTATTCAAAATGGCGTTATTTCTACTTTTCACGTTTTTGGGGAAAATCTGGAAAAATACCCTAAAAATTGGGAGAATTTTTGCACCAGGCTATACTCCTCAACAAAACACATAACCCGTTCATACAACACAATCCAGTCGGGGGATGCCAGTCGTGCCATTTATCGCGTCAAAAATTGGGAATTTTCGTCATTTTTACAAGATGGCCGCCACACTGTCCGCCATCTTGTTTTTCTGATATGTCATAATTTTCCTGAAATCTCAAGGATACAGACCACCGACTGGTGTACTTGTTGTTGCAAACTTTTGAGTTTGGTAGAAGAAAAGAACTCGCCAAAGTCGGGTCTGACCCGAATATTCAAGCCCCAATGGCTCTCGGGGTTACCAGCTGAAAGTGATGAAAATGATCAAATGTCATTTGGGGGATCCCAATGTTGCCGGCTAGTCAAAGTCTCCATTCAAAATGTCGTTATTTCTACTTTTCATGTTTTTGGGGAAAATCTGGGAAAACTCCCTCAAAATGGGGAAAATTTTTGCACCAGGCAACACTCCTCGACTAAATACACAACCGGTTCATACAACACAATCCAGTCGGGGGATGCCAGCTGTCCCATTTATCGTGTCGAAAATTGGGATTTTTCGTCATTTTCACAAGATGAACGCCACACTGTCCGCCATCTTGTTTTTCTGAAATGTCATAATTTTTCTGAAATCTCAAGGATACAGGCCACCGACTGGTGTACTTGGTGTTGCCAACTTTTGAGTTTGGTAGAACAAAAGAACTCGCCAAAGTCGGGTCTGACCCGAAAATTCAAGCCCTAATGGCTCTCGGGGTTGCCAGCTGAAAGTGATGAAAATGGTCAAATGTCATTCGGGGGACCCCAATGTTGCCGGCTAGTCAAAGTCTCCATTCAAAATGTAGTTATTTCTACTTTTCATGTTTTTGGGGAAAATCTGGGAAAACTCCCTAAAAATGGGGAAATTTTTTGCACCAGGCAACACTCCTAGACTAAATACACAACCGGTTCATACAACACAATCCAGTCGGGGGTTGCCAGCTGTCCCATTTATCGTGTCGAAAATTGGGATTTTTCGTCATTTTCACAAGATGAACGCCACACTGTCCGCCATCTTGTTTTTCTGAAAAGTCATAATTTTCCTGAAATCTCAAGGATACAGACCACCGACTGGTGTACTTGGTGTTGCCAACTTTTGAGTTTGGTAGAACAAAAGAACTCGCCAAAGTCGGGTCTGACCCGAATATTCAAGCCCCAATGGCTCTCGGGGTTACCAGCTGAAAGTGATGAAAATGATCAAATGTCATTTGGGGGATCCCAATGTTGCCGGCTAGTCAAAGTCTCCATTCAAAATGTCGTTATTTCTACTTTTCATGTTTTCGGGGAAAATCTGGGAAAACTCCCTCAAAATTGGGAAAAATTTTGCACCAGGCAACACTTCTCGACTAAATACACAACCGGTTCATACAACACAATCCAGTCGGGGGATGCCAGCTGTCCCATTTATCGTGTCGAAAATTGGGATTTTTCGTCATTTTCACAAGATGAACGCCACACTGTCCGCCATCTTGTTTTTCTGAAATGTCATAATTTTCCTGAAATCTCAAGGATACAGGCCACCGACTGGTGTACTTGGTGTTGCCAACTTTTGAGTTTGGTAAAACAAAAGAACTCGCCAAAGTCGGGTCTGACCCGAAAATTCAAGCCCCAATGGCTCACGGGGTTGCCAGCTGAAAGTGATGAAAATGGTCAAATGTCATTCGGGGGACCCCAATGTTGCCGGCTAGTCAAAGTCTATTCAAAATGTAGTTATTTCTACTTTTCATGTTTTTGGGGAAAATCTGGGAAAAATCCCTAAAAATGGGGATTTTTTTTGCATCAGGCAACACTCCTCAACGAAATACACAACCGGTTCATACAACACAATCCAGTCGGGGGTTGCCAGCTGTCCCATTTATCGTGTCGAAAATTGGGATTTTTCGTCATTTTTACAAGATGGCCGCCACTCTGTCCGCCATCTCGTTTTTCTGAAAAGTCATAATTTTCCTGAAATATCAAGGATATAGACTACCGACCGGTGTACTTGGTGTTGCCAACTTTCGAGTTTGGTAGAACAAATGAATTCGCCAAAGTGAAAAAGTCTCAAAAATTAAAATATTCAATGTTTTTTGGGGTTGCCAACTAAAACGCACCAAAATGGTCAAATGTCATTTGGGGGACCCCAATGCTGCCAGCTAGTCAAAGTCTTTATTCAAAATCTGGGAAAGTACCCTAAAAATGGGGAAATTTATTTCGCCAGGCAACACTCGTAGACGTAACACACAACCGCTCGGTACAACTTGAAACCGTCAGATGTTGGCAACTACACGAAAAATGGATTTGAAAGAAGTCGAAAATTCCAACTTTTCACAAAATGGCCGCCACAGCGTCCGCCATCTTGTGTTTTCAAAAAGTCACAATTTTTCTGAAATCTCAAGGATATAGGCCCCCGACTGGTATACTTAGTGTTGCAAACGTTTGAAATCGGTTGAACAAAACAATTCGCCAGAGTCGAGTGAGAAAAGTTGCAATTTTCAAAACGTCCTAGCGCAGCCGCCATCTTGTTTTTTTTTTTTTTTTTTAACTTTTTTTTTAAATCATTCTAGATCTTGTACAGGACCTAAGAGTCGAAACCCCTCCAAGTCTTTTCCCTACCGAAACCGGAAATGGATTCGGCCGCCATCTTGGATTTGAATCTCCTCTATAATTTTCCTCTACTCACTTTATGGTTTTATACATAATTGCAAAACATACCCCTAACCCATCTCTCACCCATTCCGAGAAACGACATGTCAATGAGTGAGTGAGTGGCTTTGTAGTTTTATATAATATAAACTAGTTTGCTTGGGTGCGCGAGCTGCGCGCAGCTCGCGTGTTTGGTGTTTTTGAGAAGTATTACTCACCCTCATCAAATTTTGAGAATCTATAGGCACCCCTAAATGAATTGGAAAATCCGTAAGAATTAATCCGAAAAAAAATTTGAAAACCCCTACGGACCCCTAATAAAACCTTATTTAAAAACTCAGACCTTTTCCATAAAAAAAATAACTCTAAAGTTTGCTGAGTTACGCTTCAACCATTCAATCATCGTTACGCTACGGAGGTCGCCGGCTCGCTTCGCTCGCCACCTTCCCCCTTCGCTCCACTCAGGACCTACCTGCCAGCGGAAAGGGGAGGTTGGGGAGGGGAGGGTATACAAATTTCAACAACCCTCAATAATAAAGTATAGTCAAAATCAAAATGCCACTACGTGTCCTAGTTTCCGAGATACGATGGGGGGAGGGGTGAAGGGGGGAGAGTGCGGAGTTTTGAAAAATGATTTTGACCAACTCTTTGCCCCTTCTTACGAATCTGAAAAAAAAAAATGTTCCAAGTCTCTTAACTTCTGAGATCCGCCTAAAGGGGCGGGGAGAAGGGGGGCAAAGGGGCAACTTTGAAAAATGGTTTTTACTTTTCCAAGCCTCCTCTATACGAATATGAAAAAAAAAATGTTCCAAGTCTCTTGGTTTCCGAGATACGATAGGGAGGGGTGAGAAGGGGGGTGACAAAGGGAGGTTTGGCACTTTTCCCAAAAGTTTGAGAGTTAGTTGTTTACGAATCTGTAAAAATATACCCCACTCGCCCTCCACCATCTGGGAGAACAATTATGTCAGTGAGTGAGTGGTAATAAACCGGAAATGGCACGGTCGCCATCTTGAATTTTTGAAATGTCACAATTTTCCTAAAGTAAACAGGATACAAGGTACCTGTCAGTAAAAAAACTGTGGCTGTTCGTTGACTTTGGTAAAACAAAAGAACTCGCCAAAGTCGGGTCTAACCCGAAAATTCAAACCCTAATGGCGCTCGGGGTTGCCAGCTGAAAGTGATGAAAATGGTGAAATGTCATTTGGGGGATCCCAAAGTTGCCGGCTAATCAAAGTTTCTATTCAAAATGGCGTTATTTCTACTTTTCACGTTTTTGGGGAAAATCTGGGAAAATACCCTAAAAATTGGGAGAACTTTTGCACCAGGCAATACTCCTCAACAAAACACATAACCCGTTCATACAACACAATCCAGTCGGGGGATGCCAGTCGTGCCATTTATCGCGTCAAAAATTGGGAATTTTCGTCATTTTTACAAGATGGCCGCCACACTGTCCGCCATCTTATTTTTCTGATATGTCATAATTTTCCTGAAATCTCAAGGATACAGACCACCGACTGGTGTACTTGTTGTTGCCAACTTTTGAGTTTGGTAGAACAAAAGAACTCGCCAAAGTCGGGTCTGACCCGAAATTTCAAGCCAAAATGGTTCTCGGGGTTGCCAGCTGAAAGTGATGAAAATGGTCAAATGTCATTCGGGGGACCCCAATGTTGCCGGCTAGTCAAAGTCTTCATTCAAAATGTAGTTATTTCTACTTTTCATGTTTTTGGAGAAAATCTGGGAAAACTCCCTAAAAATGGGGAAAATTTTTGCACCAGGCAACACTCCTCGACTAAATACACAACCGGTTCATACAACACAATCCAGTCGGGGGTTGCCAGCTGTCCCATTAATCGTGTCGAAAATTGGGATTTTTCGTCATTTTTACAAGATGGCCGCCACACTGTCCGCCATCTTGTTTTTCTGAAATGTCATAATTTTCCTGAAATCTCAAGGATACAGGCCACCGACTGGTGTACTTGGTGTTGCCAACTTTTGTGTTTGGTAGAACAAAAGAACTCGCCAAAGTCGGGTCTGACCCGAAAATTCAAGCCCCAATGGCTCTCGGGGTTGCCAGCTAAAAGTGATGAAAATGGTCAAATGTCATTTGGGGGACCACAATGTTGCCAGCTAGTCAAAGTCTCCATTCAAAATGTCGTTATTTCTACTTTTCATGTTTTTGGGGAAAATCTGGGAAAACTCCCTAAAAATGGGGAAAATTTTTGCACCAGGCAACACTCCTCGACTAAATACACAACCGGTTCATACAACACAATCCAGTCGGGGGTTGCCAGCTGCCCCATTTATCGTGTCGAAAATTGGGATTTTTCGTCATTTTTACAAGATGGCCGCCACACTGTCCGCCATCTTGTTTTTCTGAAATGTCATAATTTTCCTGAAATCTCAAGGATATAGGCTACCGATCGGTGTACTTGGTGTTGCCAACTTTTGAGTTTGGTAGAACAAATGAATTCGCCAAAGTCAAAAAGTCCCAAAAATTAAAATATTTAATATTTTTTGGGGTTGCCACCTAAAACGCACCAAAATGGTCAAATGTCATTTGGGGGACCCTAATGCTGCCAGCTAGTCAAAGTCTTTATTCAAAATGTCGTTATTTCTACTTTTCATGTTTTTGGGGAAAATCTGGGAAAGTACCCTAAAAATGGGGAAATTTATTTCACCAGGCAACACTCGTCAATAAAACACACAACCACTCGATACATTTGGAACCCGTCGGATGTTGCCAACTACACGTAAAATGGATTTGAAAAAAGTCGAAAATTCCAACTGTTCACAAAATGGCCGCCACAGCGTCTGCCATGCTGTTTTTTTTAAAAATCACAATTTTTCTGAAATCTCAAGGATATAGAGCCTCGACTGGTGTACTTGGTGTTGCCAATGTTTGAAATCGGTTGAACAAAACAATTCACCAAAGTCGAGTGGAAAAAGTCGCAATTTTCAAAACGTCCTAGCGCAGCCGCCATCTTGTTTTTTTTTTTTTTTTTACTTTTTTTTAAAATCATTCCAGATCTTATACAGGACCTATGAGTCGAAACTCCTTCAAGTCTTTTCCCCACCGAAACCGGAAATGGACTCGGCCGCCATCTTGGATTTGAATCTCCTCTATAATTTTCCTCTACTCACTTTATGGTTTTATACATAATTGCAAAACATACCCCTAACCCATCTATCACCCATTCCGAGAAACGACATGTCAATGAGTGAGTGAGTGGCTTTGTAGTTTTATATAATATAAACTAGTTTGCTTGGGTGCGCGAGCTGCGCGCAGCTCGCGTGTTTGGTGTTTTTGAGAAGTATTACTTCCCCTTAGAAAATCTTGAGAATATATAGGCATCCTTAAATGAATTAGAAAATCCGATAGAATTACCCCTAAAACAGTATTAAAAACCCCTACGAACCCCTAATAAAATCTAAAACCTTATTTATTTTGAGAAGTATTACTTACCCTTATAACATTTTGAGAATCTATAGGCACCCCTAAATGAATTGGAAAATCCCTTAGAATTACCCCTAAAACAGTATGAAAACCCCTACGGACCCCTAATAAAACCTCATTTAAAAACTCAGACCTTTCCCTATAAAAAACATTAACCTAAAGTTTGCTGAGTTAAGCTTCACCCACTCAATCATCGTTACGCGACGGAGGTCGCCGGCTCGCTTCGCTCACCACCTCCCCCCTTCGCTCCACTCAGGCCCTACCCACCACCGGAGAGGTTTCGACACCTACTATAATATTTGTTCAAACACCTGATAGCTATCTCTAACCGTTATTAAGTTACAGCCCTTTTCAATTATAGGGGAGATTGGGGAGGGGAGCTTCACCCAATCAACCTTCGTTACGCTATGGAGGTCGCCGGCTCGCTTCGCTCGCCACCTCCCCCCTTCGCTCCACTCGGCCTCAAAGGTTCGCTCCACTTAGAACCTACCTACCCCCGGAAAGCTACTATCTTTCAATTTTAGGGGAGGTTGGGGAGGGGAGGGTATAAAAATTTCAATGCCCTACAAAAATTAAGTATAGTAAAAATCAAAATGCCGCTAAGTGTCCTAGTTTCCGAGATACGATGGGGGTAGGGGTCAAGGGAGGGAGAGGGGGGAGTTTAGAAAAATGATTTTGACCTACAATTAACACCTTTATACGAATCTGAAAAAAAAATGTTCCAAGTCTCTTAACTTCCGAGATCCGCCTAAAGGGGCAGAGAAGGGGGGAAAGGGGGACAACTTGAAAAACTGGTTTTTACTTTTCCAAGCCTCCTCTATACGAATCTGAAAAAAAACTGTACCAAGTCTCTTGGTTTCCGAGATACGATAGGGAGGGTTGAGAAGGGGGGTGAAAAGGGGAGGTTTGGCACTTTTCCCATAGGTTTGAGAGTTAGTTGTTTACGAATCTGTAAAAATATACCTACCTCCTCATCCACCATCTGGGAGATCAATTCTATACGATGGGGGGAGGGGTGAAGGGGGGAGAGTGGGGAGTTTTGAAAAATGATTTTGACCAACTCTTTGCCCCTTCTTACGAATCTGAAAAAAAAAATGTTCCAAGTCTCTTAACTTCTGAGATCCGCCTAAAGGGGCGGGGAGAAGGGGGGCAAAGGGGCAACTTTGAAAAATGGTTTTTACTTTTCCAAGCCTCCTCTATACGAATCTGAAAAAACAAATGTTCCAAGTCTCTTGGTTTCCGAGACACGATAGGGAGGGGTGAGAAGGGGGTGAAAAGGGGAGGTTTGGCACTTTTCATATAGGTTTGAGAGTTAGTTGTTTACGAATCTGTAAAAATATACCCCACTCGCCCTCCACCATCTGGGAGAACAATTATGTCAGTGAGTGAGTGGTAATAAACCGGAAATGGCACGGTCGCCATCTTGAATTTTTGAAATGTCACAATTTTCCTAAAGTAACCAGGATACAAGGTACCTGTCAGTAAAAAAACGGTGGCTGTTCGTTGAGTTTGGTGAAACAAAAGAACTCGCCAAAGTCGGGTCTGACCCGAAAATTCAAGCCCTAATGGCGCTCGGGGTTGCCAGCTGAAAGTGATGAAAATGGTGAAATGTCATTTGGGGGATCCCAAAGTTGCCGGCTTATCAAAGTTTCTATTCAAAATGGCGTTATTTCTACTTTTCACGTTTTTGGGGAAAATCTGGAAAAATACCCTAAAAATTGGGAGAATTTTTGCACCAGGCTATACTCCTCAACAAAACACATAACCCGTTCATACAACACAATCCAGTCGGGGGATGCCAGTCGTGCCATTTATCGCGTCAAAAATTGGGAATTTTCGTCATTTTTACAAGATGGCCGCCACACTGTCCGCCATCTTGTTTTTCTGATATGTCATAATTTTCCTGAAATCTCAAGGATACAGACCACCGACTGGTGTACTTGTTGTTGCAAACTTTTGAGTTTGGTAGAAGAAAAGAACTCGCCAAAGTCGGGTCTGACCCGAATATTCAAGCCCCAATGGCTCTCGGGGTTACCAGCTGAAAGTGATGAAAATGATCAAATGTCATTTGGGGGATCCCAATGTTGCCGGCTAGTCAAAGTCTCCATTCAAAATGTCGTTATTTCTACTTTTCATGTTTTTGGGGAAAATCTGGGAAAACTCCCTCAAAATGGGGAAAATTTTTGCACCAGGCAACACTCCTCGACTAAATACACAACCGGTTCATACAACACAATCCAGTCGGGGGATGCCAGCTGTCCCATTTATCGTGTCGAAAATTGGGATTTTTCGTCATTTTCACAAGATGAACGCCACACTGTCCGCCATCTTGTTTTTCTGAAATGTCATAATTTTTCTGAAATCTCAAGGATACAGGCCACCGACTGGTGTACTTGGTGTTGCCAACTTTTGAGTTTGGTAGAACAAAAGAACTCGCCAAAGTCGGGTCTGACCCGAAAATTCAAGCCCTAATGGCTCTCGGGGTTGCCAGCTGAAAGTGATGAAAATGGTCAAATGTCATTCGGGGGACCCCAATGTTGCCGGCTAGTCAAAGTCTCCATTCAAAATGTAGTTATTTCTACTTTTCATGTTTTTGGGGAAAATCTGGGAAAACTCCCTAAAAATGGGGAAATTTTTTGCACCAGGCAACACTCCTAGACTAAATACACAACCGGTTCATACAACACAATCCAGTCGGGGGTTGCCAGCTGTCCCATTTATCGTGTCGAAAATTGGGATTTTTCGTCATTTTCACAAGATGAACGCCACACTGTCCGCCATCTTGTTTTTCTGAAAAGTCATAATTTTCCTGAAATCTCAAGGATACAGACCACCGACTGGTGTACTTGGTGTTGCCAACTTTTGAGTTTGGTAGAACAAAAGAACTCGCCAAAGTCGGGTCTGACCCGAATATTCAAGCCCCAATGGCTCTCGGGGTTACCAGCTGAAAGTGATGAAAATGATCAAATGTCATTTGGGGGATCCCAATGTTGCCGGCTAGTCAAAGTCTCCATTCAAAATGTCGTTATTTCTACTTTTCATGTTTTCGGGGAAAATCTGGGAAAACTCCCTCAAAATTGGGAAAAATTTTGCACCAGGCAACACTTCTCGACTAAATACACAACCGGTTCATACAACACAATCCAGTCGGGGGATGCCAGCTGTCCCATTTATCGTGTCGAAAATTGGGATTTTTCGTCATTTTCACAAGATGAACGCCACACTGTCCGCCATCTTGTTTTTCTGAAATGTCATAATTTTCCTGAAATCTCAAGGATACAGGCCACCGACTGGTGTACTTGGTGTTGCCAACTTTTGAGTTTGGTAAAACAAAAGAACTCGCCAAAGTCGGGTCTGACCCGAAAATTCAAGCCCCAATGGCTCACGGGGTTGCCAGCTGAAAGTGATGAAAATGGTCAAATGTCATTCGGGGGACCCCAATGTTGCCGGCTAGTCAAAGTCTATTCAAAATGTAGTTATTTCTACTTTTCATGTTTTTGGGGAAAATCTGGGAAAAATCCCTAAAAATGGGGATTTTTTTTGCATCAGGCAACACTCCTCAACGAAATACACAACCGGTTCATACAACACAATCCAGTCGGGGGTTGCCAGCTGTCCCATTTATCGTGTCGAAAATTGGGATTTTTCGTCAATTTTACAAGATGGCCGCCACACTGTCCGCCATCTTGTTTTTCTGAAAAGTCATAATTTTCCTGAAATCTCAAGGATGTAGGCTACCGACCGGTTTACTTGGTGTTGCCAACTTTTGAGTTGGGTAGAACAAATGAATTCGCCAAAGTCAAAAAGTCCCAAAAATTAAAATATTCAATATTTTTTGGGGTTGCCAACTAAAACGCACCAAAATGGTCAAATGTCATTTGGGGGACCCCAATGCTGTCAGCTAGTCAAAGTCTTTATTTAAAATGTCGTTATTTCTACTTTTCATGTTTTTGGGGAAAATCTGGGAAAGTACCCTAAAAATGGGGAAATTTATTTCACCAGGCAACACTCGTTGTTGTAACACACAACCGCTCGGTACAACTCGAACCCGTCAGATGTTGCCAATTACACGAAAAATGGATTTGAAAAAAGTCGAAAATTCCAACTGTTTACAAAATGGCCGCCACAGCGTCCGCCATCTTGTTTTTTTTTAAAGTCACAATTTTTCTGAAATCTCAAGGATATAGGCCCCCGACTGGTATACTTAGTGTTGCAAACGTTTGAAATCGGTAAAACAAAACAATTCACCAAAGTCGAGTGAAAAAAGTCGCAATTTTCAAAACGTCCTAGCGCAGCCGCCATGTTGTTTTTTTTTTTTTTTTTACTTTTTTTTTAAATCATTTCCGATCTTATACAGGACCTATGAGTCGAAACCACTCCAAGTCTTTTCCCCACCGAAACCGGAAATGGACTCGGCCGCCATCTTGGATTTGAATCTTCTCTATAATTTTCCTTTACTCAATTTATGGTTCTATACATAATTGCAAAACATACCCCTAATCCATCTCTCACCCATTCCGAGAAACGACATGTCAATGAGTGAGTGAGTGAGTGGTCTTGTAGTTTTATATAATATAAACTAGTTTGCTTGGGTGCGCGAGCTGCGCGCAGCTCGCGTGTTTGGTGTTTTTGAGAAGTATTACTTGCCCTTTTAAAATTTTGAGAATCTATAGGCACCCTTAAATGAATTGGAAAATCCGTTAGAATTACCCCTAAAACAGAATTAAAACCCCTACGGACCCCTAATAAAACCTCATTTAAAAACTCAGACCTTTCCCCATAAAAAACATTAACCTAAAGTTTGCTGAGTTACGCTTCACCCACTCAATCATCGTTACGCGACGGAGGTCGCCGGCTCGCTTCGCTCACCACCTCCCCCCTTCGCTCCACTCAGGCCCTACCCACCACCGGAGAGGTTTCGACACCTACTATAATATTTGTTCAAACACCTGATAGCTATCTCTAACCGTTATTAAGTTACAGCCCTTTTCAATTATAGGGGAGATTGGGGAGGGGAGCTTCACCCAATCAACCTTCGTTACGCTATGGAGGTCGCCGGCTCGCTTCGCTCGCCACCTCCCCCCTTCGCTCCACTCGGCCTCAAAGGTTCGCTCCACTTAGAACCTACCTACCCCCGGAAAGCTACTATCTTTCAATTTTAGGGGAGGTTGGGGAGGGGAGGGTATAAAAATTTCAATGCCCTACAAAAATTAAGTATAGTAAAAATCAAAATGCCGCTAAGTGTCCTAGTTTCCGAGATACGATGGGGGTAGGGGTCAAGGGAGGGAGAGGGGGGAGTTTAGAAAAATGATTTTGACCAACAATTAACACCTTTATACGAATCTGAAAAAAAAATCTTCCAAGTCTTTTAACTTCCGAGATCCGCCTAAAGGGGCAGAGAAGGGGGGAAAGGGGGACAACTTGAAAAACTGGTTTTTACTTTTCCAAGCCTCCTCTATACGAATCTGAAAAAAAACTGTACCAAGTCTCTTGGTTTCCGAGATACGATAGGGAGGGTTGAGAAGGGGGGTGAAAAGGGGAGGTTTGGCACTTTTCCCATAGGTTTGAGAGTTAGTTGTTTACGAATCTGTAAAAATATACCCCACTCGCCCTCCACCATCTGGGAGAACAATTATGTCAGTGAGTGAGTGGTAATAAACCGGAAATGGCACGGTCGCCATCTTGAATTTTTGAAATGTCACAATTTTCCTAAAGTAACCAGGATACAAGGTACCTGTAAGTAAAAAAACGGTGGCTGTTCGTTGAGTTTGGTGAAACAAAAGAACTCGCCAAAGTCGGGTCTGACCCGAAAATTCAAGCCCCAATGTCTCTCGGGGTTGCCAGCTGAAAGTGATGAAAATGGTTAAATGTCATTTGGAGCACCCCATTCTTGGCAGTTATGCAAAATTTCCTTTTAAAATGTCGTAATTTCTACTTTTCACGTTTTCGGGGAAAATCTGGAAAAGTACCCCAAATGTGGGGAAAAATGTTGCACCAGGCAACACTCCTCGACGTAGTACATAACCGGTTCATACAACACAATCCAGTCGGGGGTTGCCAGCTGTCCCATTTATCGTGTCGAAAATTGGGATTTTTCGTCATTTTTACAAGATGGCCGCCACACTGTCCGCCATCTTGTTTTTCTGAAATGTCATAATTTTCCTGAAATTTCAAGGATACAGGCCACCGACTGGTGTTCTTGGTGATGCCAACTTTTGAGTTTGGTAGAACAAAAGAATTCGCCAAAGTCGGGTCTGACCCGAAAATTCAAGCCAAAATGGTTCTCGGGGTTGCAAGCTGAAAGTGATGAAAATGGTCAAGTGTCATTTGGGGACCCCAATGTTGCCGGCTAGTCAAAGTCTCTATTCAAAATGTCGTTATTTCTATTTTTCATGTTTTTGAGGAAAATCTGGGCAAATACCCGAAAAATCAGGATTTTTTTTACACCAGGCAACACTCCTGGACAAAATACACAACCGGATCATACAACACAATCCAGTCGGCAGATGCGAGCTGTCCCATTTATCGTGTCGAAAATTGGGTTTTTCGTCATTTTCACAAGATGGCCACCACACTGTCCGCCATCTTGTTTTTCTGAAATGTCATAATTTTCCTGAAATTTCAAGGATACAAGCCACCGACTGGTGTTCTTGGTGTAGCCAATTTTTGAGTTTAGTAGAACAAAAGAACTCGACAAAGTCAGGTTTGACCCGAAAATTCAAGCCAAAATGGTTCTTGGGGTTGCCAGCTGAAAGTGATGAAAATGAACAAATGTTATTTGGGGGACCCCAATGTTGCCGGCTAGTCAAAGTCTCTATTCAAAATGTCGTTATTTCTACTTTTCATGTTTTTGAGGAAAATCTGGGAAAACACCCTAAAAATGGGCGAAATTTTTGAACCAGGCAACACTCCTTAACAAAATACACAACCGGCGTATACAACACAATCCAGTCGGGGGATGCCAGCTGTCTCATTTATCGTGTTGAAAATTGGGATTTTTCGTCATTTTTACAAGTTGGCGCCACACTGTCCGCCATCTTGTTTTTTTGAAAAGTCATAATTTTCCTGAAAATTCAAGGATACAGGCCACCGACTGGTGTACTTGATGTTGCCAACTTTTGAGTTTGGTAGAACAAAAGAACTCGCCAAAGTCGGGTCTGACCCGAAAATTCAAGCCCCAATGGCTCTCGGGGTTGCCAGCTGAAAGTGATGAAAATGGTCAAATGTCATTCGGGGCACCCCAATGTTGCCAGTTTGTCAAAGTCTCCATTCAAAATGTCGTTATTTCTACTTTTCATGTTTTTGGGGAAAATCTGGGAAAACTCCCTAAAAATGGGGAAAATGTTTGCACCAGGCAACACTCCTTGACAAAATACGTAACCGGTTCATACAACACAATCCAGTCGGGGGTTGCCAGCTGTCCCATTTATCGTGTCGAAAATTGGGATTTTTCGTCATTTTTACAAGATGGCCGCCACAGTGTCCGCCATCTTGTTTTTCTGAAATGTCATAATTTTCCTGAAATCTCAAGGATATAGACTACCGACCGGTGTACTTGGTGTTGCCAACTTTTGAGTTTGGTAGAACAAATGAATTCGCCAAAGTCAAAAAGTCCCAAAAATTAAAATATTCAATATTTTTTGGGGTTGCCAACTAAAACGCATAAAAATGGTCAAATGTCATTTTGGGGACCCTAATGCTGCCAGCTAGTCAAAGTCTTTATTCAAAATGTCGTTATTTCTACTATTCATGTTTTTGGGGAAAATCTGGGAAAACTCCCTAAAAATGGGAAAAATTTTTGCACCAGGCAACACTCCTCGACGAAATACACAACCGGTTCATACAACACAATCCAGTCGGGGGTTGCCAGCTGTCCCATTTATCGTGTCGAAAATTGGGATTTTTCGTCATTTTCACAAGATGAACGCCACACTGTCCGCCATCTTGTTTTTCTGAAATGTCATAATTTTCCTGAAATCTCAAGGATACAGGCCACCGACTGGTGTACTTGATGTTGCCAACTTTTGAGTTTGGTAGAACAAACGAACTCGCCAAAGTCGGGTCTAAGCCGAAAATTCAAGCCCCAATGGCTCTCGGGGTTGCCAGCTAAAAGTGATGAAAATGGTCAAATGTCATTTGGGGGACCACAATGTTGCCACTTAGTCAAAGTCTCCATTCAAAATGTCGTTATTTCTGCTTTTCATGTTTTTGGGGAAAATCTGGGAAAACTACCTAAAAATGGGGAAAATTTTTGCACCAGGCAACACTCCTCGACTAAATACACAACCGGTTCATACAACACAATCCAGTCGGGGGTTGCCAGCTGTCCCATTTATCGTGTCGAAAATTGGGATTTTTCGTCATTTTTACAAGATGGCCGCCACACTGTCCGCCATCTTGTTTTTCTGAAATGTCATAATTTTCCTGAAATCTCAAGGACACAGGCCACCGACTGGTGTACTTGGTGTTGCCAACTTTTATGTTTGGTAGAACAAAAGAACTCGCCAAAGTCGGGTCTGACCCGAAAATTCTAGCCCCAATGGCTCTCGGGGTTGCCAGCTAAAAGTGATGAAAATGGTCAAATGTCATTTGGGGGACCACAATGTTGCCAGCTAGTCAAAGTCTCCATTCAAAATGTCGTTATTTCTACTTTTCATGTTTTTGGGGAAAATCTGGGAAAACACCCTAAAAATGGGGAAAATTTTTGAACCAGGCAACACTCCTCGACGAAATACACAACCGGTTCATACAACACAATCCAGTCGGGGGTTGCCAGCTGTCCCATTTATCGTGTCGAAAATTGGGATTTTTCGTCATTTTTACAAGATGGCCGCCACACTGTCCTCCATCTTGTTTTTCTGAAAAGTCATAATTTTCCTGAAATTTCAAGGATATAGGCTACCGACCGGTGTACTTGGTGTTGCCAACTTTTGAGTTTGGTAGAACAAATGAATTCGCCAAAGTCAAAAAGTCCCAAAAATTAAAATATTCAATGTTTTTTGGGGTTGCCAACTAAAACGCACCAAAATGGTCAAATGTCATTTGGGGGACCCCAATGCTGCCAGCTAGTCAAAGTCTTCATTCGAATTGTCGTTTTTTCTACTTTCCATGTTTTTGGGGAAAATCTGGGAAAGTACCCTAAAAATGGGGAAATTTATTTCACCAGGCAACACTCGTTGAGGTAACACACAACCGCTTGGTACATTTGGAACCCGTCGGATGTTGCCAACTACACGAAAAATGGATTTGAAAAAAGTCTAAAATTCCAACTGTTCACAAAATGGCCGCCACAGCGTCCGCCATCTTGTTTTTCTGAAAAGTCACAATTTTTCTGAAATTTCAAGGATATAGGCCACCGATTGGTGTACTTGGTCTTGCCAACTTTTGGAATCGGTAAAACAAAACAATTCGTCAGAGTCGAGTGGAAAAAGTCACAATTTTCAAAACGTCCCAGCGCAGCCGCCATCTTGTTTTTTTTTTTTTTTTACTTTTTTTTTAAAATCATTCTAGATCTTATACAGGACCTATGAGTCCAAATCCCTCCAAGTCTTTTCCCCACCGAAACCGGAAATGGACTTGGCCGCCATCTTGGATTTGAATCTCCTCTATAATTTTCCTCTACTCACTTTATGGTTTTGTACATTATTGCAAAACATACCCCTAACCCATCTCTCACCCAATCCGAGAAACGACATGTCAATCAGTGAGTGAGTGGTCTTGTAGTTTTATATAATATAAACTAGTTTGCTTGGGTGCGCGAGCTGCGCGCAGCTCGCGTGTTTGCTGTTTTTGAGAAGTATTACTAACCCTTTTAAAATTTTGAGAATCTATAGGCACCCTTAAATGAATTGAAAAACCGTTAGAATTACCCCTAAAACAGTATGAAAACCCTTACGAACCCCAATAAAATCTAAAACCTTATTTAAAAACTCAGACCTTTTCCCATAAAAAACATTACCCTAAAGTTTGCTGAGTTACGCTTCACCCACTCAATCATCGTTACGCTACGGAGGTCGCCGGCTCGCTTCGCTCGCCACCTCCCGCCTTCGCTCCACTCAGGACCTACCTACCACCGGACAGGTTTCGATACCTACTATAATATTTGTTCAAATACCTGATGACTATCTCTAACCGTTATGAAGGTACAGCCCTTTCAATTTTAGGGGAGGTTGAGGAGGGGAGCTTCACCCACTCAACCTCCGTTACGCTACGGAGGTCGCCGGCTCGCTTCGCTCGCCACCTCCCCCCTTCACTCCGCTCAGGACCTACCTACCACCGGAAAGGGGAGGTTGGGGAGGGCAGGGTAGGGTGTACAAATTTCAACGCCTCTCAATAATAAAGTATAGTAAAAATCAAAATGCCGCTACGTGTCCTAGTTTCCGAGATACGATGGGGGGAGGGGTGACGGGGGAAAGAGTTGGGAGTTTTGAAAAATGATTTCGACTAATGCATTGCCCCTTTATACGAATCTGAAAAAAAAAATGTTCCAAGTCTCTCAACTTCCGAGATCCGCCTAAATGGGGGGAGAAGGGGGCCAAAGGGGGCAACTTTGAAAACTGTTTTTTACTTTTCCGAGCTTTCTCTATACGAATCCGTAAAAAAATTAAACACCCGTCTCTTAGTTTTCGAGATACGATAGGGAGGGGTGAGAAGGGGGGCAAAAAGGGGAGGTTTGGCACTTTTTCCCTACTCGTGAGAGTTACTTGATTACGAATCTATCAAAATATGACCCCCTCCCCCTCCACCATCTGGGAGAATAATTATGTCAGTAAGTGAGTGATAATAAACCGGAAATGGCACGGCCGCCATCTTGAATTTCTGAAATGTCACAATTTTCCTAAAATAACCAGGATACAAGTTACCTGTCAGTAAAAGAACGGTGGCTGTCCGTTGACTTTGGTAGAACAAAAGAATTGGCCAAAGTCGGGTCTGACCCGAAAATTCAAGCACCAATGGCTCTCGGGGTTGCCAGCTGAGAGTAATGAAAATGATCAAAAGTCATTTCACGTATCCCATTCTTGGTGGTTATGCAAAATTTCCATTAAAAATGTCGTCATTTCTACTTTTCATGTTTTTGGGAAAAATCTGGGAAAACTCCCTAAAAATAGGGAAAATTTTTGCACCAGGCAACACTCCTCGACTAAATACACAACCGGTTCATACAACACAATCCAGTCGGGGGTTGCCAGCTGTCCCATTTATGGTGTCGAAAATTGGGATTTTTCGTCATTTTTACAAGATGGCCGCCACACTGTCCGCCATCTTGTTTTTCTGAAATGTCATAATTTTCCTGAAATCTCAAGGATACAGGCCACCGACTGGTGTACTTGGTGTTGCCAACTTTTGTGTTTGGTAGAACAAAAGAACTCGCCAAAGTCGGGTCTGACCCGAAAATTCAAGCCCCAATGGCTCTCGGGGTTGCCAGCTAAGAGTGATGAAAATGGTCAAATGTCATTTGGGGGACCACAATGTTGCCAGCTAGTCAAAGTCTCCATTCAAAATGTCGTTATTTCTACTTTTCATGTTTTTGGAGAAAATCTGGGAAAACTCCCTAAAAATGGGGAAAATTTTTGCACCAGGCAACACTCCTCGACTAAATACACAACCGGTTCATACAACACAATCCAGTCGGGGGTTGCCAGCTGTCCCATTTATCGTGTCGAAAATTGGGATTTTTCGTCATTTTTACAAGATGGCCGCCACACTGTCCGCCATCTTGTTTTTCTGAAATGTCATAATTTTCCTGAAATCTCAACGATATAGGCTACCGATCAGTGTACTTGGTGTTGCCAATTTTTGAGTTTGGTAAAACAAATGAATTCGCCAAAGTCAAAAAGTCCCAAAAATTAAAATATTCAATGTTTTTTGGGGTTGCCAACTAAAACGCACCAAAATGGTCAAATGTCATTTGGGGGACCCCAATGCTGCCAGCTAGTCAAAGTCTTCATTCGAATTGTCGTTTTTTCTACTTTTCATGTTTTTGGGGAAAATCTGGGAAAGTACCCTAAAAATGGGGAAATTTATTTCACCAGGCAACACTCGTTGTTGTAACACGCAACCGCTCGGTACAACTCGAACCCGTCAGATGTTGCCAACTACACGAAAAATGGATTTGAAAAATGTCGAAAATTCCAACTGTTCACAAAATGGCCGCCACAGCGTCCGCCATCTTGTGTTTTCAAAAAGTCACAATTTTTCTGAAATCTCAAGGATATAGGCCCCCGACTGGTGAACTTAATGTTGCCAACTTTCGAAATCGGTAGAACAAAACAATTCGCCAAAGTCGAGTGAAAAAATTGGCAATTTTCAAAACGTCCTAGCGCAGCCGCCATCTTGTTTTTTTTTTTTTTTTTACTTTTTTAAAAAATCATTCCAGTTTTTATACAGGACCTATGAGTCGAAACCCCTCCAAGTCTTTTCCCCACCGAAACCGGAAATGGACTCGGCCGCCATCTTGGATTGGAATCTTCTCTATAATTTTCCTCTACTCAATTTATGGTTTTATACATAATTGCAAAACATACCCCTAACCCATCTCTCACCCATTCCGAGAAACGACATGTCAATGAGTCAGTGAGTGAGTGGTCTTGTAGTTTTATATAATATAAACTAGTTTGCTTGGGTGCGCGAGCTGCGCGCAGCTCGCGTGTTTGGTGTTTTTGAGAAGTATTACTTACCCTTATAAAATTTTGACAATCTATAAGCATCCTTAAATGAATTGGAAAATCCGTTAGAATTGCCCCTAAAACAGTATGAAAACCCCTACGAACCCCTAATTAAATCTAAAACCTTTTAACCTAAAGTTTGCCTGTCGTCGCCCCTGAGTTACGCTTCACCTACTCAACCATCGTTACGCTACGGAGGTCGCCGGCTCGCTTCGCTCACCACCTCCCCCCTTCGCTCCACTCAGAACCTACCTCCCCGGGGCTGCGGGACTATTCGAAAGAGATACCGTGGCCCCGGAACACAAAGGGCGAGGAAGGAACATGGATGGGTTTTAGTCAGTAAAAGTCTGACACTCCCTCCTGCTCCGCCCAGAGCGGGAGAAGTCATTTGATGATTTCCCATCCTAAAAAAAAAACGGACCTACCTCCCACCGAACAGGTTTCGACGCCTACTATAATATTTGTTGAAACACCTAATAGCTATCTCTAACCGTTATGAAGTTACAGCCCTTTCAATTTTAGGGGAGGTTGGGGAGGGGAGCTTCACCCACTCAACCTTCGTTACGCTACGGAGGTCGCCGGCTCGCTTCGCTCGCCACCTCCCCCCTTCGCTCTACTCGGTCTCGCAGGCTCGCTCCATTCAGGACCTACCTACCACCGGAAAGCGGAGGGGAGCAAAGGGGAGGTTGGGGAGGGGAGGAAATACAAATTTCAACGCCCCTCAATAATAAAGTATAGTAAAAATCAAAATTCCGCTACGTGTCCTAGTTTCCGAGATACGATGGGGGGAGGGGTGAAGGGGGGAGAGTGGGGAGTTTTGAAAAATGATTTTGACTAACAATCAGCCCTTTTATACAAATCTAAAAAAAAAACGTTCCAAATCTCTAAACTTCCGAGATCCGCCTAAAGGGGGTGAGAAGGGGGAAAAGGGGGCAATTTTGAAAAATGGTTTTTACTTTTCCAAGCCTCCTCTATACGAATCCGTAAAAAAAAGAAAACACGACCAGTGTTTTCTTTTTCTTAGGTTCCAAGATAGGATAAGGAGGGGTGGGAAGGGGGGCAAAAAGGGGAGGTTTAGCACTTTTACCCTACTCGTGAAAATCATTTGTTTACGAATCTGTCAAAATATACCCCCTCCCCCTCCACCATCTGAGAAAACAATTATGTCAGTGAGTGAGTGGCAATAAACCGGAAATGGCACGGCCGCCATCTTGAATTTCTGAGATGTCACAATTTTCCTAAAGTAACCAGAATACAAGCTACCTGTCAGTAAAAAAACAGTGGCTGTACGTTGACTTTGATTGAACAAAAGAACTCGCCAAATTCGGGTCTAACCCGAAAATTAAATCCCCAATGGCTCTCGGGGTTGCCCGCTGAAAGTGATGAAAATAGTCAAGTGTCATTTGGGGCACCCCATTCTTGGTGGTAATGCAATATTTCCTTTTAAAATGAATTGATCATCGTTTTGTTTTTGAATGAATGGGAAAATTTGGCAAAGTACCCCAAAAGTGGGGAAAATTTTTGCACCAGGCAACACTCCTTGACTAAATACACAACCAGTTCATACAACAAGATCCAGTCTGGGAATGCCAGCTGTCCCATTTATCGTGTCGAAAATTGGGATTTTTCGTAATTTTTACAAGATGGCCGCCACACTGTCCGCCATCTTGTTTTTTTGGAATGTCATAATTTTCCTAAAATCTGAAGGATACAGCCTACCGACTGGTGTACTTGGTGTTGCCAACTTTTGAGTTTGGTAAAACAAAAGAACTCGCCAAAGTCGGGTCTGACCCGAAACTTCAAGCCAAAATGGTTCTCGGGGTTGCCAGCTGAACGTGATGAAAATGGTCAAATGTCATTTGAGGGACCCCAATGTTGCCGGCTAGTCAAAATCTCCATTCAAAATGTAGTTATTTCTACTTTTCATGGTTTTGGGGAAAATCTGGGAAAACTCCCTAAAAATGGGGAAAATTTTTGCACCAGGCAACACTCCTCAACTAAATACACAGCCGGTTCATACAACACAATCCAGTCGGGGGTTGCCAGCTGTCCCATTTATCGTGTCGAAAATTGGGATTTTTCGTCATTTTTACAAGATGGCCGCCACACTGTCCGCCATCTTGTTTTTCTGAAATGTCATAATTTTCCTGAAATTTTGAGGATACAGGCCACCGACTGGTGTACTTGGTGTTGCCAACTTCTGAGTTTGGTAGAACAAAAGAACTCTCCAAAGTCGGGTCTGACCCGAAAATTCAAGCCCCAATGGCTCTCGGGGTTGCCAGCTGAAAGTGATGAAAATGGTCAAATGTCATTCGGGGGACCCCAATGTTGCCGGCTAGTCAAAGTCTCCATTCAAAATGTAGTTATTTCTACTTTTCATGTTTTTGGGGAAAATCTGGGAAAACTCCCTAAAAATGGGGATTTATTTTGCATCAGGCAACACTCCTCGACTAAATACACAACCGGTTCATACAACACAATCCAGTCGGGGGTTGCCAGCTGTCCCATTTATCGTGTCGAAAATTGGGATTTTTCGTCATTTTTACAAGATGGCCGCCACACTGTCCGCCATCTTGTTTTTCTGAAAAGTCATAATTTTCCTGAAATCTCAAGGATATAGGCTACCGACCGGTTTACTTGGTGTTGCCAACTTTTGAGTTTGGTAGAACAAATGAATTCGCCAAAGTCAAAAAGTCCCAAAAATTAAAATATTCAATGTTTTTTGGGGTTGCCAACTAAAACGCACCAAAATGGTCAAATGTCATTTGGGGGACCCCAATGCTGCCAGCTAGTCAAAGTCTTTATTCAAAATGTCGTTATTTCTACTTTTCATGTTTTTGGGGAAAATCTGGGAAAGTACCCTAAAAATGGGGAAATTTATTTCACCAGGCAACACTCGTCAATAAAACACACAACCGTTCGGTACAACTCGAACCCGTCGGATGTTGCCAACTACACGAAAAATGGATTTGAAAAAAGTCGAAAATTCCAACTTTTCACAAAATGGCCGCCACAGCATCCGCCATCTTGTTTTTTTTTAAAGTCACAATTTTTCTGAAATCTCAAGGATATAGTCCCCCGACTGGTGTACTTGATGCTGCCAACGTTTGAAATCGGTTGAACAAAACAATTCACCAAAGTCGAGTGAAAAAAGTAGCAATTTTCAAAACGTCCTAGCACAGCCGCCATCTTGTTTTTTTTTTTTTTTTTACTTTTTTTTTAAATCATTCCAGATCTTTTACAGGACCTATGAGTCGAAACCCCTCCAAGTCTTTTCCCCACCGAAACCGGAAATGGACTCGGCCGCCATCTTGGATTTGAATCTCCTCTATAATTTTCCTCTACTCAGTCTATGGTTTTATACATTATTGCAAAACATACCCCTAACCCATCTCTCACCCAATCCGAGAATGGACATGTCAATGAGTCAGTGAGTGAGTGGTCTTGTAGTTTTATATAATATAAAAGTTTGCTTGGGTGCGCGAGCTGCACGCAGCTCGCGTGTTTGGTGTTTTTGAGAAGTATTACTTACCCTTTTAAAATTTTGAGAATCTATAGGCACCCTTAAATGAATTGGAAAATCCGTTAGAATTACCCCTAAAACAGTATGAAAACCCATAAGAACCCCTAAAACATTTGAGAAGTATAAAAAAACATTACCCTAAGGTTTGCTTTACGTCGTCCCTGAGTTACGCTCACGACCTACTTACCACCGGACAGGTTTCGACGCCTACTATAATATTTGTTCAAACACCTGATGGCTACGTGTAACCGTTATGAAGTTACAGCCTTTTCAATTATAGGGGAGGTTGGGGAGGGGAGCTTCACCCACTCAACCTTCGTTACGCTACTGAGGTCGCCGGCTCGCTTCGCTCGCCACCTTAAATTATACTAAAAACCAAAATGCCGCTACGTGTCCTAGTTTCCGAGATACGATGGGGGGAGGGGTGCAGGGGGGGAGAGTGGGGAGTTTTGAAAAATGATTTCGACTAATGCATTGCCCCTTTATACGAATCTGAAAAAAAAAATGTTCCAAGTCTCTTAACTTTCGAGATCCGCCTAAAGGGGGGGAGAAGGGGGACAAGAGGGCCAACTTTGAAAACTGGTTTTTTCTTTTCCGATCCTCCTCTATACGAATCCGTAAAAAAAAAAACACAGGTCTCTTAGTTTCCGAGATACGGTAGGGAGGGGTGGGAAGGGGGGCACAAAGGGGAGGTTTGGCACTTATCCCATACTCGTGAGAGTTATTTGTTTACGAATCTGTCAAAATATACCCCCCTTTCCCTCCACCATATGGGAGAACAATTATGTCAGTGGGTGAGTGGTAATAAACCGGAAATGGCACGGCCGCCATCTTGAATTTCTGAAATGTCACAATTTTCCTCAAGTAACCAGGATACAAGTTACCTGTAAGTAAAACACGGTGGCTGTCCGTTGACTTTGGTAGAACAAAAGAATTGGCCAAAGTCGGGTCTGACCCGAAAATTCAAGCACGAATGGCTCTCGGGATTGCCCGCTGAAAGTGATAAAAATGGTCAAATGTCATTTGGAGTACCCCATTCTTGGTGGTAATGCAAAATTTTCATTTAAAATGTCGTTATTTCAACTTTTTACGTTTTCGGGGAAAATCTGGAAAAGTACCCCAAAAATGGGGATTTTGTTTGCACCAGGCAACACTCCTCGACGAAATACACAACCGGTTCATACAACACAATCCAGTCGGGGGATGCCAGCTGTTCCATTTATCGTGTCTAAAATTGGGATTTTTCGTTATTTTTACAAGATGGCCGCCACACAGTCCGCCATCTTGTTTTTCTAAAATGTCATAATTTTACTGAAATCTCAAGGATACAGGCCACCGACTGGTGTACTTGGTGTTGCCAACTTTTGAGTTTGGTAGAACAAAAGAACTCGCCAAAGTTGGGTCTGACCCGAAAATTCAAGCCCCAATGGTTCTCGGGGTTGCCAGCTGAAACTGATGAAAATGGTCAAATGTCATTTAAGGGTCCCCAATGTTGCCGGCTAGTCAAAGTCTCTATTCAAAATGTCGTCTTTTCTACTTTTCATGTATTTGGAGATAATCTGGGAAAACTGCCTAAAAATGGGGAAATTTTTTGCACCAGGCAACACTCTTCAACAAAATACACAACCGGTTCATACATCACAATCCAGTCGGGGGATGCGAGCTGTCCCATTTATCGTGTCGAAAATTGGGATTTTTCGTCAATTTCACAAGATGGCCGCCACACTGTCCGCCAACTTGTTTTTCTGAAATGTCATAATTTTCCTGAAATTTTGAGGATACAGGCCACCGACTGGTGTACTTGGTGTTGCCAACTTCTGAGTTTGGTAGAACAAAAGAACTCTCCAAAGTCGGGTCTGACCCGAAAATTCAAGCCCCAATGGCTCTCGGGGTTGCCAGCTGAAAGTGATGAAAATGGTCAAATGTCATTCGGGGGACCCCAATGTTGCCGGCTAGTCAAAGTCTCCATTCAAAATGTAGTTATTTCTACTTTTCATGTTTTTGGGGAAAATCTGGGAAAACTCCCTAAAAATGGGGATTTATTTTGCATCAGGCAACACTCCTCGACTAAATACACAACCGGTTCATACAACACAATCCAGTCGGGGGTTGCCAGCTGTCTCATTTATCGTGTCGAAAATTGGGATTTTTCGTCATTTTTACAAGATGGCCGCCACACTGTCCGCCATCTTGTTTTTCTGAAAAGTCATAATTTTCCTGAAATCTCAAGGATATAGGCTACCGACCGGTTTACTTGGTGTTGCCAACTTTTGAGTTTGGTAGAACAAATGAATTCGCCAAAGTCAAAAAGTCCCAAAAATTAAAATATTCAATGTTTTTTGGGGTTGCCAACTAAAACGCACCAAAATGGTCAAATGTCATTTGGGGGACCCCAATGCTGCCAGCTAGTCAAAGTCTTTATTCAAAATGTCGTTATTTCTACTTTTCATGTTTTTGGGGAAAATCTGGGAAAGTACCCTAAAAATGGGGAAATTTATTTCACCAGGCAACACTCGTCAATAAAACACACAACCGTTCGGTACAACTCGAACCCGTCGGATGTTGCCAACTACACGAAAAATGGATTTGAAAAAAGTCGAAAATTCCAACTTTTCACAAAATGGCCGCCACAGCATCCGCCATCTTGTTTTTTTTTAAAGTCACAATTTTTCTGAAATCTCAAGGATATAGTCCCCCGACTGGTGTACTTGATGCTGCCAACGTTTGAAATCGGTTGAACAAAACAATTCACCAAAGTCGAGTGAAAAAAGTAGCAATTTTCAAAACGTCCTAGCACAGCCGCCATCTTGTTTTTTTTTTTTTTTTTACTTTTTTTTTAAATCATTCCAGATCTTTTACAGGACCTATGAGTCGAAACCCCTCCAAGTCTTTTCCCCACCGAAACCGGAAATGGACTCGGCCGCCATCTTGGATTTGAATCTCCTCTATAATTTTCCTCTACTCAGTCTATGGTTTTATACATTATTGCAAAACATACCCCTAACCCATCTCTCACCCATTCCGAGAAACGGCATGTCAATCAGTGAGTGAGTCAGTGGCTTTGTAGTTTTATATAATATAAACTAGTTTGCTTGGGTGCGCAGCCAGCTCGCGTGTTTGGTGTTTTTGAGAAGTATTCCTTACCCTTATAAAAATTTGAGAATCCATAGGCATTCCTAAATGAATTGGAAAATCCGTTAGAATTACCCCTAAATCAGTATGAGAACCCTTAAGAACCCCTAAAACATTTGAGAAGTATAAAAAAACATTACCCTGAGGTTTGCTTGTCGTCGTCCCTGAGTTACGCTTCACCCACTCAACCTTCGTTACGCTACGGAGGTCGGCGGCTCGCTTCGCTCGCCACCTCCCTCCTTCGCTCCACTCGGTCTCGCAAGTTCGCTCCGCTCAGGACCTACCTACTACCGGACAGGTTTCGACGCCTACTATAATATTTGTTCAAACACCTGATGGCTACCTCTAACCGTTATGAAGTTACAGCCCTTTCAATTATAGGGGAGGTTGGGGAGGGGAGCTTCACCCACTCAACCTTCGTTACGCTACGGAGGTCGCCGGCTCGCTTCGCTCGCCACCTCCCCCCTTCGCTCCACTCAGGACCTACCTACCACCCGAAAGGGGAGGTTGGGGAGGGGAGGGTATACAAATTCAACGCTACTCCATAATAAAGTATAGTCAAAATCAAAATGCCGCTACGTGTCCTAGTTTCCGAGATACGATGGGAGGAGGGGTGAAGGGGGGGAGAGTGGGGAGTTTTGAAAAATGATTTCGACTAATGCATTGCCCTTTTATACGAATCTGAAAAAAAAAATGTTCCAAGTCTCTTAACTTCCGAGATCCGCCTAAAGGGGGGAGAAGGGGGGAAAGGGGGACAATCTGAAAAATGGTTTTTACTTTTCCCAGCCTCCTCTATACGAATCTGAAAAAAAAAATGTTCCAAGTCTCTTGGTTTCCGAGACACGATAGGGAGGGGTGAGAAGGGGGGTGAAAAGGGGAGGTTTGGCACTTTTCCCATAGGTTTGAGAGTTAGTTGTTTACGAATCTGTAAAAATATACCCCACTCGCCCTCCACCATCTGGGAGAACAATTATGTCAGTGAGTGAGTGGTAATAAACCGGAAATGGCACGGTCGCCATCTTGAATTTTTGAAATGTCACAATTTTTCTAAAGTAACCAGGATACAAGGTACCTGTCAGTAAAAAAACGGTGGCTGTTCGTTGACTTTGGTAAAACAAAAGAACTCGCCAAAGTCGGGTCTAACCCGAAAATTCAAACCCTAATGGCGCTCGGGGTTGCCAGCTGAAAGTGATGAAAATGGTGAAATGTCATTTGGGGGATCCCAAAGTTGCCGGCTAATCAAAGTTTCTATTCAAAATGGCGTTATTTCTACTTTTCACGTTTTTGGGGAAAATCTGGGAAAATACCCTAAAAATTGGGAGAACTTTTGCACCAGGCAATACTCCTCAACAAAACACATAACCCGTTCATACAACACAATCCAGTCGGGGGATGCCAGTCGTGCCATTTATCGCGTCAAAAATTGGGAATTTTCGTCATTTTTACAAGATGGCCGCCACACTGTCCGCCATCTTATTTTTCTGATATGTCATAATTTTCCTGAAATCTCAAGGATACAGACCACCGACTGGTGTACTTGTTGTTGCCAACTTTTGAGTTTGGTAGAACAAAAGAACTCGCCAAAGTCGGGTATGACCCGAAATTTCAAGCCAAAATGGTTCTTGGGGTTGCCAGCTGAAAGTGATGAAAATAGTCAAATGTCATTCGGGGGACCCCAATGTTGCCGGCTAGTCAAAGTCTCCATTCAAAATGTAGTTATTTCTACTTTTCATGTTTTTGGGGAAAATCTGGGAAAACTCCCTTAAAATGGGGAAAATTTTTGCACCAGGCAACACTCCTCGACTAAATACACAACCGGTTTATACAACACAATCCAGTCAGGGGTTGCCAGCTGTCCCATTTATCGTGTCGAAAATTGGGATTTTTTGCCATTTTACAAGATGGCCGCCACACTGTCCGCCATCTTGTTTTTCTGAAATGTCATAATTTTCCTGAAATCTCAAGGATACAGGCCACCGACTGGTGTACTTGGTGTTGCCAACTTTTGTGTTTGGTAGAACAAAAGAACTCGCCAAAGTTGGGTCTGACCCGAAAATTCAAGCCCCAATGGCTCTCGGGGTTGCCAGCTAAAAAAGATGAAAATGGTCAAATGTCATTTGGGGGACGACAATGTTGCCAGCTAGTCAAAGTTTCCATTTAAAATATCGTTATTTCTACTTTTCATGTTTTTGGGGAAAATCTGGGAAAACTCCCTAAAAATGGGGAAAAATTTTGCACCAGGCAACACTCCTCGACTAAATACACAACCGGTTCATACAACACAATCCAGTCGGGGGTTGCCAGCTGTCCCATTTATCGTGTCGAAAATTGGGATTTTTCGTCATTTTTACAAGATGGCCGCCACACTGTCCGCCATCTTGTTTTTCTGAAATGTCATAATTTTCCTGAAATCTCAAGGATATAGGCTACCGATCGGTGTACTTGGTGTTGCCAACTTTTGAGTTTGGTAAAACAAAAGAACTCGCCAAAGTCGGGTCTGACCCGAAAATTCAAGCCCCAATGGCTCTCGGGATTGCCAGCTAAAAGTGATGAAAATGGTCAAATGTCATTTGGGGGACCACAATGTTGCCAGCTAGTCAAAGTCTCCATTCAAAATGTCGTTATTTCTACTTTTCATGTTTTTGGGGAAAAACTGGGAAAACTCCTTAAAAATGGGGAAAATTTTTGCACCAGGCAACACTCCTCAACTAAATACACAACCGGTTCATACAACACAATCCAGTCGGGGGTTGCCAGCTGTCCCATTTATCGTGTCGAAAATTGGGATTTTTCGTCATTTTTACAAGATGGCCGCCACACTGTCCGCCATCTTGTTTTTCTGAAATGTCATAATTTTCCTGAAATCTCAAGGATATAGGCTACCGACCGGTGTACTTGGTGTTGCCAACTTTTGAGTTTGCTAGAACAAATGAATTCGCCAAAGTCAAAAAGTCCCAAAAATTAAAATATTCAATATTTTTTGGGGTTGCCAACTAAAACGCACCAAAATGGTCAAATGTCATTTGGGGGACCCCAGTGCTGCCAGATAGTCAAAGTCTTTATTCAAAATGTCGTTATTTCTACTTTTCATACTTTTGGGGAAAATCTGGGAAAGTACCCTAAAAATGGGGAAATTTATTTCGCCAGGCAACACTCGTTGACGTAACACACAACCGCTCGGTACAACTTGAACCCGTCAGATGTTGCCAACTACACAAAAACTGGATTTGAAAAAAGTCGAAAATTCCAACTTTTCACAAAATGGCCGCCACACCGTCCGCCATCTTGTTTTTCTAAAAAGTCCCAATTTTTCTGAAATTCCAAGGATATAGGCCACCGATTAATGCACTTGGTGTTGCCAACTTTTGGAATCGGTAGAACAAAACAATTCGTCAGAGTCGAGTGGAAAAAGTCGCAATTTTAAAAACGTCCTAGCGCAGCCGCCATCTTGTTTTTTTTTTTTTTTTCCTTTTTTTTTTAAATCATTTCAGATCTTGTACAGGACCTATGAGTCGAAACTCCTCCAAGTCTTTTCCCCACCGAAACCGGAAATGGACTCGGCCGCCATCTTGGATTTGAATCTCCTCTATAATTTTCCTCTACTCACTTTATAATTTTCTACATTATTGCAAAACATACCCCTAACCCATCTCTCACCCATTCCGAGAAACGGCATGTCAATCAGTGAGTGAGTCAGTGGCTTTGTAGTTTTATATAATATAAACTAGTTTGCTTGGGTGCGCGAGCTGCGCGCAGCTCGCGTGTTTGGTGTTTTTGAGAAGTATTACTTACCCTTATAAAATTTTGACTATCTATAAGCATCCTTAAATGAATTGGAAAATCCGTTAGAATTACCCCTAAAACAGTATGAAAACCCCTACGAACCCCTAATTAAATTTAAAACCTTTTAACCTAAAGTTTGCCTGTCGTCGCCCCTGAGTAACGCTTCACCTACTCAATCATCGTTACGCTACGGAGATCGCCGGCTCGCTTCGCTCACCACCTCCCCCCTTCGCTCCACTCAGGACCTACCTCCCCGGGGCTGCGGGACTATTCGAAAGAGATACCGTGGCCCCGGAACACAAAGGGCGAGGAAGGAACATGGATGGGTTTTAGTCAGTAAAAGTCTGACACTCCCTCCTGCTCCGCCCAGAGCGGGAGAAGTCATTTGATGATTTCCCATCCTAAAAAAAAAAAAAAAATGGACCTACCTCCCACCGAACAGGTTTCAACGCCTACTATAATATTTGTTCAAACACCTAATAGCTATCTCTAACCGTTATGAAGTTACAGCCCTTTCAATTTTAGGGGAGGTTGGGGAGGGGAGCTTCACCCACTCAACCTTCGTTACGCTACGGAGGTCGCCGGCTCGCTTCGCTCGCCACCTCCCCCCTTCGCTCTACTCGGTCTCGCAGGCTCGCTCCATTCAGGACCTACCTACCACCGGAAAGCGGAGGGGAGCAAAGGGGAGGTTTGGGAGGGGAGGGTATAAAAATTTCAACGCCCCCCAATAATAAAGTATAGTAAAAATCAAAATGCCGCTACGTGTCTTAGTTTCCGAAATACGATGGGGGGAGGGGTGAAAGGGGGGAGAGGGGGGAGTTATGGAAAATGATTTTAATTAAAAATCAGCCCCTTTATACAAATCTGAAAAAAAAAATGTTCCAAGTCTCTTAACTTCCAAGATCCGCCAGAAGGGGGGGAGAAGGGGGGAAAGGGGGACAACTTTGAAAACTGGTTTTTATTTTTCCGAGCCTCCTCTACACGAATCTGAAAAAAAAAATGTTCAAAGTCTCATGGTTTCCAAGATACGATAGGGAGGGGGGTGAAGGGGGGCGAAAAGGGGAGGTTTGGCACTTTTCCCCTAATAAAACCTTATTTAAAAACTCAGACCTTTTCCATAAAAAAAATAACTCTAAAGTTCGCTTCACCCATTCAATCATCGTTACGCTACGGAGGTCGCCGGCTCGCTTCGCTCGCCACCTCCCCCCTTCGCTCCACTCAGGACCTACCTGCCACCGGAAAGGGGAGGTTGGGGAGGGGAGGGTATACAAATTTAAACAACCCTCAATAATAAAGTATAGTCAAAATCAAAATGCCGCTACTAACCCGAAAATACAAGCCCTAATGGCGCTCGGGGTTGCCAGCTGAAAGTGATGAAAATGGTGAAATGTCATTTGGGGGATCCCAAAGTTGCCGGCTTATCAAAGTTTCTATTCAAAATGGCGTTTTTCTACTTTTCACGTTTTTGGGGAAAATCTGAGAAAATACCCTAAAAATTGGGAGAATTTTTGCACCAGGCTATACTCCTCAACAAAACACATAACCCGTTCATACAACACAATCCAGTCGGGGGATGCCAGTCGTGCCAGTCAAAAATTGGGAATTTTCGTCATTTTTACAAGATGGCCGCCACACTGTCCGCCATCTTGTTTTTCTGATATGTCATAATTTTCCTGAAATCTCAAGGATACAGACCACCGACTGGTGTACTTGTTGTTGCCAACTTTTGAGTTTGGTAGAACAAAAGAACTCGCCAAAGTCGGGTCTGACCCGAAATTTCAAGCCAAAATGGTTCTCGGGGTTGCCAGCTGAAAGTGATGAAAATGGTCAAATGTCATTCGGGGGACCCCAATGTTGCTGGCTAGTCAAAGTCTCCATTCAAAATGTCGTAATTTCTACTTTTCATGTTTTTGGGGAAAATCTGGGAAAACTCCCCAAAAATGGGGAAAATTTTTGCACCAGGCCACACTCCTCGACTAAATACACGACCGGTTCATACAACACAATCCAGTCGGGGGTTGCCAGCTGTCCCATTTATCGTGTCGAAAATTGGGATTTTTCGTCATTTTTACAAGATGGCCGCCACACTGTCCGCCATCTTGTTTTTCTGATATGTCATAATTTTCCTGAAATCTCAAGGATACAGACCACCGACTGGTGTACTTGTTGTTGCCAACTTTTGAGTTTGGTAGAACAAAAGAACTCGCCAAAGTCGGGTCTGACCCGAAATTTCAAGCCAAAATGGTTCTCGGGGTTGCCAGCTGAAAGTGATGAAAATGGTCAAATGTCATTCGGGGGACCCCAATGTTGCTGGCTAGTCAAAGTCTCCATTCAAAATGTCGTAATTTCTACTTTTCATGTTTTTGGGGAAAATCTGGGAAAACTCCCTAAAAATGGGGAAAATTTTTGCACCAGGCCACACTCCTCGACTAAATACACGACCGGTTCATACAACACAATCCAGTCGGGGGTTGCCAGCTGTCCCATTTATCGTGTCGAAAATTGGGAATTTTCGTCATTTTTACAAGATGGCCGCCACACTGTCCGCCATCTTGTTTTTCTGAAATGTCATAATTTTCCTGAAATTTCAAGGATACAGGCCACCGACTGGTGTACTTGGTGTTGCCAACTTTTGTGTTTGGTAGAACAAAAGAACTCGCCAAAGTCGGGTCTGACCCGAAAATTCAAGCCCCAATGGCTCTCGGGGTTGCCAGCTAAAAGTGATGAAAATGGTCAAATGTCATTTGGGGGACCACAATGTTGCCAGCTAGTCAAAGTCTCCATTCAAAATGTCGTTATTTCTACTTTTCATGTTTTTGGGGAAAATCTGGGAAAACTCCCTAAAAATAGGGAAAATTTTTGCACCAGGCAACACTCCTTGACTAAATACACAACCGGTTCATACAACACAATCCAGTCGGGGGTTGCCAGCTGTCCCATTTATCATGTCGAAAATTGGGATTTTTCGTCATGTTTACAAGATGGCCGCCACACTGTCCGCCATCTTGTTTTTCTGAAATGTCATAATTTTCCTGAAATTTCAAGGATATAGGCTACCGACCGGTTTACTTGGTGTTGCCAACTTTTGAGTTTGGTAGAACAAATGAATTCGCCAAAGTCAAAAAGTCCCAAAAATTAAAATATTCAATGTTTTTTGGGGTTGCCAACTAAAACGCACCAAAATGGTCAAATGTCATTAAGGGGACCCCAATGCTGCCAGCTAGTCAAAGTCTTCATTCGAATTGTCGTTTTTTCTACTTTTCATGTTTTTGGGGAAAATCTGGGAAAGTACCCTAAAAATGGGGAAATTTATTTCACCAGGCAACACTCGTTGTTGTAACACACAACCGCTCGGTACAACTCGAACCCGTCGGATGTTGCCAACTACACGAAAAATGGATTTGAAAAAAGTCGAAAATTCCAACTGTTTACAAAATGGCCGCCACAGCATCCGCCATGTTGTTTTTCCGAAAAGTCACAATTTTTCTGAAATCTCAAGGATATAGGCCACCAATTGGTGTACTTGGTGTTGCCAACTTTTGGAATTGGTAGAACAAAACAATTCGTCAGAGTCGGGTGGAAAAAGTCGCAATTTTCAAAACGTCCTAGCGCAGCCGCCATCTTGTTTTTTTTTTTTTTTTTACTTTTTTTTAAAATCATTCCAGATCTTATACAGGACCTATGAGTCGAAATCTCTCCAAGTCTTTTCCCCACCGAAACCGGAAATGGACTCGGCCGCCATCTTGGATTTGAATCTCCTCTATAATTTTCCTCTACTCAGTCTATGGTTTTATACATAATTGCAAAACATACCCCTAACCCATCTCTCACCCATTCCGAGAAACGACATGTCAATGAGTGAGTGAGTGGCTTTGTAGTTTTATATAATATAAATTTATATTCTACTTTGTTTCCATCAATTATTTTTGAAATTTGCACACATTGACGCCTATTAATTAAGTACGATTTAATCCAGTCATTCGCTTGGCCCCGTATGCCAAATTTATCTAATTTGCTTAGTAACAGCTTATGATCAACAAATTCAAAGGCTTTACTCATGTCTAGAAAAATTGCTACTACAGGTATTTTGTCATTCATTGCCTCAGTTATTATTTTTGTTAAATTTAAACAAGCTAGGGACGTGGTGCTATTTTTCCAGAATTCAAATTGCACCCGCCTTAGCAAGTAAAACTTATCCACATAGTCGTATAGCCTTTTTAACATTGTCTTCTCAAATATTTTTGATATTATAGGAATTAAGGATACGGGTCTATAGTTCGCCATGTCAGTTTTATCACCATTCTTAAATATTGGTTTGACTATTGAGTATTTTAGTGCGCTTGGGAATATGCCTTCTAGGAATGACCTGTTAATTAAGCATCTCAGTGGTTTACTTAAGTGATTGGTACAAGCTTTTATAATTTTGGTACTTATTTCGTCAAAACCGACTGACGCAGTATTTTTTAGGTTTTGGATTACCCTGAACACTTCTATTGGATCAGTAGGCTTAAGAAATATTGTATTATTCTGATTAATGTCCATTGTTCTATTTATAGTGTCAATATTATATGTAAACCCATTATTATTTGTCAATTGGATATAGTATTCGTCAAACATGTCACAATTTTTTTGAGAGTCAGTAAAGTTGTCGGTTTTTAATCCAATTTGTTTTATGTTGTTACTTTTTTGTCACCATTTTTTTTTTAAATAATATCCCCGGTAGCCTTGCACTTGTTTTTTATACTCTGTATATATCTTTTGTTGTGAATTTGTTGAGATTTATTAATACAACGTTTAAGTATGGCACTATATTTTTGATAATGTTTCGTTAATCAATTTTTGTTTGGTTTATTATGAATACTTTTTAAATGTAAATATCGTTTCCGTATACATGCCTTTTTAGGGTTCCGTAGTCCTGACTAGGAACTCTTATAGTTTCGCCATGTCCGTCTGTCTGTCCGAGGTTTTGTTAAGAAACCGTAAGTACAAGAAAGCTGTAATGTTGTAGAGGTGTGAATATCAATAACGCCGACAAAGTGGTAAAATCAAATTTTGGTAAATATTTTTTTTTAGGGTAGCTCCCCTACATGTGAAGTGGGTATGATTTTTTTTTCGTCGTCTACACCATCGTGTGTGGTATCGTTGAATAGGTCTATTAAAATGACTAAAGGGTTGCTAATTCTACATTTTGATTTAATGCTCCATTTACGAAATATTAAACTTTAAAGTGCAAAAGTAGCCCCCCCCCCCCCCCCCGCTAAAAGCTAAACTATTGGCTTGAAATATCTGGAAAAAATCATGATGAAAGTGCATTTCATGAACTTTAAAGGAAAACTATAGCGGTTAAGATAACTTTATTAGTTTAGCAGTAATAGACGTTGAACCAGGGTGTTGTATAATTTTGTACCAAATACAAAACCCTATTTTTTTTTTTTTTTTCGGATGGGAAATCATCAAATGACTTCTCCCGCTCTGGGCTGAGCAGGAGGGAGTGTCAGACTTTTACTGACTAAAACCCATCCATATTCCTTCATCGCCCTTTGTGTTCCGGGGCCACGGTATCTCTTTCGAATAGTCCCGCAGCCCCGGCAGGCTTCGGCCCTTGCGGACCCCTTCACAGTTGCTGACTCTCTTTGAGGCGCGCGTGGAACACGAACGCGCCGTCGACACGGCCTGTCGTCATGAGACGTACGGACGGCGAGCTAGCCCATAGCTCCCCGTCCACAGGCCCGCGCCTACGGTGGCCGGAAGCCACCACGTGGCCCCCGACGCCCGGGGCGTCTCCCGCGGCGGCCGGGACGTGAGGATCTCTCCCTGTCCTGTTCCGCCACCTCCTTCGCTAGCATGACTGCTTCGCAGAAGGAGGTGACGGCGTCCCATTCCGTCTCGCTCCGGACCATGGCACGAACCAGGGCCGGGAGCGAGAGGTCGCCGCCGCCGATCGCCACCTCGAGGACACGGCGGTGCTCCACCCAAGCGGGGCACACCTCCACAGTGTGCTCCACCGTGTCCTCCGGCCTATCCTCACAATGATAGCACCCGGGCGTTTCCTCCCGCCCGATTCGGTGCAGGAACTTACCGAAACATCCGTGTCCGGTAAGAACCTGCGTCAGGCGGAAGGTGAGGACGCCGTGGCGTCTCTCCAGCCACTCCTCAAAGAGGGGACTTATCGCCACTATTGTGGCGTGCCCTGCACGGGGTTGCGATAGTCGCTCTCTCCATGTCGCCATGAGATCCCGCCGGAAGTCCGTCCGCTGAGCGACAATTTGCCGCGGCAGCGGAGTTTCCCCCCGGCGTAGCGCCTCCGCGCGCCACTCATGTAGGCGCGCGAGGACTATTGCCTCCAGATCCCATGGCGGCAATCCGGCAAGGAGGTTCGCCGCCTCGCGGGAGATCGTGCGGTAGCCCCGGACCAGCCTTACGGCTACCACCTTCTGGGGCACGTTCAAGTGGTGGGCGGCACGCCGCTTCAATGAACGTGCCCACACCGGGGCCCCGTAAAGGGCCATGGTACGACTCCCGCGTAGAGCCTCCGGCAGGAGGCGTTCGGCCCCCCCAGGTTTGGCAGGAGCCGCCTGAAGGCAGCCCCTGTCCGCTCCAGTTTGGGGGCCAAACGTCGGAAGTGCTCCACGAAGTTCCACCGGCTGTCGAGGACAAGTCCCAGGTACTTCAGCGTCGACTCGACGCCGATGGAAACCCCTCCTGCCATCACTGCGGATCCCGGAGGTGGCGCGTTCCGAGGCCCATGAAAGCACATGGCCTCGGACTTGTGCAATGCCACCTCGAGACCCAGTTGCCGGATTCTCTCAACGACTATTGCAACCCCGCGTGTCATTACTTCGGCCGCCGCCTCGTGCGACCCCCCCTGTGCGAGCACCAGCGTGTCGTCTGCATAGCAAACCACGCTGACGCCGCTAGGGAGGTCGGCGCGCAGCACCCAGTCTTACCCGATGTTCCACAAGGACGGCCCTAGAACCGATCCCTGCGGAACACCGCACGACATCTCTCGCCGGTTCCAGTCTCCGCTGCGACCGGGGTAGATGACATACCTGTCCGCCAGGTAGTCCCCGACCACACGACGGAGGTAGGTCGGCACCCGGTGATACCGGAGTGCCTCCCTTATGCAGCTCCAGGGCATGGAGTTGAAGGCATTGGCGATGTCGAGAGACACCGCCAAGACAACCCCACCCCGGGACACCGCATCCCCCGTCGTGAGGGCCCTCACGCGCATGATGGCGTCCACCGTAGAGCGCCCCTTGCGGAAACCAAATTGGTGTTCCGCAAGGTCCGGCCCCAAAATACACAACCCTTAGAATAAATCCTATAAAGTGACTAAGATGAAGTAGTTGCTTGTTTATAACGGGTGAAGACTTGCATTGAAAAACAAGATCTAAAATATAACGGGCTACTACGGAACCCTACACTGCGCGTGGCTCGACACGCACTTCTTTAAACCTTTCGTCAACCACAGTCTTATTTTTTCCGTTCGACCTTTTTATCTTCTGTTTGGGAAAACATAGTTTATAATAAAGTTCTCATGAAAAACTTGAAATGCATCTTCTAAATCATCCTTAAGATACATGTCTGAGAATGAAAGCGTAGAAACACAGTCACAAAATGTTTGTATATTTTCTTCATGATAGTCTCTTTTGTACTCAAACCAACTTATCATACCTTTAGGTGTATTAGTCGGCACTGTCAGGGTTTATCCTGTCTCATGATCCGATAGAGCCAGGTGATGAACTTCACCTTTAGCTTGCTTGATATTGCTTGCAAATAAATCTAAACATGACTGTTTTCGTGTTGGTGTTTTTATATGCAATTCAATATTTAAATTTTTCAACAGCCCTAAGATTTCCTGGTAACTTTTATTTGGTTTAATTGCATCTAAATTCTAGTCACCACAAATAATCAACTTCTTTGATTTCTTTGTGATTCTAATTAGTAATTCTTTCCATTTTTCTATTGAGTAAATTAATTTTAAACTTTTTTTTATTATAATTATGGTAGGGTAGTTCCCGTTGACGTAGAATCACGAAATTTGGCAAAAAGCAAACGTAAATATTTAGTTAAATAAAACAAAGAAAGCGATTTTACTATTAAAAACTTATTATTTGCGGTTGGAGTAATAGCCGTTTACAGGGATCGAACAGCAAAGTTGAGTTTGTCCTTTAAAAAGTTTGTACGGAACCATCGGTGCGAGAGTCCGACTCGCTCTTGGCCGGTTTTTAAAAAAAAAACCAAAACCGGAGATAGACTTGGCGATCCCCGAATGGACAACACATTGTCCATTCGGGGATCGCCAAGTCTATCTCCGGTTTTGGTTTTTTCTTGAAGCACGTGTGGATGATGGTTAGATTATGTTCAATTGCGTAGTCTACAAGTCTCTGTCCTCTAGCGTTTCTTCCCACGGGTCTACCCTTTATGGCAGAACTTTTTATATCATAATATTATTTTGCATATCAGCGGATAGCATTAACTTCATTTCACAGAATTATTATCATTCATTTACTTATCATACGTTCAAAACATATTATTTTGGAAGTCAGAATCATCTTTAGGCATACATTTCATATGCATAAGAATTAAAAGTAGAATCATCTTATCGCAGAAAGTTCACAGTCAGAATCATCTCTTGGCATAAATTTCATATCGATTGTCATTTAAAGGCAGAACTATCACATCTCAGAAAGTTTACAGTTAGAATCACCTTTTGGCATACATTTCATATACATAATAATGGAAAGACTCCAACTATCACATCACAGAAAATTCATTAAAATAGTTGATTGTGAACACGTGGTTTTTATTTCCCTGTCAAAAGCAGGCAAACAAGCATACATCGTGCATGCAGCAAGCATGCAGTATGCAAACAAGCATGCAGTATGCATACATGCAAGCAAGCATGTAGCGTGCAAACTAACATGCAACATGCAGCAGGCACGGCTCCGGCGCTGCGTGGCTCCGGCGGTCCCACGCGAGCTTATCGTCGCCGATGGTGTTAATGCTCACCACCGCAGCTTCGGCTTGCTGCTTGTCGCTGAGCCGTATTTTGTCCTGCCCAGGGAAGACTGGGTGGCGGACCTTAGCGGCTCAGTGACCATAGTGTCGTCGGCCGCCGCCGGCAGCCCGACCCTTGAAAGTGTCAGGAGGGGTCGGGGGTGCGTAGCAGCCCGGTTCGGGGAGATCGTCGTAGTGGGAGTCTACTTCTCCCCGAGCCGAATTCTCGCCGAGTTCCACAACTCTCTCGCAGAGTTGAGTGTCGTCGTCGGATACCATTCCCTCCCCGTGCTTGTCCTCGGGGACTTCAATGCCAAGAACTTGGCTTGGGGTTATCGTTGCACAGACGTGCGGGGAAGGATGGTGGAGGACTGAGCCCTGGAGCAAGGCCTGGTCGTCCTAAATCGGGGTTCTGTTGCCACGTGTGTGAGGATGCGGGGCGAGTCGGTGGTGGACATTTCGTTCGCTAGCCCCGTTCTGTCACCGCGTGTCGCTGACTGGCGTGTCATGAAGGGGGTGGAGACCTATTCCGACCACCGGTACATCCGGTTTGACGTCTCAATCTCCACCCAACCTCAAGCGCGCCGGTCCAAGAGGCCCCAAGCGGTCCGCGTTGGGCGCTGAAGCAGCTGGACCGGGAGCTCCTCCTGGAAGCCTCAATCGTGCAGGCCTGGGTGACATCACCGGACAGGCCTGCCGACGTTAATAATGAGGCAGGATGGTTCCAGGAGGCCATGTCCGACATCTGCGACCTGGCAATGCCCCGTGTTCCGCCAGGAAGCGCCCGGCGCCAGGTGTACTAGTGGTTGCGAGAGCTGACGTCTCTACGCGAAGCGTGCGTGGCTGCGCGACACCGGTACGCCAGGCACCGCAGGCTCCGCATTCGTCCACCGGATGCGGCAGCCATTGAGGCGGAGCTATATGAGGGGTACAGAGCGGCGAAGACCGCCCTCCGTAAGGCGGTCCTGCGGGCCAGCGATCTGGCCCGCGAGGAGATGCTGGAGATCCGTGGGGGCGCCCTTACAAGATGGTGCGGGATAAACTCCGCACCTGGGCCCCCCGCTGACGCAGAGTCTCCGGCCTCAGCTCGTGGAGGACGTGGAGAGCGCTCTGTTCCCCTCGCGAGGGGAACACTTCCCCCCGCCTATGGCTCCGCCACCTGCGGATCACGAAAGTGACGACGACGACACTCCGGAAGTGACTGGGGTAGACCTGAGAGTGGCGGTACGCAGGCTCGGTGCCAAAAATACCTCCCCGGGAGCCAACGGCTTGCCTGGCAAAGCCAGGGTCCTGGCCTCGGAGGCTGTCGGGCCCCAACTCGAAGGGCTCTTTAGCGCATGTTTGGAGAGAGGCCCGTTCCCGCTTCGTTGGAAGACAGGGAAGCTGATCCTCATTCGGAAGCCGGGGCGCCTGGCGGACTCTCCGTCCGCCTACCGGCCCGTGGTGCTGCTCGACGAGGTGGGCAAGCTCTTAGAAAGAGTTATTGCAAACCGCCTCGCCGAGCACCTTGCGGGGACGGGGCCGGACCTTGCGGAACACCGGTGTGGTTTCCGCAAGGGGCGCTCTACGGTGCACGCCATCATGCGCGTGAGGGCCCTCACGACGGGGGATGCGGTGTCCCGGGGTGGGATTGTCTTGGCGGTGTCTCTCGACATCGCCAATGCCTTCAACTCCATGCCCTGGAGCTGCATAAGGGAGGCACTCCGGTATCACCGGGTGCCGACCTATCTCCGTCGTGTGGTCGGGGACTACCTAGCGGACAGGTACGTCATCTACCCCGGTCACAGCGGAGACTGGAACCGGCGAGAGATGTCGTGCGGTGTTCCACAGGGATCGGTTCCAGGACCGCCCTTTTGGAACATCGGGTACGACTGGGTTCTGCGCGCCGACCTCCCTAGCGGTGTCAGCATAGTTTGCTACGCTGACGACACGCTGGTGCTGGCACAGGGGAGGTCGCACGAGGCGGCGGCCGAAACCATGACACGCGGAGTTGCGATAGTCGTGGAGAGGATCCGGCAACTGGGTCTAAAGGTAGCACTGCACAAGTCCGAGGCCATGTGCTTCCATGGGCCTCGGAATGCGCCACCTCCGGGATCCTCAGTGATGGCAGGAGGGGTTTCCATCGGCGTCGAGTCGACGCTGAAGAACCTGGGACTTGTCCTCGACCGCCGGTGGAAATTCGTGGAGCATTTCCGACGTTTGGCCCCCAAACTGGAACGGACAGGGGCTGCCTTCAGGCGGCTCTTGCCCAACCTGGGGGGGCCAAACGCCTCCTGCCGGAGGCTCTACGCGGGAGTCGTGCGGTCCATGGCCCTTTACGGGGCCCCAGTGTGGGCGCGTTCATTTAGGCGGCGAGCCGCCTACTATTTGAACGCGCCCCAAAAGGTGGTGGCCGTAAGGCTGGTCCGGGGGTACCGCAAGATCTCCCGCGAGGCGGCGAGCCTCCTTGCCTCCTTGCCGGATTGCCGCCATGGGATCTGGAGGCAATAGTCCTCGCGCGCCTACATGAATGGCGCGCGGAGGTGCTACGCCGAGGGGAAACTCCGCTGCCGCGGCAAATTCTCGCTCAGCGGACGGACTTCCGGCGGGATCTCATGGCGACATGGAGAGAGCGACTGTCGCAACCCCGTGCGGGGCACGCCACAATAGTGGCGATAAGTCCCCTCTTTGAGGAGTGGCTGGAGAGACGCCACGGCGTCCTCACCTTCCGCCTGAGTTAGGTTCTTACCGGATGTTTCGGTAAGTTCCTGCACCGAATCGGGCGGGAGGAAACGCCCGGGTGCTATCACTGCGAGGATCGACCGGAGGACACGGTGGAGCACACTGTGGAGGTGGGCCCCGCCTGGGCGGAGCACCGCCGTGTCCTCGAAGCGGCGATCGGCGGCGGCGACCTCTCGCTCCCGGCCCTGGTGCAATCCATGGTCCGGAGCGAGACGGAATGGGACGCCGTCACCTCCTTCTGCGAAGCAGTCATGCTAGCGAAGGAGTTGGCGGAACGGGACAGGGAGAGATCCACACGCCCCGACCGCCGGGGGAGACGCCCCGGGCTTCGGGGGCCACGTGGTGGCTTCCGGCCACCGTAGGCGCGGGCCTGTGGACGGTGAGCTATGGGCTGGCTTGCCGTTCGTCCGTCTCATGACGACCGGCCGTGTCGACGGCGAGTTCGTGTTCCACGCGCGCCTCAAAGAGAGTCAGCAATAGGGAAGGGCCCTTGCGGACGCAAGGGCCGAAGCCTGCCAGGGCTGCGGGACTATTGGAAAGAGATACCGTGGCCCCGGAACACAAAGGGCGATGAAGGAACATGGATGGGTTTTAGTCAGTAAAAGTCTGACATTCCCTCCTGCTCCGCCCAGAATGGGAGTCATTTGATGATTTCCCATCCGAAAAAAAAAGGGGTAGGGCAGACAAGACTACGTGAAGTCCGTTTTGGGGCGATTCGTTTCTGCCACTAAGTTTTGTATCACAACATATAGACTTTTATTCCAAATGAAATTCTGCCATCTTCATCGTATGCCAAGTGAAATTATACCAAATAATCGTCGTTCTAAATAAACGTTATTCTAAATGAAACTATGCGGAATATGAACATTATGCCAAGTGTGTTATGCCAAATAAAGGAGACATTTTTTTTAGGCCCGCTGCTTGTATGTTGCGTTTATTATTCATATTACACCAAAAAAAGTAACCGTTTTATTATAGTAATAAACGAAATATTACATTGAAACGTAACCGGAATCATAAAATCATAATAAATAAGATAAATTATGATATGTTTTGGCGAGTCAAATCATTCCTGTTGTGGTCAATGTCATTTCACAGAAAATACTCACGTGAACAGGGACGTTTTTACATTTACAAAAAAAGTACGGTAAAAATATCTGCTTTAATTATAATACAAATAGAATAGAATATAAAAAAAAACAGTATTAAACTGTGAACTTTTTTTAAAGCTACTTTTAAATGTTTTCGCTAATATCTCGTAGATGATTTAAAAAATCGTCGTGGCACGGAACGTTGTAAATCCGTCTTTTTGGTGGTTGACGGCCTTCGATCAATTGACAGACAACTCTATTTGATATTTAGTTCTTCCGTTTATTTCGATTTTCGTGAAAGTGTTTCTGCAGTTTTTTCGTATTTATTAAAAAATGTATTTACCAAAATAGCATAGCTGCAAGTACAGCGCATACTCCACAAAGTCGTTGTGTCAATCGTGCAGTAAGGTTTTAACGCAATGTGTGAATAATTAATTTCAGAGACTGCTACAGACGTCCGCCAACTTGTATAGGTAAGTATGTGTGTGGATTTCTCGCGAGGTGAGTGGTGATAAAGCTTTGATAATGTGATCTTGGTTATATTATTTACGTCGCATCCTTGTGTTGTAGCTAACAGAATACCATGAAAAAAAGTTAGATTAGTTTTAGTAGATATAGTGCGAGTTTACCCGCCTATTCCAATTTCTCATTGTTTACTAGTTCTTGGTCACAATTGCACCCTTTAGGATTTAGTTATCGTGTAATGAACTAATAAGAAATAAGACAGGTACATTCTTTAAATTATACTCGTGGCTTGAGAGATTAACGCGACTAAATAATTTTATATTTTTATCAGACTGCAGTAGAAGGAGGGTAGTGGAAAAAAGTGTTATGTTTCTTAACTTATTTTATTCCTTTTCAGTTATACCCACTAGATGCAGTTTGTGGAAACTGCCTAATGTTATTAAATGAAAGTATTCATACTGCACATTCAATGTTTTCTTTCCATGTGGATCTTCAATTTTAAGAGCACACCAAACACATGCTGTCCGAGGAAAGAAATATAATTTTACAGTGGATACCACTGCACCAAGTAATATTTTATGTGTGTAATAGAGACAGAAATAAATAAATAAATATATTTTTTCAAGAATATAATGTGTTTTTTTTCCTTCTTACACGACTAGCTTAGACATCTTATTTGCATAATATTTATCAGTGTAGATATAATATTACACAGAAGCATATTATTTGTTATATCATCTAGTCATTGTGGCTATAATGGTGTTTGGGATGTGCCTATGCGGAACACTTAATCATATTAAATGAGTGGGTAAATAAAGTTCCACACCATGCTTGTTTGTTAGTCCGTGATTTTCCTCGGAACTTTTTACTGAAAGTATTTAGATGCAATTGATTCGATTAAATAAATTGGGCTATGCTTGGAATCTCTGAGGGATCGCAACCGGAACGAAGTGATCCGACAGAGAACTAGAGCTGTCGACGTAGCTCACAGAATTAATAAGCTGAAGTGGAAATGGGCCGGTCATATTAGCCGTAGAACCGATGACCGTTGGGGTAGACGTGTTCTTGAGAGACCGCGAATCGGCAAACGTAAGGTGGTACGCCCTCAGGCTCGGTGGAGAGACAATCTTCGCAGGGTGGCTGGTAGCAACTGGATGAGAGTTGCTGAGAATCGAGTTAAATGGCGTGCGATTGAGTAGCCCTATGTCCAGCTGTTGTACGCTGATGATGACCATGACGAAATAAATTGATTCACGAAGAACGTTTCAATGTAAATAGGCGATGCCGGACTATTCGAAATGAATTATAAATTCTTTCTCATATTTCAGTCTATCAAATCGTGAAAATCCTATCAAGATCTTTCAAGTAGTACAGACATGGATAAGTGACTTTGTTTTATACTACTTTTGTTATTAAACAGTGAACTACTTTAACTTAAAATACCGGTTAAACATATCTGTATGGCTCAGAGGTAGTTAAGTTGTGAGTTGACGAAAACCACAGATTTCACCTTAGTTCAGTATATTTGTAAAGTTACACGTAAGTTATGTTTGGATGCTAATCCGCGGTTATAGCGCTACGGCAGCTATTGGTCAACTAATTTAATAAGTATAAGTAATTATAAAAGTAAACTAAACGAGTAGCGTAAAGTAGGTTGCGGCGTTAGCAATTTGCCTGTACGTGAACCGTACATGCTCCCGAGGGAAAAGTGGGATGAGCATCCATTACAAAGCAAATAATTATCTAAGAAAAGTGCAAAGTAAATAATAAAAGTTAAATAGTAAACAAAAGTTAATGTGTAAAGTTATAAATGTAAAAGTATAGGTATAACACTCAATTTAAATCGTCAAAGTGAAATACTTTCTTCGGCTGTCTTGCTTCGCTGTAAACGGGCTCCGCTGCTGTCGAATGTATTTCTTGTAGCTCGATGTCTCCTCCAAAGTTCTCCCTTCCTCTAGGTGTCACTCCAGTTTTGGAAGAGAGTGTTTTGATGCCTTTCTTTGTTTTGCACCTTCGTTTGATGATATGATAGAGGGCAAGCACAGCGATTCCTCCCAACAACAAAGAAGTAACCGAATAGAGATAGATGTCGTGATTTGACATGTCGGATGCCTTCGGTAATATTTCCCTGTTTTTCTGGAATGTCAACTGCTGGTCTATTTTTCTTATTTCTACAGCAGTTGGTGATCCTTGTTCGGTTATATTCAATTTGGCATTATTCCAGCCGTGGTCAAATATGTTGTTGATTGTTGAGTTTAAAGTAGGTATTTCGATCTCTGGTTCCATGTTGTAACTACTTCCCAGCTGATTGTGTGTAAATATTGTGGCGTCGTTTTTCTGCAGTAAGCATTTTGATTTCAAGGAAATCACTCCAGTCCCGTCAATGACCGCAGGCGTAACTTGACCGTTACATATGACGCGCATCAGCTGTTTTCCGCACAGTGTAAATAGCCACATGTTCGGTTTGTGCAGCTTTATCCAGGTTTCCTTGCATGTTACGTCTTTGAGGACGCATGATAAGGACTCTTGTTGGTTGAAGACTTGGGCCTCACATGGAGCGTACTTGTCGTGCATGTTGTAGACAGGATTACGTGAGACACATAGGAATTCGTCTTCTCCGTATGATGTACATTGCCGCATGTCTTGGTCTTCCATTGTTATGTAAGAGTTCTTTAAAAAGTTGATTGCGATGAAGCTTGAACTTGCTTGCACGAGTTTTAAACGTCCTTGTGTAAGGATCGGTGTTGGTATAACTCGGTATATTTTGTAGTCCTCATCGCTCAGCAAGGGGATGTGTATTTCAAATAGCATAAAGTTGTTTGTCATGCGAGCCTTCACGTGGATGAGGTCATAAATATTTTTCAAATCCCTTTGAATGTCCTTTACCGGTAACGACAATCCCTGTGGCAACCTGCCTGATATTATGTTGAGCTGTTCGATCAGTTGGTTAGCGGGAAATAAATGTGTATCTAAATGTCCTCTATAAATGTTGGCGAGAGCATTTATCAACATTTCCACTATTCGATTTAAATCACTAAAAATCAGAGTTGCCGTCATGGCTGCGGTATTTATGTCATTCATCGTGAATAGCATTTGCGCCCTGTTTACTATTTTTGTGATGTCGCTGCTAGTTTGGTTTATATAGGCGCACAATGTTTTGAATTGTTCATCCATAAAGGCAGTGTTTCTTTTTATAATGTTATTTTCAGCCTCTACAATCAGTGTTTGGTTTTTCATAAGTTGGAGTAGGTAGTCATCGTTTGATTGTAGGTTCTGTATGTCTTTTTCGTACTTTTCGGCAAAGTCTGCGTCAAGAACTCCAAAAAGAGTTCTTGATAGTTTCCCAACTCCATCAAAGTAACCTCGTTTTGGTCTTGAGTGTTGAGTGAGCAGCATAGAGTTGTAGTCGGTTAGGTGACTCAGTTCATGACGTAGGTGGCCGACAATTGTTTCACAAGGCGTGTAGTCATGTGATATTCTTTGGCATAGTTTATCTATTTGGTTCACGTAATCATTGATTCGATCAGTTGCTTGCCAGTATGACGTTAAGTTATAGTAAACCAATAGATTCCATTCGTCATGTATTAGTTGTATTGTCCCTGCTTCATCGAAGTAAATCGGATGATTGCTCGGTATAGGTGTAACCTTCCAGTTATTCGTCGTTGGCGCAGATTGTGCAATTCCCGTCATCGCTACTATGGATAGGAGAACAAGTGACAGCCAATTGTTTTTGTTTTTAGCTGTGCCTCCTAGTTTTTTGGTTTCCGGAGTAGGTGTCCTTTTCTCTTCCTCTTCGTTTACTCTTGTTTCTTCTAGTTTCAGCGGTAATGGTGAAAGCTTCGTTATTGGTCGTTTAAGTGAACCTTTTCCAGTTTTCAAGGTAACAACTCGTACTCGACCATCGGCGCCTGGATGTAGTTCCTGGACTCTTCCTAAAGCCCAGCGCCCAGGAGGTAAGTGTTCATCTTTTACTAGTACTAGGCTTCCTTGTTTCAGGTTTTCTTTTGGGTGCTGCCATTTGCTACGGGTTTGGAGTTGATGTAAATATTCGTTCGACCAGCGCTTCCAGATGTGCACGTTCATTTGTTCAACAAGCTTCCATCTGTTTCGTAGATCGTGCTCAGCAAAGTCTTGCTCTTCTTGTGGTAGTGACAGGAGGGGGCCGCCAATGAGGAAGTGGCCTGGCGTTAGATATTCCAGGTCTTCGACATCCTCTGTTAATGGGCACAGCGGACGAGAGTTTAGACAGGCTTCAATTTGATTAAGTAAAGTAGTGAATTGCTCGAAAGTAAGCTTCTGTTCCCCCAGTACTCGATGTAGGTGATATTTCATTGATTTGACGGCAGCCTCCCACAGGCCTCCAGCTGTTGGCCATAGTGGCGCGTTGAAATGCCACTCAATTTGTAAGCGGCTCATCTCATCGGTGAATTCAGAAGTCTTAAACGTATTGTATTCGGTACTGAGTTCTTTGTTTTTTGACATTTTCCTTTCCAGTTGAAGGAATTGTGCTAATGCTTGCGACTTTGCGTTTTTTAAGTTTGCTTCGAAGTTAGGTTTCATTGGCATTTGTACCACATATTGTCCGTTCGCCAGTCTTGTGGTAGTTGCGTTATAATGTTCCTCACAGTGTTGTTCCTCAGTAGTTGATGATGGTTTGTCTGGAATTTCCTCTGTTTCCCAAAATCTTGTCATGTTTTCGAAATCGTTAAGTGTCACCAAGCAGTTGAATGTCTTTACATTCCCGCATAGAATCCAACCCACTTTAGTTTGTTGAGCTACTGGGTATCTCTTGTCACTCCTGATGACGCCGTTCAGGATAAGTTCGGAATAGATGTCCGCGCCCAAGAGTAGGTCGATCGGACCCGACAGGTTGAACTGTGGGTCCGCTAGTTTTAAGTTTTCTAAGTAGTCCCAGTTGCTGATTGAGAACGATGCGGTAGGTAAGTTGCTTATGAGTTTTTTCATTATTAACGCTTCAAAGTTGAATTTGTAGTCTGAATGTATTGACTGACATTCTAAGTTCATTGCCCCTTTGCAGTTGCCGCTAAGGGTTCCCACACCCGATACAACAGCGCTCATTTTTCGTCGCTGCAATCGGAGGCGTTGTGCCGCGTTTTCTGTTATTAGGCTTACTTGGGAGCCTTGGTCAAGTAGACCTCTCAAGTTTACGAAGTTTCCGTCAATTGTTTTGACTTTCAGAAGTACTGTTGTCAACAGCACTTCCCTCTCTTCATTCGTTAAGTTATTGACCCCATAGGACGTCGATGGGATCGAAGATGGGTTTTCCTCCCTTGTTGCTTGTTTGTGGCTTGTTAGCTCAGTTTCATCTTCATGCATAAGTGTGTGGTGTGCCTTATGACACAATTTACACGTCTTTCTTGATTTGCATTGTTTTTCTCCATGGCTGAATAGGCAGTTTTTACAAATGTGCAATTTGCGAATTGCGTCAATCCGTTTGTTTATGTTCATCGCCAGGAATTGTTCGCAATTCATCAAAACGTGATTAGTTTTGCAAATCGGGCATGTTTTTGCTGTCGTGAAGAAGGTTTTTGGCGAGTTTTGTGACTTGTTAAAGTACGATGACCCCTGCGTTTTATTCTTGTAGTTGTTATTTCGGTTTTCTGACCCTTTATGCGGCTGCTTTTCCGTTTTCCATGGTTTGCTAGATGATGATAATTTTTGACTATTTCCTTGCAGAGCTTCCAGTGACATGAATTTTGATTCCAAAAACTTGATAAACTCTTCTAGGTCGGGAAACTCCCGGGGATGTTTGACCTCCTTTATATATTCGTTATATGTAACGCTATCTAGTTTTTGAACCAATAGGTGAACCACGATCGGGTCCCAATTGGTGGTGTCTAGCCCGATGTTTTTCAGCCCGTTCAAGCATTCCATCATGATGTCGTGAAGTTTCCGTATGCTTGCAGCGGTTGGTTGCTGAATACTAGGTTGATTCAGAAGCGTGTTCATGTATGAGGTGAATAACAGCCGTTTGTTGTCGTAGCGGTGGGCCAGCATCTCCCAGCAAGATGCGTAGTTCTCAGCACTGATGCCAAGATGCTGAACCAGTTTCTCCGCCTCACCTTTGAGTTTTGTTTTTAAGTGCTGCATTTTTTGTGCCTTTGAAAGTGTCGGATTGTTGTGTACACTTTCAAGATAGAGGTCTCTAAAACTCATCCACTGGTTATAGTTGCCATGAAAATCCGGTATTTGTATGTTTGGCGTAGATTTCTCATAATGCGCATTTTTCCATATGTTGTTTTGAAGTTGCCTTTTCAGGTCATCATAGTGGTTTTCCGCTGTATTATATTTTAGTTGGTAAGTTGAGTCGTCATCTTGTAAAATATAGTCTAACTCCCAATTTGCTTTTTCTATGTGCTCCCATTTCGTTTTCAGGGTGCTTAACTTGTCTTCCAATTCCCATTTTTCCATTGGTGTTGCCAATGCTATGGTGATCTTCTCCACAGTGCGTTCGAATGCTCTAAAGTTACAGTATTGTTGACGCAAAAGATCTTGTTGTTTCTCCGTCGACTCGCTTGTTCCCCGAGGAGGTATGTGGAATTGGATATCGTCGAAAGTAAATTTCGATTGCCCCTTCCCTTGGTTAGGCGTCGCAGGTGGTTGCTCCGTCTTACTAGTAGACGGAGGTGGCAATTCAGACTTACGTTTCAACATGTCTTGCAGCACTTCTTCATACATCTTCTTCGTACTGTTGAAAATGTCGTCATTGAAGTATTGAAGGTCTGTCGCTCCAGACTCTTCCAGCAGTTGGTGGTTATGAACAAACTTCTCCCAGTTTTTGTTCAACCGAGAAAGACGCTCCTCCAGGTATGCCAAGTTCTTCCTGGTGGCACTGTCCTTCTTGTAGTTTGTGCAGATAAGTTTTAAGTCTCTGAAAGTAGTTTCCTGATGACTTATCAGTTCTGCCAAGCTCTGAACCATTTTTGTTAGTTATTGGGTTGACCGTTGGTGGAGTAAAGTTGTATCACCACAGGTACTAGTTCACCCAAGTTGCGAAGTTTTCGCCGATAGTTCAGCTGTAGCAGCAGACGTGATCTCTGCTAGCTCGTAAGTTACAGGCACTCAGTGTAGATCACCCTCCTTTACGCTATGTGCAACGTCTCAATGCTACTGGTGAGACCCGCTTGTGGGAGGCCAATAGCACCGATTTGCTAACGTAACTGGGATATACCACGCTAAGCACTCTGCTGATGAGGAGACACGACGACTCACGAGATGATATGCCGTATCATCCGGCTCGAAGGACCACTTTTATGTATGGCTCAGAGGTAGTTAAGTTGTGAGTTGACGAAAACCACAGATTTCACCTTAGTTCAGTATATTTGTAAAGTTACACGTAAGTTATGTTTGGATGCTAATCCGCGGTTATAGCGCTACGGCAGCTATTGGTCAACTAATTTAATAAGTATAAGTAATTATAAAAGTAAACTAAACGAGTAGCGTAAAGTAGGTTGCGGCGTTAGCAATTTGCCTGTACGTGAACCGTACAATATCCATTTCGACAATATCGCACGCTTTGAGGTTATTGTTAGATTCACGTTTTTATTTTCGAATTTCTCAGCATTCCGGTTAGACAAGGCTTAGCTAATATTACCACTGTAATCTAGAGATTATAAGGAAGAAATCAATATACGTTTCTTTACTAAACGCTACAATTTAAGAGGTGGCCTGTTCTCCAAACAAAAAAAATTGTCTCCTTTCGGAGCATTAAGATTCTGCCAGATAGAAGGAACCCGTTTTTAAAACACTTCTTTATTATTAAGCCTACCCCATATTTACCTGGTGTGCAACCTATGTGGCAGAGTATAAAGTTCTCGTATTCCTCTATCTTGATATATAGATAGATTCATCTATTTGCCTGAAATATGGTATTTTACAGATGTTACACTTCTTCTTTAGTTCTTCATATTCCGCCAACTATGTAAATTCGGCATGCTAATTTTGTGACAATAACAATGACTCTAATTTAGCAAAATAATTAAATTACAATGTCAAATAATAATATAAGTACCTACTAAATCAACAATTGTCAAAACTATCAAATTACAAATGTCAAATGAAAATAATTAAATTATACATTTTCTAAAGATCAACTTACAAATGATAAATTAAGAAATTCAATTATAAAATATGACAATTCCTTAAAATAAAAATGTCAATTCTAGTTAACATGTCATGCAATTTTTCCCTTTGACCTAGAATTCATAAATTCCTTAATACTATAAAAACTTTTTTTATAAGCCATGCTCTAAGATGCTTTTGAAATACCTAAGCTGGTTCGCAGTTCTCTAATATCCTTCGGTATATTATTAAATATCTGTATTGCCATTCTACTCGTGTTTTTATGGCAGTACGCTGTTCTACATCTTGGCATTGCTAATTTTGTTGGATCCCTTGACATTTTGCCCACCTTGTAAACATTGAGGCTATCGGCTTTACTGAATAGGTGAGGATGTTTTTTTACAAATACTCCCATTTCCAGTATGTATGAGCAAGCTAATGTTAATAATTTATGTTTTTTAAAAATAGGTCTGCACAAATCTAATGGGTCTGCACCAAACACAGCTCGTAAACATTTTTTGTTGCACAATAAATGCCTTGTTGCTGTCAGTGGAATTACTCCATATAATTAAGCCGTATCTTAGCACAGATGAGACATATCCTATGCCTAAAAATTTCGTATGGTCAACTTCTTCAATTTCATTTTCACCTCCAATAATTTTCATTGCTTCATTTGTCATTTTGTAATTAGAGAAATTAATATATAACAAAACATTCACACATAAATTATTTTGTTCAAGCCATTCTATTACAGCTTCTACTGCAGCATTAATTTTATCCTCAAATTGTTCATTTTCATTATCTTTCTTTATTATCATTGAGATGTCATCTGCAAACAACACGCACTTATTCCTCGTCACCGTTGGCAAGTCATTTATGTAAATAAGAAAAAGCAATGGCCCCAAAATACTACCTTGAGGCACACCATACGTATTGGTCCTGTATTGAGATTTAAACGTTATCACTTCTCTGTCTTTATTAACGCCTAAAATTTCAACCCGTTGTTGTCTATTAGTTAGGTAATCTTTTAGCCAATTTAGCACTTTTCCTCTTATTCCGTAACTCTCACACTTTTCTAACAGTATATCATGATTTACAAAGTCAAATGATTTGGTCATGTCGAAAAATATTGCAGTGACTGGTATCTTCTTATCTATATAGTCCGTAATCGATTTTATTAGTTGATAACAAGCTAGTGCGGTTGACTTTCCTCTTTAAAAACCATTTTTTTCCGTGCTTATTATACTGTATTTGGATACAAATGAGACAATTCGGTTATACATTGCTCTTTCGTATATTTTTGAAATTATAGGTATTAAGGTCACTGGACGATAATTGTTTAAATCATGTTTATTTTTTTTTACATAATGGTTTTACAACTGAGAATTTTAATTTGTCAGGGTACTTTTCTTCAAAGAAACTTAAATTAACTAGGTGAGCTAATATAGGAGACAATATATCGGCACATGATTTTATTATGTGGGTTGAAATGTCATCATATCCCACTGCGTTAGTATTATTTAGTGATTCAATAATTTTATTGATTTCATTGGGCGTGCAAGGTTCGAGGTATAATATACATATACATGTATATATCAGTATATATATTATATACTGATATATATCATACATGTACATTACATGTATATTCCATCATACATGTATATTCTATTCAGTTTAATGGCCTCTATGTATTGTGAATGTGTACATTTAGGTTTAACTTTAATTAATTTCCATGTTGCTTGACATTTGTTTTTTGCTTTCAAAATAAATTTGCTAGAAGATTGTTTTCTGGCCAAGTTAATACACTTTTTTAATATTTTAGCGTATTTAAACCAATTTATTTTCCTTAGATTTATTTTCATGATATTTTGATTTTAGATATCATTTAGAGAGGCAAGATTTTTTTAAACCTTTAGTTATCCATCTTAAATTAGGTGTTTGATGTTTTAGTTTTATTTTTTGCAACGGGAAATTTAATTTATAATTGACAAAAGGTTTCATGAAAATTATTAAAAGCCGTATTAGGATCTATTTCATCATAAATATCTTGCCAATTAAGGCTCAAGAGGCATTCTCTAAATTTTCCTATGTGCTCTTCATTATAAATCCTCTTGTACATGAAACAATTCGATGGAGCCTGCTTGTTCGATGACATTTTTGATGTGCATGTCAATATCTGAGCAGTATTATGGTCCGATAGATGTAATTCGCATGTTTCCCCTGACGAGTCTGGTATATTAGTGACGATGTGGTCTATGCAAGTAGTATTTCGAGTCGGAGTATTTATCCTTAAAGTCATGTTGCAGTTTAAAAGTATTTCTTTTAGTGTGGTGGCATTTTTATTAGTCCTAAGGGTATTTATGTTTAGATCTCCTACCAGTATAATGTTTTTGTTTTTTCTGTCACCTAATTTATGCAACAGAGACTCGAGTTTATTAAAAAATATTGCAATGTTCGAATTGGGTGTCCTATAAACACATACAATAATACAGTTATAACGTGGTATTTCTATGCCACAACACTCAAATATTTTATCTACTGCCATTTCTTTACATAATTGAATAATTATTTTACATAATCATCAATACAACCCTCCAAGCTCATAAAGGTGTATGAATTTACTTTTTCAAGGTCAAAGTCATTCCTGCACCTTTATGCGCTTGGAGGGTTGTATTGATGATTTTGATGATTATACAAGGTGTCCAAAAAGAGTATCGGGTATTTGCTACAGCGCTGAAGTTGACTCGAAGCGGCGGGTGGCGCGGGGAGGGGTATTGTCAAGTCCGCCATTTTGTGCAATTTTAGTTGCAATGGAGCAGTACGCGGGGACGCATCGCGCGTTTTGCGTACGAGCGTATTAGCGTAACGGTGATTCAATAGTGACTGCTCAACGTTTGTATCGTGCGGAGTATCGTACACGCAATGCACCGATTGACGATAACATTAGAAAATGGATCAGGATATTCGTAAATACAGGTGCGACGGTAAAAATTAAAAAAATCTGGTCGCCCTCGATCAGTCCGCGACCAAGAAAGAATCGAAGAAGTGAAGGCGTCAGTTCGTCAAAATCCGCCCGAAAGCGAAGTTAAGCATTAAACATCAAAAAATCGTCTTTGCATTCAATTTTAAGGAAGGATTTGCAATTAAAAGCGTATAAAATTCAATTAGTTATAAAATTTAAGGATACGGACCACGAAAATCGATTGAATTTTGCGAACAAAATGCTGCGGCGATTTAACAACTTTAAAAACATACTGTTCAATGACGAAGCCAACTTCCACTTGAATGGTCATGTTAATAAGCAGAATTGTCGATACTGGGCAGAGGAGAATCCGAGACGAAAGCATGAACGACCCCTACACAGCCCAAAGGTCGTTGTGTGGGTGAAAACATCAGGTCAGAAATGGCAACACTATCGAGGGCTATGTGTCAGCGTGTAATCACCAATCTTCGTTCCAGATAAGAAGAGTGCCAGCAGCGTTACGGTCACCATTTGGAGAACATTATCTTTTCGAAATAATTTTCCATTTTGTATTCTAATGATGAACAATAAAAAAATACTTGATTACTACTAGTTTTTGTTTTATTGAACAAACAAATACCCGATACTCTTTTTGGACACCTTGTAGTTCTGTAACTACATACGTCTTACAGCCGCGATTCATAGCTTAATCAACATACAACCTGACACTGACCTGCAAATTGCAAAAAACGTAAGAAAATTTGAATTTCGCGGGCCACCCTGGCGCTTTCACCTAAATTATTTTCTATTTAAAATGTCATTAGTGTAAATGGGAATATAATTATATTATGATTTAAGTTTTTCCCTTAATAACTTTTTAATTTTAGGAAACGGTTATCAGTATTATTGAATAGATATAGATTTAATGCATGAAGAAAATGATAAAATAAAATATAATAGTTAATAAAAATTGACAAATATTTATAATCATTGATTTATCGATAGTTCATCAACTACCTATACAACATGTAACATAATTAACGCACATCCTGAAAACAGTTTGTTCAGAATCGTTTACTGAATCGATTTCTATAATTTTTAATATAGGTCATTTTTTAACCCAAAAATAATTAAAAATATGTAATTTATAGTCACACTACCCCTGTACAGTCAGAACAAAGTGAAATGGACCGTAACTCAAGGCAATAATACTTTTAAAAGTTCAGTTTTATTTGTATTGAAACAAATTCCGCCATTCAATACAAAATAAAGAAAAATGAACCTTATTTCAAGCAAGTTAAAGTCTTTACAAAAACAGTTGAAGTAAACTTGGCGATTTAACCGCACGCACACACTAACAGGCACTGGATACAAAGGAAACAATAGTTACCCATACCAACAAAATGCGAAATATGACATACTTGTTTTCGTTCCCTTTCTCGTGCAAATTAAAAACCTGGGATAGAGCGAGATAGCCACCATGACACCCGGCCGCGGCGGCGCGGGCGCTAGATGAAAGCTTAAATGTTATTAGTCACGCACGGACATTATAAGTGGGATGTAGGTACTTACTTCCGTAAAGTGTATGCAAATTGTTTTACGCGCGTGATGTCTTTCCAATAAACAAAATAATGTGCAATGAGGACTTTGGCACGGTGTGGTGTGGTGATAGTGTGGTTCTAGGTTGTTAGTTGGCAGAACATTCAACCAAAGGCATGGTACAAGAGTAGACCGCAGGGCTATTTTAGCTGCTACTCAGCGGCTTCTTGGCAACGGAACGTTCCGTCCGAACACGGCCATCGACAGGGGAGCCGATTGGCGTACACGTAAGTACTCGTTTTCAAAACGAAATACTGGACTATTTCGATGAGAATCCCCATGCCAGTACCCGAGAATCAGCTGATTTGACGCCTCTTGACTTTTTTTTGTGGGGACGTATTAAATCGTTAGTTTATTTTAGTGCAAAAAATAGGATAGTGAACGCTTTTGATAAAAATGATGAAGTGCTTTTTAAATTAAAACATCAATTTAGAAAACGGGCATAAAAATGTATTGAACTTTTCTATTGAAGTTGAGTCGAGCGACGACGTTAACAGCTGTTTCGAACGCGAGCGAATACCTACTAGGCTAGCAAGACTCACACAGTCGCATACGTAGGTATGAGACCTACGTATGCGACTGTGTGCGTTCGTTGATTTGTACTGTGACTACAACATTCTTCCGGAATTAGGAAAACTAATTTATTAAATAATCATTGCCTAGACATGTTTAATTAAAAATTCAGTGCATGTATTATGATTATAACATAATAAACTAATTGGGGTGTCTGAGGGTGTGCGTTAATTACGTTACATGTTGTATATGGCGCGTTTTCGACCGGAGGCACCGATTGACCTGAAGTGATGCTGTGACCGCGCGCTCTCTGCCCTATATCTCGAAAACGGTTCATCGTATAAAAAAAAATTAAACAAAATTTGTAGAGAATTTTGTATTCAACAATATTGATGATAAGTACACATAGCAAAAAACCCATAGGAAATGAGATATTTACAAAAAAAGCGCATAAAAACGATTTTTGTGACTTTTGACCTTGAAATTTAATAGTTGCGTACACCCTACCATGTGTAGGTTTTGAGACAACTTTTAGGGTGTCAATATGCAAGTATTTACAGACTTACAGCTGGGTATCTCGAATTCCGAGATTCTTACCTAATTTAAGCTTAAATGACTGGACTGTGATTCATCGTATGTCTGATTTTAATTCGAATCAAATATCATCGCATAGTCGTGAGTACAAATGTCATGGTATAATTAATTATTAATTATTAAATGTTTCTATTCTGGAGTTAAACATAGAACAACATCCATCAAATTTGTAGGTCGGTAAACAGAGCAAAATGTTAGTGTATTTTATTGTCATTAAACTTATGATTAAATTAAAGTAGTTGTCAGTTTTCCTAAAATCTATCTCTCCTATAAAAATCAAACAATAGTCATTCTTTGTGTAGTTAACCAATTTTTGTTCCAGATGATCTATCAACTGTATAATTCCACAATTGTTTGATATATAATGACAAATATTATGATTGGGGAATGTACTCTGTGCTATAGCTAATACCTTATTTGTTTTATTACTACTTATTAGACAAAGTCTGCGCTGCTGACGTACCGATAAAGTTGGTTCTAATATGGTACCCGTAACGCCATCTATTTGCTGGTTTTCCTCTTCAGGTTCCTTGTAAGTAGGAGTGTCACTGCAAACTTTATCCGATAATCTACGTGGTGTTGAAATGTTGCTAGTGGTGCCATCTATTATTATCGCTTCAGTAGTTTCATTGAGCCCAAGATCTATGCAACTGTTGTTGATTGCCTCCTCTCAGCCCCGACCGTACCGTTTTCGGAACGGACAACATCCCTCGGGCCCGGCCGTTGCGTTTTCGGTACGGCAGGTACAGGCTAATTTGAACCTTATTTCAGAATATACATATAGCTCTAAATCGTTTGCAAACAGTTTCACTCTATTGCCAGTTAGTAGTCGATTCTATCGATACCAAACCCTAGTAACTTTAAATGGCACCTCTAAGAAAAAAATATAATAGGAGCGCGTCATTGTCGTTGAAATGTCAGTTATGTCAGTTTAGGTAAACATTGAGTGACTGTGAAGTGATATATTGTGTTTTTGTGTAGATAAGTGCTTGAAAACTGTGTGATGGTGTTGTGTGTGAGTGGATGTTTACGACATCATTATAGTGCAGTGCTACTTATTAACAAAAAAAGTGAGTGCAAGAACACGCAAAAAATCTTTTGTGAGCCAACAAAATATTCGTCGAAAGATTTCAACGGTCAACATCGAACGAACAATTGAAAACGTAAGTTTTACTCTTTTATTATGAAATATGGTGTTGGAAACAGTATTAGCAAGGTAAGAATTAGTGATAATTCATTATTTTCATGTATTCGAAGCATAAATATTCATATTTATGTAGATTCAAGTATTTTCAAGTCAAGGTCAATAACATTACGCAATAAATATATTCTAATAGGTATTTTGTAGATTCTAATAAGATTATTGTAGATCAGACTCTTATGAGAATTATTTATTAGGTTTCTTAAATAATTATTACATTCGTTCTAAAGTTTCGTGTAAATTGAATCAGTAGTTTTACCAACAAAAAAGAAATGCGGCCACAGCTCTTAGCGCGGCAAGTTTTTTCATTTACCTTCATCTCATAACATAACATTTATAATTCTCAAGTAGTTTTACAAGTGTTGTTTATATTCTAACAGATGCTCGTACGATTCAGTAATGTGAAACTGTTTACCTTTTGCGATAAGAACTATTAACTATTATAACTAAACTAGTTTGCTTGGGTGCGCGAGCTGCGCGCAGCTCGCGTGTTTGGTGTTTTTGAGAGATATTACTTACCCTTATAAAAATTTGAGAATCTTTAGGCATTTTTAAATGAATTAGAAAATCCGTTAGAATTACCCCTAAAACAGTAAGAAAACCCCTACGAACCCCTAATACAATAAAATAAATAAAATAAAACATTACCCTAAGGTTTGCTTGTCGTCATCCCTGAGTTACGCTTCACCCACTCAACCTTCGCTCCACTCGGTCTCGCAGGTTCGCTCCACTCAGGACCTACCTACCACCGGACAGGTTTCGACGCCTACTATTATATTTGTTAAAACACCTGATAGCTATCTCTAACCGTTATGAAGTTACAGCCCTTTCAATTATAGGGGAGGTTGGGCAGGGGAGGGTTCAAAAATTCAACGCTCCTCAATAATAAAGTATAGTCAAAATCAAAATGCCGCCACGTGTCCTAGTTTCCGAGATACGATGGGGGGAGGGTTGAAGGGGGGGAGAGTGGGGAGTTTTGAAAAATGATTTCGACTAATGCATTGCCCCTTTATACGAATCTGAAAAAAAAAATGTTCCAAGTCTCTTTAACTTCCGAGATCCGCCTAAAGGGGGGCAGAAGGGGGGAAAGGGGGACAACTTTGAAAACTGGATTTTACTTTTCCGGGCCTCTATACGAATCTGAAAAAAAAAATGTTTCAAGTCTCTTGGTTCCCGAGATACGATAGGGAGGGGGGAGAAGGGGGGCGAAAAGGGGAGGTTTGGGATTTTTCCCATAGGTTTTGTAGTTAGTTGTTTACGAATCTGTCAAAATATACCCACCTCCCCCTTCACCATCTGGGAGAACAATTCTGTCAGTGAGTGAGTGAGTCAGTCAGTCAGTGGTAATTTAGCTTTATTTATATTATAACTAAAAGTTGGGCGGTAGGCACTTGAGCGCGCGCGGTCAGATGACACACGCGATGACGTAACGAGGTGGGGAGGGAGGGGTTTAACCGTTTTTTCGGTCGGTAATCGAGAGGTACGATTGATTTAGGTTTCTTAAGATCCTTTTCCTTTTTTTGCTTTCACTCTTTTTACTATTTATTCCTTTAATTTTTGTTTCTGAGCATATTTCTCGTAATTTTTTTGATTTGTTCCTTTCTTTACAGAGAGCAATGTTTAGCGTCATGTTCTCTGTGTTAAGGTTTTCTATTTCGTTGTGTGCAATGTCTAACTCGCTTTTCAGCTGGATTATTTTTCCTTTTAAATCTTCTATGTCACTTTCATATGCAGTTGACAAGTAAACTATATCTTCTAATCATTTCAGAATGTGTTGAGTCGAAAGAAATATCTAGTGAGTTATTTGCAGTAGTTTTGTGTCGACGAATTGTTACATTTTCTTCTACCATTGTGAAATTTATATTGATAAGTAAATAGACTAATAATATTTATTTTCTTGTCCTGTCGCAGATTGTTTAGGAAAGCTCAATCTGTTGGTATTGTATGGAAGTAATATGACAAATCGATATCTTAAATGTCTATTAGTTACTCTATTCGCCGCTAGAGGGCTGCTGTCCGTAGGGAGGTGATGTCACTTTTTCTTATTATGATGGAAAAAAAACGGTCACTGATTTATTACTTTTAGTCAAAATTTGTATTCCCTCACCGTTGTTTTATAGTTTTGATATTGTTCTTCTCTGGTTTAGGTACACTTTGTTTCTTAAAGTTAGTTTGATCACCAGTCTGATATTTATTGCACTTTTAAAACTGTTTGTTTTGCACTTTCAATAGTCCTGGGTCTTAGAAGTATTTCGTAGACTTGTTACCAAGTCGTCTCACTTCTGAGATAAACTAATGTCGTAATTAATTTCCTTTATTGCTTCTTCTAGTTCGAGTAAACGTTCGTATGACGATAAGGTCCGGACGTTATAAGCTTAAATTTTTAATTGAGTTGATCGTTTATTGTTTCTGTTCTCTGTTTGTGTGGTTTCTTTTGGAGGGTTTTGGTCATAATCTTCCACGTTGACGTTGGAAGATGTTTCATGTTTCGTGTTCTAGTTTCTTTTTTGCTGAGATCTATGTAGGAGAAGGGGCTTAGCTTCTATATGTTCTGTTGTTTGTAGCCTGAGTATTGGTTGCCTTATGGCCATGATCACCGAAAAGATAACGGTCTGATTATCTAAAAACAGCTGTTTAAAACACATTTTCATGTTCACCAAAGCAAATCAACCGATTAAACACGCTAATCAACTGTTTTCTCTAACCGAGGTGGGAGAGGTTGTTTAAAGTCTCGGTTAGTAGTTAATCGGTGTATTTTGACGTTTGCAGATTGCAAATATAACACATTTTAAGGTTACATCCAGATATTATTGTGAGAATTTAACATGCCTTGAATTATATTTTGGAAGAGGATGACGGTTTGGACGAGTTTGAAACCGTTGAAAGACTGCAATTTCTGCGAGTTTGTGGCGGCATCGGTCGTTTGTTTTCAATTACGCCTTGGTGCTTTAACACTAAATTCGTGACAATTTATTTTTCGTGATGCGTTAAATTAGTAATGTGTTTCTTTTTATTATTCATTATATTTAATTTAAAAACTACTTCAAACAAACAAAAGTTCAAACACCACACATAATTTGATGATTATACAGAAATGTCATCTCAGGTATAATGCAACCATTTTAAGATGCAGTTTTTAAATTGTTTTTTTTTTCGCATAAGTGTTAAGTAACCCACCCTATTTGACTGTATTATAATCATTCGGTCTTTCATTCCTAAAAAGCTCGTTTACCTAACCGAGCTAGAATAAGTTGTGGTGAACATTAAAATTCCCGCCTCGTGTTTAAACAACTGTTTAGGTTAAGCGGGCCGATTACGTAACAGTCGGTTATTTTACTGTTGGTGAACATGGCCCTTAGTCTATTTTTATTTACTAAAAAGTTTAACATGCTAGATTTTATTACTCCTTCTGAAATGCTATTTGATCTTTTGGCTGTCGCACCTAATTGTTGAGTGTGTTGTGTAGTGGTAGTTTTATCCGTTTTGATATGGTGTTATTTTCAGGTGACAGAGAAAGTTTCCTGTTAGTCGTGTTCTCAGTAATAATCAGTTTGTCGTATTTATTTTTATTTTATTTTTGATGGCTGTGTTTCCGTTTTCTCTCTCTGATTTCAGTTGTTCTTTTAATTCTTTCCTCTTTCCAAATCTCAAATCTTTATTGCATTCCATGTATTACATAGATGGTGTAATCAAATAATAAAAAATCAGTCTGGACCCTGTCGGGCAGAGCAACATTAGGAAAGAGAAAGAGGGCTAAGTAGCAATTTAAAAAATCAAAATCAAAGCATTTATTTCAAGTAAGCCAGTTACAGGCACTATTTTCACACAGGCGAATTGTCGAAACAAAGATGAAAATTAAATGTAGCTACAGTCCCAGTCACAAGACATGAAAACTGTGAAAGTACTGTAGTTGCCCATTCCCTAGCGTAGATCTCTATGGAGAAGAACGGGCAAGAAAATCCATGGACACTCTTTTAAATCAGAATATTGTTACAAAATCTTGGTTACATCATTCATGTTGAGATGGTATATTATGTGAGAACAAAGTAGCAAGATGTGCACGTTAAAAGTGCCCACAGTAAAACAAAACAAAAAAAAAAACAATTCAAAAACTAAAATAATTCATTCAAATAAGCCATGGCGACTGAGAGATGACCAGTCACAACTGACAGCGCCCGTTCACGGACATGACGCATAGATCAGCACCATTCAACTCAACCATTTGGAAGGGAACTAAATGATCCGACACATCCGCACATCCGACACCATCAGCGAGACATTTGAGTGAGCATGACATATTCTCAACCGCCAGGGCACATTCAAGTCAAGAAAAGACGTAGGTTTCCAGTGAATGATAGCTTTTTAGTACATAGTACTCACACAATATGGGCTATGCGATTATATAATACTAAAGAGATTGAATCTATACAATGCAAAGATAGTTGTCAACTAAATAAAATACCTCCGTAATTTAATTTACACCGCAGCGTACGGAAACATAAGGTACGACGAAACTGGTCAAGACTACCGACACGTGACAAACATCAAGACTGGAACAAACACCCAAAAATGGTACAAAATTTATAGGTAATGAAAACTGGTCGATTGAAAACAAAACGTTCTAAGATCAAAGTTACGTACCGTATTGTAAAATTAAGTATAATGGAATAAAGTAAGTTTAATACTAAATAGTATTCAAGAATAATGCAGGTAGGTACTAAAAGTACCTAAAATGTAATTAAATACTAAAAGAAAACATTGTGATTCTACTTTAATCCATTTGGTGTTTTGGTGTTCCCCAGGGGAGTATATTGGGCCCTACCCTTTTCCTGGTTTATATTAACGACTTGTGCAATCTAAATATCAAGCAAGGCAAAATCATATCATATGCTGACGACACGGCGCTAATATTTTCCGCTGAAAACAGTAGCGAACTGTTCGAAAACGCTCAACTTGGCTTTAATACTGTGACTAACTGGCTTCAAAGCAATTTACTAACACTAAATGCTGACAAGACAAAATACATTCACTTCTCCATGCGCAAGCCACAACTTAACACTGATAACTTCCATGTATATGCCCATCAATGTAATAATCGGTCAGTCAACATGTGCAATTGTCCGTCTATCCTCAAAACCAATAATATTAAATACTTAGGGGTTATAATAGACGACACACTCTCTTTTAGGTATCATATTGAAAGTCTGGTTAAAAGAGTGCGCAAATTAATATATGTATTTAAAAAAATACGAACTTTTGCAGATTCTAAGTTAATCACACAAGTTTATTTCGCCCTGTGTCAATCTATAATTAATTACTGTATCATTTCATGGGGTGGCGCATCAAAAACTATCCTACTTCCCCTTGAAAGAGCTCAAAGAGCAATTTTAAAGGTAGCAAACTTCCATCCCTTTTACTTTCCCACAGATCAGCTGTATAAATCGTGCAACGTGCTGACTGTGCGCCAGCTATTCATTATGCACTTAGTATTAAAACAGCACACCATGCTCGCGTACAATGCTGACAATACTAACAAGAGACGGAATGATATAGTATGCATTTCTAATACAACCTCCAAACATGTCTTTGTGGAAAGATTCTTTTCATTTTTAGGCCCATTTCTGTACAATAGATTAAATAGAAAACTAAGTATTTATAAGTTAAACTATTTTAATTGTAAAAAGTCTATTAATACTATTTTACAACCCATGACCTATGCACAGACAGAAGATTTACTTGTTGTCTGCAAATAAACTGCTGACACATTGTTTGTTTATTTTGTATGTAAGTTGTAATTTTAGTAATTTACTTTTCTTTCATTGTTAATTTATTTATTTTAAGTAGGTATTTTTGCACCTTCTAGCCTGAAACACAGGTTCCACCTAGTTCAGGCAATAAGCACAGTGCTCTATTTTATTAATTAAGATACTTTAATTGTAAATGTGCCCCTTTTTATAAATAAACGATTTTATATTTATATTTATATTTATATTTATATTTTATATATATTTAAAAGAATGAATTTCTAAATGCGAAATATTGTAACTATTGTAGTTAAAACTAATTTCATCATAAAATTAAAGAAGAAATGTGTAATTATGCCTACAATATTTGCAACTGAATTATGTCTATTAGCATTATTAATATAACTGTCATTGTTTAAATTTTAATATTGTATAGGTACCTATGTTAACATAATTTGTAGCATATGGTAGAATAGTACCTAATTGTATTCCAGATATATAAACTTCATTTATAACTATTACAGCAATTACTATAAGTACCTACATTTTTTTGTAAAACATTTTAAAAGAGTAAGTATGGAGTTTATTCCCCATTCTTCTCCATACAAACTACCTTAGCGAATGGGAAAAGAAGATGAGCTCATTTCCTAATGTGCCCTTTAATGGCCTAATTAAAATAAATATTTTCATATAAAAAGGAAGAGATGTGATATACTAATAAACGTAGCGTGAGCTTTAAGGATCCGGCGTTTGAGTAGTCCCCACTTATTTCGGTCAAAATTGATGTAAGTATCGAAAACAAAAATTCAATCAAACAACGAATGTACCTGTGGTGTTCACTAGAAACACTAGTTAGGGTTTAGAATAAAACCACCAAATTATCAGTAAGTAGATGAACTCTTTAAGGGTACGTGTGCTCACTGCCCGGGATAAGTGGGGACTACTCAAACGACGGATCCATAAAGCTCACGCTACGTTTATTAGTATATCACAAGGTGAATAGTAACTTTTTCTCTATTTTTTTATAAATATTTTTACGGGTCTTTTTAAATGAATGCAAAATAAGACGCGAATTAACTACTACTAGCGCTATCTAGTGGTGTTTTAGTGAATTATACCTATTGCGTGGCGCAGCACGCACACATATACCAGGGTGTAAACCACGTGGACGGGGAGCTATGGGCTAGCTCGCCGTTCGTCCGTCTCATGACGACAGGCCGTGTCGACGGCGCATTCGTGTTCCACGCGCGCCTCAAAGAGAGTCAGCAATAGGGAAGGGGTCCAAAGCCTGCCGGGGCCAAAGAGGTGCAAGGGCCAAAGCCTGCCGGGGCTTCGGGACTATTCGAAACGAGATACCGTGGCCCCGGAACACAAAGGGCGATGAAGAAACATGGATGGGTTTTAGTCAGTAAAAGTCTGACACTCCCTCCTGCTCCGCCCAGAGCGGGAGGAGTCATTTGATGATTTCCCATCATAAAAATATAAAAAAGGGTGTAAACTACCTCATCACGAAGCCGTCAACTAAGTAACTTTATGCAAAAATTATTGCTTAGAAACGACTTTTCTTTTTTTGGGCTGAAAAATCATGTTTTGTGGTAGAACTCAATGTAACGCACTCAAAACATTGTGCTGATGGATGAATTGAATAGTACGGGGGTCGTAGAGGTGTTTAAAGTAAAAATCTTACAGACTTTGAGTTTCTTGCCCATTCCTCTCCATAGAGAACTACAGTATTCAAGTTATTATGCCTTGTGACTGTGACTGTAGCTTAGTTTTTGTTTTGTGTGTTTTTGACATTCAAAAGTGCCGTAATAGTCTAAGTTTGAGTTTATACATTTATTCTACGGCAGTGTCAACATCGTGAGGAAGGAACACTTCATTCCATGATGTTTCAGAAATTAGCTTATACACATAGATTCAAAATTTCCTTTGGAAAAATTCCAGTCCCTCTGAGAGTCAAGGTTACTAGGATCAACTTATTCAGAGGTAAGTTTGCATGCTGTGTCATTAGGAGTTTAGGATACTTCTAGAAGTAGGTGATAGGCGTCTGGTCGTGGGCCATGACCTCCCCCATCGATCTCAGTAACATTAACATAACTGATTCTATCCGACACCAGCACCACATCCAACTTACCTCCATACGCATTCAATACCTCATTCCTCTCAGTCAGGCCACAGACAGCTAGAAAATAACAATAGAAATTTAAGATATCATGTGATGTCGATTGGCATTATATTTAAATCGCCAACGATTATTACCTACTGCACTTTTTAAGCTATCAAGAATGGATTCCACTTTTTAAAACCATTGCATACAAATTTTATTAGAAGGTGATCAGGAGCTGAAGCTGAAGCTCTCCATGCGCAGCGGTGGGTTTGCGCCTTTATACGGAGTGGAAGGGACACCGACGCGAAAACGTACACCACATACTCAGTTCATCATTCTAAACGCCCGTACATCGAACATTACTTCCCAGGATTTGATCCTTATTAGCGACACTATCGAATGGTGTTAGGCCTGAATTCCTGCTACGCTGATGTCGGTCGCATACGTCAGCGAGAAATATGTAGCAACGTAAGTACGTGCCGCGTGCGTGCTGACGTCAGCGTCGCCGTATGGTGCTATATAGAAAACAATATACTCGTACGCGCGACCGACGACAGCGTAGGGGGAATTCTGGCCTAACAATACAGTGTGTTTATTTTACAAAATCTTGAGGTTCGATTCCTGGCTAGGGATATTGATTTTTCAAATATCTAATAATGCAGTTTTAGTTTTCATCGAAATCGGGATCAAGACTTGAGTATTTTTCCCTATTCTTCATAGTTTCGGACTTGAAAAATTCATTCTGTATACAGAGTGGATACGGTAAACGGGCTTAACCGTTGCAGCTACACGAAAATGGTCTTAGGAGACTAACCATAATTTTTCGTGAAATTTTTATCTCCATTCACAGATTTTCGGAATAATAAACACAAACTTACAGTTAGCAAGAAAATGGTAATTTCACACAAAATATCTCATCATCACATACATTTTCCTGCAAAGCGAAGCTTAACAAAGTAGCCTCTCGTTGCGCCGCGGTGGGGTTTCGGCTTAATAATTGCAAAAATGTGCGAACAAAAATACTTACTTTTGCTTGACAAAACACTATCTCAACACTCCTGTACACAATAAAAGCGCGCGGAGAGCGACGCAACACTAAAATCCGTGTTTCGACTTGTCGTCCGCTTCGGTCTTCCCTTTCACACCTCACCTCATACATCACGCATTCACGCACGGTTCGCGAGATATTCGCTTTGTTTCCACCGACCACCGTTTCAAGCGTACCCAGTCTACCTAGTCAGACAAAATCTGAGATCTGAGTCATCGATTCGAGAAGAACATTATTTCATTAATAGATAGCTACATAAAACACCGTCAAAAGACTACAAATGAGCCTAATAATAAGCATTATCTTTTAGCCTGGCAGTCTCGAGTATTGCGTATTTTTTTTTGTTTTAGCAATATTTTCGCCTTTGTTCTTCTCGTTAAGGTTGAAGCTCCGACCGACCGTCCATACATTTTTGTCTCGTAAAATACACTAAACACAGACACTCTTTCTTTCAAACTAATCGTTTTATCACTTTTCTACAACGAAATGTGTACGCAACGGACCTTTTTGGGCAATAACTTACATTATTTACTGAGAAAAACAATAGTGAAATCCCGGCAAAATTTGACACTTCTTTAGTAGTGTGCGTGACTTTTGACAAGCAAACCAAAAGCGTTGTTAAGACATTGACACGCTAGATGGCGTGCAGACGATCTTATAATTCTGATAAATCAATATCTTAAAGTTCAATAATTGGATAATTCCCTTTCCAACCGTTAAAAAAAAAAACAATATAAAAATAACATAAAACTGATGACATAAACATCAATGTTTTGTTTTTTTTTTTAAACTTTTCTTACTTATTATTGTTGTGTGGCAACATAAATACCAATAGTCGTAAGTAGATTATAAGCAACGATGCCGTTCTTCCTAACCTTGACCTACATGCATTGTTGACGTAACAAAGCGTTGCCAAACTTCGTTCACTTGTATAGACTGTTATAAAATACATTCTTATTTCGGTTGTGACGCGCTATGATTTGCGCGCGGAATTTCTTGCGTATTAAATTTTGTATGCTATACATTTTCATTGATTCAAATTGCATTATTTCTCTGGTATATATTTAGTTCATATTATTTAGTAGACTATAATGTAATTTATCGTAGGTATAGTAATTATTTATTCTAAAAACGCAATTCTATTTTTTTCGGTGGTATTTGAAACAGCAAGTTGACCCGTGATTTTTATGAAATCTCGTCATAATACTAATTACCTACATCATACGTAGCAGTGATGAGTACAAAGTCAGTGTTTCTTAATATTTGAATGTGTTTGAATATATTTTTGGTCAACAATAGATATAATTATTAATCGGTTAACTACCAAAGTAGTCACAAAATTAAACTTGCAAACATGTGCAAAATATAGCTTTGCCGGGCGAGACACCTTTTACGCATTTTGCAAACAGTTTCAGACAGACAGTCAGACATACATTAATATTAGTTGGTTTTATTTTGTAGTAGGTACCTAACTTACCAAGCTCTCGCTAGTTCACGTCAAATTGTTATGGTGCGTTCAGAAACAAATATAAATCAGTTACTTACAATCTATTTTGTGCTTTATTTTAAATAAGTAACTTATCTAATCTGATTTTGTTTTCTTATTTGTCGACCAATTCTACCAGGAATATAAAGATAACATTGAAATATAAAGATAAATAAAATGTAACTTAATATTTTTCTAGATCTTTGGTTTCGAACGCAACCCTATTTTATTATCTATGATTTGGAATATTGCAATTTGCATCATGGTTGTGAAATACGAATTTACGATACTATTACATTATTTTCAATTTTATTGACTGTGGAAGCTGATTCAAATATCTAAATGATTATCTGGGATATTTGGGCATCGCATTGTGGACTTGAAGGATGTAAATGTAATGGAGTGGGCATTTCTTCTGGAAATAAATCGAAATATGTGTGAATCTAACAAATTGAATTTGTTAGTGAAATTGATGGATTTCGAAGTGAATTAATTTTCAAGTGCAATATGTGTCATAAAATTGTTCGGAGAGCAGTGATTAAATAAATACTGGACACAAGCAGCTCACAACAAGTCCTAAGGATATTCCACAATGTCAGCTTTATTTTATAATGAAAGATCAAATTGCTATTCAAAAAGGTTATGATGTGTCTTCAGACGGCGCGGCGTTCCATTTGTTACTGTATAAGTAGATTGTAGATGGAGCATGGTTCAAAGGTCAGGTAAGTTAATATTTTACAAAACACGAATTTGGTTCTGTATGACATTTCTAATACGTGCAATATTTACAAGTGTTGCTTTTCATTTTCAGGCCTGCATTATTGGTAAAGAAACTACTAAATGTCTATTTCTTGCTGCTAGAAAGAAATATTGTTAGACATGTCAATATTATGAGAGGAGAAACATGGATATGAAAATTATGAAAGCACTGCTGAAAAAATTTTACTGGATCATCTACAGCAATGGAATCAGAAATTATTGTGGAAGGTTTTCAAAAGAGTGAATAATACATCAACTTCGGTATTTGAGTTTTATTGGTGACGGAGACTCCTCTGTGTTTGCAAAATTGAACGAGAAAGTGTTACATGGGAACATAATAAAAAAAATTGGAGGCAAGAATCACATAATCAAAAACTAAACCAGTGCTATATCTATACAAGTGGAAAACAAATTACTTTAGGAAATGGGGGTTCTTACCAGCGACATGTTTGTGTGGCAGGTAATTATAAACAGTCAGTAATTGTTAGAACCAGTAAGAAATTCTTTGATTATCATGGCTATGGAATATCATCAATCTCCTGCCCTTATTTAACCCACTTTAAATGGGGTCACATGGGGGCAACATGTCTTTTTCTTGGAATATAACATTTAAAAATATGTTTTTGTCCCGGGGTGGGGTTGTCTTGGCGGTGTCTCTCGACATCGCCAATGCCTTCAACTCCATGCCCTGGAGCTGCATAAGGGAGGCACTCCGGTATCACCGGGTGCCGACCTACCTCCGTCGTGTGGTCGGGGACTACCTGGCGGACAGGTATGTCATCTACCCCGGTCGCAGCGGAGACTGGAACCGGCGAGAGATGTCGTGCGGTGTTCCACAGGGATCGGTTCTGGGGCCGTCCTTGTGGAACATCGGGTACGACTGGGTGCTGCGCGCCGACCTCCCTAGCGGTGTCAGCGTAGTTTGCTACGCTGACGACACGCTGGTGCTGGCACAGGGGAGGTCGCACGAGGCGGCGGCCGACACTATGACACGCGGGGTTGCGATAGTCGTGGAGAGAATCCGGCAACTGGGTCTCGAGGTGGCACTGCACAAGTCCGAGGCCATGTGCTTTCATGGGCCTCGGAATGCGCCACCTCCGGGATCCTCAGTGATGGCAGGAGGGGTTTCCATCGGCGTCGAGTCGACGCTGAAGTACCTGGGACTTGTCCTCGACAGCCGGTGGAACTTCGTGGAGCATTTCCGACGTTTGGCCCCCAGACTGGAGCGGACAGGGGCTGCCTTCAGGCGGCTCCTGCCCAACCTGGGGGGGCCGAACGCCTCCTGCCGGAGGCTCTACGCGGGAGTCGTGCGGTCCATGGCCCTTTACGGGGCCCCGGTGTGGGCACGTTCATTGAGGCGGCGTGCCGCCCACCACTTGAACGTGCCCCAGAAGGTGGTAGCCGTAAGGCTGGTCCGGGGGTACCGCACGATCTCCCGCGAGGCGGCGAACCTCCTTGCCGGATTGCCGCCATGGGATCTGGAGGCAATAGTCCTCGCGCGCCTACATGAGTGGCGCGCGGAGGCGCTACGCCGGGGGGAAACTCCGCTGCCGCGGCAAATTGTCGCTCAGCGGACGGACTTCCGGCGGGATCTCATGGCGACATGGAGAGAGCGACTATCGCAACCCCGTGCAGGGCACGCCACAATAGTGGCGATAAGTCCCCTCTTTGAGGAGTGGCTGGAGAGACGCCACGGCGTCCTCACCTTCCGCCTGACGCAGGTTCTTACCGGACACGGATGCTTCGGTAAGTTCCTGCACCGAATCGGGCGGGAGGAGACGCCCGGGTGTCACCATTGTGAGGATCGACCGGAGGACACGGTGGAGCACACGGTGGAGGTGTGCCCCGCTTGGGCGGAGCACCGCCGTGTCCTCGTAACGGCGATTGGCGGCGGCGACCTCTCGCTCCCGGCCTTGGTTCAATCCATGGTCCGGAGCGAGACGGAATGGGACGCCGTCACCTCCTTCTGCGAAGCAGTCATGCTAGCGAAGGAGGTGGCGGAACAGGACAGGGAGAGATCCTCACGTCCCGGCCGCCGCGGGAGACGCCCCGGGCGTCGGGGGCCACGTGGTGGCTTCCGGCCACCGTAGGCGCGGGCCTGTGGACGGGGAGCTATGGGCTAGCTCGCCGTCCGTTCGTCTCATGACGACAGGCCGTGTCGACGGCGCGTTCGTGTTCCATGCGCGCCTCAAAGAGAGTCAGCAATAGTGAAGGGGTCCGCAAGGACCGAAGCCTGCCGGGGCTGCGGGACTATTCGAAAGAGATACCGTGGCCCCGGAACACAAAGGGCGATGAAGGAACATGGATGGGTTTTAGTCAGTAAAAGTCTGACACTCCCTCCTGCTCAGCCCAGAGCGGGAGAAGTCATTTGATGATTTCCCATCCGAAAAAAAAAAAAAAAAAAAAAGGACTATCGCTTGCTAACGGACACAAATGACATGAAATTGCATGGAAAAAGCAGACCACACACAGCACACACATTTATCAGCAATATGATACCAAAATTATCAGACATTTTTAAAAACTGTATTCTGCCAGAAATCATTTTGAGACGTGTTCAAAAAAATGCTAAATGTATAGATTTGAATGGTATGTACACAAAGCTTATACTTTTTTTTCACTTCATAAATTGCATCAATTTCAATGTCTAAATACAATATATTATTATGTTATTCTAGTGAAAAATTCTTCTGCAACATCAACATCACCCGACGACCCGAATGGCGCAGCGGTAGTGAGGCTGCTTTACGTTTTTAGGGTCCCTGTTTCGAATCCCGGTTGGAGCAAATGTTTGTGTGATGAGCATGGACATTTGTTTCCGAGTCATGGATGTTTATATGTATAATAAGTATGTATTTACAAACAAAAAGTACATATGTAGTATATCAATTATCTGGTGTCCACGACACAAGCCTCCTTGCTTAGTGTGGCATTAGATGGCGCTGTGTGTTGATGTCCAGCGACATTTATTATTTATTTATTTATCAGGTTTAAACTCAAGCAAAGAAGAGAAGTAAAGTTTTATTTTAGAGCAGCTTTGGAGATTGACGGTATATAATATTTTGAACTGAATGGTAAATAATATTCTTCAAAAAGTAACAAATATTACTAAGTACCAATGTTTTCTTTGCAGCAGCAGTGTAGCAGTGGTTTCCAGACAGGAACTTTCAAGGCAGAGAGGGTGAAATCAACTGATTCTAGTTCGAATTGTATTTTGGTAGTAGTTTGTTTATCTAATGTGAATTTACGTTATCATTACAATGATATTTCTTTTTATTTTGTATCAAAAGGTGAAATATTAGGTACATCATTATGTATACATACTTCATATAAAGAGCAGCTTATTGAATTGAGCAGGTTATAATAATAATAAAACCTTTATTTTCGGGCTACTTTGACCCATAGATCACCTTACAGACTAGGTAGCATAATTATATATTATGACCAACTACTTGCTTAATTCAATAAGCTGCTCTTTAGATTTTCATTTTACTAAAAGCTTTTGTTGATTACTTCGAAATTAGGAATTTTTTTTTTTCATCTTCCTCGTTGTTATAGCAAAAATAACCGTGTTTTAGATTTGTTGTTATCTCTTGTATAAGAATTATAGTTTCCGTGTTATGAAATATCTAATTATTGTAATAGTTGGTACTATTACAAATCAGCATAATTTACTTCAAATACTTGTTTTGATAAAAAAAAATCAATAGTGTAATGTATTAAAATAAAACTGTGTTTTATTGTAATCAATGTTGACATAATTTATTTCCCAAAATTATAAATAAATAGTATACGCCAACAAATACAAACTTTTATTTTTATACCTATCTTACGTTCGAACAAGCTATTTGACCCACAAATTACATTGTAAAATATAAACCAAATAGCTTGGTCGACCGTACATATATACCGTAGCAGGTGGCGTTCTGTAGTTCTGCTAACCCAATCTACCCATATAGAAAAATGAAAAACTTGTTTTTTTTCATTCACCCCATCTAGTGTCAATCCTCGTAAACGTAGGGCTTAGATACTCACCCACGTCTGTGTGTGTAAACAACACTATATTCAATAGCAAATGTTAAAATCCGTAATTGTGTCGAATTGGGTGGATTTTGTGGCAATGATATGACCCAGTTCGATAAAGCGCAATGTCCTCTAATAGCAAGCGCTACTCCTACGACCTAATAATTTTCCAATTACACAAAAACCCAAATAAACTAAAAAATGTTGACTTCAACGCCATCTAGCGGGGAAATGTCTGGGAGCAGCCTGTATGTATCCCCTTAAGTGAAGAAATCTGTGTGTGCGAATTGATCGATTTTACGCTCGACTATCTTCTTATGAAACACATTCACAGGTCACATTTTGACAATTCATAGTAAGTAATCCGAACTCTACAACTAGACGCGAATTTGATATGCTCGTACTCACCCGGGCTGTCCGGCACGGAGTCGAAGTGGCAGTTGAGCAGCAACGCGGAGCGCGCGCGCGCCTTGCCGCCCGCGCCGCTCACGCGCGCCACCACGCTCTGCACGCCGCGGTACACGTTGCTCATGCCTGCGACAACGGACACGCCACGCGTCAGTCACTCAGTCTCGTATACACGCCGCGCAGCCTCGCGTGTCGCGTCACGCCCGCACTCACCGTCCATGAAGGCGAGCGGGAAGGCGCCGCTGGCGGTGTGCACGTCGAGTTCAACGCGGTTGTGCGGAGAGGCGTGTGCCGCTATGTGCCGTAGTGCCGACACCAGCACGCCCACGGCCAGCACCTCGTTCTCGTAGCTGCCGGCCACGCGCGGCCCGAGCGCGGTCAGGTTGACGAGGTGGCGGTGCGCGGTGAGCGCGTGGAAGCGGGCGGGCGGCGCGTCGGGTCCGAGTGGCGCGGGCAGCGCGTGGTCGATGCGCGCCACGGCCGCTAGCGTGGCCGCGCTGGCCGCCAGCGCCGCTAGCACCCACAGCCCTGACAGCGGCGCGCGCAAAACTTTGTTCTCCTTCACCAGCTCCGGTTGCTTCGAGCTTTTCTGCGAGAACACCACCTGTCCATGTTTCATTATTAGTCCGGTCTAGAGAATGCAGAACCGATTCTGTTTTAAAGAACCGGGATTTTTGAGACCTTCTGGCTAAAGAACGGGGATTCCCGGTACTTTCGATACTTTCAAGTAAGACTTTATAAATAAAGTTTACTAAGTAGAGTTGAAAGTGCTGTAACGGAGAAACTAAGAGAAAGACTAAATGACAGGACAAAATAAAAACATTTAACATTTCATTTCAAATCAAATAAAACGATTTATTTCTTGTTTTATAAATAATTAATATGATAAAATCGTAAAAATCGACGCAATTTCAAAATGGCGCAAAAACTACGGCATATATTCTGTTACAATTTTGCTCAAATATAGCCTCGTATCCACTGAGCAACATTTAGCGCACGAAAAAGCATCAGTTACCAATTTCAAAAGAAATCTTGGTCTTAAATTCGATAATTTAGAAATAATTACAGAAAATAGGAAATTTCCAAAAATTGTTGAAATATACATTACATTACATCGACAACAATGAACAAAGAAACAGACCAAATTAGCATTTAATGGATGCACGCAGGTCACACTAATACGCTACAATATGAATTCGTCGAATTTGAAGTTAGACATAAACGAAAAAAAATATACCAAAGAAAATTCAAAAAAAAAAAAGTGGCGAGCGGCGTTATTTCTATTTTTAACTTTCTTCTCCACTCCTCTAGGAACTCAATAAAAGCAAGTCCCATGACAATCCGACCACTATAAACTTCGTTCCACCTTAATGTCTAATTGCACTCTATAGGCTACACGCTACTTACATAAGGGGGTGAGCAATATTGCAATTAAAGAGTCACTCCAAACTCTGTTCATTTATAACTTTCATTCTTCGATGCTTCTTTTCGCTGGTAATGACCATCACTCTTATTAGTCCTAAGTTTTTGAAATTTTCGGCAAACGCTGCGAGTGCAGATTCAGACTAATATATCTCCTATTACGCTCTCACTCGTTAAAAGATATAGAAAAATTTTGTCCTTGTGCCGATCAGTTGTTGTTTTCTATTATCTGCTTGTTTCATTACAAAGGACGGCAGTGTGTAAAGCCAGGCCTAGGGCCTGACGGGATACCTCCTTGCTTTCTAAAGTGGACTTCTGATACCATCTCTAAACCTGTAACGATTATTTTTAACAAATGTATTCAGGATGGTATATGTCCCTCAGTCTGGAAAAATGCAAATTTAGTTCCTGTCTACAAAAGCGGCTCTAGACAAAATGTCGAAAACGGGTAGTTTTCGACATTTTGCCTAGAGCCGCTAGCAAAAAATAATCTTACAAATATCCCAAGACCATATTTTTCTCAGTCTTATATCACACTTATAGACACATATGTGTGGATTTGGGCGCACTTTATAAGTATATTCACCCTTGCAATTGCCTTGTAATCGTCTGGCGAAGTGTATTTCCAAACTTACAAGACTCTTGCTGATACTTTTAAAATGACAAATAAACTTACAAGTGACTTACAATGGCGCGCTGTAAGGGTGAATAACCTTAAAGTCCTCTTACTAATAAAATAAAATACTAATTTAAGGGTAATATCGCTTGTAGTCTTCTTTTGTGATCTCCTAATAAGAGTGTTATCACAAACCGCGATGTCCTTGGAACTATTGTGAAAATAATAAAGATTTATATTTTAATTTATATTTCCTACAAAAGGCTAGTGTGTATATTTTCTAATTTCTTACTCGTGTATTTGTCACGGACTAATTATATGCGATTATTAGGTTGCGGAATGCGAAGTAGTTTTTCTCGATTACTTTGAAATTTTAATAACAACATTTTCACGGGCCTTTTCAAAAATGTGTCTTACTTTATATATTTTTTAATTATTTGTAAAATAATATCAAAATGTCGCCATTACGACCAACCACGACTTATAAGTGCTTTATTAGAGCAATTTAAGTCCAGTACTCTTATCTAAGGTTTATATCGCACTCGTAAAAGTCAAATTAAACCTAAAACCACTGTCTACGCGGCCATACTCTTCTTTCATGGGGTACTGTTTGAGATGCTATAATAAAATTCCACAAAGCATTCTTGAACTGAATGAAACGAAATTTAAAACATGCATTAAACGCACATTAAGTAAGCAAGCATATTACAAATTGGACGATTATATCGCTGATAAAAATGCTTGGCTCAATGCCGGTCCTGCTCCACAAGGACAAGGGCGCATAAATGGATAGCACTAATTGTATTGTTGGAGCTGCTGAAGATTGTACGATATCTTTGCATTGTATAGATTCAATCTCTTTAGTATTATATAATCGCAAAGCCCATATTGTGTGAGTGCTATGTACTAGAATGCTATCAGTCGCTGGAAACCTACGTCTTTTCTTGACTTGAATGTGCCTTGGCGGTTGAGAATATGTCATGCTCACTCAAAAGTCTCGCTGATGGTGGCGCATGTGTCGGATCATTTAGTTCCCTTCAAAATGGTTGAGTTGAATGGTGCTGATCTATGCGTCATGTCCGTGAACGGGCGCTGTCAGTTGTGACTGGTCATCTCTCAGTTGCCATGGCTTATTTTAATGAATTATCTTAGTTTTTGAATTGGTTTTTTTTTCTGTTTTGTTTTACTGTGGACACTTTTAACGTGCACATCTTGCTACATTGTTCTCACATAATATACCATCTCAACATGAATGATGTAACCAAGATTTTGTAACAATATTCTGATTTAAAAGAGTGTCCATGGAGTTTCTTGCCCGTTCTTCTCCATAGAGATCTACGCTAGGGAATGGGCAACTACAGTACTTTCACAGTTTTTATGCCTTGTGACTGGAACTGTAGCTACATTTAATTTTCATCTTTGTTTCGACAATTCAAAAGTGCCTGTAACTGGCCTACTTGAAATAAATGCTTTGATTTTGATTGATTTTGATTTTATATTTTTAGGGTTCCGTAATAAATAAAAGCAAGCCAAACGACGAACTCGAAGGATCTAATAGAAACTTAATGATAATATGTACTAAATATTAAAATAATCTATTCCCTGATTTTATAACAATTTCTGGAATCAACACAACAAAGAAAATAAATAACCCTTAATAGGGAATTGTTGTAGAACTTTTAAAGTGTAGCACTTTAAAAGTACTCTACTCGAAGTTAAAAGTGCGTACTCTATAATATATCTTAAGTGAGATAAATCACACTTTTAAAATACTAGTTTTACAGAAGTCTAATAAAACACTTAGTGTAGTCACTTCTAAGGGTGACTGTACTTATAAAATGAATGTATAAGTATTAATTAAGAATCAAAGGCAATTAGACTTGTAAAAGGCGCTTATGATGCCACTGCTCTTATTAATATTTTATAACGTTTTCTTAAATACGTCTATAAGACCATGTTGCAAGTATGATGAATGCTCTTAAAACCTAAACAGACTTATAAAATGGCACTATAAGAGTTCCTTCCTTAATCAGAACACGTATAAACCTTATATGAAACCATAGCTCTTACAAGCTTTTGTTTGTAATGGTATTAAGGGTTTCTGACTTAATCAGGACACGTATAAACCTTGTATAAAACCATCGCTCATAAAGCTTTTGTTGGTAAGGGTATTTTGCTGGCTGGGTATAGACCTATTTCCCTACTTTGTGCTTTAGCTAAACATTTTGAAAAACTTATCCATCTCAAAATTTACCCTTTCATTCATCAGCAATTAGTTTCTCAGCAACACGGGTTCGTCAAAAATAAATCTACCGCTACTAACTTAATGATATTTATGGATAATCTCTTCAAAAATATGGATGAAAGAGCTCAAACAGAGCGAGACCCGTGTATACAGGATATTAAAAAAGCTTTCGATAGAGTTGACCAAGAAATATTAATGCACAAATTTGCAACACAAAATTGAATTCAATTTTTTTTTTTACCTACTTTGTTTTAATTATTAACAAGCTTTGTAAAATGTTTGCACATAAACATGGAAGTGGGAGGTCTTCTGTTACAGGTACCTATTTCCATACTTAAAAGAAGGCCTCTACAATGTATCTGTTAAAACCTGTTCATTACGAAATAAACTTTTATTATATTATTTATTAATGGCATTAGATTGTTTCAGTCTTATATCAGTAACCGCAATCAAACTGTTGTTTGTAATGGGTATCATTCTGACACCTTTCTTGCTACCTCCGAGGTCCCTCAGGGATCAATTCTTGGCCCCTTATTGTTTTTACTCTATTTAAATGACATCGAATATTGCTTTCGAAATCGTGATTTAGTGCTGTATGCTGACGACCTCAAAATCTTCAGGAAAATCTTAACAAACAATGATTGTCATCTCTACATGATGATATGAATAGGTTATCTGACTCATCATCATCATCATCATCAGCCTATTAATGTTTCCACTGCTGGGACACAGGCCTCCTCTCTAACAGAGGGAATGGGCTGTAATCCACCACGCAGGCCCAGTGCGGGTTGGTAGATGTCACCAGTCTTCGATTTTTTTGGTTCTAGGACATGCCAGTTTCCTCACGATGTTTTCCTTCACCGTTTTGAGAGCAGAGGTGATGAAATTAATTACACAAAGTAATGCGCCTGTCTGGGTTCGAACCCACGACTTACTGTTCGTAAGTCGGTGCCGCCACCACTGGGCCACCGCTGCTCTTATCGTTATCGTTATCTGACTATTGTAAATTAAATAAACTACAACTTAGTGTAGGTACATGAATTTCACTAAAAATATAAACATCGTTAGTTTTAATTATTCTTTATGCAACGAGCTACTTCTTAGAGAGACTCAGATCAGTGACCTGGGTATCTTATTGGATTGTAAAATACACCTAAATCTACACATTGATAAGATTAATGCCAAAGCATTTCAAATGTATCATTTTGTAATGAAATCATCGATAGATTTAAAGCAACCAGCCTCTTTCCTGTATTTATTTAATTCTTTAATCCTACCACAAATTGAGTATGCCTGTATGATATGGGACCCTTACTACGATAAATACAATCTCGCGTTGGAAAAAGTTCAGAGCAAGTTTTTAAACACATAAAAAAGCTCACAGCAACACATAAAAATGAAGCATGACATAACACTGCCCCCTTTCAAATAGAAGACTTTCCACAACTACAGCCAAGTAACCATACTAGAACACAAACAGTAATCCCACCTGTTCCAGATCCCAGTAAAACTGTACACTGGAACAAGAAACAAGAGTACATACAATCTCAGACAACAAATTCGGTAGAACAAATAATTAGTAAACAATCAGAGAAAATAGATATTCTCATACAACAAATGGAACATAAACGGTTTGACTCCTAATAAACAGGAAGTAGAGCTTTTCATTAAGGCCCTACCTCGAAAATAAATCGTAGCTCGATGGGCGTGCCTTGAAAAGCTGACTTGAAAATGCCCCCCGCTGCATTTACGCGGTCGACCGTGCGGTTGCATCGGGATAGTTAGAGAGCCCATGACACTAAACCTAGTTCGATAAGACTCCCAGATCATATACACTGACCTGCAAAAATAATAGTATCACACTTTTAAAATTGCTAAAACTTTTTAAGTACACAAGATATACTTTATAAACAAAAAGGACTGGAAAAATAGTTTAATTTTGTCTATAGTTTCAAGGAAAGCTGATAAAAATTGCCATAAAACGTTTTTTTATTAACTTCTATAGTTTAGGAAAAATTTAAACTCAAACTCAAATCATTTATTTCAATTACACCATTATGGCACTATTGAATGTCGTTTTAAAAGTGTAGTTCTTATTTTTGCAGGTCAGTGTATATACAGGGTGGAATTTTGTAATGCCACCTGGAGGGAAAGTACTCTTAATACTGCAGATAGAAAATTTTACTCAAAGGAAACCTTCCTTTATTTTTGAATAGAAAGCAAACTGCATTCAAAGATTTTCGAAAATTCTCTTCTCCCACACCCGGGAATCGAACCGGCTAAAATCTGAAAAAATTATACCCTGTACTTTTATTGCATCGATCGTTAGGGTCAATTATAAGGATGAAATCTCTCTAACAAACATGATAAATTAAATGAAAGAAAAACCAGGAAATCTGAAGTTACAAATTCAATGAGTCAAGTTAATGCTGTTTAACTAACATCCATCTTTTGTAATGCAGACTCCTTTGCGACATACTCGTAGCTGCGTGTATGAGGTAATTTAAATATGGAATGTTAGATTAAAATTTGAAAATTAGATTGTCTTAGTTGTTATTCACATTTGATTGTTTTTACAACTCATTTCACATTTTGTCTCACGGTGAAAATGGCTTCTCAAGAACAGTTTGATTTAATGGAAGCTTATTTTTTAAATAACAAAAACGTGAATCTGGCTCTGCGGTGGTATGGAGAGAGATATCAATTTAAATAATACGGGTGGTAAACTAATGTTACCACTATAATAAAAAATAATAAAAATAAAAATTGTTTATTTTCAGACAAATAAGTCCATAGAAGAGGTTAGTAACAGAAATCTTATAAACTATGTTAGTACAAATAAAATAAAATAACAAATGTGAATGGTTAGTATGACAGAAATCTTATAAACTATGTTAGTACAATAAAATAAAAATAACAATCACAATGGGAATTAAAACTATATAATTCGTCATTTAACCTGCACCTATCACATGCAGGTTAGTGAAGCGACGCATGACCGCCGAGTCCAGTATATCCGCTATCATTTTCAGGACACCGTTACGGCTCCCCCTCATACTGTGCACCACAGACATGGTTTTCCTACGCATAATTGCATAGAAATCATCTATGTGCGCATCTGCAAACATGCCTGAAGCACTACAGTACCGAGGAAGCCGCACCAGAGTCCTGAAAATGTTATTATATTGCACTCGGAGTGCATTATAGGTCCGCTGCCTGAAACTGGCCCATAGTCCACCTGTGTAGAAACCTTGACAATACGCTTTAAATAACGTTAATTTAACGTCAACTGTACAACGAGCGAATCTATGAGCCAGCATATTTCCACGGACCGATAATGCCCTCCGCTCTCTTTCTATATCCTGGTCATCTGTTAATGTTTCTGTCACTATATGACCAAGGTACTTAAACTGAGCCACCTGTCTCAAGTGAACTCCATTAAACCACAACGTGGGAACACAATTGGGTTTTTTGTTTTTACCAACAAAAACCATAAACTCGCTCTTGAGTTCGTTGTACTTTAAACCATGTTGTTCAGCGTAAGTCTCACAGCATTTTAAAAGTTTCCTCAGTCCGCCGATTGAAGGGCTCAACAGCACCATATCATCTGCATAACTTATGTTATTAACACTAACGTCATCTATGCGGCAACCGAGATGCATGCTGCTAAGCCCTTCAAACAGCTGATTCACATACAAGTTGAACAACCTCGGGGATGTTAAACCCCCTTGTCTCACACCCGAGTCTAATCTGTATTCGTCCGAATAAACATTTGCCCATTTTATTACATTTTTCTGATTACTGTACCAGTATGAGAAAATGCCTATTATTTCTCAAGAGACCTACTTCACTTACCTTGTTCCAGAGCCTGTCATATCTCCTGTATGGTTCTTAACTAGAGGTACTACTACAGTTTTAATTAATTCAGGTGGTAAGTATGAGTGTCTATTACATAAAGTGTACAGCATTGCTAGGAGTCTATTTATGTGAGTTCCTGCATACCTTAGGTGCTCCACACTCAGCCCATCATGGCCTGGTGACTTTCCCCTTTTCATATTGGCAATAGCTCTACCCACCTCCTTACTAGTAATTAATGTTGATTGATTATTATTACAGTAATCAATCTCTCGATTTTCAGATGTTTGCAAGGGTGAGTTTACCTTAAAATGCTGGGCAAAGCCATTGGCAATACTTTTTGGGTCACTACTACCGTCCACACAAGCAGGCAGGCCCACCTTGCTTCCCAGTTTTTTCGTGCTCAACCAAAATTTATTGAACTGTTTGGCAGAGTGCTGTGCTGCAACAATATCCATACGGATCTGTTCCTGATGTGTTTGACAAAATTTCAGCCCTGACTTAAATATTTTTCGACTTAAGCACATCTTTTCATAAATACGCCCCGTTTCAGGCTTACCATGAAGCACATACATTTGGTAGTCAATCCTAGCCTGCTTATGCGATTCAGCTACATGTTTGTACCAACCCTGTACGCATTTACCTTGCCCACTTTTGTGAACATCCTTTTTATGGCTATTTATTGAGGCCTCAGTAAGCACCTTTATAATATTATTATATAATTTATGTATTACATTTCTATGATTCAACACATTACACATGTGATCAGCACATTTATTAAATTCAATAGAAAAATCGATAAGTTTCAAATTACTATTACAATATTCATTACATTTATTTATTTCCTCATCATTCCTAATACCCCAAGATATATTGTTTTGATATTGATGAATGTTCATTTCAATTTTATTTCTTATTAAACCTAAATTACATTCCACCTGCAAAGAGGTCAGACCAGTATGTGTTATACAGTACTTGCACATTTGTTATAGTATTCCATGCCGATTCACTCACCACACAATGATCTAACCATCTTTTGCATCCATGTGCATCACTGACATAAGTATGAGTATCACAGGACTCACCAAGTGTTTTTACATCTGCACAAACCCACCTTTTGTCAGAACAAAAATTAAACAGTTCCTCGCAAAAAAGGGCTGAAGGATGAGCATTGTAGTCACCTAACATAAACACTGTTTCAATATCACTGTCTTCAATTATTGAATTTATTTCGCGCAAGCACTGTGTGAAACTAAGCAGGTTATCGGGATGATCAGTGGGCATGTACACGCACACAATCACTATCTCTCGTTGGTCAGTGGTTACTGCTTTGATTGCAGTGATACGATCACTCTTGCACTTTAACACAATCACGTCTTTGAACACATTTTTCCGCCACAAAAGCGCCACGCCACCATGTGGTCTACCGCGCAGCACACCGGACGATAAATCAACCGCTGATTTCCCTGTGTAGCTGAACTCCTCATCAATACTTCCAAGAAATGCCAGATCATGTGGCATGAGCCACGTTTCTTGCAGCGCCACAACATCCGCCTCTCTGCATAGCAGCTTAATACAATTCACGCTTCGCTTCACATTTTTTAAGGTAATAAATTTACTGCACTTATTTTGATCCATAGAAGCTACTTACTGGATTCAAAAAGTGCACCCACTGGTGCATTCGTCGACTTTTCTGATCGCATCTTAAAGGATATAAAACGCCTGAACTTTATCCCATCCGGCCACAGCTCATTGTTTAGGTATAATTCAAATTTATGTTTAGAAACATAAATTTTGAATGCATTATATGGGCGATCCTTTTTCATGCTTATTTTTTCTATAGTAACTTTTTCACTTGTCTTAGCCTGTATATAATTACATATATCTGTCTCCGTTGTTTCCTTGTTGACATTTGATATAAACAATGGTGTTTTTATATCCGCCGCTTTGAATTTGCTTTCAGACTCCATAACGGCCTTACCCGTTTTCCCAATGAACAGATTTCTTAGTCTTTTCCGCTGTTGCAACTGCCACTCTTCACTTGGCACATCATTTTGTTTCCACTCGCCTTCTTTGCTCACCATTTGTGCAAAACTTGTTTGTATCGGATCTTGGTTGATTTCCACAGAAACAGATGTATCTCGTTTATTATTCTCAGATAACTGCATCTGCATGTTCGTTAACCTTTTGACCGCCACGTCAAAAACGAAAAGGCGTGCTCTCAGCGCCAAGCTATGATTTCATTATTTAATACCTACAAAATAGTAGTGAGTTCGAAATTAAATCGATAAAGCACTAACTATTTATTTTTTAACATAGAGTATGTTTTTAATAAAAGGTCTATACCGAAACAATATAACACAGGAGTTTTATTTCATCCCGCTGTGTCCTTTATGACAGAAATAATAATGATATATGCCACAGTTTCGGCGTTAAATCCACAATTCAAAACAACAATCGATAAAACCAAGTCAATACCATCACAGCACTATGTTCAATCATGATGTACTTTCTTGTCACCTTATGATGACAGTGGCGTAGCTGGCACGGCTTTTTTAATTTGCTCGCCTCTGCACTAGAGGTGCGCAACCGATATTTAATAATAATATCGAAATAATAATAGGTATTTTGTTTTTAATGGTTGGTCATGCTCTTAATAGACTAAACGCAGAAATATGGATCTACGCACGGTTAAACTTTGCATTTTTGGCACATAAAAGGAGAGTCAGACCGTTTTTATTTTGCTGCACATATTTGCCATCGCTGACTTTTGCCGGTTAGTATTCTAACAGGAAAATGCTCTAAGGCATCACTATGTACTTAATTAAATAAAAACGAGCTAATTTGGTCGTAATTATATTGTGTAAAACACCTCTTAACGAAGCCGAAAGACACTTGTTGTCCCCGTCATTGCAATTATTTTTTTGTTCTACACCATACCTGGGAACCTTCTAGTTACGGAGATATTGGGGGTCAAAGTTCCAACTTCTTGACAAGTTTTTTTTTTAATACTCGTTTTTAATGTAAGAACTTTACTTTAAACACCTCCATATTATTCAATCCATCCATCAGCACAATGTGTTGAGTGCGTTACATTGAGTTTTACCACAAAACATGATTTATCACACCAAAAAAAAAAAGTAGTTTCCCAGCAATAATTTTTGCGTAAAGTTACTTAGTTTGATGTACAGAATGCTTGGTTGACGGCTTCGTGATGAGGTTGTTTACACCCTGTATACGACCCTGACGAAATCGTCATGGACCCGAAAATATTTGTTGGATTAAGTAAGCGATTAGTTAAAAGGTTAATAATGGATGACCGCATCCATTACTAATAATATTTAATAATAAATGAACTAAACTATTTAAAAAAAAACCGCGTTTGACGTCATGGGACTGTCAAACATAGACGACTGTGGCGTCCCCGGCACAGAAAATACAACAGTGTGATAGAGATGGGCATTACAGTCATTAAAATTAATCGATAATCAACTAACACTCGACTTTTATAGAGCGCATAGTTCAGTATTATAAAATTTTCTTGATTTCTCAAACATAAAAGTTCAATAGCAAATGTTTCATTTATTTACTAGTGCAGAATTCAGAGTAAATTTAATGTAACGTAGGTTGCCGTCGAGGTCGATATTCTTGTTATATTGACTGCTACCTAAATCACTACGTGTCCTGTTATGGTGACTGTGGCGTCGAGGGCACTATGTTTTTCGAACTTTAGGACTGGTTTTATTTTTTTGTCATCTTACGTTACTAAAGATGAAATCTAACGAAAACAATTGACTTCAAAGTAATTAAGAAGAGTCAAGGTACATAATTAACAAGGGAAAAAAACAAAACAATGCTGTTTTATGACATTTATTTACGTTTAAAATTCTGTCACGCAGTCGCGACCGTGGCGTGCTAGGCACATTTTGGTTTGTCGTCTATACACGACTGTGGCGGTCAAAAGGTTAATGACGTTTGAAGAGATTGACGCGCTGTCACTGCTGTCAGTTCCGTCAACTTGTCTGAGTGAAGCATTGAGTGAACGAGCGAATCAGCATATTGTGTGATCTGTGCATTCATCATCATCATCATCATTTCAGCCGAAAGGCGTCCACTGCTGGACATAGGCCTCCCCCAAGTGTCGCCACATTGACCGGTCCCATGCGACTCGCATCCAGCGGACTCCCGCAATCTTCACCAGGTCATCGGTCCAACTAGTGGGAGGTCTTCCAACGCAACGTCTTCCGGTTCGCGGTCGCCACTCCAGAACTTTTCGGCCCCATCGGCCATCCGTTCAGCGAGCAATGTGACCTACCCACTGCCACTTAAGTTTGGCAATTCTTCGGGCTACGTCGGTAACCTTGGTTCTCTTGCGGATGTCTTCATTTCTGATTCGATCGCGCAAGGAAACTCCGAGCATAGCCCTCTCCATTGCCCTTTGGGTGACTTTAAGCCTTCTGATGAGGCCCATTGTGAGCGACCACGTTTCGGTCCCGTATGTAATCACTGGCAACACACACTGGTCATAGACTTTCGTCTTGAGACACTGCGGTAAGTTGGACGAGAAGATACCGCGCAACTTCCCGAACGCTGCCCAGCCTAGTCGGATTCGACGATTGACCTCTTTCTCGAAGTTAGACCTACCTAACTGGACCGTTTGTCCCAGGTACACATAATCGTCTACAACTTTGTTAATAGTCTTCGATTTTGATAGGAGTGGGTGTGACATGGGCATTCAACATGACCTTGGTTTTGTCCATGTTCATTTTAAGACCCACTCTTCCGGAAGCTCTACTGAGGTCATCGAGCATCGTCCTGAGGTCCTCCATGGTCTCAGCCATGACTACTATATTGTCGGCAAACCGAAGGTGAGTGATGTACTCGCCATTGACGTTGATGCCTAGCCCTCTCCAGTCCAGAACCTTGAAGACATCCTCCAGTGCAGCGGTGAATAGTTTCGGAGATATGACGTCTCCCTGTCTCACACCTCGCTGCAGGAGGATAGGTTCCGAGGCTTGGTCCTGAAGTCGGACTGACATGGTGGCGTTTTTGTACACTTCAACACCTCGATGTATCGATAGTCAATTTGGCACCGTTGGAGAGACTGCAGTACAGCTCAGGTTTCGGGCTCTGTCTTCTGTATAACCTGCCGCAGCGTATGTATGTGGTCCACGGCGCTAAAGCCTTTTCGGAAACCGGCTTGTTCGATAGGCTGGAAATCGTCAAACCTGCGCGCGAGACGATTCGTGATGACTCTTGAAAACAACTTGTAGACATGGCTTAGAAGTGAGATGGGCCTATAATTCTTCAACCGGGCATTGTCGCCCTTCTTGAAGAAGAGTACCACCACACCCCTGCACCATGCCTGTGGCGTATTTCCCTCAAGTATGACGGAATTAAACAGCTTCTGAAGGGCCTTAAGAACCGGTTTTCCACCCGCCTTCAGGAGTTCGGCTGTAATTCCGTCATCACCCGGTGCCTTGTTGTTTTTGAGTTGCTTCAGAGCCATCCTAATCTCGTACAGGCTGACGTCCGGGATGTCTTCGGTATAGTGTCGGGTCAGTCTAGCTCTTGGGTAGTTTGCTAGATCTACGACGGGTTTATTGTTTGACGTGTACAACTGTCCATAGAAGCTCTCGATCTCCCTCAGAAGCTCCGATTTGGCGGACAAGATCCTACCATCGTCGGTCTTCAGTTTCGTGAGCTGGCTCTGCTCAATAGCCAGATCTCTTGCAAATACCTTGGAGCCTTTATTCCGCTCAATCGCGTCTTTAATACGCTCGGTATTAAAGCGGCGGAGGTCGCTCTTCAAGGATTTAGAGATCCGTCTATTGAGCTGCCGGTATTTACACGCCTCGTCTGAAGACTGCAGGATCATCTCACGCCGCTCCTTCATGAGCTTGAGAGTGTGATCGGAGAGTCTCTTGTTCTGATCTGTTCGACGTGCCTTGAAGAACTTAGACCCGATCGCATGGACAGCTTCCACGAACCCATCGTTATATTCGTCCACTGAGCTTCCTAGGCACTCGAAACGGTTCTGGAGTTCAAGCTGGAAGCTCTCGGGGTTTTGGATTTGGATCTGTGCTGGACGGAGCGTAGACTTCATCAGTCGATACCTTTCAAGCTTGATATAGATGTTCAATGTGCCTCTTACCATGCGGTGATCGCTCCCGGTTTTCACCGAATTGATCACAGAGACATCATTGAACGTTTGCTTCTTGGTAGACATGATGAAGTCAATCTCATTTCTCGTTGCACCATCGGGGCTCTGCCAGGTCCACTTCCTGTGCTCAGGCTTTTTGAAGAAGGAGTTCATCATATAGAGGCCCTCCTTCTCCATAAAACTAGCCAGTTGGTGACCCCGGCGATTCCGACGTCCAACTCCAAATTGCCCCACCTGCAGCTCATCCCCGTCTCGTTTGCCCAGTTTCGCGTTGAAGTCCCCCATGACAACGGTAAAGTGAGTTTTGGAACCATGCATGGCTTTAGTAATATCCTCATACATGGTCTCCACTTCGTCGTCGGGGAGTGCCGAGGTCGGGGCGTAAACCTGTATGACCTTCAGCGAATATCTTGAGGATATTCTGAGTATAAGGTACGCCACCCTGGTCGACACACTCTCGATCTTCACTACGTTGTTCACGAGGGACTTGTGGACGATAAACCCGACACCACTCTGGGACTGCCGGTCACCCTCTCGGAAATAGAGCAGGTTGCCGGATTTCAGGATTATCGTGTCCTCCCCCTCTCTTCGGACTTCTGATAATCCCACAATACTCCATCGCAGCCTACTCAATTCCTCTTCGAGTTCCGTTATCTTCTCGTCTGTCCGGAGTGTGCGTGTGTTATATGTTGCCAGGTCCAGTCGCTGGTATTGGCAGCCGGATCCCTTCCGGAGATTCTTCGCACCCCTTGCCACGCCGTAGCCTCGACCGCTGCCGTAGTCGAGGGTAGACGGGCTGCCGGGCACTAGGGGCCATTTCTTTGATGCGCTTTTCATGTGGGGGGGGGGGGGGGGTTTGCCATAATCGCCACGCTTGGCAGGCGGGTTGGCGATCGCAGTACGGTTGTTACAAAAGCACAGAGAACGCTGTTGCCCATTCTCTAGTAAGTCCCTTAGTCGCCTCTTACGACATCCACGGGAAGATATGGGATGGTGCTATTCTTTACGTCCGACACCATACAGACTATCTGTGCATTGCAAGTGCATTGTTGCCGCTGTCGTTCAAGACAGGGACGGACAACGACAACTCTCGCGCGCTCTCGCTCTCGCCCACTCCGCCGTCGCGTGCGCCACCGTTGCCACTCAAATCAGCCGATGTGCACGTACCTTCAATGTTTTTAATATTTATTGACGGTGATAATCCGATCGGGCCACTATTGAACAAATAAGCACCTCTTTTTCGAATATTTTGTCCTCTGACGTATATGCGAAGTTCTTGTTTTTCAAAATCATTTGCATGTCTTTGATTTGCTCCACCGTAGCATAATTCTCTATGCGTACCACTATTTTTTAGCAAATTGACTTAGTTCCAATAATCGTATTACCCAGTATAACTGGGTTGTGGAGGTCAGATAGGCAGTCGCTCCATGTAAAATACAGGTATTCAGCTGCATCCGGTTAGACTGGAAGCCGACCCCAACATAGTTGGGAAAAGGCTAGGCAAATGATGAATTAGCCACGTTCAAATCATAATTTCTGTATAAGAGAAGCCACTGCTGCATCTTCTAAACAGTGGAGAAAGTGGTTGCTGCAGCGATTGAAAGTCGCCTTCCGCGCAGCTGGATTCGGCGTTTTGTCAGCAATCACCCGGTTCCTTTCGATTTGTACTGATTGAATACGCGTGCCACGGTCACGTACGAATATTTTAAGAAACTTGGGAGCTTTATCATACTGGAAATCGTTTTATTTTTAATAGCGCCTCGAGGTTTTTATAACATTGCATTGCATTGCATTGCAGCATCATCATTTCGTGTTCCCCAATTAATAATGTGATTTAATTACATATATATATATATATATGTATATCATCTGGGAGTCTTATCGGACTAGGTTTAGTGGCATGGGCTCTCTAACTAGGAGAACCGAGTACGCACTTCTTGGGATTCTTGAAATATTAGCACACAGGAGGTATGGAGTAGACAAATAATACAAATATTTAATTTTCAACCATTTTTTTTAATTTATACAACATGTAATAAAAAATAATTTAGAAAACACTCATGTTGTTTTACTACCTCATTTCCTTTTTCCGCTCCAGCACAAATACATCAGTATTTGTTTTTAACTGCCATGAAAAGAACTTGACGAAATCGTCTACCTATAATTGTCGCAGCGCCAGATAGTGCAGCATAATTAGTTCTGTATGAACGTTTAGCCCAACAACCATCTAAGATTACATCTATTATTGGTAAGCCATGTATAGTACCTTTCGTTTTTTGACTGTCGCTTCTTTTTCCCGTGTTCTCATCTCTTCCTAAGCTTTCACTTCCCATTCGTCACATACTTCATCTTGTACCTTTTTGTACCTGTATTCCGACATGGATGGTAAATCGACAGCTACCGAAATCTGTTTAGGTTGAGCGTTACTACAACCAGCTGCCATTATCCCCGTCACCGTCATTTTATTCAACCTTTGTGTAGTTCTGTACTTTAAACTTTGTGTTACATAATGTACAAGAAAATGTGAACTCAGATGAAAGGCCAGAAACTTTTTCGGATTCTAATTTGATGGTTGTAAGGCCGCATTGGAACATTGATTCATGACTTGATATTTTATCTAATTTATTTAAAAAAGTAATTGACATCGACAACTCTGTGGCCACTGATATCGGCAGTTTTGAACTCCTGAAAGAAAAAAAAAACTCAACTTGGAAAAATGCTATTTATGTCAAGCTTTATACTGGGAAGTTCAGTTAGAGAACTCACATCTTCTTCAAGTTCGATTTCGTATGGCAGTGGTTCTTCTTCCTTATCTTCGTTGTCGACATCATGTTATTGCTTCCTTTTATTTCTGGAATAAAAACGATCATTAACATTCAAGTGGAGCATAATCAAATTCATTCAGATCGTTTTTTATTATTGATAACTTTTGTTCTACGACTTATAAAAATCGCAAAAAAAAAGCTACTCTAGTTATAAAACAAAAACACACATAATAAACCATGCCTCAATAAAGATCAAAAAATAATTTAGACTAAACTCACTTTTTTTCGCAATTTAAATACGACTCCATTCATTTTTGTGCTCTTAGTGTGTCACACGCGGTAATAGTATTTGACGTAGGTATTATTGATATTGACATATTTCGAACCTAAAATGATTTTTATGTACATTTTAGCCTTTTTTATATTTATGAAATAAATCGCAAGAATAATCTATAAATACCTATTCAACACTAATTTACTAACAATCTACTAACTTTTACTATTCAAACAATTATTAATATCACGAAAATCCGATAACATCGATCTGCAAACAAATGTCATAGGTTCGTCGTCGATGAAGTGCACCGGGCGACTGATCCTGTAAGCGAGCGAAAGTGATGAAATTACTTTTGAAACGCAAAAGAAGATATATATAATGTGCGTGCGCTCGGAATTAAACGACGATGTGCCAAAACGAATTCACTCCATTTATAACAAAATAAATGAATACAATTTAAAATTACTTTGAGTAAACTTAGATATTATAATTCTCTATGTTTTAAAGTAAATTCCATTGAATAACTCTTAAGCGTTACGCCGTGATGTCGAAAAAAGTAAAAAACCAGATGTAACTTTGCAATTTTTTTGTACTTATCGAGAAAAAAATATTTAATCGTGTATTCCTTTTAAGCGATACTAGACCAAAGAGTCAAAAACATATACCAAAATGTTAAATCCCTATTCTACATAAGTACTCAACAAGTTACACGAAATAGAAAAACAACATTTTTTTCAACATATCGCCTTAAGCACTACAAAATAGATGTTCTTTTGATCTCAGAGTCACATATGACTGATAGAAAAGTCATCTTCATTAGAGGATATAATATATATTACACAAATCATCCCGATGGAACATCACACGCTGGGACTGCAATAATAATAAAGGATAGATAGATCTGTGGCCCGAGTGTCAAACTGACAAGACATAAATTTTTCCCGTTCCGAATTTTAATTTACTGTATAACAATTTAAACCAGGAAAATAACATTATACAATGATAAAGAAAAAAAAAAAAACCTCAAATATACTGGAAAACTGGAATTACATAAAAATGGACCCTATGCAACTTGTTAAAACCACTTCAAAATAATCGAAATGTCACCTATGTTGACAAGGCACCGGGCCAAACTACAAAAAGAGGCACACCCACCATCTCCGGGCTCGTCGCCCAGCTCCGCCTCGCAGCCGCCGGGATGCGCCACACCCGTGAGCACCGTGTCACCGGTCGCTGCAGTTGCGTCGAGCTCGAGCGACGAGTTTTTCTCTCCGCCGTCGACACCACCACCACCACCACCAAGAGGACGACGACGAGGAAGAGGACGGCCACCAGCGGGCTTGGGACCTCGAGGCCAACAGGCCCCGAGCAGGGTCCCCGCTGCCGGTGGAAATGTGTCGCGCATGCGATGGACTCAGTCCATTAATGAAAATGTGATGCGCGCATATTATGGGGCTACTGAGGGGGGAAGCAACTTGACTGCGTACCGTGGTCGGATGCTCTCTCTGTTTCAGGTACTAGAGCCGGCTGTCAGCGTAGAAGCACAACGACTGTCGGATCAGGTGCGGGTCATCCAGCGTAACCATATGTTGGATGACACCATACTTGATCGACTACGCTCCGAATCACGGAGTAACCTAGTTACGCCTGCTTCGCCAATGATCGCAGTGCAGCTACAAAATATTCCCAGTGCGCCACCGCGATCCAACTACGATGGTGAAGAGGATGGTGACGAAGTTATATCCGTGAGTACCCAATGCAACGCACAATTGAGGAGCGCTTTGGAGAGTGCGTTCCGGGAGTATCGTTCCGCACCGCCTGAACTTAGACCACGTTTGCCTCGTTTGCCTATGCAGAATAAAAACAAGGCGCTGATGTGTGCTCTAGATTCGCAGCTGTCAAATTGCTTTGACAGCAGCAAAGACCTCGCCGATACTCACTCAATATTGTACTGTGGAGCTGTGGCGGCATGTCGTGTAGCTCGCGTCAAATTTCCCAACAACAACAGAGCTACACGACCAAAATTAGCTGCTCCAGCTTGGCAGTGCAGGATTGAGCGGCGTATCGGTGAGGCTAGGGCACTCACCGGCAAGTTAATCTGCTTCAGGGAGGGCAATACTCGCCCTAGAGTGATGCGTTTTGTGAGACGGGCGTTCTCGGGAACTGATGTTAATTTTCGAGATTACTTGGCCCGCGTCACAGAGCGTATCGACTTTCTGAAGCAGAAGATCTGTGCATGGGCAAGCCGTATTCGTCGGTACAAGCGGCGAGTGGACCGGTACACTCAGAATCGCACATTCCAAAGCGATGAAAGGTGGGTATATAGGGCTTGGGAGCGACCAGACCAAAGTGTGACTGACACGCGTCTGCCGGATGATAACGCTATGTGTTCATTCTGGCGCAGCATCTGGTCGGTGCTTGTCAGTCACACTGAGGGCGATTGGACCCGGGAGGTTGAACAAGTGTGTGATCCTATTCCAGAAATGGAGGCAATCATCATCAGCCCCCAAGACGTAGCTCGTGCGGTCCGTCCGTTGCCTAACTGGAAATCTCCAGGGCCGGACGGGCTGCACAACTTCTGGATCAAGTGGTTCCAAAGATCACACGCTCGCTTGGCGTCCCAGTTTCAATCAGCCTTAGAGTCAGGGTCGCTGCCCCAGTTCTTGACGACAGGAATTACCCACCTGCTCCATAAATCAGGTAGTACTGCGGAGCCCAAAAATTATAGACCAATCACTTGTTTACCAACGGTCTATAAAGTTCTTACATCCATTTTGAGAGCTAAAATCAACCAACATATTGAAAGTAATTCTATCATGTCTGCCTCTCAGAATGGATGTAGGAACGGGTCCCGCGGCACTAAGGAGCTGCTCCTCATTGATATGGCCATTAGCCAACAGGTTCGCCGCTCCCGAAAGAATCTGTCTACATGTTGGATAGATTATAAGAAGGCCTATGATTCCGTGCCTCATACATGGCTCATGAGGGTGCTGGAGTTGTACAAAGTAGATGCAACTCTACGTACCTTCCTGATGTCATGTATGGGGCACTGGAGAACGGTTCTTCGCTATCCAGGATGTCGACAGATCCAAGGGAACAGCGAACCGATAAGGATCGAGCGTGGTATTTTCCAGGGTGATAGTCTGAGTCCATTGTGGTTTTGTCTAGCCTTGAACTCTCTCAGCACACTGCTGGAGCGTTCAGGTCTAGGCTATCTGTTGAGGAAAGATGGTCAGGTCATATCTCACCTTCTTTACATGGATGATCTGAAACTCTTTGCCCCCAACAATTTGCAACTGATGAAGCTACTGAAGGTAACAGAAACTTTCAGTAGCGCCATCAGGATGGAATTTGGTGTGGACAAATGTGCAGTCATGCATGTAAAGCGAGGAGAGATTATGGAATCCGTGGAAACCCAACTCTCGGATTCCATACACCTTAGATCCCTCTCCTCAACAGAAACCTACAAGTATTTGGGTATGTCGGAAGCGTTAGGCATCAACGTGACTGACACGAAGCAATCGTTGAGGGAGCGCTTCTTTGGCCGCCTGAATAAGGTGCTAGGCAGTCTTTTGTCAGGCGGAAACAAGGTGCGCGCCTTCAACGGTTGGGTCATGCCGGTTTTGATGTATTCCTTCGGCATACTCAAATGGACTCAGACGGAACTTGATGCCCTGGATAGGAGGGTACGCACACTGTTGACTGCAAATCGAATGCATCACCCACGGTCGTTGGTGATGAGACTGTATATCCCACGGAAGTACGGGGGTCGTGGCTTCTTAAATGCTAAGACCCTACACAACCGTGAGGTATGCAGTCTCAGGGAATACTTCCTAGAAGCCGACGGGGAGATGCACCGAGATGTGGTCTCAGTGGACAAGGGCCTCACCCCGCTCTTCCTGGCTAACGAGAACTGGCGCAAGCCTAAAGTATTAGACACTAATGACTGCAAGGAGGAATGGCAGGGCAAGGAGCTTCACGGACGCTTTTACCGGGCCCTACATGGCCCGGATGTAGACTTCTTAGCGTCCGTATCCTGGCTGCGCTTTGGTGACCTCTTCGGGGAAACCGAAGGTTTTGTCTGTGCAATAATGGACGAAGTTATGATGACGAATAACTACCGGAAATACATTGTGAAAGATGGCACGGTTGACATATGTCGGGCATGCCACCGTCCGGGAGAATCGATCCGACACATTATTTCTGGGTGTTCTAGTCTGGCTAACGGAGAGTACTTGCATAGACACAACCTTGTTGCCAGGATTATCCACCAGCAACTTGCCTTGAAGTACAACCTTGTGGAATCAGAAGTGCCATACTATAAGTATGCGCCCGACCCAGTTCTCCATAATGGTAATATCACGTTGTATTGGGATCGACCTATCATCACTGACAGGACTGTTGTTGCCAATAGGCCTGACATTGTGTTGATAGATCGATTGGAGCGTCGCACAATGATTGTTGATATAACGGTCCCGCATGACGAGAACCTCGTGAAAGCAGAAAAAGATAAACAATTTAAATATCTAGATCTGGCTCGCGAGGTTGTTGACATGTGGGACGTGAGTACAGCAGTCATTGTGCCGATAGTCGTGTCGGCCAATGGCTTAATAGCCAAGAGCCTCGACCAACATCTTAGGAGGCTCTCGCTTGGCAGCTGGATCAAGGGCTTGATTCAGAAAGCAGTACTTCTGGACACGGCACGTATTGTTAGGAGGTTCCTCTCTCAAGAGCCCTGACCACCAGCAGCTCGGACCCTGTTCCCAGCGCTGGTGGGCTACTATTTTTATATTTTTAAATGTTTTTATTTATATTGTTTTTATATTAGGAATATTAAAAAATTTAAAAATATGTCATAGAATAAATAAACGAAATAAAAGGATAGTAATAGACAACACCCTCTCCCAAACTATAGACCGGCTTACCTACAGGCTACTGTAATATCGATAGACGACTGACAGGGCCCACTCAACATCGCTGCGATTTACTCCCCGCCTCGGCATAGAGTTGACGAACAAATGTTTAGTGACTTTCTCAACACGCTTGGAGGCAGATATATCGCTGAAGGGGATTGGACCGCCAAAAATACATTTTGGGGCTCCAGGCTAACCACCACTAGAGGCAGAGAGTTGAAGAAGGCAATAGATTCGAATTCGCTCAATATACTGACAATGGGAGAGCCAACACACTGGCCAACTGACCCCAATAAAACACCCGATCTTCTAGACTTCTTTATCACCAAAGGAATGTCAGGACTGTACAAAAAAGTCGAATCATGCCTGGACGGCAGTTCCGATCATACACCAGCGGTATGCACATTGAGCACAACAATTATATGGAAGGAGCCCCGGGAGACATTATACAATCGTAAAACTGACTGGAACTCATTCCAGAACATTGAGGAGAATACCAATTTGCACATCCCCCTAAGCACATGAGTAGGTAAACGGAACAGAGTATAAGCTTCTTAAGAACGTGCAAAATTGTTACTTATTTTGGTAGGGTTGTCACAATAGCTGAACACACAATAAATTTGTGAAATAATATAAGGAAAAAATATTACTTTATTCTATTCGGGGGTTAGTTTCCCAGCTTTCCTAAAAGGTACAAGTTAAGGCCGAAGTCCCATTCTTTAGCTCAATCAGACATCAGATTGGTTCAAATCTTACTTTCAATATTTGAACGTAACACACATATCACAAATGTTTAGTATAAGCTTGTTATAATAATAAAAAAATAAAAACACACCGCGTACTTATACTCTTCTTATTAAAAGCGGGATCATACAATAAAATAAAGGTCCTTACTTAAAAAGTAATAATCAAATATTTACTTACTTACCTATTACACTCTTTGTGATAGTTAAAGTAAGATATATTTTTATTTTTTTCTAGTATTATTCATATACACAGTACAATAAGCAACTATTATTAATAAATACCACGTTTTTACATTAAAATATTCAAACTTGTCACAAAACAAACAACGTGTGTTGCCCAGACAACCTCTGTGTTCTCAACTGGCTGTGACAGCGTAAACCGGTTTTCTCCACTCTCGCCGCGTATGCGACAAGCGGCCAGTGGTGACGCACACATGCCCCGCGTGCTTGTAGTAGTGCAACCGATTCGTGCGGTTGTGTGAAGCTTATACTCTGTTCCGTTTACCTACTCATGTGCCTTAGGACTGAGGACGACATAGAAAATGCAGCTTGGTATACGACTAACCTTATCCAGGTAGATGCTTGGACACCCACTCCTTGCCTAAAATACAGCCCTCAAAAACAGGATTATTCACTGGAAATACGGGAGATGGTAGCTGCAAAACAGAGACTGAGACGACAATGGCACACAAGCAGAAATGCACATGATAAAAGAGCCCTCAATAAAGCACAAAAGAATTTAAAACAAATGCTTAAAGACTACGAAAACGTCGCTTTGCAAGATAAATGGAAAAATCTATCACCTCACAAAGTTGATCACTACTCACTTTGGAAAATCAAAAGTTCACTAAAATGGCCACAAGAACACACGCCTCCGCTAAGACAACTGAATGGTAACTGGGCGAAAACACCTGTTGACAAAGCTATTTGCTGAATTTCTGAAAGATATATTCAAACCAAATGAACCTGACATCATGTATCCAGAGGTAGAAATTGACAAAATCCTTGACAGTGATCAGCAAATGTCTTTACCGTTGCGACGGTGTACCCCAGCTGAAGTATGGAAAGCTATAAAAACCTGAAGAAGAAAAAGGCACCAGGCTTTGACCTTATTACAGCATAAGTCCTGAGGCATTTGCCAAGAAAAGGAATTGTCTTGCTTACCATTCTCTTCAACGCAGTGTTGAGACTCCACTATTTCCCACTTATCTGGAAGATGTCAACAATAAATATGGTAGCTAAACCAGAAAAACCTTCTAATGAAGTCTCCTCATATAGAGATAAGCCTTCTTCCCTTATTGTCTAAACTGTTTGAGAAGATATTTCTGCAACGACTGATACCTATACTTGAAGAACAAAAGACAATTCCAGACCATCAATTTGGGTTTCAAGCACACCATGGAACAACAAGACAAATACACAAGAGTGGTTCATACCACAGAACATAAAAAACCGTAGAAATCGCATAGCGCTTTATAGTATCGGAACCAGCGTACCCCAAACTAAGGTTAATGGTTCGTAACACTAAGAAAAGCGTGGTGTTTAAAGTAAGTATTATATTAGTCTTCATTTATTTGAAAATAAACAAATAAAGAGTGGTTTATTATCGACTCTGTTTACATATTAGCTCATACGGAATAGTTTCACGAGCCAGTTCTGCTACTCTTCGCTAGATGTCACTACACTGAATGCTTTTAATAAACCTTTAATTGTTTTGTAATAAAATTGATATTTCCATAACGAGCTTATTATTATTTGTGTGCTGTTTTAAGCTTTCACGGTTCATAACTATACTTAAAATGTCACAAAAAAAAATGGTGTCTGTAAATAATCACGGAAGATATCCCGTAAGTGACATTTTAAGTATATTTGTGTGCTATTCGTCATTTTCTAGGGTTGTACCACTGCCGTTGCCTTTTTATCGACATTGCGTTTTATTTTCAAATAAAATACAAGAACCGATAGTTTTTTTTTTTCAAAATGAATTAAGTACTTACTTATGTTTGTTATAAGTTTTTCAATTGTTATAAGTTTATAATAATGCTTATGATTTATAGAAAGAATAATAGGCGAGACGACTAAAAAAATCGAATTAGTCCGTCAGTTACCTAGATTATCAAAAAATATTTGACCCGTGTTTTTTATTTTGTTACGTAAACCAAAATTGACGAAGATGACGCTTTTAAAATTCTCAATACGTCAGGCCTAGGTATAATTTTTAGCTAGTTCTGACGTCACGAGCCCCCACTCCCGAGTTTTGATGCGTTTTATCTTTTGTCAATATTCATTGATTTACAAAAACAAAAAATACGTGTCCATTATTTTCCAACACTCTAACTGACGGACTAAATAGATTTGCATTTTTTTGATACTGTCGTCATGCCTATTAAGAATTTATTATGTTAATATTATCATGTTATACTACTATTTTCCTTCCAGTCGCTTCAATCCATTTTTCTTTTCTGTAGGATCCTTAGGAAATCTGAAGCCATAAAATAATACGAAAACCACTTTTTTATAGGTTCGAGACTTTGTGAAAAAGGTTAGAACAGTTCATGGAAATTAGTACTACCTATTACTAATACAGAATCATAAAAAAAACGCACACAGGGTTAATTTTCCGCCGATACATCATAGAAGTGTAAAATATCTATAACTCATTATCGATAACGTCAATCTCTAATTGAGTCGCGGACTGTGACATGTGCATAGTTGGAATCTTCGAGAATAATATGTTTGAGTTAAAAGAAAGTAGACCCTATAGACTAAACAATAAAGTCTATTTGTACTTGTCTAATAAAATATGTGATATACCGCCATTTGATACGTTTTTCGTTCTGCTATCGTGTTAACACTCTAGAACAGCACAAAAGGCATTTTAGTATTTTTTTTTAAATTATTGTCACTGTGACGCTTCTATATAGACTGATGTGCGTGGCATAGTAGTAGTAGTGCTCGGGGTACGCGCGCCCCGCCCGCATGCGACTTCTACTGTTTTTTATATTCTGTGGTTCATACAATCCGGCAATCATTGGAAAGAAAAGAGTATTGCACAGCTGCTTTTCTGGACATACAACAAGCATTCGACCGGGTATTGCACAAGGGTGTTGAGAGGATCCGGCAACTGGGTCTCGAGGTGGCATTGCACAAGTCCAAGGCCATGTGCTTTCATGGGCCTCGGAACGCGCCAAGTCTCTTGGTTTCCGAGATACGATAGGGAGGGGGGAGAAGGGGGGCAAAAAGGGGAGGTTTGGCACTTTTCCCATACTCGTGAGAGTTATTTGTTTACGAATCTGTCAAAATATAACCACTCAACCTTCGTTACGCTACGGGGGTTGCCGGCTCACAGCACACACTCGCTCACACGTCTGTAACTGTTATAAAGTTACAGCCTGAGTTACGCTTCACCCACTCAACCATCGTTACGCTACGGAGATCGCCAGCTCGCTTCGCTCGCCACAGCTCACCCCTTTGTTCCACTCAGGACCTACCTACCACTGGACAGGTTTCGACGCCTACTATAACATTTGTTCAAACACCTGATGGCTATCTCTAACCGTTATGAAGTTACAGCCCTTTCAATTTTAGGGGAGGTTAGGGAGGGGAGGGTATAAAAATTTCAACGCCTCTCAATAATAAAGTATAGTCAAAATCAAAAACCCGGTAAGTGTCCTAGTTTCCGAGATACGATGGGGGGAGCGGTGAAGGGGGGGAGAGTGGGTAGTACGAAACTGAAAAAAAAATGTTCCAAATCTCTTAATTTTACTTTTCCAAGCCTCCTCTATACGAATCTGAAAAAAAAAATGTTCCAAGTCTCTTGGTTTCCGAGATACAATAGGGAGGGGGGAGAACGGGGGCGAAAAAAGGAGGTTTGGCACTTTTCCCATAGGTTTTGGAGTTAGTTGTTTACGAATCTGTCAAAATATACCTACCTCCCCATTTACCATCTGGGAGAACAATTCTGTCAGTCAGTGAGTGGGTGGTAATCGAGCTTTATATAGTACTAGCTTTTGCCCGCGACTTCGTTCGCGTGGAATAGTGACTTCCGGCAGATTTTTGGTTTTACCCACATAGTTCCCGATCTCGCGGGTAAACTTACATTTTACAACAACCAGACATCCCAACAAATAAACCTTTTAATCGACAAATACAACGGAACCAATTTTGAAAATAACCACCAGACAACCCAATCTATTTCGATCCCAACGCCATCTATCGAGCATAGTGACAACTCGGATTATTTATCTATACTCCGTTCGGGCATTTTCTTTGTACTAAAAGTTGTATTATATTATATTTTCATACCTTTTTATTATATTATATTTTCATACCTTTTTACTATTTATTTACAGTTTTCCGATGAAATAGATGGCGCTGTATGTCCGGAATAAATTTTATTTTTTATTTTATTTTTTGTAATAAAAACTATCCTATGTCCTTTCTCAAGTTCCAAACTATGTCTGTACCAAATTTCACACAAATCGGTTCAGTAGTTTAGGCGTGAAGCAAAGACAGACAGACAGACAGACAGAAAGACAGACAGACAGAGTTACTTTCGCATTTATATTATTAGTTTGGATAAATAAATAAATATAAATAAATAAATAAACTAGGAAGTAGAGAGTAGTAGAAGTGGACTATGAAAGTCGGGCATCACGAGTTTCCATCATATGATTGCATTGTTAAATCAAAAAAAGCGTGTTATCCTTCCGAGGAGCACATTGTTGCGACACAATCTCGAGCAGAAATTGAGCTACAAGCTATCTTAAATAAAACAGCAGAACGTTTGGTAGAAGCTAAGAGAGAAGTTGTCACAAGTGTGCTCCCCAATCTAATACCCAAGTCATCGTTTACTCTTATAAGTAAATGGGGATGTGACGGAAGTTCCGGTCATAGTGCTTACAAACAAAGATTTGAGAAGAGCGAAGACACTGATGAGTTCCTTTTCGTTTATTCGTTCGTTCCTCTAAGGTTAATTGACGAGGGCAACAATATTGTCTGGCAAAATCCTCGTCCATCATCGACGATGTTTTGTCGTCCAATTAAATTCGTTTTTGCCAAAGAAACTACGGAATTGACAAAAATCAAGACAAATAAGGTTTTGGAACAAATAAACAACTTGGGGGCTACATCTTGTGATCTTGGTGGTTCTGAAATTTCTGTTAAGCACAAGCTTCTGCTGACTATGACTGATGGAAAAGTGTGCAACGCTTTGACAGAGAAACATTCATCGCAGAAATGCTATATTTGTGGGGCTACTCCCAGAATGATGAATGATGAAGGACGGCATTTTGATAGCAATCAGGATAAGTTTGGCTTTGGTTTGTCAACATTACATGCTTGGATTCGTTCGTTTGAGTGCTTTTTACACATAAGTTATAAGTTAGATATTAAAAAATGGCAAGCTAGGTCTTCAGAGGAAAAAGCAAGTGTAAAACAACGATCAGATGAAATCAAACAACGATTCAAGCATGAAATGGGATTAATAGTGGACAAGCCAAAGCCAGGATTTGGTTCTACAAATGATGGAAACACAGCTCGACGTTTTTTCGGGAACCCCGAACTGAGTGTTCAGATCACAGGATTGGATGTTACAATCATCAAACACTTTGATGTATTGTTGAGGACATTGTCTTCTGGCTTCGAGATAAATCTTGTTGAATTCGAAAAGTTTTGTCTCGAGTCAAGAAGATTTTATAGAAGTCTCTACTCTACTACTCCTATCTTGCGATAAAGACGAGATTCGAGCATCTAAAAAACTGGTTAAAATTTGATCATGGCTGAAAAAGTGGAGAATTAAAACTAGTGCTTCTAAGTCTGTCCACATTACCTTCGCCCTAAGAAGCGGGTACTGCCCACCAGTAACACTTGACGGAGAGGTTCTCCTTCAGAAAAGAAAGGCCAAATACCTAGGTATGCACATCGATAGAAGACTTACCTGGCGTGAACATATTAATAATAATAATAATAAGTGCCATACTATAGGTATGCGCCCGACCCAGTTCTCGATAATGGTAATATCACGTTGTATTGGGATCGACCTATCACCGCTGACAGGACTGTTGTTGCCAATAGGCCTGACATTGTGGTGATAGATCGATTGGAGCGCCGCACAATGATTGTTGATATAACGGTCCCGTATGACGAGAACCTCGTGAAAGCAGAGAAAGATAAACAATTTAAATATCTAGATCTGGCTCGCGAGGTTGTTGACATGTGGGACGTGAGTACAGCAGTCATTGTGCCGATAGTCGTGTCGGCCAATGGCTTAATAGCCCGGAGCCTCGACCAACATCTTAGGAGGCTCTCGCTTGGCAGCTGGATCAAGGGCTTAATTCAGAAAGCAGTACTTCTGGACACGGCACGTATTGTTAGGAGGTTCCTCTCTCAAGAGCCCTGACCACCGGCAGCTCGGACCCTGTTCCCAGCGCTGGTGGGCTACTGTTTTTTTATATTTTTAAATGTTTTTTTTATATAAGTAATTTTATTAAGAAATATTTAAAAATGTCAAAAATATGTATTTAAATGAATAAACGAATAATAATAAGTTTAATTTTTCACCACAAAAAAAAATAAACAAGAACATATGACTTGATAGGCTTAGTATACAAGTTTTAATATGGAATCCTCTGTTGCCGAACTAGGACGGATCCTGTATCTCGGCAAACAGCGCCATCCCCTAACAGATTTCACTACAACGATTAAGTCAAACTAGACATACAAGTTGCATCGATTTAGGATTATAATTTTCAAAGTTAACTTCTATTATAGCTCACATTACATTCAATAAAACCAATATTAATAATATAATCTATACAGATAAATAAAATTCGAGTTAACATAAAACCTAAAAGAAATATATATAAGTAGCGCATATGTATATGGGTGTGTTTGTGTATGTGTGTGAGTGTATCTGTGTGTGTGCGTGTATATGTCTGTTTGTGTAATGTTTATTTGTGCGTGTAGTACCGAAAAACAAAATGAATGTTTGTAAAGCGTCTACTAATTTTGAATTTTTAGAAGGTCTTCAGTTTCCTCATAAGAAAGACTAAGGAGAAACTGATGAATTTTCTTCTTACAATGCAATTTATTAAGTGGATAGATGTTTAAAATTTTGTTTATTTTATTGTACAGTCATGGTCTTTTCCGCCTGACCAGTTAAAATTTTTTTCGCTTAAATCATGCGGAGGCGCCAAGCCACTCCACCTTAAACTTTAGGCCTATTAGGAGAGCGTCAACTTTGGCGCGCAAAATAACAATAACTCTCGTTTAGCATGTGTCGCCGATCGGTATTTTTTTCATTCATTATTTATTATAAAGTCAACGGGGCGGGGATAGAGAGCGTTTCTATGTTTTAAGTGCAAGCAAAAATTAGCTTAGTGGTGATCAGGCGGGAGTGTCCTCGATAGTACATGAGGGGGGCAATAAGCGTAAAGAATCTTTTAATGAACGCTGTTTTGGGTTTGTACGATCGGGAGCACACTTCATGTCTCCTACGCTTATTTATTTTACTAGGGTCGTATACTAGTGAGCAGTGTTGCCTAAGGAGAATTGTTTCTACGAACATTTGTCTTACGGTTGTCACTTGACAGTACTGATAAAGTTCTCTTGTTGGAGACAGAATAGGCTTAAAAGTAGAGATTTTTAGAATGGCACGTTGTGCAATTTCTAAACTCTTTAAAGTAGTTTTTGGGGCGCCCCCCCATGAGGAGATACAGTAAGAGATGATAGATTGACACATAGCATAGTAAATTTGTTTTAAGCGACTCGCATCTGTTACGTGTCTTAGGTTTTTAAATATATAAATGAGTTTGCGAACCCTGGATGATAGCAATTTGATGTGTTGCTTAAAACTGAGATGACTGTCCACTGTAATACCGAGGTATTTTATAGTATTCACGCATTCCAGCGGTTCACGGTTGTTTCTACTGATACACTTATGACGAATGATTTTAAGTGAAGCGTCAAAATCCGGGTTGTTTCAGATAGAAAAAGTTATATATTTGGTTTTCTCAGTATTTAAAGTCAAAACATTTTCAAACAGCCAATTTTTTACCACATCAAAACCATTTTGTGCGGCATCAAAGACCTCATTTTAAGTATTCGCGGAGAATATTAGAGCGGTGTCATCAGCGTAGGAGATTATTTCACAATTTGGTATACTTAAGTTTGTGAGGTCATTAATGTATACGAGAAACAAAGTAGGTCCTAAAATACTGCCCTGAGGAATTCCAAATGACACAGGGAGTTCATTGCTGCAATAGTTATCGACTCGTACACACTGATGACGCTCAGATAGGTAACCTTCTAAAAGCTTAAGCTGTGTACCACGTACACCAAGGTCTTCTAGCTTCTGTATTAGAATCGGAACAGAAATAAGTGTGTCGAAGTCTTTTGCGAGGTCTAAAAAGACCGATAGACACTTCTGCCCCTTATCTAATTTTGTGCTAATATGAGTAGTAAGTTTAAGCACAGCCTGATCAGTTGATTTGCCTGCGCGAAAACCAAATTGATTCTCTGAGAGAAGTTTGTTCCTCTCGAGATAGTTGACAAGTCTTAATTAGTTAGTTACAATAATCTTTTCTAGAATTTTGGACAAAGATGGCAGGATCGATATGGGTCTATAATTGCTGAACCTGCTAACTGCAACAGTTAACTGGTTAAAAATAAATGTTAGTGGCGGAACAATGAAGTCCTTAAATTGTTTTAATAGTCTGTTAGAAATGTTGTCCCAGTCAACCGAACATTCAGTCTTAAGGTTATTTATGTATCGTGCTACCTCTTCCTCTGTAGGTTTTCTTAAACAGAAAGAGTGTAAGGGGGATTTCTTTTCTGGATTTACAACTATGTGCTTGTCATCGTCGCAACTGTGTAAATCAATAATATTTTCAGCCAGTGACCGTCCTACGCTAAGATCTATATAAATATTAAGACCAAAAGGGACCTAGCAAGCAGGAAACTGGTAGAAATCTACTGGTTCATAGGCAGACAGTCGTCCCTTAGCTTGGAAAACAAACTGATGATCTACAAATGCATCCTAACACCTATATGGACCTATGGTATAGAGCTGTGGGGATCGGCAAGCCATTTGAATGTGGAAATACTACAACACTTCCAAAATAAAGCACTGAAAACCTTGAGCAGTGCACCATGGTTCACAAGCAACATTGAAGTACACAGGTACCTACAAATACCAAAAATCAAGGAATTTGTAGAAAATTCATACATATGAGCAGACTCCAGCGACATAGAAATGAACTCGCTGCGACACTACTGAAGTCCTCAGACTCTACCTACCGACTTAAAAGGAAACAAGTACTGTCCATCTAATTTAGATATTTGTATTGTATATATATGTATTTGTATATATATATGTATTTGTTAATTTAGATATTTGCTTTAGACCGCCAAAAATTTAAGAAACTTAGTCAGTCTGCAATCGTGTAAACATTAATGTGAGTCTTTATTTTTATTATTACTTTTACTTTTATTTTTCATACCTTTAGTCATAAGATAAGTAATGTACATTTGCTTTTTATCTATTCCTGTCTGATTTTATTATTACTTTTTTTTTGTCTTTTTATAACATTTACATTATTGTTATTTATAAGACTGTGTCTACACTATATCTTTAACCTAAGTAATATGTGGAAACGTCGTGGATTCTACATTAGCCTACTTAAACGTTGTAATATTTACTGTAACAATTATTGTACAAGGAGGGTCAGACTTTTACTGACTAAAACCCATCCATGTTCCTTCCTCGCCCTTTGTGTTCCGGGGCCACGGTATCTCTTTCCAATAGTCCCGCAGCCCCGGCAGGCTTCGGCCCTTGCGGGCCCCTTCCCTATTGCTGACTCTCTTTGAGGCGCGCGTGGAACACGAACGCGCCGTCGACACGGTCTGTCGTCATGAGACGGAAGGACGGCGAGCTAGCCCATAGCTCCCCGGCCACAGACCCGCGCCTACGGTGGCCGGAAGCCACCACGTGGCCCCCGACGCCCAGGGCGTCTCCCGCGGCGGGCGGGACGTGAGGATCTCTCCCTCAGGGCACGCCACAATAGTGGCGGTAAGTCCCCTCTTTGAGGAGTGGCTGGAGAGACGCCACGGCGTCCTCACCTTCCGCCTGACGCAGGTTCTTACCGGACACGGTTGTTTCGGTAAGTTCCTGCACCGAATCGGGCGGGAGGAAACGTCCGGGTGTCACCATTGTGAGGATCGACCGGAGGACACGGTGGAGCACACTGTGGAGGTGTGCCCCGCTTGGGTGGAGCACCGCCGTGTCCTCGAGGTGGCGATCGGCGGCGGCGACCTCTCGCTCCCGGCCCTGGTTCGTGCCATGGTCCGGAGCGAGACGGAATGGGACGCCGTCACCTCCTTCTGCGAAGCAGTCATGCTAGCGAAGGAGGTGGCGGAACAGGACAGGGAGAGATCCTCACGTCCCGGCCGCCGCGGGAGACGCCCCGGGCGTCGGGGGCCACGTGGTGGCTTCCGGCCACCGTAGGCGCGGGCCTGTGGACGGGGAGCTATGGGCTAGCTCGCCGTCCGTTCGTCTCATGACGACAGGCCGTGTCGACGGTGCGTTCGTGTTCCACGCGCGCCTCAAAGAGAGTCAGCAATAGTGAAGGGGTCCGCAAGGACCGAAGCCTGCCGGGGCTGCGGGACTATTCGAAAGAGATACCGTGGCCCCGGAACACAAAGGGCGATGAAGGAACATGGATGGGTTTTAGTCAGTAAAAGTCTGACACTCCCTCCTGCTCAGCCCAGAGCGGGAGAAGTCATTTGATGATTTCCCATCCGAAAAAAAAAAAAAAAAAAAAAAGGATCTCTCCCTCTCACGTTCCGCCACCTCCTTCGCTAGCATGACTGCTTCGCAGAAGGAGGTGACGGCGTCGCCGCCGATCGCCACCTCGAGGACACGGCGTTCTCCACCCAAGCGGGGCACACCTCCACAGTGTGCTCCACCGTGTCCTCCGGTCGATCCTCGCAATGGAAACACCCGGGCATCTCCTCCCGCCCGATTCGGTGCAGGAACTTACCGAAACAGCCGTGTCCGGTAAGAACCTGCATCAGGCGGTGTTTGTTTTCCCTAAATAAATAAATAAATAAGTAATTGGATGGACCTTAGAGTAAAAGTGCTCTATCTTATACAATTGAATTTATAAGTTCAGAGAGATTACATTTCATTTAATTTATCATGTTAGTTTTATAGAGATTTGTTTCTTCTGATTGACCTTATTGATTGATGACATAAAAGTACAGGGTGTTATTTCTTCAGAATTTAGCCTGTGCGATTACCGAGTGTGGCAAGTTTGATAAGTAAATAGTGTACTGGTGTGTGTTATATAAGTGACACTGTGATTTATATTACGGATGATAAAAGATTAGGAATGGAAAATGGTTATGACAGTCTTTTCTTTTTTGACTTCAGTAATGCTTTTAACACCAACTATTTTGATATCTTACTCGGTATACTCTGTTCTTAAGGTGAAGGGCCAGGGTAGCTCGCAAAATTCAAATTTGTTTTATCCAAATATATTTATAATAATATTGAAATTATAATAAACTGGTATTATTTGGTGACTGACTTATGGGGGCCAAAGGGCCTAGAACTCAGGGTTGTAAAATTATATAAAAATGCAAAAAATGGCAGATTCGCTTCAAAACAATAAGTGCTTCAGACTAAAATCTTTAGGTACCTCCTGTGAAATGATAATTCAAAAGAATATGTTTGCATCTAATGGAAGAGACGCAGCTACAGCCTGCTTTCTGGCATTCTCCTTTTCCATCCCTAAATATTGTAGGTATGAATTTTTTTTATGTTTTATTAGACCAACTTAATAACGCATTTCCAGTGCACAGGTAAGAAGAAAAAAAATGGTTCTCGCATCGCTGCCAAAAGCAGTTTCCTACTACTTCCAGGGTTGACATCTTTTAATGAGATGTTAATTAATCATGTTACCTTTGAGCAAAAATTTACACTCTATATAAGTTTTAGTCAAGATTACTTACCATTTTGCTATAGGATACAATTCTTTTTTCAATTCCAGCCCACAGAATAAATTACAAGACTTTTTTCTTAAACATACAGGAATGTTTCTTCTTTTTTCGTACGTGACTAGGTGACAACCTCTATCCGAAACCACACACTCGACTTTCTCTTTGTTTCTTTCTATTCAACTCATTATCATTGAAGTTATGCTCACACTCAAAGAGTACGATTTTATTTAAAAAATATTACATGTTATTCGGTTGCCTTGCCTGTTTGACTATTTTTTTTTTGTTTTCATTAGATATCATGTCACATGTCAATTGTCAGAGTCAGATTCAGAGGAGATGAAGCATGAAGTATGTCAATAATGTCAGTAAATTGCAAGAAACTTATATACTAACTGGAATGAGGACGGGCAAGCCAAAAACGTTCCAAGCGAGAAAGCTTCAAGAGTGGATGTTGTCTCTTTTTAATAGGGTGTCCAATAATCATACTAACTCTTGAGACAGTTTAAGAGTAGCTGTTATTTTATTATTTAATTATGATGACCTGAAACTCAACAGCGAAATAGCTTCAAAAGTGGATGTCATTAACTTTTTATGTTAACTTAAATGTATGTCTGTACCGTCCAATTGCAAATTTTCCATTTTCAACCTGTCTATCCAGACGACTTTTGTATTCAGGAATTCGAGGTCTCCGATAATATTATATATTTTTTCAGACATAGAAAATCGCATATTCAAGCTATGACTGTTTACCTATAATGTTTTAGTAACATTCGCCAATATTTATTTTATATTCCGAAACTATTCATTTTCACTCGCAGATCGCCAAATGGATTCTATCGCTGGAGAAGCATGGAAAAATTTTTAGGACCAGCATGGCATCACGGCACGATGCAGTGGACTCTTTTCTTTTCAATATTTGTATTTCAAAAACAAACTAGGTACTACCGACACCATGTGCGATGTCCGATGTTTCTAATTTATAAAATATACTTTTAATTACTATGTACGACAACGATGTTCGAAACTTCGAACTTACTTGATTTATTTGGATATTTCCCGTTTGTCAATCTAAAACTTGGTAACCCTAGTCGTAATAAACAACCAAAGTTAAAAAACTTCCCTAAAAAACGAAATTCCACATCCAGCAAACCCTTACTACTACACCCCTTCACACAACACAATTTTGTCATTTTTAAAGCGGATTATTTCACTTATATTCAATAAAAGTACTTAAATGACTTCAACGCGAAAATGTATCGGCCATATTGTTTACATCGGTGACAAGGCAAGACAGGGACACCATCCACCTTTGTCGGTTTCTCGCTCGGAACGTTTCGTTTTTTTTCTTTTCTATTGAATCTATTGTACAAATTCAAACTCTAAGCTTTTGAGATAGGGTTTATTTTTATTTTTTTAGCGTTTTGTTCGTACTCATTCCAGTTAGTATATAATTTCCTTGGTATCGGCCACATTGTTTACATCGGTGACAAGGCGAGACAGGGATACCATCCACCGTTGTCGGTTTCTCGCTCGGAACGTTTTGTTTTTTTTCTTTTCTATTGAATCCATTATACAAATTCAAACTCTTTTTTTTTGAGATAGGGTTTTTTTTTATTTTTGTAGCGTTTTGTTCGTTCTCATTCCAGTTAGTATATAATTTCCTTGGATAAAACATTGAAATGACACCAGTGTATTTTTTAGTCTGTGGAATAGACCTTGCATGCATTGCATTTGAGTGGAGTGCATGAATGTGCTCACAGACCAAATAGAGCTAATGTGCTCTAAGAAATGTGAATCTGAATTTGTTAGAATGTCTGTGTACAAATAGTAGTTTAGAGCACATGCGCTAAACTGGATATTTACTTACTGTGACCAAAGTAAAACATTTATCTAAACTACCAAGTACCTACCAACAGTTTTACTTTGTACGAATTATTAGACGATAATTATAACGATGTCGAACTGGGTCGGGTATGCCATTTCGGTCAACTGCGGCGAGCCCCTGGGTTGCTATCAAGGAACTATTCTAGAGGCAGATGGTAGCACAATTACTTTAACAAAAGCCTTTAGGAATGGCTTTCCTTATCCGAAGTCACAAGTGACTCTTAAGTAGGTTGAGAGCCTCCACTATTTTGCATTTTGTTGTTTTTTATAATAAAACAATATTTAGTTACATTTTGGTTTTGTGTTATGCTTCAGTGCTGCAGACATAAAAGATCTGAAGATAATCGAGTCCCGGGCTGAGCCTGCAGAGCAGACACACAGCACAGTGGCTGTCACTAAGGGTATGAAGAAGGCTCAGAGAGCTACTGTATGTGAGAACTTGCAAGCAAACCCCACAAGCTCAGGTATGATACAGTGCTGTGTGACCCTTTGTACTAGTGCCCCGGTCTGCAGAGCTGTGAGCACAGCTGTCCAGACCTTACTATCTCCCTGCTGCCTGGCAGGACGCAGTTGTATGTTACAAGGCTATGCATGCATCTCCATCATCTGCTAGCCAAAGCATGTTTTCTCATAAGTATAATAATACTATATTTTCTTCATGAAACAAACTGTTTATATTTGGAGCAGGTTAGAACTGTTGGCAGGTAATAAATATCAGCATGAATGAATTCCTGCAGCGTGCAACGTGTGTGTGTCACTTACTATTTATGTCATTTGATATTAGCTCCAAGATCATCACCTGCCTAGCCTTTTCCCAACTGTGTGGGGTCGGCTTTCAGTCTAACCTGATGCAGCTGAATGAATGAAATTTTATATGGAGCGACTGCATGATGTTAACAAGATGAAGTCAACTAAATAGGTGTTCTTGTGTAATTGAAAGAGGGCTTCTTTACAGTGTGCGTTTTGATGGCGCGACCACGGCGTTTTTTTTTTAAACTTATGCCAATTTTAGTAAAAATTTGTAAGACTTGATTCCCAAAACCATAAATTTGTCAAAGTTATGATTAAAAGGTTATAAGGGTTGGTACGTCACCGCGCCAACGAAACACGGAGAACCGCGCGGCCACGGAGATCTTTAAAACTAAGCATTGCAGAGAACTGAAATTTAGGGAAATAGGTATCAGATTGAATTTGTAAAAATATAACAACAACAAAACAAAACCTTCGATCAATAATAGGACTACAATAAAGATCAGGAATAAAAATAAGTCGCTGAAGTGGCCATGTTTGCACACATGTAAACATCTACATTTCTTAGAAAAAAGTTTAGTGATATTGACAACTACAGTTTATGATAAACCTTAATGCTTACACATAAAGTTTAATTACCATTGCAAAATGTATTTATTTAAGTCCTGCCATTCGAGAAAGGAAAGGAATAAATTTAAATGTCACTTTAAAATAAAAAGTCATCAGTACAAAACTATTTATTCTAAAATAAAACTTAAAGTCTAAGTTATAAGGTTAAAACAAGTTTACAATTTCGTGCTTATTCTATTGTGGAACTAGACATAGTTCTTGGTGTTACATTTCTAGCTCAGAACACAGAAAATATTGAAAGACGTAGAGATGCAGAATTATATTTTTTTTAGGTTTGTTTTGTATGGTGGGAAATATTTTTGACTGATTGTAAAAAGTAGTAGAGATTTTTAGAAAACCTGATTTGGATATATCTCATATTGGTCCGTGAATTTAAAAAAAAGTCTTAATCAACTTACTATTTTATCGAAACGTTATAGGGAACGTGCACAACGACGGTGCTGCCAACTGGCGGCACTAATCCAAATCTTGTACTCTATTAATACTTGACATTGATATTTTTAAAAGTAAACAGAATTAATTTTATTAGTGAAAATTATTATTCTACGTAAGCATAATGCATTGTTGCATTTCTGTATGTACCAAAATATCCACAAAAATTAAAATAAATCAAATATCGTAAAATTCTATTACTTTCCAAAGAATAGTACTCTCATACCATGTTTAAGTGAAAAACACAAAAAATGGATAAACGCAGTAAAGAAAAATATTAAAAAAAAATTGTTTTTGTTACACTATGCATTGAAAAAGTTCAATAGCCCTCAAAATCAACAGTCCAAGCAAACATGCCAGAATCATTTAAACTTCACTAAGCGAACATGTGTTATAATATAATAGACTGCATTGAAGTTCACACTGAATATCCCTTAACAGTTAAACAAAGAGAAAGAGTCATACAATAAAGTTATACAATTAAGTTATTAGTTGGCTGCACTCCTTGTGGTTTCATAATTTTTATAACTAAATCCTACGGAGGGCGTTCTAGTGATTGCTATAGAACAAAATAAATGATTGTAGACTAATTGATTTATTAGAGCCTGGAGATACTGTTCTCGCTGATAAAGGATTCCCTTCCATTAAAAAACAATTAATGATATAAACTTACCAAAAAAGGAGACTCAATACCTACTCAATACTTTACTGCATTCCACATGTAGGTACTTAGGTGGTAAAAGATTATAATTAGATCACATGGACCCTGTCGGGCACAGCAAAATAAGTGAGTTAGGAGAGAGGAAGCATTTATAAATTCTCAACATAGTAGTAGGTAATAGTATGTAATGATAAAAAAAAAAGAAAAAAGAGGTTTTGTATGATATTATAAATGTGTGGTGTGCTCCAAATAAAAATAATAAGTAAAAGTGAAAATTCGGGCGCCAGGAGTACACACAAAACTATGCCTAGGATAGACTTACCTGCGGGAGCTGGCTTTTAATCTTCTCGACCATGAAAGTTACAGATCAGTTTTATTACCCGAAGGCTGCTGGTTGGGAGAAAAACACAAGAAAATTCCTCTCTAAAATTAACAGATATGGTTCTAACTAGAGGTGTAAAACTAAGATGGAACAATTGTTATTTTATGGCCTGTCATTATTGCACTTTTGAAAATCTAAAATAAGTACCACAAACCATACTAAATTCCGTCGAATAAACTAAACCCGAGGAGTCAAAACATGCTCATCTTGGTGACCTCCGCTGAGATGCCAAGGGCGTCCATGATAAATTTTGGTAGAGGCGAGCGTTCAATTATTTAAGTTGAAGAAGAAAAATATAAGAAGAAGAAGAAACGCCATGGGGCTGTAAACAAACATTAATAATCGTTAGCTGATGTGCAGCGCTGATAAAAAATGGCGATCGATGAACAAATACAATTAAACTCACCGTTTCTTCCAAAATATTTAAATGTGGTCATCAGTAGATGATGCAATCCAAGCAAATATATGTTCAAGTTAAATGATCCTGAAACAATTAAATATCGGAAACTATAAGCGTCTGTTATGAAAATAACCAAGACATGTGGAACGAACTGGAATTACAAAAAATTCGCTTACCATCAAAAATATATGCTATCCAACCAAGATGTGGGGCAAGGGCAATCGGCTACCACATAATTGGGACTAGATGCCGCCCATCTGAAGCTATATCTCCAGCCCGCGTAGCATGGCAATTCTATCTCTACTCTTCAAGACACGACAAAGCTCTTTTCTATACAACTTGACATGTCTTAATGTCTTGACATGCCCGAGCATGCGGCGACCCATCGACTCGAGTTTGTACGAAGACAAAGACATATAATGTCTTTCCATAGCAACGGAAAAACAGCTAGTGACATTGAGGATTTTGCACTCAGCATCTGCGATCTAGAAGATATTTTTTCAGATTGTTTGTTGATATTATGTTCATCACCATAAAAGAGATCACAGGATTCTTGCTTCCCTGTAATCTCATATCATCTATAACAATCTCATGATTTGTATCTTATAATATCCATCAATGTTCAGTTGGTAAGAAAATAGTTTCTTACAAAGTTTTTGTTATTTACTTAAAAATAATGTTACATGGGCGGTGGTTAATATCAGGCAAGGTGAACGATGACATTACAATTTGTTTGAAAGGATAAAGATGCATCCTCCAGAGTATTACAGCTATCATAGGACGCATCGTGTAATTGCCATTACTTTTATTGAAGGCGTTAATGCCTGAATATATACCCGGCCAGCTAGACCACCTACAGGGTATAGCTGTAGGCTACAGCTATTCCCTACAATTTTGTCAATGGTGTTCTGACATGTCCGCTTTGTGCTCGGAGTTTTTAAGTTGCGTATTATTTGTCGGTCCAAAAAGATAAAAAAACCCGCCTTTTTAACCAATGTATCCTGCCCACAATGACCTACTACGGTGCCGAGACATGGACGCTCACAAAGGAGACAGTCCACCGAGCACAAGTGGCACAAACAGCCATGGAGCGAGCCATGCCCTGCATAACCCTCTTAGATCGAGCCGTCATCGGACGAAAGTCTACGACTTCAGGGACCGGGCGGTGCGCCTCAAGTGGACCTGGGTAGAACTTCTAGACGCGGAGATGGCCGATAGAGCAAGGCTTTGACTGAGTGGTGGCCAAGGTTTGGCCAAAGACACCAAGGCCGTCCTAAAGCTCGTTGGGTTGATGATAAAGTCGCGGGAAACACCTGGATCAGGGACACACAGAACCGGGAAGTGTGGCAGAAGAAAGGAGAAGCCTATAACCAGCAGTGGGTGATTCCGGGCTGATATGAAGATTGATGATGATGTATGCTAGCCACTTGTGAGCATATAAAAGTGCAGCACACCAAAGCACTCGACAACCACCCTAGAAAGCTATCGAATGCAGTCGCTGTGGCCGAAATCGGCTTGATGGCATTATCATCAAAGAACTCGTTTTCCGGGATATCGAAAGCCCCGGTTTAAGCTCGTACAGCGTTTCTTTTGGGATAAAAACTGAGGAGTTGGCGACGGTAGGACCCCGACATGTTTCTAAAAAAAAATGGCTTACAAACACAAATTATATTTATAAAAATAATCTTGTCTAGGTCTGATGTGTTGTAGACTTTTTGACATTGGTTGCCAAGAAACGATTCCTACAACCAGTGTCAAAAGTAGACAAAAAATTGTCGCCATGCTCGACGTTGAAGACTTTTATCGCTGAAGAATAGAAACCTTTCTTTTCCACATGTCAAACATCGCCATGCTTAGGACGATAGAAGTCTTTCGAAAATCTGTCATTTATCTGTCATTTTGTCGATTGTCAGTCGACAAAACCCGTTTCTACGGCGGCCATGCTACGCGGGCAGATTTATTTTAGGAGCGCTGCAATTTCGCCATAACCCAAAAATTGACGAGTCGAAAAGTGAGAAATGTCAAAGTGAACTTGACAGCGTAAAAAAAAAAATCTGTGTGACCACTACACAAATCCAAGTCAACCAAACAATGAATTTTTTATAAGGCAACACCCAAGCTAAACAGTAAAATAAACGACGAGAATATGCATCCATGTGACGAGCCAAAAAGCCTCGTTACATTACATCCCTCCCCGAAAATAAAAGAAAGGAACTTTCTTTTATTAAAAAGAAATCTTCACCAAATAAACCAGTCTTAATAATTTTATAATTCCAAAGAAGAAAAGAATCATTAAATATTCAAAGTGTAAATGAATTCTGGAAACGTCAAACGACAAGGTCTCAAGAATTTAATAAAAGTAAAAAATGCAAATGACAAAGTCAAAAACGAATTCTGTGAAGAACAAAAAATATTATAAGTTTTAAAAACTTTATCAAATAAATGAAAGAAAGAAAATCTTCCCAAATTCTCCTAAACTCCAAAGTAGTACAGCTAGGCACTATAGCCGCTGACTAAATTCAACAAACCTACAGAAACTTAAAACAAAAAGGTAAGTTATAAAAAACTTAATGAAAGAAGAAAATCCCTAAGTTTCCCAAAACCCATAGTAGTGCAGTTAGCGCCATAGCCACTGACTAAAAATTTAAAAGTCCGACTCATCTATCAACTCATACCACACTTTTAAGTTCAGTTAAGCACCATCGCCACTGACTAATAATTTCAAACAACTTGGAACAGTACAACTTAGAGTGCAGTTAGGCACTATAGCCACTGACTACAAAGTCAACTGCTTCCATCTCCGAAAATTTCTATCCCCTAACGAAAGTACTAGATAAAGTTGAAAGGCTTTATCTAAAAATTTGTTACAGCAACAACCTGCAACAAGAAAAGCATATTGTGGTCGGCCCATCACCACCGAACTTCCGAACACAATAGCTGAAAGTGGAAAGGAATGCAATCGGCAAGTGCATCTTCAAAAAATCTCAATAACAAAAGGCGAAAGCCAAAATTTCTTATTGTAATCGGCGCAACGCCACCAACTTTCCGAGCACAATAGAAAAAATAAATGGCAAAGCCAAAGTTTCATAATGCGATCGGTACATCACCACCGAACTTCCGAACGCAAAGAAAAAAGAATGACGAAAGTCAAATAAAATCCGCATTGTGATTGGAACAACAATGTCCAAGACAATGGAAAAAGGAAAAAATATGGCCGGGGCCGAAATCCCACATTGTGATCGGCACAACACCACCGACTTTCCAAGCACAATGGAAAAAGAGTTGAAAGCAAGGTCGAAAGTTACACCAAGATCCAAAAATAATAAGGCATTTTGTAACAAAGGTTACAGAATGACCCTAAAAAGTAAAGTCCAGGATGAACGCGTTACTAACTAAGTCGCATCCGAGCAATGTCGAATGAATCTCGAGATAAAAAATGGTAAACACTGTCAATAAACAGTAGAAACAGACTTACAAATCAATAACTATTTAAGACTTAAGATGAAATAGAATGACTTTAATCTAAGAAAAAGGTAGGATTATAAAAACTTGAAATTGAATTTAAGCTTTAAATCTCTAAATGTAAAAAAAAATGTGAAATTATATAAGATTTCAAATAAATGTAAACACATGTAAAAAACAAGGTTACCCTATATGTAAAAGTAAAATTAAGATCCCATACCTACAATTCAAACAAAAAAACAAAACAAACAAATAAGATCCTTCGATGTGAAAAAATATTTTTATAAGTGTGGAATAGATATGAGCGCCGATGGCCAATTCCGCGGCAGCGGCGTGGCCTGGAAATTTGCACGGTGGCGGCGGCGTCGCGGCGGCGCGGCATGGCCGGCCGTGGGCCTTAGTTGTTTTTTTATTATCAGGGAGAGATTTATTAAAAATAACAAAGAAACCATATTGTTGTTACAAAAAAAGTTTACAGTCTTCTAAATAATAATTGGAGATCACGTTTACTGAAAAGTAATCATTTCAGCATTTTGAGTTGAAGTGAAACAGATTTTTTTAATTAGAGCACTATCTATTTAAATAATAAAAACTATAAAAAAAAAAACGAAAATATAGGTACTTAATTAGTATCTTATATTTGGTTCATCTTTGATCTTATTATTTACATTTTTAAATATTTCTTATAAAAAACATTTAAAAATATAAAAAATAGTAGTCCGCCGGTGTCGGGAGCATGGTCCAAGCCACCGGTGTTTAGGGCTGCAGAGACAGGAACCTCTTCACAATGCGAGCCGTATCGAGGAGTACTGCCTTCTGAACCAGGCCCTTGATCCAACCGCCTAAAGAGAGCTTCGATAGATGCTCATCGAAGCTCTTGGCTATATGGCCATTGGCCGTCACGACAATCGGCACAATGATAACTGAGTTCATATTCCACATGTCGCGAACCTCGTGTGCCAAGTCGAGATATTTTATTTGTTTCTCTTTCTCAGCTTTCACGAGGTTCTCGTCATGCGGAATGGTAACATCGATTATCATTACGCGGCGCGCTGATCGGTCTATCACCACTATGTCAAGCTTATGGCGACAATAGTCCTGTCAGTAATGATAGACCGATCCCAGTACAGCGTAACATGGTCTTTCTCGATATCTGGGTTGGGCACATACTTGTAGTACGGTACCACAGATTCCACAAGTTTATATTTCAAGGCAAGTTGCTGGTGTATAATCCTGGCTACTTGGCTGTGCCTGTGCAAGTACTCGCCGTTAGCCAGACGAGAACAACCAGAAAGAATATGTCTGATGGACTCACCCGGAAGGTGGCATGCCCGACACACGTCAACCGTCCCGTCCTTCATAATATATTTCCGGTACGAAGTCACACAGACAAAACCTTCAGTTTCCTCAAAGAGGTCGCCGAAACGTAACCAGGACACGGACGCTAGAAAATCCACATCCGGCCCATGAAGAGCCCGGTAGAAGCGCCCGTGAAGTTCTTTGCCTTGCCATACTTCCTTGCGGTCATCGGTGGTAAGTACTTCAGGTTTGCACCAGTTCTCTTTAGCCATGGACAGCGGGGTGAGGCCCTTGTCCACTGCGACCACATCTAGGTGCATACCCACCTCGGCTTTTAAAAAATATTCTCTGAGACTGCACACCTCGCGGTTGTGGAGGGTCTTCGCGTTTAAAAAGTCTCGACCTCCGCACTTCCGCGGGATATACAGTCTCATCACCGATGATCGTGGGTGATGCATCCGGTTTTCGGTCAGCAGTGTACGAACTCTTCTATTCAGGGCGTCGAGTTCGGTCTGAGTCCATTTGAGTATGCCGAAAAAGTACATTAAAACCGGCATGACCCAACCATTGAAGGCGCGCACCTTGTTCCCCCTGAAAGAAGGCTATTTAATACCTTCATCAGGCGGCCGAAGAAGCGCTCCCTCAACGATTGCTTCATGTTAGTTACGTTAATGCGTAACGCTTCCGACATACCCAAATACTTATAGCTTTCGGATGAGGAAAGAGATCTTAGGTGTATGGAGTCCGAGAGCTGAAGTCCCTCGGATTCCATAATCTCCCCTCGCTTTACATACATGACTGCACATTTGTGCACACCAAATTCCATCCTGATGGCGCTACTAAAAGTTTCAGTTACTTTAAGTAGCTCCATCAGTCGCAATTTGTTGCGGGCAAAGAGTTTCAGATCATCCATGTAAAGCAGGTCAGATATAACCTGACCATCTTTCCTCAACCGGCAGCCTAGGCCTGAATTCTCCAGCAATGTGCTTAGAGGATTCAGAGCTAAACAGAACCAAAGTGGACTCAGACTGTCGCCCTGGAATATTCCCGCTTAATCCATACAGGCTCATCGCTCCCCTGGATCTGTCGACATCCTGGATATCGAAGGACCGTCTTCCATTGCCCATACATGACTCAAGGAAGGCGCGTAGAGTTGCATCTATTTTGTACAACTCCAGCACCCTCATGAGCCACGTATGTGGCACCGAGTCATAGGCCTTCTTATAATCTATCCAACATGTCGACAGATATTAGCGGGATCGACGAATCTGTTGGCTAATGGCCAACAGGTTCGTATCATATATTTTGTTTGTTGTTAACACCACACAACAATACACGTTTACTCGGTAAAAAATTCGACTCGACTGCGTTAGCTACGAGTGTGGCGAAGCGACTAGGCTAACTAATTACGGAGATGCGTCGCGCGGTGCGTTGTGCGGCGCGGCTCGCTTTCAATTCTAACATACTATGACGATTGACGATGTATGAGAGTGTTTACGGAGAAGCGATTTTACGCGCGTTTGCTGACACACGCGCAAATACAAATATTTCGCAGATGATACCGCTTCTCCGTAAACGGGAAAACGCGCAACGGGCCGCAAGACGCGCCGCACAACGCGCCGCACAACGCGCCGCTTGACGTGCCGCATGAGCACTTATGCGTTCGGGCCGCGCGTGCGAGCGAGAAAGCAAGTTGCGACTCGTCCCGACGGCGCGCCGCGCGCTAAATTCGGCGGCGGCGCGCCGACACCAATTCACGGCGACGGCGGCGCGCCGGCGCGGCGCTCATATCTAGTGTGGAAAGAATACTTAAATTAACCAAAGTGACCTAAGTTTTATTTTAGAAAGAATTGAATTGGAATCTAATAAATTGTATGGAAGTACCTAACATAATAATACTTTCAAACTGCTAAATCCTTTCATTCATCATTCTATCAGAAGCAGATCTCCACACAGAAATACTCAACACCAAGACAAAGTCTATAAATTTTCCAGAATTAAAATTTAATAATATCCTTTACATGATAACGCCCCACTGAACCCTTATTTAAATCTTTCAAAACATAAACGTTATCAGAAACCTTTTCAGTTATTCTACACTTTAAGAACTTAGGTGCAAGCTTATCCGAAAAATAAGCAGGTGCTTGAGATTGAACAAAACTTCTTCTCCACACTATATCGCCCACACCGAAAGAAATGACTTTCCGACCCTTATTATAATAAGCGGCATTTCGCTTATACCCCTTCAACAAATAAGCTTGAACTTTAACAAAAATATCACTAAGTGAATTAAGAGGAACTGCATAAGCATTTCTTTCATCTTTCATTTGAAATTTCTAGTTGAGATAAGTTATCAACTGAATTACTAAAATGATGTAATGAAGCATCAAGAACAAGCTCTCTACCAAACATAAGAAAGTTAGGTGTAAACTCTGTAGCGAAAGGCAAGACTAAACTTCAAAAAGTTTCAAAATAAATCAAAGTTTCAAAATAAAATCCTAAGTTTGAGGTTAAGTATGAAAGTCAATGTGATATTTTTATAAAAAAAACTACCAAGTTATTTAACGTTGAAAAAGTGCAATAATCACTTACAAACAGCTTAAATCTAGATAAACCAGGTGTACTATAATGTATTTATGTTAAGATTAAATTATTTAAGTACTTAAAAAGTTAAACTAAGTTATGAAATAACTTCACTGTTGAGAACAACAAAGAGCGGTCTATGTTATACAATTGTTGGTTATGCTAAGGAAAGAAAACATGTTATAAACAACAGGTTATAAACAAAATTATCAATTGTAAAAACTAAACATTGTTTACAAAAGATTCACCAAGTTAATTAACAACTTATGAGTCAAATTATCAAAGTTACATAAAACAAAGTTATGAAATTAATAGTGCACAGAACAAAATTACTGTAAACAATAGACTCATTAGTTAAAGTGTTAATTAATTAATAGTGCAATAATGACAGTATATAGTTACCAGACAAACCTACTTCAAGTCCCTGTTCGCTGAGCGACAATTGTAATGATAAAAAAAAGAAAAAAGGGGTTTTGTATGATATTATAAATGTGTGGTGTGCTCCAAATAAAAATAATAAGTAAAAGTGAAAATTCGGGCGCCAGGAGTACACACAAAACTATGCCTAGGATAGACTCACCTGCGGGAGCTGGCTTTTAATCTTCATGCGGGAAGGTATCAATAAAAATCGACCATGAAAGTTACAGATCCATTTTATTACCCGAAGGCTGCTGGTTGGGAGAAAAACACAAGAAAATTCCTCTCTAAAATCAACAGATATGGTTCTAACTAGAGGTGTAAAACTAAGATGGAACAATTGTTATTTTATGGCCTGTCATTATTGCACTTTTGAAAATCTAAAATAAGTACCACAAACCATACTAAATTCCGTCGAATAAACTAAACCCGAGGAGTCAAAACATGCTCATCTTGGTGACCTCCGCTGAGATGCCAAGGGCGTCCATGATAAATTTTGGTAGAGGCGAGCGTTCAATTATTTAAGTTGAAGAAGAAAAATATAAGAAGAAGAAGAAACGCCATGGGGCTGTAAACAAACATTAATAATCGTTAGCTGATGTGCAGCGCTGATAAAAAATGGCGATCGATGAACAAATACAATTAAACTCACCGTTTCTTCCAAAATATTTAAATGTGGTCATCAGTAGATGATGCAATCCAAGCAAATATATGTTCAAGTTAAATGATCCTGAAACAATTAAATATCGGAAACTATAAGCGTCTGTTATGACAATAACCAAGACATGTGGAACGAACTGGAATTACGAAAAATTCGCTTACCATCAAAAATATATGCTATCCAACCAAGATGTGGGGCAAGGGCAATCGGCTACCACATAATTGGGACTAGATGCTGCCCATCTGAAGGTATATCTCCAGATTTATTTTAGGAGCGCTGCAATTTCGCCATAACCCAAAAATTGACGAGTCGAAAAGTGAGAAAAGTCAAAGTGAACTTGACAGCGTAAAAAAAAAATCTGTGTGACCACTACACAAATCCAAGTCAACCAAACAATGAATTTTTTATAAGGCAACACCCAAGCTAAACAGTAAAATAAACGACGAGAATATGCATCCATGTGACGAGCTAAAAAGCCTCGTTACAAGTATAAAATTAGTATTAGTTATCTAACATTATTATTATTATAGTAGCATAGAATATTAATCAATAGTATTATTAGTTATGCATAATACTATTGAAAATAAAAAATAAATGAATTCATTCATTTTATTTTTGATTTTTTGAATTTCTATTGATATTCCTTCCAAAACCTTGGTGTTACGGTGGTTATTTACAGTTTTTGAACGCGCACTGCTATAGTTGGACCATACTAATTTGCAAAAGCATTCGTGGTATTATTTTTCGGGCCGTTTTTGAAGCGCTTATCGGGAATCTAGTAAGTACTATTATTGATCAAAGAGCAAAACACAAAAAAAACACGAACATGGAGGTGAAAAACACGTTATGTTATCGTCAATATCTCGCTGAAAAAGCATTGCAGAGGTCTGAAGTTTTTGTAAAAAATAGATTTGAATTTGCCAAAATTTGTAAAAATACGCAAAAAGAATCCTTGGTTTGTATTTCAGGATCGTAGCTGTAGTGAAAGGATTTTACAACTTAATTGAGTAGTTTTTGAGTTAAATCTTAACAAACAAGCAAATAAACACAAAATCAAATCTTTCCTCTTTATAATATTAGTTTTGTAAACATAATTATGTTTTTGTATTTTATCGTTTCATTTTAGTTTAATTTAAATCCTTGAGAAATTTCTAAAGCAATAGGTAGAAAGTTTTCTGTAAACAATAAGTCATGGTCAATCGAAACATTCAAAACGTATTCGAAGTTCTAAGCGATACCATACCGTGCTCCTGAAATGTAAACCTAGGACTTTTTGTGTATTTTAACAAATTTTGTCAAATTCAAATCTAGGTTTTACAAAAAACTTGAGACCTCTGCGATGCTTTTTCAGCGAGATATCGGCGATAACGTGTTTTTCACCGTTTCAATGGTGCGGCCACGGGGTTTTAGTCTTACAGCTCCTAAAATATAAACCTAGGATTTTTTTGTGTATTTTAACAAATTTTGTCAAATTCAAATCTAGGTTTTACAAAAAACTTTAGACCTCTGCGATGCTTTTTCAGCGAGATATCGGCGATAACGTGATTTTCACCGTTTCAATGGCGCGGCCACGGGGTTTTAGTCTTACAGTTCCTAAAATATAAACCTAGGATTTTTTTGTGTATTTTAACAAATTTTGTCAAATACAAATCTAGGTTTTACTAAAAACTTTAGACCTCTGCGATGCTTTTTCAGCGAGATATCGGCGATAACTGGTTTTTCACCGTTTCAATAGCGCGGCCATGGGGTTTTAGTCTTATAGCTCCAAAATATAAACCTAGGATTTTTTTCTATATTTTTGTATTTTTTTTACAAATTCAATCTGTAATTTAGGTACCTAAATTTCAGGTCTCTGCAACGCTTAGTTTTAAAAATCTCCGTGGCCGCGCAGTTCTCCGCGTTTCGATGGCGTGGCCACGTTCAAACCATTAAAACTTTTTATCCATAACTTTGACAAATTTACGGTTTTGGAAATCAATGGTAAACGTAATGATAGTAGATAGATTTCATATCAACACTGCTATCATCAAAATACATATCACAACGAAGTGCCAGAATATATAAAATTGAATTATGTGTACTAACTGGAGCTTGGGCCTGAAGGAAATGAAAAGCATTTATTTCAAGCATGCCAAATACAGGCACTTTTGAATTGTCGAAACAAAGACAACAATGGAATGTAGCTACAGTCTCCAGTGACAGGGCATAAAAACTGTAAAAGTACATACTTAGTTGCCCATTCCAAAGCATAGATCTCTATGGAGTAGAACGGGCAAGAAGGTTCATGGACACAACCTTGGTTACAGGAATCATGTTGAGATGGTACTACATTATATGAGAACGATGTAGTAAGATGTGCATGTTAAAAGTGTCCATAGTAAAGACAAAAACGACTAAAAATAAAATAATTAATTCAAATAAGCCGTGGTGACTCAGAGATGAGAAAAAGCATCCTGAAACTAAGAAGAATAGATAAAACACGAAATGCATTATACGCAACAAAACAAAACTCACGAATGCACTGCAACAAGCCATGACACTGAAATGGAAGTGGGCAGGCCATATTGCGAAGTACCAGGATAACAGATGGACACTACAAACAACAAAGTGGCTCGGTCCCACTGGAAAAAGACAAAGAGGAAGGCAAAAGAAGCGATGGGTCGACGACATCGTAAAAACAGCTGGGCAAAACTGGATGTACACCGCCCAAGACAACCAAAAATGGAAAAAGATGGAGGAGGCTTTTTACCCTACAGGGGCCATACAATAATATATATCATATGAAATTTCTTCAAATCAAATCAAATAATTTATTCACATAATAAGGGTAAATACACTCAGCGGCAGAAAAAGTGGCCCAGAATGAAAAGATGATCTTAGTTTTAATTTTTATAAAATATGGTTGTCATTTTAATTACACGTAATGCATTAACGGAGTTTAGATGTTTATAACGCAAGTTTAGTTAAAATTAAGACTTTAAAGTTAATGTTTTAATAACAATATGGGAAAACAGTAAAAATAAAGCTTTTAAAAGAATTTTTATTTAAAATTTTCTCAATTTTTCTGAGAATTACAACAAAAAATCACTTAATTCACTTTATGTGTATTTATTATTATATTGTATTCCTTAAAATTGTCTGTACTATTGCACCTACTGTTTTGTCTCTGCATCACCCTAAGGTAGACTGGTAGAAAATGCCCAAGGCATTAAGTCCGCCTTTGTACATTATGTGCATAAAGTTTTAATAAATAAAATAAATAAATAAATTAATACCGCGTATTGCCCCCTCTTGCTTCGATGACGGCTTGCATGCGTTCTAGCATGCTTTGCAGTATGTTTTGAATGTTTACTTGAGGAATTTCCTCCCATGCTCTGACTAGAGCCACCTTTAGCTCATGGAGTGTCTCTGGCGGGTTTGGAAGTGCTCGGATCCGTCTTTTAAGCATGTCCCAGACATGTTCTATAGGATCCATGTCTGGGCTGCGAGCCGGCCAAGGCAGTTTCTGAATACCGACGTCAGTTAAGTAAGACTCAACGATGCCAGCTGTATGAGCTCTTGCATTATCCTGCATGAGCAGAAAATCTCCTCGACCAATAAAGTCCACAACAGGCACAACATGATCCTGGAGGATTTCTTCAATGTACCTGGCAGCTGTTAGGCGCTGATCCACGATCACAAGCTCCGTACGTGCTTCGAAACGCCCACCACCACAGCACCATGACAGACCCACCTTGGTAACTTACTGTCTGGCGTGTCTTGATGGAAAGGAAACGTTCTCCACGGCGCCTATACACTCTCTCACGACCATCTGGTGCTCTCAAGGCTACTCTGGACTCATCAGTAAACAAGACCTTGCTCCATTGATCCAAAGTCCAACTCACGTGTTCACGGGCAAATCTTAAGCGTGCAACTCGGTGGTGTCTCTCAAGTTCTAGCCCTCGTGCTGTCGCCGTCTCCTGGCACGTAAATCACGTTCCTCTATCCTTCGCCTTATGGTCCATTCACTAACAATGATACCCCGTGCCGCTTAAAGTCGCCGCCTGATTTCAACAGCGGTAAGGAAGCGATTTCTCAACACTTCTAGTATCACAAATCGGTCATCACGGGCAGAAGTACATCTTACTCTGCCGCTACCTGGTCGCCGTGTATAGAGTCCAGTCTCACGATAGCTTTTAAGTGCAAATCGTAGGGTGGTACGCGGCACATTGAGAGTTGCAGCCACCTCACGTTGAGTTCGTCCTTGGTCGGTTAACAAGACCGCCTGAGCAACTTGAGCAGCTGAAAGTGGCATCTTCTAATTTTTTCTGGAATCGAAATAAACCCGTAATCAATAAAAAACAATTTTCCAGACCCATGAAAAAAAAAAGAATTTTAACTTACCTCTCGGATTAATGTTCAAAACATACTGGCATAAGTTTTTAGACAGCGTCAATCTAAACACAAGTTAATTTCAAATTACCCACTTAAATAAACTAAACAGGTCACTTGAAACCTACCGTCATCAAAACATCTCATAAATAACACTTAATTTTTACAAGCTTCCTTTAAGCACTTGGGCCACTTTTTCTGCCGCTGAGTGTAGATGGTACATAAATGTTACATTAAATAATGTAACAATGAGGATCCTCATATTAACGATTTCTGTAATACGAAATATAAAATAAAAGCTTAGAATAACAATTAAACGAAATGGGTGATATAACTATGCATACTAACTTATCTATATATTATTGTACAAGAATAAGAACTTAGTGAGATGTTATAATAATTTTCTATTCTTATAATATATAATATATATATACCTTAGGTATTCCTAGGTTGTGTAGAAATATTTATTGACTAACCAGGCGTACAATTTTTTTCGGAATTAACTAATGGGTAGGTCTTTTAGTTCATTAGGTAATTTGTTAAATAATTTAATTGACATGGGGTAACAGTTTCTTCAAAACAGATCAGTTTTATGTTTTGGCAAGGGAAAGCTATTGGGATAACGGGTATTAAAATATTCACCAAACGATTTTTATAGGTACTGATGTGTTTTTACGAAAATACAAGACTCAAATATGGACGGTGCTGTTAATAAATTTAGCTTTTGGAACAATGGTTTGCATGAAGTTAATGAATCCACATTACTAAGTGCGCGAAAGCACTGTTTTTGCGCCAGGAATACTCTATTAAATTCTACTGTGCCACCCCATAATATCTATCTATAATATCGTAGGTTGGAGGCTACATATCCATGATAGGCTTGTAATGCAGTTTTTTGGCTGGATATACATGTAAGACGCCAAAGAGCGTAAACATACCTGTTTATTTTGTTACAGATTTTATCTATGTGTAATTTCCTGGAGATCTGACTATCTGACGACATCCCAAGGAAAACTATACTATTGGATTATGCTTTGTCATTGTTTTTGTATGAGATAGTTAGTTTGTAATTATGTGGTTTTCTATTGTAAAATTGAATTATTCTGGTCTTCTCTATATTAACTTTTAAATTATTGGACTCTAGCCATTTTATAATGCTTTGAACAGCTTCGTTAACTTCTTTATTGTAGTAATCAAATGTAGTATTAGGTTTTTGTGGAATTACTAACGATATATCATCTGCAAAAAGGGTACAGTGATTTGGTTGAATTGGTCACGTTAGGCAAATCGTTGATGTAGAGTAGGAATAGAAGTGGGCCTAATATACTACCTTGTGGGACACCGACTCTGTTATGTGTGAGATTAGATTTGTAAGCGAATTCTATACTCTCGTAATTGATTTTATTGATTTCTACGTATTGTTACTATTTGTGAGGTAACTTTGCAACCATTTATGTGCTATACCACGAATACCGTATGCGTAGGCTTTTTGGAGCAAAATTTCATGATCAACAAAATAGAACGAATCTTTTTTAATAATTAAGTATGTAATTAGTACGGATAAATAAAGCTTAAAATAAATTACTAAGAGATGACCAGTCACAACTGACAGCGCCCGTTCACAAACATTACGAGTGGATAGGCACCATTCGACTCAACCATTTTGTAGGGAACCAAATGATCTCACAGACGCACCACCATCGGCGAGACATTTGAGTGAGCATGATACACTCTCAACTACCACACATTCAAGCCAAGAAAAGACGTAGCTTTCTAGTACATACAATATGGGCTATTATAATAATACCAAAGAGATTGAATTTATACAATGCCAAGATAGTTGTACAATCTTTAGCAGTTCCAACAATACCATTTAATGCTATTATGTGCCCCTGTTCTTGTGGAGCAGGACCGGCATTGAGCCAAGCATTTTTATCAGCGATATAATCGTCCAACTTGTAATATGCTTGCTTACATAGTGTGGCTTTAATGCATGTTTTAAATTTCATCTCATTCAGTTCAAGAATACGAATTTTATTATAAGAAAGAGGAGTCTACTTTAGTAAGTCTGAAGCCTGGCTGAACTAAATTGGTCCCTATTTCTAGTATTGTAATTGTGTCTGTCATCGTGTTGGATTAGTTTGCGTACTCTGGTGTTATTTGCGTTAGGTAACCAGGCTCCTCCGGGCGGCAGCTGCAGCAGCAAGAGTGGCAACCGCGCCGCGCCGCCGCCCGCCGCGCGCAGCAAGCCCATCGACATACAACCCAGCCGCCCCAGTAAGAACGGCAACCACGCTGGTAAGTCACGCATGGCGGGAACTAGTCGCTGCATGACGGACTCATTTTCAAGAGCTGTAATAGTAATTTTTACTCATTACTAAAAAACAAACAAAAAAAATGAAAACACATCAGACAAACAAACACTGTGGAGTTGAGTAAGTCCTGCTTGCTAGACGTGCGTAGAGCTCAGCCACAGGCGCGCTCTGCATGTCTAGAGACTCGGAACATTCTTAACTTGTTTAGTTGCGTCTAGAGGAGTCTAGAGGACTGAAACCGCAAATCTATTTAAAACTGAATGTGTCATGTCTGTAGCTGAAACCAGCCTTCGCAGGCGCGCGGCGTGTCGCGCTCCGGGTTGATTATGAGACGTACCGACACGGCGCTGCAGCAAATTGTACACGCTTGAACAGCAACAAGGAAAGTTTTATTTTTGTCCATAAGAAAACTTTTTAAGGAAAAAATAAACTTTTACTCTTTTACTTAACAAATAACAACACATCTACATTTTATTCTCCAAGAAAGATGTGTATGGTTATTCTACTACCCTATCAATTGTTCCATTAAAGGACAGGTATATCTTTTTAGGTTTCCGTAGTCCTGACAAGGAATCCTTTTAGTTTCGTCATGTCCGTCTGTCTGTTTGTCTATCTGTCCGAAGTTTTGATAAGAGACCGTTAGTACTAGAAAGCTGTAATTTTTTAGAGGTGCGAATATCAATAACGCCTAAAAAGTGGTAAAATAAAATTTTGGAAAAAATATTTTTTACTCCTACATGTGAATTGGGGATGAATTTTTTTTTTCGTCGTCTACCCCATCGTGTGGGGTATCGATGAATAGGTCTTTTAAAACGACTGACGGGTTTTTATTTTAATTCACTAATAATCTTGAAGAAACTAAAAGAAGGTAAAAATGGATTAAACTGGAAAAACTTGTGCTCGCTGCGCACCACGCGATAAACTACGAAATTTTGGGACTTTTTTCACTTTTTGCTCCAAAACTCAAAAGCTATGCCTTTTCAAGGAACTACATTCAAATTTGCTGCAATTTAAGATCAACCACAGCTCTATAAACTTTATAGGGACTAAGCTATGGCCCTTCAAAGAAACTTAATTTTTCCCGAAAGTTGTCAATTTTAAGTTTTGTTTCGGTCCGAAGTGAAATATTGGCCAATCGCTCGTCCTATAAATAAAGTCGTAGTACATTTAATTTTCTTTCATGTAATATAATAATATAGTATAGAACGAAGTCTGTGAGAATAATTAGTTGAGAGTTGACTCACAATCTTGAAATAACGAAAAGAATGTTAGAATGGTTTTTTGAAGATGGGGTGGGCAACTGGTGGAACTAATGGCGCTAGCATCGCATGAAACAAACATCGTCATTGGTTGAAAATCTGTCAATGACATTTTATATTTCAAAATAGTTTGACCTGGTCAGATTGGGTCTAAGCTATGGACGCGCCATCTACAATCGGCTTTGACCAACCTTCCCCATTGAGACAAAAGGCATAAAATCATATAAAAGGATAGGACTTTTAATTTGCAGGGATTAACAAAAGTATAGAATTCGAGAATAAAAAAAATCAGGTTTAACATTTAAAACTTATAAACATACTAGCTGTTTCCCGCGGCTTCGCCCGTGTTAGAAATTGAGTAACTATTGTGTATAGAATTACGTCAGGAAATGTTACTATCTAATGTGTGTAAATATTATATATTACGTTTTAATATAAACAATGGGATTCACTTCATAATAACATTATATTTATCTTACATCATAGATTGTTACAATTATCATTTTATCACAATAGAATAGAATATCATTTATTTGCCTACTTTTTGTTTTACAAAATATGTCTCTGTGGCCGGTGGGCCGTGCAGAGATGCATCAGCTAACTTAATGTCCTAGTGGATCTCTGTTTGCTGTTTTGATATTCGTAATTTGTTAGGCTATACAATCATATTACGTGTTTTATTTGGTTATTTGTATTGTGTATTTACATTATTATTTACGTTTATTCATTTGCCAAAGTGCATTTTATATAGTTTTTTTTTTTTTTTAATATTTCTTTAAACAAACATTATATTATTATTATTACGTATTAATATTATTAGATTTTGTCCATTAGTGGTAAAATGCAGGCCTGAATGATGGCCAGTTTCGTGTCTAGTTCAGTCTTCGCATTGTATCCTATTATTGGACCGAGGGCTCCTCTGATTTGTTTCAGCCTTTTGACAACCCTTTTGGTGTGCTGGTTCATCTTCAACTGTTTGTCAAAGATGACACCGAGATATCTAATCTGCTTTTGATAGTGCAACGTTTGTTGTTTCAGTTTCACCGTTGGGCGGTATTTTTTCGAGAACATGATGCATTCTGTTTTGCTTATGTTACACTTTAACCCCCATCTCGTGTAGTAGTCAACGATGGCTTCCGCTGCCCATTCAGCACGCATGGTCGCGTGTTCTGGGTTCGTGGCTCTGTTGAGTATACAGAGATCATCCGCGTACTGTGAGAGTTTTAGACCTCTGATGTGGTTTTGTATGTCCCACATATCATGGACGTATAGGTTGAAGATTATCGGCCCCAGGATCGAGCCTTGGGGCACGCCGTGAGGTATCGGTTTGTCTTTAGTTATGGTAGTTCTGAATCTACCTCTCAAGTTTCTGCCTTCAAGGTAGTTCTCAATTATTTTAATGATGTTGTTATCAACGTCTTCATTCTGAGGTTTCTTGATTAGGCCCTTGTGGTTGATCGAGTCGAAGACCTTCGATGGGTCCGTAGATATCATAGAGATGCTGTCTTCCGCGGCTAGTGCATTAGTGATTATTTTTCCGGTACGTAGAATCTGGGTTGCTGTGCCTCTTGCCCTTGTGAATCCGTGCTGGACCGTTGGTTGCAGTCGATTGACCGTAGCGGTAAGTCTTCTCAGGATCAGTCGTTCGCACAGCTTGCCCATGATGTTGAACAGTGTGATCGGGCGGTACGCGGATGCCTGACGGTGATCTTTGCCAGCCTTGTGCAGGAATATGCACACGCCGGTTTTCCATAGCTTAGGGAAGTAACCTGTGGACAATACAAAGTTAGCAAGAGGCACAAATGCCTCAATGAAGACTTCTCCCCCAAGTTTGAGGGCGTCTGCTTTTATTCCGTCTGGCCCTGGGGCCTTTTTGTATCTGCTGAGTGCAAGTTGCACTTCTTTTTTTGACCTTAGGTCGAGCGGTTGGAAAGGTGTCATCTTTTCAGTCCCCTCATCCTCTTTCGCTATTTTGGCCTGTTTAACTATGGATGTATCGGTGAGCTTATCGATCGTGTCTATTTCTGTACAGCATCCCGTGATGTTTGATAGTTTAACGATAGTTTTCTTCATGTTGGATGCGCCACATTTGTGACCTATTGTTCCGTGGATCTTGGAGTTGGTTGAGCCAGCCTTTTTCGGAGTATTCTTTCAGAACTTTTTCGGCTTCTCTCTTAGCGTGGTTGTAAAGAGAGCGTGTTTCGTGTTGGAGTTGGGGGCTGCAGTGTCTCGCTTGCCATACAATTTATGTTAGTTTGTTTCAAAAGTCGATCTTATCGTTTATTTCCTTTGGTAGTCGTTCCTGCCTTGTTTAATTTTTCAGGGGTGCGTGAGTGTCGAGGGGGTGTCGTGGTTTTCTCCATTGTTTCGACATACTTCTCGCAATCGGCTTCTGTTGTGATTTCTTTGTTAAGGTCGGAGAGACCTTTCCACATTGTCTGTTGGTATGCCGCTTTCAGTTTCTCATCCTCATAGATTTTCTTTGTGTTGCGGGATAGCTGTTCCTCTATATTGTGTTCAATCTTCACCGTTAGCAACCACGGGAGGTGATCCGAACCAACGTTCTCAACCTGTTTGGCGTGCGCTTCTAGTTGTGTTATTATAGCCAGGTCTATAATGGTGTTACCTTGGCTGAAAGGTCTAGATGGTGCATCGGCGTGTTTCAGGTAGCAGATTCCGTCTCTCGTTGCTTTTTAAGAATGTTGCTGAGGCCGGAGTTCCTGCTGTGGCCGAGAGTTTGCATACGTAAGTTCATGTCGCCGATGATGATTGATGGCTCGTCGGCTAGGGTCACTTCCAGTTCTAATCTAGCATGATGTTGGTTTGGAATTCGGATATATATTCCTTTAATATATTGTCCACTTGCGTGGTTAGTAAAGAATTTGGTGCCTACGCCTTCTATCTTCTTGTTTTCATCGATCCAGCCTGGGGTGACTTCTGTTTCAGACCACCTTAGTCCCTTCTGTACATACATGGCAGTGGCTAAGTGTTTTTCCATTGTGTGGGTGAGCTTATCGTACCCTTTTATAGTATATTGTTGTGTCTCCAAAGTCGATCTTGCACTCGTTCAATATAATTATAGCCGGTCTATATTTCTCTACTAGTGCTTTTATTTCTTTGAATTTGTTTCTTACCCCTTGGGTGTTCAGGTGTAAGATTTTGAGGTTTTGTATTTTCTTACTTTCGTGGTTAGCCATTGAGATGTGAGTGCATTTGTGTCTGCATCTGAAAGAGGCCCTCTATTGTAGAAGTACCACTGACGCCTACTGTCGGTTCTGTTTGTGCTTGTGCTGATTCTTTTTGTGGCAGAGTTGGAAATAGCCTTGTATTTGTGACATCTGCGTATTTAACACCCAGTCTTACCACTGAACGTTTAATTCTCTCCTCTCTTTTGGTTTGCTTAGCCTGTAGTTGTTCCATTTGCCTAGCTATTACATTTTTAAACACCGGGCATTTGGCGTTGTTCGCGCCGTGGTCTTCTCCTTTACAATTTCTGCAGACTTTCGTCGTGGTACCCTCTAGCGTGGTAATAACTATCTGTGGTTCCTCTTGTTTGCCGTAACACGATTGTTTCGAGTGATCCAAAGCATAGCATTTCTTGCACTGTACAATGTGCTTCGGGTTTTCTCTGAATGGCTCAACCTTGATAAAGGGTGCGCAGAAGAATTTTCTTTCCGAGGCTTTGAAGTTCTCCAAGAGATCTCTCGATTTGTGTTTAGCATCAAAAATGAGTAGGTGTGTTTTCCCTGCTCTTCTTACCAGTGGCTTGATTGCTGTTGGTTTAATGCCAATGCAGTCTGCTATCTCATTAGCAATAGTTTCGGTGGATTCTCCATAAGTCTCATTTTTGAGCACGATCTTTGTCGCTGGTTGTCTGTCTGCCTTCGGTTTTTTTGCAATCCCTCTGGTTATTCCATGGGCTTCAATCGTAGTGAGTAAGTTCACGCGCGCTGTCGCGTTATCCGGGCTAATTTTAATTTGGCCTTTCATAACGTTGAGCGTTGAGCTGTTCTTCGCTACTGATTCTCTGATTTTCTTTAGTGTGTCTTGATTTTTAATTGCATCCCTGATAATTATATTAGGGATATGGGTATTTTTCTGTGTCGGTGACGTAAAACTGGATGCGCCTGTACGCTGTCTTTGAGCTCCTCTAGTTACCAGTTGATACGTCGCCTGATTAACTTGCGCAGTGCGGTTGTTGTCGCTCGCTGGTTTTGTAGTTTAGGCTTGTCTACGATAGGCGGCGGTTGAACGGATCGAGGAATTTTCCACGCGTCCAGCGTAGTCTGTACTTTGTCTACGATCGCTCGGGTAGGCAGACCTTGCTGAACGGTGGCAGGGTCTGGAGCGCCGACACTAATTTCTGACCTCACTCCGTGCACCTGCAGCGGCGCTTGTGGGAGTTGCTGGCCCACATTCACAAAGGGACTCGGGGCTAGAGGCGTTAAATGTTAAAAAGACCGCCGATGTATGGGGTCATTCTGTGGACGTTGCTAAGTCCATTATAAACATTGTAGCTCCTTCTTTAGCTGTAATATTTAACGATTGTATTGACCGTGGTGAGTTTCCTTATCTAATGAAAAATAGTAAAATAATACCATTGTTTAAATCGGGTAGTACATCAGACCCCCACTAGACCCATTTTAGTACTACGCACATTTAGTAAAAATTTTGAAAAACTAATTTTTGATTTTTTAATAAACATAAGTTATTGCATAATAAACAGTTCGGATTTACAAGGGGTCGTTCAACTACTGATGCCGGTGTTGAACTTTTAGGACACATTTATAATGCCTGGGAGGACAAATGCGATGCTTTGGGCATATTTTGCGATTTGTATAAGGCTTTCGATTGCGTTCTTCATGAAACATTAATCAGGAAACTACACCACTACGGAATCTGTAACGCCTCTTTGGATCTTCTTACTTCATATTTGAGTGATAGGATTCAGACAGTTTATGTTAATGGGAAAAGATCTCCCGGTTCCGTTGTAAGAATGGGGTTACCCCAGGGCTCAATTCTTGGTTCATTTTTATTTCTTATTTAGATAAATGACTTGCCTTACCTCTTAAAGGATAATCATGACATAGTATTGTTTGCAGATGACACTTCTCTTTTATTTAAACTCAAACGTCAGCAGATAGTTACGGACGAGGTTAATAGCGCCCTGGCAAAAATCGTTACTTGGTTTAATGTTAATAATCTACTCCTAAATGAGAAAAAAAACTAAATGTATTAAGTTTACGATACCCAATGTAAGACAAGTGGAAACTACTGTACAAATCAAGGATGAAGAGTTGAAACCGGAAAATAGCACTGTGTTCATAGGCATAACTTTGGATGCCAAGCTGCAGGGGGCCCGCATATAGACAAATTATCAAAAAAACTTAGCTCTGCAGCATTCGCCGTTAGAAAAATTCAGTCATTTAGTTTACTTTAGTTATTTCCACAGCGTGATGTCGTACGGTATGCTCTTGTGGGGTAGTGCCGCCGATATTCAGACAATATTTATTTTGCAAAAAAGGGCAATTCATTCAATTTATAAATTAAGTCGTAGATACTCCTTCAGAGAAAAATTTAAAGAGATTAATATTACTGTGCCCTCTCAGTTTATTTATGAAAACCTTTTGTACGCACATAAAAATATTAATTTGTTTAAAAAATACAGTGATATCCACAACATAATACGAGAAATAAGCACAAATTTGTTGTTCCTGCAACGAGGCTCAAGAAAATAGGGGGTACGTTTAGATGCCAATGTATACGTTTTTACAATAAACTTCCGACCCATATTCAAGCACCAAGCCTAAATAAATTCAAATCGTTTTTAAAACGGAAGTTATGCGTGTACGTTACCCCAGCAGGAAAGTGTCTCCTAGAGTTATATGAGTGGAACGTATAATGTGTGCCCTAACTGCTGTAAATGTGCCCCCACATAAAAAATGTGTGCCCCCTGTCGTTTTGGAAAAAAACGGAATAAACGATTCCTGCTGAGGTAACGTTTTTCTAGCAGGAAAATTCTAAACGAATGATTAGAGAGAGAAACATTATGCATGGCCTTGTAGCTTATAGTAGTGCCAAAGTGTGCCCCCAAAAATAAATTGTGTACCCCTTCAGGTTTTCGAGATATTGCATTTCCTGCTGGGGTAACGTTTTGCAGAATCGTATATCTCTAAAACCATTGCATGTGATATGATAAATGTTGACGGATTGTGGTCGAGTTTTGGAGTCTTGTGAATTCTTGTCATGATTTTTTTACATTGTAACTAGAAGTTATTAAGGGATCATACCTATGTCATCAACGTAGCACAAGAACACAGAAGAAGATAAATATTTTCACCATATATTTTTGACTAAGGGCACACTAGTTCCTTAACACCTACACATCTGGGATCGAGCTGGTTCCTTGTAATTTTGGCGTCAAAGTTATGGCACCATCTTTTTGAGTTTTATCAAGATAATTCAAAAACGCATGCATGACCAGTTTTGAAACTTTGTATGGTTATTAGTAGCGTCAAGGCGAACCCAATACAGTTTTCTGCGAGCATTATACCTTGTCTCATTTAGGCGCTGTGATGTTTTTTCGAGTTTTCATATAACCGTGATAACTTGGAAATTATAAATATTTTCTTAAATCTAATTGGGGCACTGAGGGGCACACATGGAGAGCTACGCGTGTATGTTTATTCTACAGGGGCACATACAATGGTTTTAGAGATATACGATTGTGCAAAACGTTACCCCAGCAGGAAATGCAATATCTCGAAAACCTGAAGGGGCACACAATTTATTTTTGGGGGCACTAGTCCGGTCAATTTAGACATTCGAAGTTACATAAAGTCCCAACAAGCTGAATTTCTGTGAAATTGTTCAAAACAATTATAAACAATGCCTAGAAGTTCCCCATCATTCCCCTGTAAGGAAAAATTTTTATTCAAGGTCAAAGGTAAAAAAAATGAGTTTTTCGCGATTTTCAGCAAAACGGTAAGTTTTATCATAAAAGTACCTCAGACAAAAATTGTAGATCATAAAATTATCTATAAAAAATGTATCAATACTTTTTTTCTTACGAGCCACCGTTTCTGAGATATAACGATTCAAAAAGTTATAAAAGTTGTTATCGTCATAATATGCACGTTTCCACGCCACCTATGAGGTAGTTTACTTAGCGCGTTTTTTTAACGTGGTTTCCCCAGTAGGCCTACTCCACGGGTCAGTTGTGATCCTGTTTAATAAAACTATTGCATAATAACGGAAATTTTCAAAGATTGGGAAAGATAAAAGCGATGTAAATTAAAAAAAAGTGTTGAAGTTTATTCGTCTTATTCGTAAGTTTCAAATTCTTGTTCTTCTTCTTGTTCTTCTTCTCCTGCTTCTTCTTCATCTTCATTTTGGATGCAAGTAAATTGCGTCAATAGCGATGTATCGCATGATACTTGGTCGGAGTCAAACGAATCCTCCATTGTTTGTGATTCAATATTAGAGCACGACCGGCCTTGACAATTTGTGCATGCCAAAGAACAAGACAGTCCGACTTTTTTGCAACCACATTTAGCACTGCATCCCTTTTTGTAGTTGCAAAAAATAGTGTTCAGCAGTTTTTCCGGCGCAGGTGGAAGTAAAGTTTGAACTGGTTCTAATATATTGTTGACCAACTTCCAACCCCAGTCTGTAGGGTCTAGCTGATAACCAAGCCACACTTGAACTTGGTAATATACTCGAAAAAGATGTTGGTGAGCAGCAACTGAGGTTGGAGGAAGACAAGCTAATTGAACTTGTTTTTTATTTTTAACGAAACATGGATATCGATGCTTATCTAAACAGGTAGTTTTTTTAGGAGCTCCCTACATAGAAAGAAGAAAGCGGATGCCGTTGGTAATAACTTCTTGTTGAGTTGAATTACTCTTTTTAAAAACTTCAGCACATTTAATTAAATCTTGTTTTTAAACATTTTGAAAACTGCTGTTTTAGGTCCTGTAAAATGCAGATGTCGTATCACAGCCAGTTATTGCGTGTAAAAATAGTACATGATCTTGACACTTTACAAAAGTAAATAAACTTTTTGATGAATATATATCTGATTGATGCTGAGCTTTTCCTGGTTTTAAGAAAAAAATGGTTTTTTCAGTTGGCGTTCGAGCAGTGAGTAATACAAGTAAGTCAACATCTTCACCAACAACAATAGTTGTATTTGTCAAACATTTAATATATAATATATATATATATATAATATATAAAATATAACAACTCTAGATGTATATACGTGGCGTACTCATGCATATTATGACGATAACAACATTTATAACTTTTTGAATCGTTATATCTCAGAAACGGTGGCTCGTAAGAAAAAAAGTATTGATACATTTTTTATAGATAATTTTATGATCTACAATTTTTGTCTGAGGTACTTTTATGATAAAACTTACCGTTTTGCTGAAAATCGCGAAAAACTCATTTATTTGACCTTTGACCTTGAATAAATTTTTTTCCTTACAGGGGAATGATGGGTAACTTCTAGACATTGTTTATAATTATATTTTGAACAATTTCACTGAAATTCAGCTTGTTGGGACTTTATGTAACTTCACTCTCATTTTTTGGTCTAAATTGACCGGACTACACACTTTGGCACTACTATAAGCTACAAGGCCATGCACAATGTTTCTCTCTCTGATCATTCGTTTAGAATTTTCCTGCTAGAAAAACGTTACCCCAGCAGGAATCGTTTTTTCCGTTTTTTTCCAAAACGACAGCACACATTTTTTATGTGGGGCCACATTTACAGCAATTAGGGCACACATTATACGTTCCACTCATATAACTCTAAGAGACACTTTCCTGCTGGGGTAACGTACACAAGTTATGCCTGAAAGCCTACTATCATGTTAATCACTATCTCGAAGATAAAAAAGGCTTGGGATTAAGCTGCTCTAATGAAATTTACTCTGTGAATGTCGAAATTTCGGACTTCGCTTAATTGATTACTTCCTTTTATACACTTTGACATTGAATGATTTTTCATTTTCCAACACGTGGGCGGGAATGAAAAATGCCACAGATAACTATACTTAGTCCTTATTGGTTCATTGCCTATAGTCGGAGGTGAATGTTTTTTTTATTTCGGCAAAGTAATAATGCGTCTTTACGGCGTAAATATTTTTTGAATATTCAGATTGTGTTTATAAATGGAATATCATAGATAAACATGATTATTTAATACTAATATTTACTTTTATAAACAAAACTACAAAAAAACACAATTTTTTACATTAGGTTGTTTAACGGCTTCATACCTTTGCTTCTCCTTCAACCTGTCGAAAGCAAAGCGCGGAAAAAAAGAAAAGAAAATCATAGTTTTCTAATAATTAATGACAAAAATATTATTTTTTCTTTTATTTAATTTCTTCAAAAGTGTATTTAAAAACGTCGTTTGTTACACGTGGACGTTTGTTATTGCAGTTCTCGGCTCAAAAACACCCTCGCCTGCGGCTCGGGAGTTAATTCCGCCTCGGATGCAATAACAAACTTTCTCCACTTGTATCAAAATGTACTATTGTAAAAACCTACTTGCACACAAAATCTTCATTTCATTTCGTCATTTACTGTAATGCATATTATTGACCTTTATGTACCTACTAATTGTCGCACTTATTATAATTTTAGTCTTTAGGATTTATAAATTATAATACAATCATTATTTTACATTCTAGTGGCGTAGCATTTTTCTCTGTAGACACAAAGTAAACGTGACCTGGATTTTTGTGTTATGCTTCATTGCAAAAATAATAGAATATTGCAGAAAAGTTAGCTAAACTTTTTTTTCGTACATTGAATAGAACCATAATAATTATGTACCTAGCATATTTGTAGATAAGTTATTTAGTAGTTATTTGTTTAAGGAATCTTAGATAATATTTAGGTTTATGTGAGTTATCTGAGATACAGATTTATTCCTAGTTCAGGTAGAATCCAATTATTGTATACTTACCTATAGATTTTAAGGCCATATTGTAATATTTTTGTATTTCAATAAACAATTTCAATTAGGCCTTTGTTCAAACTGTCTACATTTTCTTCGAAATCGTATCAGTGGTTAGCCAAAAGAATGAGACCCCTACTGAGCTCCGTTTAAGAGAACTGCGTGGCCGCGCGGTTCTCCATGTGCGGACCGCGCGGCCATAGTATTTAAGTGCTGTTGGTCGTGAAATCCAAACATTGGGGCTTTATTCATACTGTCTACATTTTCTTCGAAAAATCGTATCAGTGGTTAGCAAAAAGAATGCGACCTCTACCACAGCTCTACAAAGCTCCGTAGAAAACTGCGTGGAACAACATGTGTGTATAGAAAATATCTAATCGAATATGTGGCTTGCTTTCTATAAGAGAGAGAGACAGACAGAGAAACATGCGCACGCCGCACGGCTTACAATAGCTTACTATAGCAAAAAGTGTCGTTACAACGTTTCGTCTTAATTTTTTCCGTCTAGCCCCCTTTCGCAACGCGCGATAAGGAACTTCGTTCCAATAACTCGCCCCTTTATTGTTGAATATTTCACAAAAAACAATATTACTTGGTCTCAACCAATTTATAATCTGAGATGGCGGTATGTGGACAACGACACACGTCTGTCCCTGATTACTGTTTGCGCTGCTATGTGTCCTTCAAACCCACGGTCGCCGTTATTACTATTCCGTTAAGGTGGATGCTCCAGGGTAGCCCGCGAAATTTATTTTTCTTACGTTTTTTGCAATTTGCAGGTCAGTGTCAGGTTGTATGTTGATTAAAATTTGATTCGCAGCTGTAACGCGTATCTATACATATAATAAAATCGTTGAGACCAAAAAATCTGTACAATGAAGATTTAAAAAAAAACCAGCCAGGGTGACTTAAAATAAGTAACTGAACATGTTAAAACCATTTAATTTTTTTTTGTTTGTTTGTTTGTTTGACCGCGCATCACGTAAAAACTGCTGAAACGATTTTGTTGAAATGTTCACAAATCTGTTTAAATACATTCAGAATAACATTTAGGCAATTAAAATTTTGAAAATTTTTGGAAAAGGGGGGTGAAAAGGGGGGGTAACGTTTGTATGAAAAAAAAATTAGATTGTTCTAGAATCATGAAACTCAGAATAAATAGTTATTAATAAAAATAAAGAAATACCTGTTTTAGCATTTTTTTTAATCTCATCCAGAGACGCAAAAAAGAGGGTTTTGTGTTTAAAATTAATAAATAAACTTCATACACCTATATTATAAAAACCAATGAAGTAACCTTTTAAAGTTGCTACATTTACTTCATATCTTATACAGGTTAATATAATTTCTCAGTTTTCTTGAGATTTGATCTTTGAGGTGAATACGCATAAAATAGCAGAACTCAAGAAAATCAGCTTTCCTCGGTATAAATAGTTGGTACGATTACCGCTCTGTTAACTACGGAGTTGCAGGTTCAAACCCCCCCAACATTATTTTCACTTTTTGTGATTTGTTTTTTTATGTTGTGAGATTTCATAGATTTCTTTTTGTATTTAAATTGTTTGCATTTCCATATTTCTTATTTTTTTTCGTGGTGAAATATGTTTTTCCATAAAGTAATAGAGAAGTATAGAAGAAGAATAGAATCATGCTGCGCCGACCCCAAATAAATTGGGATTAGGGCAGGAGTATGATGATTTCTCCAAAAAGTAGTTTAGCGAACATCAGAAGCCTGATAAATTCACGTGGTGTTGCCGTGAAAGAACTGTGCTGTGCTATTTGCAATAATTAATAATCCATACGCAGTTTACGTAGATTATATTTACAGCTATATTGTTATTGGCCTCATTTCATGCACCTTGGTGAGAATTTAAGACCTGCCTGGACTGTAATCGAAGGTCTAACGATGGAGATGGAAGGCAGTTGAAGGTCATCAAGAGTTTACAGCATCTATATCGTGTTTGGGCTCATTTTATGCACCTTGATGAGAACTTTCGACCTAGCTGGAGTATGACTGTCATCAAGTGTCTAAAGATGATAACGTAAGGCTGAGGAGGCTGGCGAGGGAGGCCCTTATTTAGAAAAACAGAATATTTTAGCGATGAATGCAAATATTTCAGAGAAATTAAATTGTTACCTACTTGATTCTATAGAAGTATTATATTATCTGCGACTATACCTAATATTATAAAGCTGAAGTGTTTGTTTGGTTGGTTGAACACGCTAATTTTGGGAACTACTGGTTCGAGTTGAAAGTATCTATTAGTATTGGATAGCCCATTTATCGGAGAAGGCAACAACGAACAACAACATTACAACGTTTATATAACATCACGCTACAATCAATAGGAGCAGAGCATCAATGAAAAATGTTGCAAAAAAAGGAAAAAGATATTCCTTTTGAGATCTTTCGTTGCGTGCGCTGCGTAAACGGCTAAAGTTACGCAACAATCGTGTATGACGGAATTTTTCCTCTTAAAAAGTTCTATAAAAAATCTGCGATAGCATTATTATGTCTATCTAGACAAGAAAGTAATAGAACTAATTGTCTAGATAGACATAATAATGCTTTCGCGATGATGGAGAGATGATGATGATGAGATGGTTAGAGAGAGTGTGACACCGTTAAAAGATTTTAAGGGTGTCTCACACTCTCTCTAACCATCTCTCTGTCTCTATATCGCAGACGAAGTTGCGCGGGTCAGCTAGTGTAGTAATAGAATTATAATCATCAAAATCATCAATACAACCGTCCAAGCTCATAAAGGTGCAAGAATTTACTTTTTCAAGGTCAAAGTCATTCCTACACCTTTATGCGCTTGGAGGGTTGTATTGATGATTATAATTCTGTAACTACATACGTCTAACAGCCGCGATTGATAGTTTAATCAACATACAACCTGACACTGACCTGCAAATTGCCAAAAACGTAAGAAAATTTAAATTTCGCGGGCCACCCTGGCGCATTCACCGTAAGTTTAAAACTTACAAAAAGACATGCAGTCGGCGTGTCCGTTTCGACTGCTCGGCCAGTGTCGTAGAAGAAAAACGACTACGTCAACATTACGAAGGAATTTGTAAAACACTAACAATGAAAGTCGCAAATTCGTTAATCCAATATTCAGAAAGTTATAAAGGTTTAACCATGGCCGCGCGGTCCGCATGGAGAAGCGCGGCCATGCAGTTCTCTTAAACGGAGCTTCGTAGAAGTCCCATTCTTTTTGCTAACCACTGATACGATTTCGAAGAAAATGTTGACAGTATGAATAAAGCCCTAATGTTTGGATTTCACGACCTACAGCACTCGTCAATCGGACATTTCCAAAAGCGTCGTTTTTATATCACAATACGTAGGTAAGTAGTAGGTATCTAATATCATAATGAGGGAATAACTATGGTTAATTGGATGGAGAAGTACTCATGCGAAAATATTAACACCGTATTCGTATACTTACTTAAATACAAATTTTAACATTTTGCTAAAGAAAACACTTTTTTAATCAAACACTCATAAAAATTACTGTAAATTAACAATTATGCAACGTCATAAGATTTGTATACAATGATTTAGTTTTATTTAGGTACCTACCTTCTTGATCATCACGGGATTGACACTCTTTTGTATTTTTGACAAATTTTAATACTTATATTAATAGGTATAGGTGTCGGTATCCGAGTTGAAGAGAAAGGCGTATGTCTGTCTTTGGCATAACGAAAGCGAGCGAGATAGACATACGACTTTCCAAATTGAAATCGAATCGAAGCGTTTGTGAATAGCTATGCTGAATGCTTTCGCATCGATACTTGTTGCGATACTGTGTGCAATATCGTTATCACTGACTTCAGCTTTGGTCATTACAATATTACTTGTCGAAGTTTTTAAGTTCTAGAGAAAAATTCCCAAAATTTCGCAGTTTATCGCGTGGTGCGCAGCGAGCACAAGTTTTTCGAAGTTGCAAAATGTTTTTTTGGGAAATGTTGATTTTGCAGGTAGTTACGGCAACACCAGTTCTACGCCGAAGAGCCGTGGCGGTGGGGGCGCGGGGAGCGGAGCCGGGGGCGCGGGGGGCGGAGCCGGGGGCGCGGGGGGCGGAGGCGGGGGCGCGGGCGGATTCAGCAACGTTTACGACAAGGCACGGCGACGCAACGAGGCGTGTTTCGGCGACCTGGCCGACGCCGAGCTCGACAACGACTTCGACTTCGAGGGCAACCTCGCGTTGTTCAACAAGCGCGCGCTGTGGGAGGAGCTGCGCCACGCGCACAAACCCGACGTAGTGCGCCAGGCCGACGACCTCGGCAAGTTCCGCCACGACGAGAACGTACTGGGCGCGCCGCCCGCGCCGCGGCCCTCCATCCTCGTGCCGGCCGAGCTGCGCGCCGGCGTGGACTACGTGACCGACGAGGGCCTGGTCGTGCCCGGCGTGAGCCGCGGCCTGCGCGCGCGCGTCTGGGCCGCCCTGGAGCGGCGCGGCCTGCGCGGCCAGGCGCACACGCTGCTGGCGCGCGCCGCCGCCGACGTGGCGCTGCGCCTGGTGGGCGGCGGCCGGCGCCTGGACCCGCGCAACGCGCACCAGCGCCCCACCGTGGTGGCGCTGGCGGGCCCGCACGCGGCGGGCGCGGCCGGGCTGCAGGCCGCGCGCCTGCTGGCCTCGCACGGCGCCCGCGCGGCCGCGCTGCTGGCGGGCCCCGCCCCGCGCGAGCCGGCGCCGGCCCTGGCGCGCGAGCTGGCGGCGCTGGCGCCGGGCGGCGTGGCGCTGGCGCCCGACCTGGCGGCGCTGCCGAGCCCGGACCTGGTGCTGCTGGCGCTGTACGACCCGGTGCTGGACGACCCGCAGGACCGCTACCAGTCAGTACACTGTTTACACGTTATTAAACTACTACTTTTTTTACTCGTTACGTTGAAAATACAACATAGCGTCCCGTTTAAACTGGGTAAAATATATACCAGATAGAGGAGAGAGCATTCGAGGAGAATGTCAGGTGAGGCGTAGGCTGTATTGAGAAAGCTCTGGCTTTGTAGCCGACGGCACCAGCTCAAGGTCAGGTTTAAAATGATGAATAATTGAGTGGCCCTGAGCTGTTCGTACATGTAGTGTGGTGTGTGCAGGGCGGCGCTGGCGTGGGCCATGCGCGGGCGCGGCTGCGTGGTGTGCATGGAGGCGCCGGGCGCGGGCTGGGCGGGCGCGGCGTGCCGGGCCGCGGTGCTGGGCGGCCTGCCGGGCCCGCGCGCGCCGGCGCTGGGCGTGCTGTACCTGGCGGACGTGTGCGTGCCGCCCGGTGTGTTCGCGGAGCTGCAGGTGTCGTACCGGCCTCCCTTCGGCGCCTGCTCCGTGCTGGCGCTGCACCCGGCCACGGACGCCGACTGACCCGCCCGACCCGCCTGACCCGCCCGACCCGCCCGACCCGCCGCTCGCCACCCCGACACCGCGCTGTTAGTGTGTCCTACGGCTGTGAGTGCGCTACGGGACTGACCGACGGAACGTTTTAAACACAATTAATATTCTCTCCCTCGTTGAACTTGTTGTTGATTGTAGATGGCGCGTCCATAGCTTAGACCCAATCTGACCAATGAGGTCAAACTATTTTGAGATATAAAATTACATTGACAGATTTTCAACCAATGACGATGTTTGGTTCGTGCGATGCTAGCGCCATTAGTTCCACTAGTTGCCCACCCCATTTGATTAAATTTTTAAATTAATTAAAAGGACGAAAACGTCAATCACGACGTTTGATACAGACGCTTGTCACTTACGGACACTAAACTTGGGCTAATCTTGGCTATGCTATATATTGGCGACGCCAAGATGGTTGTTAGCTCCTGTGGATGTTGAGCCGGTCGCGTTGTCACACCCGCTGCTGCTGCTGAACGACGAATGTTCATAAATAATAGTAAGCTTGTATGTTGATAAGTAATCGTATTGTGATACATCGTGACATCGATGTCATGATGTATTGTGATACATCGTGACATCGATGTCATGATGTATTGTGATACATCGTGACATTGATGGGTCGCCGGACTCGCCGGCCTTAAACCTGACAGTGATGACCGCTTCAATGTGATTGAAAGTGAACATAAACAAATACATATTATTAGTGATTACTTACATGTGTAACGGTGCGGTGGACGGTTTATTGAATGACAGTCATTTGTAAAATCAATATATTTTCTTCTGTTATAATAATTATACATTTCTTTGTTACTAGTATTACAATTGTGAAATGATATTCGAAAACGGGATATTGAGTGTATAGTGGACCATACTGCAACCAAACAGAGGCTTGAAGAGTTTTTGTGCTGTGTGTACAAGTACATTGTCATGTGCATTTCCTGTCAGCACGTACGGTCAAACGCACGTTAGCCCTTTCTGTTGTATAGTCATTTATAAGCACTGTCTATGTGTAATGGTTGTCAAGGACGTGCGGTTGACAGTACTTGTCTTCGGCGCCGGCCCGTGTAGCGACCGATCGTGAACAAGGGCCCTTATTATTATTTACATTAGTACATTACACTTGTTACTGTTTACTACATTGATGAGAGAGATGTCTTTCATGCTACTCTATGTTATTTAATTCAGTGACTTGGCATTTGAGGCAGTGCACAATATACAACTGCTACAAAGACTTGGAAGCCAATTATATTTTAAGTGAAAAGCACATTATGAGTGTCGTGTCGCTTGCAGGGCACGAACTTGCTTGTCACGTATATGTGACAATGCCGGTAAAAAGGTTAATATAATAACATAAACAATGGTAATGCTCAATTAAAAGGTTGTGAAACATCAAGTAATTTTTTTTATGCACGGTGTTTTGTAGAACAAGTGCGGTATTTTAGAACAAGAATTCATCGATCTTGTCACTTCATATGTGGGGTGGATTTGTCGTTGGTTCCAGTTGCGCCGCGCCAACCTGGTGTTTCTGGCAACCTTACACACTAAATTTACTTTAGATGTTGCATCACTGACCAAATCACAGTGATGTTTATTTTCTTTGAAATAAGGTTGCTGTTCGTTAACTAAAATTAACAGTAATGTATGATAGTATTGCCTTAAACTATCAAGTTGCTGGAGAACAGTAATATTAAAGGCCTGAATTTATAATCAATTAGGTACTGAAGACTGACAAGGCATCATGACTTGCGCTATGAATTGTCCTATGACCACTGCGAGGTTGTTCTAGATATTGTATAAACTGAACGACTACGTAAAGAGCAACAATTTGTTTTGTGACTGGAAGCCGTGACACCTGTAAATAGAATGACACGCCCCCCCCACCTCGCCTCGCTCATGCCTAGTTCACGGCGTTACTTGTAAATGCAACGTCGCAGTAGAGAGTAGTCCCACAGGACGCTGACTGACGATGGACTGGACTGGACGGTGACTTACAATTTTATATTAGAGTGATTTAATTTTATAAATTGCATTTAAATAAATTTAAATAAAATTGTTAGTTGCATACTGTGTATTATTATTTAGTTATTTGTGCCTCGGTTGTAGCATCAGTTTAGCGGTTAGGTTATGAACTTAATATTAGTGAAGTGTCGGAAGTTGAAGACAAAAATATGTAATGTTCAACCCTTTCAGAATCGAAATTTGGTCAGATACGACTAATCTCAAGTATAACTACTACAGCAGAGTAGTCGAACGGGTTGACGCGTGTTCAAGTACGCTAATGCCAAAACCTCAGATGTATAGGTCGCTCGGGAGTCCCGCCTTGAGTCTTTTACATAATATGTAGCAATGAAGACTGCCTCGTTGCTCCAGTGATGCTGGCTTCTATTCCCAGGTTTTCTGTTTTTTTTTTGGACAAAGTGTTATTAGGAATTTCTTAGTAGCAGCCATGGAGTATAGATTTGTGCCCGTTTGATGGCAATAGGCTCGAATTGCCTCCTTTTACATGGGACATAACATAACTAACAAAATAAACAAAGATTTGTGCCCGTTTGATGGCAATAGGCTCGAATTGCCTCCTTTTACATGGGACATAACATAACTAACAAAATAAACAAATGTCGTTATTATAAAATAAGAAGTTGTAAGTCCACCGATTTATTTTGAAAAAAAATAGTTCCTTAAAAAGCACATCATACTTATTAGGACAACAGAACATGATTATGTTATGGCTTAACACAACAACACTATCGCATCTACGATTCATACTTATATACAAAGTGGCGCGTCACTGTACACACATGTGACGTCACCGCCGGCAGTCGGGACGCGCTGTGACGTCACCGCCGGCAGTCGGGACGCGCCGACTGCGAGGCGCGTTGTGACGTCCGATATATTACAACAATAACAATAAATTCATAAACTATTGTACGGAAGACTCGCGTTACAGACAGAGACGATCGCGGAACATGTTGGAACAGTTCGCGCTCATTACTATTTACATTGATTAGCATTCCACTCTGGTAACAGTTACACCGGTACGTACACTAGCGACTGAACACTCATGGCAGATTGTTCACAAGCAGAACTATGGCTGTAACGCTGCTACAACTATTAATTCCTTGGCTCATTACAATCATAGGTGAACAGTTGTAGTGGGAACCTGGCAACAGCCTTCACATCGTTACTGAGGATGTGCCTACTCCCTTACAACTGACTTCTAGGAATATGCGACCAACGAGGACGGCTTGCCAAATTATACCTACTACAATATTACAATTTTTGAGAAAAATATTCATTTAAAGGGTATCTTTTTAATAAACTCGTTAAAAAATATTTTGAATATAAAATATTGTGTACACTTTGTGTGCAAACAGTCTTTGGTCGTAGAGATGGCGCTAGCCGTTGAATTGATATCTCTCATCACATTTATACGACATCTAGTGTTAACACTGTCGTACGAGGCGGCAGTGGCGAGTCACACGCTCTGTGCAATACACAGGGAGACACCGATATAAATCGCTATCCTACGGGATACAAATGATACAGACTAGGTAAACTGGTGTAAAAAAATATCTAAAAGTCTTTATAAAAATGATCTTCGGAAATGTACAAAATAGAAGCTCCTGTGAAGAGCTCACATGATTCTGATTGTTTGTGACCAGCAGCGACTCGACACGAACCTGCGTCCGGATGCGCTACACACTAACTACACACGGAGATACGCACACACACAGTCACGACGGTGTCCTCAGCATGCGAGTACACCACATTAACATTAACCTTACCGATAAACATTCCCACGTAATAAAACTTACAACAAAACTAATCAGTAGGTCGCGTCGGGCGGCGGGCAACCAGGCCGGCTGCCGCTACCTAATACTAACGAAATACTTAACTACTCGACACCGATCGCGACGTCAGACAGTTCCTCGGCCGACGCGGAGTGTTTCAAATGATTCACAATCGACAACATCGTGAAGATTCGTACGAGAAGTGTTCCCCGCGTTGTCGCTACAGTTCGTGCTCGCGCTCGGGCGGCGCGCGGGTCGAGGTCGGCGCGCCGTTGGCGACGGGCGGGTCGCGCTTGGCGGGCGGGGCGAGCGGGGCGAGCGGGTCGCGCGGGGCGAGCGGGTCGCGCGGGGCGAGCGGGTCGCGCGGGGCGAGCGGGTCCGGCGGGTCGCGCTCCCGCTTGGTGGCGCGGCGGATGAGTGCGCGCGTGTGGTCGCGCAGGCGCAGCAGCTCGTCCTGGATGCGGTCGGTGATGGCCTTGCGCGTCTCTTCCTCGCTGGCGTTCGCGCTCCGCAACCTGCGCGAAGAACCTCAAGTCACCCGATTGATTTTATATGTCGGTATTTATACAGATTAGCTTCGTAAAGAGTTGGGCCACGTCGACAGCGAATACGGGTCTCGCATAGTGCAGATCAGATTTAGCCGCATAGAGGCCAAGAGAAGCATCACTCGAGGTGAGTACTGGTGAGGCTCCACAGTCGCCCTGAGGCTCGCCCGCCTGGGGGACACGTAGCTGCAGCGACACGGCCTGCATGGAAAATATTAGTATCAGATCTGAAAAAGTGAAAGTGAATCGGTTCGAATGACTCACTTGTCGAGCAGGTGGTGTATCTGGATGGGCTCGCCCACGTTGAGGAACACGTGCTTGCGGAACTTGAGCAGGTAGGGCTCCGTGTTGGGCAGCACCTGGTCCAGGCCCTCGTGCCACACCGGCACGATGAGCGGCGCGGGCCCGCAGTCCGCCACCAGGCGCCCCACGCCCCACTTGAAGCGGATGTGCTCCTGGTTCACGTTGACGCGGCCCTCCGGGAAGATGTGCACCCACTCGCCGCGCGACAGCCGCTCCACGCAGAAGTCCATCGCGGGCTGCGGACACACACACGTCTCACGACCGCTCCATAGTGCGCACGAGTACTTAGTAAATATGTTAAGACGGAAACGAAAGCAAGCCCGTTGGGGTAGACGTATTCTTGAAGTACGTATGGACCGCGAATCGGCAAGCGTAAGGTTCTGCCCTCAGGCTAGGTGTAGCGACAATCTTCTCAGGAACTGGATGAAAATCGAACTGGATGGCGTACATTTGGAGAGGCGTATGTCCAGCAGTGGACTGCTGTAAGCTCATGATGGAATGAAAGTGTGAGTGTCGGTAGGATGGGTGTCGGTCCGTCGCCGTCGTCGTGTAGTATCGTGTAGTGGTGTACTCGCCTGGTAGACGCCGGCGCCGCGCACGACGGGCACGCACTTGCCGAGCGCGAAGAAGCACGAGTGCAGCGCCGACGTGAAGCAGATGTCGTGCGCCGCCAGCGACCAGCGCATGCGCGCGCGTGACGTCAGCGTGCCCATGCTCAGCACGCCTGCCAACACAGCAGTGCGCCCACACACATGTTACATTCATACTTCATATTTTAATGTAGGTGTTCGTTTTCGCCCGCTTGGTGGTCCAAAATTATCCCATGTGATTGAATTACCGGGATAAAAAGTATTTAAGTCCTAATCCGGTTCATGTTATACCAGTGTTCAAAATTTTATCGAAATCCGTTCAGCCATGAGGAAGTAACAGACAGGGTTACGATGCCTCGTGTCGTACCTAACCAGACTGCGATGCTTCTATGAATGTGTGCGTTACCCTGGCAAAATGTTGTGCATATGAGGGGTGAGACTATAACAAATAATTATTGTATCATGAGGAGCAATTTGTTTACTAATAGCAAAATTTGTGTGAATTGTAGTTATAAGTTATTCGGGAAAAAGACATTTTGCTGGAGTAACGTTTGAAACGTTATCCTGGCAAAATCGATTTTCAATAATTCGTTCAGCTCGGAACCAATAGCTTTTGTTGCGTAGTAAATGTTTGTAAATAGAAAATTTTGTGTGTGATATGGTTCTTGAGTGATTTAAAATTTTGTCGCGGTAACATTTTGGAATTTCCCAGATCTCGAAAACGGCTCAACGCAGAAGATTGAAAAAAATACCAATAAGAGACCTTAATTTGTTTAAATTTGTCTATACATTAGTTTTTGATTTGGTTGTCGTAAACCAATGGAATTAAATGGTTTCAAATCAGATAAAAACGGATTTGCAACTAAACCAAAACACTTATAACCAAATAAACAGCTGTAAAAAATACCCATGGTAGACGCTTATAACGTCAAAAACATTAAGGCGACTACAGGAGCTAAATTAGCAACTCTTTGTGGTGGTTCAAACTTCGTTTGAAATACTATTAGAATAAAGTTCTAATCAGCTTGCACTACAAAGAAGTTGTTACGTCAGTCACTGCGGGCCGAATAGTGCGAAACGTGTGTGGTTTTTTGCGATTTACAAAAAATCTATTGATTGGACAAAAAATAAAATAAAAATATAAAACACTATCATGCTAATATGTTGCTTGTAGAATTATTTGCCTAATATTTTTTTTTTGTTGTTTCGTCCATATAACACGCAGCGTGTTGTCAGCGATGTTGTTACCGGCTAAGTTTTGCATGCGGCGTAGTAGTTGCGAAGGCTTCAAATCTCCTAGTTCCACGTTGGACAGTAGCCGTTCGAGTTTAGTGTGGTCGCTCTCGTCGTAGGTTTGGATGAGCCTCATCTTCATGGTGGCGTATCTGTTGTTTTCTGTTGTATTTCTGGTATCGAACATGTCTTGAATTTCGTCTAGATCTTGTAGTTCGGGTTGGCGGATGAGCAGTTCTGAGTTCCTTGTCGCTTAGTTTTCCAGCAGACACGATCGCTTCAAATTGCATGAACCAAAGCTTGATTCTGTTTCTCCATAGAGGTGGTATCCGTTAGTTGTACGAGACGGCTGACAGTTCGTGCGAAGCTTTTTGCGGCGATGATGTTTCGCTTCCATCGTTCGTTTTCGGAGTACTCGGGTTCATTCTTGCTTCTTGCGAGTTTCTTCAGTCGGGGTCACCACTGTTGGATACACAGGGTATGAAATGAGACTCGTGGTGAGGTTAAATAATGGAATTAATGTATTTCAAAAAAATAGTCCCTTATGTACAAAATCTTCTAATAAAAATCAATGCGTAGTGGGTACAAATAAAAAGTTAGTTTGAACACATTATTGTCGAAATACCCTACGTGCTGTATTATATCTGTGAGGAGGAAAATTCCGCTACATCGTTAAAAGAAATTTTTAGAGATAAGTTCGTGTTTTTTTATGGAGTAAAATTTGTTGTATTATGTTTTCAAAACTATATCATACTAGCATATATCCTGAAGAATATCATATATATTTCGGGTTTTGTTTATTGCAGTGAATCATATGCCTTTTTTGCATTATAAAACTCGCGTTTAGGTCCTGTAGTCCCCTTAAATGTTGTATCTTTACACGTTATGAAGAAAAAAAACAAATTTGATTAATTTTAGACTGGTCGTACTTTAGCGATGAAATACGCGGTTCCCAAAACTTGGCATACTTACATTAAACAAATTCAAATGACTCATGAACATTAATTCCTGGAGGTCTAAAATCGCCGCTTTAGCAGAATCATAAATGTATCACGTTAAAAAATTCTTTAAAATTCTTAAAATGGACTTTACGGTTATGATCTTAAAGTACTTACATAACTATTAAGAATTGAATTTTTTTAACGTGATTCATATTACGATTCTGATGAAGCGGTCATTTTAGACCCCCTGGTAATTTCAGCTTTCAATTACGGCTGTAATGAAAGTTATATCAAAATCAAGAATATGTCAGAAATTCTATAATAAGCCGACCAAATTAAAAAGGTCACGTAAAAGCGGCCGCGGGCGGTACGAGTAGGTAAGTACTCAACTTATCTATGATTTTTTTCTAAAAATGTTAATGCTAAGGCAAATATATATATATAATTTGTATGAGCCTGATTTTTAAATAAAAATAATCAATCATGACCATTTTACTATTTTTACTAACCTGACAAGCAAACTTTAACCTTTTCACCGCCAACGTACACAGAACGCGATGCCTCGCCAGGCGCCAAGCTATAATGTAGGTAGTAAACAGTAGTGATGGGGTATCGTCATATCGATGAATGAGATTTATATACGCGTTAAATTTTAATTAAGTACTTATCATTTTACGGATATAAAACTAAACTGATTAAATATTTCCATATTTGTTTTATTTCCCAGCATCTAGTAAGAAAAAAACAGTATAAATTCTTAGTATCAAAGAAACAAATACGTAACTCATTTAGAGCTTTACGACGACATTTATAAAAAAAAATATTTTTTTTTATTCAGTTCGCATAACAAGGTACAATATTAAAACTAGTAATAAGAGAAAAAAACAATAATCCTTAAACGCTAGATTTTTACAAATTCCCTGGACTCCACACTAGGATACCCTGTGTCGTGGGGTCCAGTCTCTTCCCAAGTAAGGGTAACACGTTAGCTTTAACTGAACTAATTACAAATTGAATAGAAAAAGTTTTGGTAAATTATGATTATTAAATTAACAAATTAAAAACTATTATAATTTAAATCAATATTATTAAAACGAAAAATGTAAGGACAAGATGTTTGATGTTTTTGGAAGTGTGTGTGTGTGTCCGTGTGTGGGTGAAGTGTGGTGGTTGTTTGGATATGTATGGCGGATATGAGTGGGTGTGGTGTGTATGGTGGGTGAGTACGTGTGCATGGTTGTGATTCTCTTTTTTTTGTTACAATATTACGACTGTATAGCCAAAAGGTGTTCTGTTTGGTCATAGTTTTTGGGATGCAGCCATTTAAATATAACATTTTTACAAGAGCTGTACGTTAGGGTGAGTACCTATAGTTTTATTGTAAGAGTGGAATTTGAGAGGTAGGGCCCAAGAAATGCAAAAGATCGGCGTGCAAAACATGAGTGTACTCTTGGTCGATACCGATTTTGATTAATGTTCTGGATGAGTGAATGGCCAACTCTCTAGCATGCCTATGGAAACGCAGCAATGTGGAAACGACAAACAACTGCCTCACACGAAGTACGCTACACTCTGAGTACAAAGCATCAGTAGAGTAACGCCACGCTTTCTTGTAAGCTATTTTTAAAATAGCTCGTTGAGCTCGTTCCAGCCGTAACAAGAGGGTTTTATTTGTTGCTCCCCAGACCGATACACAGTAACCTAATATTGACTGGCACAAGGTTAAGTACACAATGCGAATCAGCTCGGGTTTTGCGATGGACTTTAGTTTTTTTAAATGTGCGAGAGTTTTTTAGTACGTTTCACAAGTGCATCAATTTGACCTTTCCATGTTCATCATGTCATCATGTCTTTTCATGTTCATCGATTAGGATTCCTAGGTATTTTATACAAGGAACCTGTTCAATTGGCGAGCAGAGACATCTTTCGCTACTGTCACTGCCACAAGTGTGAAGTTTAACTTGTAGCTCTTTGTCAGGTGCAGACCGGGCAGAAATGCTAAAGCACACTGACTTCGTTTTTCCGACGTTTAAGGTTAATAAATTGTCTTGCAGCCAGGTAGCAACCTTTTTGAGCCCCTCCTGGACTACAAAAATGACATCGCTCCATGTTTTCTCATGGAAAATTATTGCGGTATCATCCGCGAATGTAAAAATGCTAGCATTACAGAGTTCGAGAGAGCATAGGTCGTTTATGTAGATCAGGAATAATGTCAGGCCCAAAACACTGCCTTGCGGTACACCGTAATCGACATATGCAAAGTCACTGACATGTTCACCAATGCGAACCCGCTGTTTTCGTTCTCCTAGATGAGACCTAAACCAGTCCAAAGCCAAGCCCCTTATACCAAGACCCTCAAGTTTTTTTAGCAGTATTGGCCGGGAAACTATCAAACGCATTGGCTAGATCCAGGAAGACGCCGATACACTTTTGTCCTTTGTCCACTTTGCCAACGACAGAGTCAACAAGTTGGGTAACGGCGTCCTCCGTAGATCTGCCAGCACGAAATCCGAACTGATATTCTGCCAATAAACTATTGTGTTCTAGATCAGTCTAACATTTACTACCTTTTCAATTACCTTTGACAGGGCGCTCAGAAGGGAAATAGGCCTATAGTTAGCTGGTTGACAGGAATCACCCGCTTTCAGGATCGGTAGCACGTTGGCTATCTTCAAGTCTTCAGGCACCACGCCGGAGGATATACTTAAGTTGCAAATGTGTGTTATAGGACTGGCTATGACATGTTTAGTCTGTTTTAACATATCATTACTAATGTTATCGTGTCCAACCGCTGTGCTTGATTTTAAGGTACTAATTAATTCCATTATCTCAATTTCATCTGTCGGTGTCAGAAATAAAGAGGCTGGTGAGACGTTTTCAGAGTGGCTTGTCTTATTTGCTAATTCAATTTCAGTTTGTCCCGACCTTTTAAGCATTTCGCTAGCCAACTGATCTCCAATAGAGCTGAAGTATTCATTAACTACATTCAATGACTCTATACAATTTAGTTTAATAGTAAGTAAGTCTTCGTTTTTATTATCACCCTTTTTGATGTTGCAAATGGTTTTTATCGTCTCCCACGTCTTTTTAATGTTTTTATTTTTTATTTTTTTGTGATTAGATTTTGTTCGTATTGTGTTTTTTGATTATGCAATATATTAATACAATGATTTCTATATAATCTATATTGTTCCTGTAGATTGGTGTCATTAGGATTTTTTTGGCTTTACTGTGCAAATCATCGCGGCGTCTAATGCATTCTAAAAGACTAGGTGTAATCCATTTCTTAACAATAACATCAGCACAACTAACCTTACGTGTACATTTATTTTGGTTTAAGACGAGATTGAATTTCTTGATAAAGAGTTTAATGGCTTCATTAATATCAGTTGTATTATACAAATCGGTTCAGTCGATTTTCTTGAGATCTTCAAGTAGGTTTTTGTAGTCTATTTTGGTACTCGTTTTTTATCCTTTGGCACGTATGATCCTATAATACATAATATTGTGCTGTGATCTATTATATCGGAATGACATACAATTGTTGTAGTGGAAAGTCTTGATTTGATCATACAATGATCTAAGATCATACAATGATGTATTTGTACCACGCGTTGGATAGGTGTGGCCGGGAACATACCCATAGTGCGCTATAAGGTTTAGATACTCATCAACGCGAGGATCATTGGACGTTTCTTTAATATCAAGGTTGATGTCCCCAACTAATGCACAGTGCTGGGTAGTGCAGTTACTCAGGACGTTTTCTAAGGAAGTTAAAAAGTTACTGAGGTTATAAAAAGACGGTGAACGATAAATTACTATAATTGAATATGTTTGACCAACATCTACATGTAGACAGTTGGCATTACTAAAATGGGGGTTCTGTTACTAGGACGCAAAGTTCAGATTTCGAAAACACCACAATGCCGTCATTTTTGTTAATGTATTTTTTTGAATAATTACAGTTGTAACCTTCTAGATTGACTGGATTAAAAGATTCATCAAGCCAGCATTCGGTAAGTATTATAAGGTCAGGTTTGAATTTTAAGCGTTGTAAAAATACGAGTAATGAATCGAAGTTTTTATTTATACTACGTATATTCTGAGACAGGATTGTGAGTTTATCATGGGCAGCATTTATATATTCTTTACAAAGTTCCGGGTTATCGAGTTCAGTGCAACTTAGGAGGTTCGTGGTGTCAATATCTTCAAGAAATGTGGTGTTATCGAGCACTGTGTCTTGACAAAAATATAGCTAGTACTATGAAATAACCAGAAGCCTGAATATGAAATGGTGACCAACACGAGCCCATTGTAATTAAATATGAGAGCCGTAGTAATACAAAAATTCTTTCAGTTTTGGTTCTTCGATTTTTGTTACGAAAAGCGCGTTCAAGTACTTACTAAGTTTTGAAATTTTGAAAGTAAACTCCTGCTTATTATTACTTGGGCCAACAAATTGTTAGGCATTCGCAACCAATCCTTGAATACACGCCGATACGAAAATAATATTTTAGTTCTAATTTGCATGCTAGAGAATTTAGTGTAAAATGTACCATAATGAAGTACAAGTTGTGTAATGATGTGTAAGTGTAAGTTGTGCGGGTAATCAGAACTGTTTGTTACAATGAAGTTACAGAAGCATAGAATATAATCATATAAGGAAGAACAATAGTATATTAGCATGCAAGTTATCATTTCTCTTAGCGATTCTAGTCAATTTGACTGTCTTAGTTTATTTATCTGTATTTCATCGCTGATACGTATATATTCAGAACCGTCCTGTTTCTTCACATACACGTTACCGTTTGATGTCCAGCAATATTTGTAGTTTTCCGTTTTAGCAAAGTCTCTTGCAAGGAAGTGAAGACGCCTAGTTTTGGCGGTCAGGGATTCCGAAACACCGTTTGATGTCCAGCAATATTTGTAGTTTTCCGTTTTAGCAAAGTCTCTTGCAATGAAGTGAAGACGCCTAGTTTTGGCGGTCAGGGATTCCGAAACAAAGAGTGGAGACGAGTTATTTTATTAGTCCTTGGCGCCCGGGGCACTGACAACCAATTGTTTTGTAGAGATGGGAATATAATTATCGACAAGGATTGCTAACAACTATTTAATTCCGAGTCGGCAACCATCTGAAGCTCTAAATTGGTCTATTTTCTCTTTGTTATACAGTAGTTAACTAAGTTTATATTTTGCTGATCTCAAATTGTTTTCGATAATAATATTTATAAATATATTTCAACAGGTGAAATCAAACAGTAAAAACTTTCACGTCACATCACTGGCCGACTATATATAAAGTCCTTGGCGTTCTGGGGACATTTTAAGACAAATATAGGGCTTTTTTTTGTGTGAAAAAATACAAAACAGAGTATTATAAAGTGCCATTTTAAATAATACAATGAAAAAAACCTGTTAAATACAGTAAATTTATTTTTATAGCGTAGTTAAAATCAAGAGCTTCTAATGAAATCGTGGCGCTGGTGGCACGAAATTTTTGGAACTTGTATTGAAGTCCGTGGCGGTGAAAAGGTTAATTTGTATGCAAATGTAATAACAAAACATCCGTATTATCCCATTAATATAGGCCGCTTTTTCGTGACCTTTTCGATTTGGTCGGCTTATTAGAGAATTGCTAAAATATTCTTGTTATTGATATAACTCTCATTACAGCCGTAATTGACAGCTGAAATTAACAGGAATTAATGTTCATGAATCATTTGAATTTGTTTAAAGTCTGCCACGTTTCTTAATGTTTTGGGAACTGCGTATTTCATCGCTAAAGTACGACCAGTCTAAAATTAACCAAATTTGCTTTTATCTTCATATCGTGTTAAGTTACAAAATCTAATATTCCTGACGTTATAATAAGCGTCTACCATGGGTATTTTTTACAGCTGTTTATTTGGTTTATAAGTGTTTTGGTTTACTTGCAAATCCGTTTTTATCTGATTTTTGAAACCATTTAATTCCATTGGTTTACGACAACCAAATAAAAAACGAATGTTCAAACAAATTTATACAAATTCAAGGTCTCTTATTGGTATTTTTTTCAATCTTCTGCGTTGAGCCGTTTTCGAGATCTGGGAAATCCCAAAACGTTACCGCAGCAAAATCTTAAATAACTCAAGAACCATATCACACACAAATTTTTCTATTTACAAACATTTACTACGCAACAAAAGCTTTTGAAAATCGGTTTTGTCAGGATAACGTTTCAAACGTTACTCCAGCAAAATGTGCTTTTCTCAAATAACTTTATAACTACAATTCACACAAATCTTGCTATTAGTAAACAAATTGCTCCTCATGACACACTAATTATTTGTTATAGTCTCACCTTTCAAATGCACAACACTTTGCCAGGGTAACGCACACTCTATGAATGTCTTAATGGGAAAACAAAATAACTCAGCATTTTCGCTTCCTCGACTCGGAAACGAGAATGCTGTTTTCCGATCACTATGCACTAGGATTAGATGTAATGAGGCAGTCGCAGTCTGTATGTAGATTGTCCCTTTATAAGATACACACCGGCACCAGTACAACCCGCGACCTGTCCATGCATAATGGCTTATTATACACAGGGACATAATGATGTGGTTTGTGGCGACTTAGGCTGGCTGGCAGCATCGGTCCGCACCAGTGGAGTGTTGTGTGTCGGCTATAAGAAGATACTATTCTCATAGGCTAGAGTTTGGCCTGTAATGCAAAACTTTGGAACGTTCGATGTAAAAAACAAAAGCTAAATACATAAACATTGAACTCTTGTTCAGTTTCAGTGAAACACTCATGAGCAGCACATGTCGTCGACCACAATTATCGAGTACAGTATCACAAGGCATCGCCGAGCTTGGCTCGAAGTAAGAACAGACAGACTTCAGTTACGGTCCAAAGTGAGGCAGTGAAATTGCACTTTAAATAATACAAACGCCGCAAAAGTGTGTCCATGTGCTGCCGGTAGAGTGACGTCGCAGATGATGGCCGATACGTTCAAGAACAAAACACAGCCCACCACAAAACGAATGCGGGCGCCCAACGAGACTCTTTGTCATTGACTTCACTCATTTACTGCTATTTTGCTTATAAAGTTTTTTATCAATCAACAGCGCGCTTATCTCACGGATACTCATTTTCCTAATAAAAAGGATTCAACAAAACCACAAAAAAAACTTCTAAGGATAGGTACTTACTAAATAAACAAACCATAATCGATTCACTGTCGGGTTTGGGAATTTATGAGCTACATGTTAAAATACGAGTAGGCACAGAACAGGTGTGCTAGGGTGTAGTCGGTCGCTGGAGGCAAGGTGAGGCCACACCTACACCTCGCTTTATGAGTGTTCATGTCGCTATTCATTATGATGAAAGGGCAAGGCCAGCGGGGAAGCTCTGTCCTTACGGTGTTAATGTGACTAAACACTAACAGAGAGAAGGTTAAACTTAGCGGTAAGCTCCGCAGTACTGTTAACTAGAGCAGATGACACAGATGGGTAATGTTGAGATCATTGAATCGTTCAGATTCCCGTGACTAGACAAGTTAATTGATTTGGCATTGTATTGCAGTCGTTCGGTGTAATTTGGTCGATTATGTAAGTGTAGCAGTATTGTATTGAGAACGCCGCGCTCCTCCACGGGAGATAAGTATACGACTGCATTTAAAACGTTAGTAAAGTGCAATAATTGCCGCTACAGATATCGTCACAACTTGTAATAAGCCCATTTCGTTCTAGTGCTTAGTACGAGCTTTGATACAGTGAATGGAGGTTGCTACATCGACAAGTTTTGATGGCATATCACCTAGTAGCTTATGGGTCGTTAAATGCCTGACTTGTGAAAGTATAGTAGAGTAGTCCCCTCACTACGTGTACACTGTACAGAGTGGCACTGACCCCAGAGGCCGGGGTCATCGAAGCACGAGTGGTGGTTGGACACGGTGAGCAGCGGCGTGCCGCGCGGCCGCCGCACCGCCGCCGCCAGCGTCTCGCGGTTGTACACCGTCGTCTTGTTCAGGAACTCTGCAACACAAACACCACTCTTCAACATTGCTCTAACTCTGCTATCTATACTCAACTTAAACTAATTACTTGTTTTACTTAATTATATGTAGGCAACCATTTTAATGCAATAGACAAGAACTTGAACGAAGTAAGAACCCCCAAAGAAAACAAAGATACGAATTCCAACTTTTGACAGTTCTAACTTCTATCAGTTTTAATAATAAACTACAGAATAAAAATCGTATCACAAGTTATTATTTTTACTCAAGTAATCAATTTGACTTGTTCATAGGTACAGATGTTAGAGTCCCTTCCCGACCATTCTACTTCATGCTAGAGCAGTATACAAGCAGAGGCAGGCTAGATATTCTCTACGAGTTGGAACTAGTATGTTAGTTAGGTGATGTCATTTCACATGAAGTTTTGTAACTAATAAAATAAATGTTTTTTGAATTACCAGGTAATACATAATAACTGCAGAGGTTTCAGGTTTATAAATATTATGAATTAGTGTCAGTTTGTAGTTGAATGAAAAGTACTTGTGTTATAGCAAAAAATATATTGATGAAAAATACTTTAAAATAATTTAGGTAGGTACTTATTAAAAACGTCACAAAATGATTGCTTAATCTGGTATGTTGAAGCGAGATATGATAAGAAAGTGTGGAGCAAGAGATAAAGTAAGAATGTAAGTGTAACCCGATGAGAGTAATTAGGTCAGCAGGGAGCAGCGGAGCATCCAATGATAACATTCTGCTGTTTACATTAGTGGCAGTACTATATTACAAATTATTCACAACTTCACCAATCATTACTGACAAGCAAACGCTTTATTTAATTTACTAGATGGAATACTAAACTATTAAATATTCTTTGTGTGTTGTTCTAACAGCCAGTACATTGAGGAGCTAGTGAACATGTAGTGTATTAATATTTGTCCCTGAGCATATATTTAGAGCAGCACTAGGAGCCATTGTGTGGAGTTTGATCTTGACTTACTTAACCTCTATATTTAATATATTATGTTGTTTGTTGCATAACTAATTCAAGGCTAATGAATGTTCATTAATAATTATTATTTGATTTTATTTTGTAAGATTCAGCTGGACATGAAATGCTGGTTTCTAAGTGATTTTAATTGTAATTTGGATGGGCTAGAATCGTCACACAGTGGGTGCCTGAAGACGTAAAAGTATAAGTGGTTATATAAAATCGAAAACAAAAACTTGGATTAAAGTATGGTTAATATTGCTTTTAATGATATGCTTTGTGAGGATAATTTGATATAATATCAGCATCAAGTGCATTAACACATTGATAAATGAGATGGGTGTAGAGTGCAGTGGGGTCAGTGGCGAGGTGGTGGCGGTGTGGTGTGGCTGTGTGTGTAGTTTGGTCGCTCAGTGCACATGCACCCGCCAGCAGCCTCAGGTTTTATTTTTTTGTTTTTGTGCTTATCTGCTATCAGTCATCCCTGACTATGATCAGATATGTGATGCATCTTTCCATCACATTTTTATAGAATCAGGACCAATGTCCAAATTCTACTTAATCAGGCAGCACAATATCAGCTTTCTTGAGTCTCTTGGTATGATTTGGCATCAATAGTGAATGTGAGAGGGGGTAAAAAAATAAATAAAAAAAGCGTGGTGCCGCTGCCAGGACCCTCAGGATGCTGTTTTGGCTTCTTTGGATGCACATGATGTTTGATTTGCTTGCGGAAGACCATAATTGAATCCCATATGTCAATATTATTTTATGATGGAACAATAAACTCTAAGTTTGTTACTCAGGCTGAGTGAAGATTGACTGTCAAGTAGCCAGAGCAATTCTTGAATCGGTAGTTTATCCCTGTTTTTTTTTCTTTAGGTGATCCTTCCATGTTAACCTACGATCCAAGTAGAATCCCAGGTACTTTACACATGGTGACTGTGGTAGAGTATCTTGACCCAATTTGACCGGGGCGCAATTTCCATGTTTGAGTGCAAAGGTGATGTGATGCGATTTGGGCGCACTTGCCTTTATACACCATTTGTTTAGCCAGTCATAGGTCCTGTCAAGTTGATTTTGCAGCATGTTGCTCCAGCCTCAGGGTGAATGTTGCCTCATTACACAGCTCACTTATATTACTAGTTTATATAGGCAACTATTTATTTGAATAATTACTGTACTTTATTATTTAAATAAGCTTTACAGTTATAAACTGGTTCAGGTGTTATTTATATTTAATTTGAAAATGTGAAGTAGCAGTAGGTATCAAGGCTAGATATTTTATTGAGCATTTGATAGGAAAGGTCAATGCACTGTGCATCATTCAATATAAAATGTAGGATGCTAGAGTTAGTACCCATAGAACTATGAGAGCTAAGGCATTCACATGTTGTTTTTGATAGTTGACATTGAGTCTAATGACTTATACATGAACTAAGGTTAAGCAATAACAATTGGAAAACCATGAATTTTCTGTTAAGTTAAGACTAGATAATGAGGTGCAATGCTCAACATAACAGCGGCGTCGCGTGTGCGTCTTAAGCAACAAGTTAGAAATGCGCTGATGTAAGGGAATCCGTCCCCACTACACTTAAAAAGTGCTAATTACGGATTAAAAACGTACGATACTACTTTAAAAAAAAAAAAAACAATACGGATACATTGTCTAACACAATGAAAGCTTTTAAGAATCATAATTTCACTTACCAATGATAATTTTGCTAAATAAACCGACGACGGCGACTGTGATCGAGCTCGCGCAGTACCACAGCCTCCCCGGATTCCGCAGCCGCGGAATGATCCACCCGATGTCGTAGCCCATGGTCGCGGCGGGAGCGTACCAACACGACAAAACACTACAACAACATCATTACTGTGATTAACTCTAGAAAAAAACGATTTTACTCTCGAAATCCAACACTCGTGCAGCCTATTGTGCGAAATGTATGACAATGACATTACAGTCAACGATGACAGATATTTAGCTGACGTTTCGTGGCCGGTGTTGCTAAGACTAATACAGATTGTTCGTTCAAAAATACGAACAATATTCTCGACTGGGTCTTTAAACCAACGCTTCTAAATAGAACTAATATTTTTTGCAACTCTCGCCTCGTACTTTCTTTTGATCTTGCAGAGGCATCTCTAGCCCATGTAGCACCCGTGTGCAAACATTACCCAAGCGCCCCCTAGTAAGCGGCGCACGGTCAAAAGGGAATGGGTACAAAGTACAAAAATAACAGCACATCAAGTGAGCACAAATTTGCCCAATGGATAGATAATTCAGCTAATATCAAAATGAAATCTTACTTGTTCATACAGAGCCAATACAGTAGGCTAGTAAAGGAAAAACTATATATTCAGGAAAATAAAACGTGTATTTTATAATATTATCAAGAGAAGTGAAATGACAGATATGTACAGTTTGTCAAAAGAGTAACGGCCAGGGTGTGTTTAAACTAAAAAGGTTTGAACACCTCCCCGTAATATGCACACTCCGTATATGGAATAAAAAAAAATACAGAGATTATATAAGAATATCATAACAAAGCTGTGCAGAATATTTTTAAGACAAAAAACATACGGTATACACCTACCTATGACTCACTATATATTTTAACACAACTATAAACATACCAATAATAATAAAAGAATACCTACACCAAAATAAACCCAAGAAACTTAGCTACTAACTTATTAACTTATATAGTAACTGGAATGAGGACGGGCAACCCAAAAACGTTCCGAGCGAGAAAGCTTCAAGAGTGGATGTTGTCTCTTTTTAATAGGGTGTCCAATAATCGTACTAACTCTTGAGACAGTTACAGAGTAGCGTTTATTTTATTATTTAATGATGATAACCTGCAACTCAATAGCATTCTAGGCGAAATAGCTTCAAGAGTGGATGTCATTAACTTTTTATGTTAACTTAAATGTATGTCTGTACCGCCCAGTTACAAATTATCCATTTTGCAACCTGTCTATCCAGACGACTTTTGTATTCGGGGATTCAAGGACTCCGTTAATATTATTTTTTCAGACATAGAAAATCGCTTATTCGTGCTATGACAATTTATTTTATATTCCGAAACCATTCATTTTCACTCGCAGCTCGCCAAATGGATTCTTTTGCTGGAGAAGATTGGAAAAATCTTTAGGACTGGCATGGCACGGCACGGTGCGGCGGACTCTTTTCTTTACAATATTATATTATTATACTATATAAAGCTCGATTACCACTGACTGATTGACAGAATTGTTCTCCCAGATGCATCTGGGAGAACAATTCTGTCTATCATCATCATGTCATCTAGATGGTGGATGGGGAGGGGGGTATTTTTTGACAGATTCGTAAACAAGTAACTCTCACGTATGGGAAAAGTCCGAAACACCCCCTTTTGGCCCCCCTTCCCCCCCTCCATATCGTATCTCGGAAACTAAGAGACCCGTATTTTGTTTTTTTTACGGATTCGTATAGAGGAGGCTCGGAAAAGTAAAAACCATTTCTCAGAGTTGCCCCCCTTGCCCCCCTTCTCCCCCCCTTTAGGTGGATCTCGGAAGTTATGAGACTTTGAACATTTTTTTTTCAGATCTGTCTAAAGGGGCTGATTGTTAGTAAAACTAATTTTTCAATACTCCCCCCCCTCTCCCCCCCTTCACCCCTCCCCCCATCGTATCTCGGAAACTAAGACACGTAGCGGCATATATATTTTCAGTATTATTTATTATTAAGGGGTGTTGAAACTTTTATACCCTCCCCTCCCCAACCTCCTCTAAAATTTAAAGGGTTGTAACTTCATAACGGTTAGAGATAGCCATCAGCTGTTTCAACAAATATTATAGTAGGCGTCGAAACCTGTACGGTGGTAGGTAGGTCCTGAGCGGAGCGAACCTGCGAGATCGAGTTTTCATAAAACCGCGGACTTGAAAATAAACGCGGAAACGAAACTTGGAAGGGCCACTTAGTGCCCACACACATTAAGAGCTACGCGTGTATGTTTATTCTACAGGGACACATGCAATGGTTTTAGAGATATACGATTCTGCAAAACGTTACTCCAGCAGGAAATGGAATATCTCGAAAACCTGAAGGGGCACACGATTTATTTTTGGGGGCACACTTTGGCACTACTATAAGCTACAAAGCCATGCACAATGTTTCTCTCTCCGATTATTCGTTTAGAATTTTCCTGCTAGAAAAACGTTACCCCAGCAGGAATCGTTTTTTCCGTTTTTTTCCAAAACGACAGGGGGACACACATTTTTCATGTGGGGCCACATCTACAGCAGTTAGGGCACACATTAAACGTTCCACTCATATAACTCTAGGAGACACTTTCCTGCTGGGGTAACGTACACGATGTCTATGTGTTTAGTGCGTGCGTGATATGTGTTGTTGTGAGCCAGTTTAATTGAGCTTTGATTATCTGAGAAATCTGAGTGAATGACGATAGGATGAATGATGGCGAATATTTCTGAAATTAGCGATTTTAGGTATATTGCCTCCTTGCAAGCTTCCCCGAGAGCCATACATTCAGCTTCTGTCGTGGAAAGAGCGACTGTGCGCTGCTTGCGCGCTTCCCATGAGATGAGAGCTCCACTCATAAAAAATATGAATCCTGTGAAGGATCGCCTATCTATTATGTTATTCCCATAGTCTGCATCGGCATATCCTGTTGGGTAGGACTGACCTGGTTTGTATAAAAGTTTGAGGTGTACAGTCTCCTTATCCTTGATCTGTCCACGAAGTAGACACAATAGCTAAACAATGGTTTCTCGAACAAATTGGTCCTTTGACAGATCATGATCTGCCCGCTGCCGGTCTCTACTGTGGAAGTGCCTTCAACGGGGCGAGCATGTTGAGACCACTACACTCAACATCGCCGCGCGCCAGCGGCAGTGAACGAGGGGTGCGGGGACAGCGGGGAGCCAGCCGGCTGACGGCCGAGCGCGGGCCCCCGCGCCACTCCAGTCAGCTGTTGCACGCCTCCACGCACGGCTGCGCTTACGGTTTCTTAATCTCTCATTGTCAGATTCCAACCGAACGTTGTATTTTAATTTCTATTCTTCAATATATCTTGTTATACAGTCCACTACGTTTCATTTTGCTTAACCACGACCTATCGTCGCGATCAGTACCGAAGAACTCTCTTAGCGGCTCTCCACTGCACCTCCCCGTAATGTACGTTGAATTGAGACAAGTACGAGACTGAATGTGCAATGTCTGGTCGTGTACCTAAGGAAACGTACATTAATGAGCCGATAAGCTCTTGATAGGGGACTTCAATAGTTTCCTTTTCTTTGTCAGGTAACGAAAGTTTTAGGTTCCAATGGTGTAGTCACGGACGGGAATAGCGTCATTCATGCCAAACTTATGTAATAGCTTTTGAATATATTTGGTCTGATCTAGAGTTATGCAACCTTCCTTTTGAATAACTCTCATTCCGAGACAGTTCATAAGGGGACCAAGATCTTTGACAGTAAATATTTTCTACAGGTGATTCTTGAAATTTTCTTTCATTTTAGGATTATTACCAAGAATAAAGAAGTCATCAACAAAAACTGCGACAGCGAGAAAGTCATTACTTTCACTTTTGTAGTAGAGGCAGTGTTCTGTCGTGGCTTGAGTTAGGGACAATGTTTCCATTGCTTCACACACCTTTCGTGTTCCACTGGTGTGAAGCTTGCTTAAGGCCATAAAGGGACTTCTTGAGAAGACATACTTTGCCCTTTGGATCTGTTGAAAAACCTTCGGGTTGTTCCATATAAATCTCCTCTTCTAAGTCTCCATTTTAAAAAGGCAGTCTCCACATCAAGCTGTTCTACTTGCAAGTTGTTTTGGGCAGCAACTGCTATTAATAGCCGTACTGAAGACAGTCTAGCTACAGGAGAAAAAGTTTCACCGTAGTCCACACCTGCTACTTGGGTGAACCTTTCTGCTACTAGCCTGGCTTTATATTTAGTGATCTGTCCACTTGTGTCCTTTTTAATTTTAAATACCCATTTGCTCTTTGTAGTTTTTCTATCGGAGGGTCGGTCAACTAGGATCCATGTTCCATGCTTCAACAATGAATCATACTCAGCCTTCATAGCTTCTAGCCATTTTTCTTTTTGGGGATGATCTGTAATTTCTTTATAAGTCTCCGGTTCCAGGTCTGAAAGTCATGAAGAGGCCACACTGACTATATCGTTTGGGAGGATGTCGTACCCGAATAGGATATCTCCTTTCGATGGTTGGCTCTTTAGCGCTGGGTTCAGCGTTGGGAGCGCCTGGTAATACTTCAGGGGTTACAGGATCATGTAGGGCTGTCGGGTGATCAGAAGATGACACCTCAGGTAGTATCTCTGGCTGTGAATGATGCTGCGTTTGCGGAACTAGTTGTTCCTCATCTTGAATGGGTACAAGGATGTCTTGCGATTGTGGCGAGGGTAGCGTCTCGCTAGAAGAAGAATTTTGGGACTCTATCAGCGTCTTGTCCTCTATGAAGACAACATCTCTAGCGACTATGATCACTCGAGGATTTTCAGGATTTATGAGACGGTATCCTTTGCTTTCTGTAGCATAGCCAACGAAAACACACTTTTGTGTCTTAGAATCTAGTTTCGTACGTTTTTCTTAAGGCACAAGAACGTGAGCTTCGCAACCAAAAACTCTTCAGGTGAATGCGCCAGAGTGGCCCGCGAAATTCAAATTTTCTTACGTTTATTGCAATTCGGAGGTCATTGTCAGGTTGTATGTTGATTAAAATATGATTCGCGGCTGTAACACGTATGTAGTTTTAGAATCATATTTTTATTATTTATTATTCGTATTTTATAATCATCAAAATCATCATCCAAGCGCATAAAGGTGCAGGAATGACTTTGACCTTGAAAAAGTAAATTCATACACCTTTATGAGCTTGGAGACGTCGAAGCCTTTTTTAACTAAATAGCTTACAGATAAAAGATTTGTAGCGAGGCCAGGGATATAAAGAACATCACTAATCTTTCCTGTTACTCATATGGGAAGTTGCACCAGAGTCAATATACCAATCTTGAGAACTTGACGGAGAAATGTTAGAAAAACAGGATGAAAGTGTGAATTCGGATGTATAATGTGTAGAAGTGTTAGCCGAAACATTTTTGTCTTTCTTCTGTTTGAGCTTTCTACATTACGATTCTACGTGACCTAGTTTTTTTACAATAGGTACAGAAGTTCTTCTTCTCGTCCTTCGTTTGTAGCGCTGCACTGACAGGTCTTCTGGTGGTGGTAGCTGTTGCGGTGCGCACGTCTTCTTTTAGAAGTGCTGTCACCACATTTTCCGATGATATCTTCGTGTTGAAATGTTCGAGAGCCACGAGTGGATGAAATCTTTCTGGAAGTCCAGCGAGCATAATGATACCGAGAAACTCATCGTCCACTGCTGCTCCTATTCCCTGGAGCTCTTGCTGCGTCGAGAACGCCTTGTTCACATACTCTTGTATGTTTCCTGTGTATGCGTTTCCTAACGGACTCTTCATTAGTGCTAATCTCCTTGTCATTCCGCTGTCGGCGTAGGCCTTCTCAATTAACAATTAAAGGTTTCGAATGCGGTTTTTGCTGACCTTATGACTGGATAGACCGACTCGTCACATGTGAGAAATCTTAGCTTGTGCCTTCGCGTCTTTGCGCGTGGCGATGGGATCGGCGGGATCGACCACTTGTATTACAATGTCCCATAAGTCGACGTTCGTCAGATAGCACTCCAAACTAAATGCCCCTGTGTTGAAGCTATGACCATTTAGCTTACTAATGCTTATTGCATATTTCATATTGGAAGAATTTGTTACCGCTGTACTGGTGTATCCGCTGTTGACTGCTGCACCGTGGTGGACGTTGGAGGTACCATAACCACTTGTTCATACAGAGCCAATACAGTAGGCTAGTAAAGGAAAAACTATTGTATCAGGAAAATAAAACGTGTATTTTATAATACGTATAACAAGACAAGTGAAGTGACCGATATATATAGTTTGTCAAAAGAGTAACGGCCAGGGTGTGTTTATTAGACTAAAATAAGGTTTTAACAAATTTCAATTTCAAAAAGAAAAGCCGCAAATAAGAAGTAAATTTCATATTTACATGTTTACTCAAATATAAAACTTAATCCATTGCGCCAAGGCTTATTTCGCAAAATTACGTGTAGCGAGCGGTAGAAACAGGCGCAGATACAGGGGGGGCGGGGGCAATGGGTGCAATTGCCCCCCCCTGAACCGGACCAAATACGTCATTATAGCCAAGCTTGGACTAGTTTGACGAAACTAAATATTCTAGTTGTTGCTATATCTTGTCATGGGCGTCGCCAGGAGGAGGCAGCTGCCCCTAGAGGCTCAGCCATAGAATGGTATTGTACGTAGTAAATTATAGAGTAAAATGGAATCACGGAAAAACATTTATCAATAAGACTCCTTTTTTTACCTCTGGATTGGTACTCTTATTGTATTTTTGCATGATCGTCCGGTATAGACAGAGCCTGAAATAAATTAGGAGCCATAATAATAAGCATAATAATTATCTGAGGCAATGATGTAAAAAAATTCGAGCTCGCTTCGCTCGCTCTTGCAGTCTAGTTTTTCTTGAGTTTTAAATTTGTCTATAAGAGGCCCAGGTAACTCTAGTTGGTCAAAACAATTCTAACCTGTTCAAGGTAAGTAAAGTGTTAAAATTTTCGAGCTCGCTTCGCTCGCTCTACAGACTACTTTCTCTTGAATTTATCTAAAAGCCGACCAAGTAACTCCTAGATGAAGGATCGAAATCATTCTCACCTGTCCAAGGCGAGGTGTCATAAAAATTTCGAGCTCGCTACGCTCGCTCTTGCGGCCTACTTCCCCTTGAATGTTGCATTTGTTTGAGGGTCGAGTATCTCCAGTATGAAGAGTCTAAACAATTGTAAGTTGCCCAAGGTAGAGTGTTAAAATTTTCGAGCTTGTTTCGCTCGCTCTTGGAGCCTTTGTTCATTTTGTTGAACAAAATTCTTGCTCTAAGTCGATTAACCCTTGATCTGTTCACGACGTAGACACAATAGTTAAACAATGGTGTCTCGAACAAATTGGTCCTTTGACCGATCATGATTTATGTAACATCAATTTCTGAATAAAAGGACTAAAGAAAAGCTAACTTGTATAGAGTGGAGAGCTTAAATATTCTTTTTGTTTGTAGACTTTTCGAAAAACTCTTCAAAATGAGTAACTTCTTAACACGTATCGAAAATCTAGCTAGCTATTGCATTTTAAATTCTTTGAAGATCTTCAGCTGCATCCGTAAATAGTAAACTTTTAACCCTTCTAAATCTGTTTTACTCGCACTCTTCTGAAGCCTCCCCAGTCCAAAAGCTGGCAACCCCGTTGTATCTTGCAAATCATGGATTTCCGTAAAGTAACGCCTGATTCCATTTATTATCTAAACATCATCAATTTTTTTATGATTTTTCCGTCATAGGTAAATAAAATCAAACAAAAATCGCGTAATCACCGCTTTTGAGAAATGCCGCACGCTTGACGTTCGTCCATGGCAATTTGAACTTTATTTTCTATAGTAAACAGTTGAATTCGCAATATGATTGTCGGCGTGTTTTCAAACGAATCATTGAAACAGGTGCCGCCGCCGAGTGATGCGACACTCACTACTATACCAAATGTAGGTTATCTTTCATAATGTGCAATAAGGTTTATTTCATGTTGAAAAAAAAGTTAATATTGTAAAAGCCGCTCGCGCGCTCGTGGCGCGGCTTGCTTTGGTGTAATTCGACAAATGTAAGAAGAGCTCCAGATGCTATACAAAATGTATGCAAAGCGGAGCTCATTTTACGCCCGGCGCCCTGCAGCGCCCCCTAGGACCGTTGCGCCCGTGTGCAACGCCCACCCTGCACACTCGATTAAGACGGCCCTGCACTAAAAAGTACTGCTGACCTACCACACACAGTTATCTTTATCGCACAGAGCCGCACGTTATCACATTCTATCACGGACACAGACTCGAACGATGATGATGATGATCAAGATCACAGCGGACAGACTGTTGCTTTTGCGTCCAATATACAATTACAAAGAATTCAGATTCAAACTAGACAAATAACACCCAGCAATTTAGAAAAGTTTAATAATAATTTAATTAGCAAGTTAAATATACCAGGCCATATTACAAACAATATAAATGAATTGTATGATGAATTCTTTTCGGTAGTGCACACCGAGTTCAATAGTACGATAAAAAAGAAAACTAAAACTATTGGCCCAAAGTTTATTTTCAGCGACTGGGCAACACAGGGTATTAGGAAAAGTAGGGAACGATTGTTTGAGCTGTACGGCCTTAAGCCTTACATAAACACTGAAACTTTTAGTAAATATGTAGCTACTTACTCGAAAATTTTTAAAAACTCTTGCAAGGTAGCCAAATCTCTCTTCATTAGCAACAAGATTAAATCAGCCGAAAACAAAATAAAGACGGTATGGAAAATTATCAACTGTGAAACAAATAGGAATAAAAAACAAAGTAATGACATAACACTAGAGACCTCAAGTGGCCTCGTGAGCTCTAATAATGAAGTGGCTCAAGAATTTGTAAATTTCTTTACCAGCATCCCACTTAAAAAACTACAGAAACCTTAAATTCCTCTCCCTTGCTCTCCATTGATTTATTGAAGGCGAACGTTTCAGTCTGTTCAAATGAATTTAAATTTCAACATATAAACCCCATAACAATCATAAAAGCCTTTAAGCAAATCAAGATCAAATTAACCGAAGATCTATGGGGTATGTCTATCAAACTTGTACCTCAATTATTGAGACTGTAGCACCGTATTTAGCCTTAATATTTAATTTGTGCGTAGATCAAGGGGTCTTCCCGGATTTAATGAAATTCAGTAAGGTAATACCGCTTTTTAAATCTGGGGATAGTAAAGACACCAATAACTATAGGCCCGTATCCGTTTTGCCGGTTTTTAGCAAGGTGTTTGAAAAGATAATGCTCAATCAAATGCTTAACCATTTTAACACCAATAAAATATTGCACGAGCAACAGTATGGTTTCACCAAAGGACGTTGTACAACTGACGCCGGTGTCACTTTATTAAAACACATATTTACTGCGTGGGAAGAGGCACAAGATGCCATAGGAATCTTCTGTGACCTTTCGAAGGCATTTGATTGCGTAAATCACGAAACCCTGATCTTGAAACTTGAGCATTACGGTTTAGGTAAACTTGCGCTCAGTTTAGTAAAATCGTATTTGAATGATAGACAGCAGCAGGTACAAATAAATGGTGTCAATTCAATGGGTTTAAAAGTAAAAATGGGTGTACCACAAGGTTCGATATTGGGTCCCTTCCTCTTTTTAGTATATATTAATGACCTACCCCGTTTATTTAACAACCATCCGCATATGGTGTTGTTTGCTGACGATACATCTTTAAATTTAGGATAAACAGACGTGCCACTGATCTTGACGACGTAAATAACGCCCTACTGCAGGTCCATAATTGGTTTACCGCTAATAATTTAGTACTAAATGGGAAAAAACTAAGTGCATTCGATTTGCTCTACCAAATGTCAAAAGTAGTGATTGTGACATAATATTGAATCAAGAGAAACTAGAATTTGTCGATAAAACGGTTTTCTTGGGAATCACGCTCGACTCAAGGTTACAATGGGGTCCTCATTTAACATCTCTTGCAGGACGGCTGAGTGCAGCTGCATATGCTGTTAGAAAAATCCGTCAATTTACTGATATTGATACCGCGAGGCTAGTCTATTTTAGTTATTTTCATAGTATTATGTCATACGGTATTTTACTATGGGGACGGGCTGCAGACATCGAGTCTATATTTATTCTGCAGAAAAGAGCCATCAGAGCCATATATGCATTGCGTAGACGCGATTCTCTAAGAGAACTGTTTAAGGAAATTAATATCATGACAGTACCTTGTCAATACATCTATGAAAACATCATGTACGTTAGGAAAAATCTGCATTTATTCAGTAAAAGAGGTGACAGACACCACTATAACACTAGAAATAGGGACCAACTAGTTCAGCCAGGTTTCAGGCTTGCTAAAGTAGATTCATCTTTCATGGGGTACTGTTTGAAATGTTACAATAAAATACCTCCCCACATTCTTCAACTGGATGAGACGAAATTTAAATCTTCTATAATACGCACACTATGTAGGCAAGCATATTATAAGTTGGGGGATTACATTGATGATAAAAATGCTTGGCTAAATGCTGGTCCTGCTCCACAACCATAGGGGCAAACTAATTGAATGTACTGGTCGGGCATTATTTGAGTCTATCGACACGCAAAGAAGAAGAGTTGATTCCCATGTTAATGTATTGTGGAAGCTGCAGAAGATTGTAAAAATATACCTACTTGCATTGTATAGATTCCGGTTTTTAGTATTATATAATTGCATAGCACATGTGTGAGTACTTTGTACTGTTCAGCCACCACTTACATTTAGTTATCTTTCATTGACTTGAATATGCCTTGGTGGCTGAGAGAATGTCATGCTCACTCAAATGTCTCGCTGATGGTGGCGGGTGTGTCGGGTCATTTGGTTCCCTTAAATATGGTCGAGTTGAATGGCGCCGATGCATGTTCGTGAACGGGCGCTGTCAGTTGGGACTGGTCATCTCTTAGCTGCCACGGTTCGTTCATTTTAATTACTTTATTTTTTAATTTATTATTTTACTCTGGACGCTCTTAATGTGCACGTCTTTCTACATCGTTCTCACATATGTATAATCTCAACATGAATGATGTAACCAAGATTTTGTAACAATATTTTGATTTAAAAGAGTGTCCATGGAGTTTCTTGCCCGTTCTTCTCCATAGAGATCTACGTTAGGGAATGGGCAACTACAGTACTTTCTCAAGTTATTATGTCTTGTGACTGTGACTGTAGCTTTGCTTTTTTGTATTTTCGACATTCAAAGGTGCCGTAATGGTCTAATTGAAATAAATGATTTGAGTTTTTTTTTTGAGAACGCACTCTTACGCCACAACAGCGCCACCTCCCTTATTATTATCATACTCTTTGAGCACCACGCCGCGCCGCCATGAAGGGTACCTTTTTTTTTTTTTTTTTTTTTTTTCGGATGGGAAATCATCAAATGACTTCTCCCGCTCTGGGCGGAGCGGGAGGGAGTGTCAGACTTTTACTGACTAAAACCCATCCATGTTCCTTCATCGCCCTTTGTGTTCCGGGACCACGGTATCTCTTTCGAATAGTCCCGCAGCCCCGGCAGGCTTCGGCCCTTGCGGACCCCTTCACGGTTGCTGACTCTCTTTGAGGCGCGCGTGGAACACGAACGCGCCGTCGACACGGCCTGTCGTCATGAGACGGACGGACGGCGAGCTAGCCCATAGCTCCCCGTCCACAGGCCCGCGCCTACGGTGGCCGGAAGCCACCACGTGGCCCCCGACGCCCGGGGCGTCTCCCGCGGCGGCCGGGACGTGAGGATATCTCCCTCTCACGTTCCGCCACCTCCTTCGCTAGCATGACTGCTTCGCAGAAGGAGGTGACGGCGTCCCATTCCGTCTCGCTCCGGACCATGGCACGAACCAGGGCCGGAAGCGAGAGGTCGCCGCCGCCGATCGACACCTCGAGGACACGGCGGTGCTCCACCCAAGCAGGGCACACCTCCCCCGTGTGCTCCACCGTGTCCTCCGGTCGATCCTCACAATGGAAACACCCGGGCGTCTCCTCCCGCCCGATTCGGTGCAGGAACTTACCGAAACATCCGTGTCCGGTAAGAACCTGCGTCAGGCGGAAGGTGAGGACGCCGTGGCGTCTCTCCAGCCACTCCTCAAAGAGGGGACTTACCGCCACTATCGTGGCGTGCCCTGCCATGAAGGGTACCTACGTTATGAATGTACTCATGTGGTGGGTATTATAATATTATTAAATAAATAAAAATTGTAGAATAAAATGAAACAGGCGAGGTTCAAAAAATGTTTTTCAGTTGTTTTTTTTTTCTAGGTTAACTAACAAACATCAGGCATTTACACTATTCATTAAATACTTCAATAATAATGAAATAACTACTTGTCTAATAAACTACTAAACTTGTCAATAAGTAATTATGAATTAACATAGTAGATACCTACTCTCTACTCCACTCTACAGATAATTTAAGGCTTTCTAAATTTTCGCTATACCTAAAAGCATAATTATGTATTTTAAACAAAGAAAGGCGTATACATTAATTATGTCCTGCTGTGAGTTAACAAAGCATGACAAGTTCGAAAGGAGAAGGTACGTTTTTATTATCAAGCGTGAGCTACCACTCCTAACCCTAATGCAGTAAGTATTGTCCAAGTGTCCAGTTGTCAGTAATAACTATAAGAATTAGGTAGCACAGAGTCACTTCTTAGTAGGTACCTAAGTAAACTGGCACCAATAATACTAAGTACCTATTTCTTTGGTCACTGTACAAAGCTTCCTCCTTCTGGAATATGTTCCCACGCATGTTTGTTGTTGTTGCATGTTCCTGTTCACCATGTGCGCAGGACGCGACGCAGGCACAGCCCACAGTCACGCACAAGTAGTCCCAGGCGGCCTCGCCTGGTGTGCTATCCGCCGCGCTCGCGCCGCGCCGCAACATATTCGTTGACCGACTCCGCGTCAGTAATAAACTCCCTTTCCGTTCACGCTTGGCTCCGCTCGCAATAGGTCAAACTCGTAAACTTGCGTGTGCGCACACTGGTCGTGCTTACGACAGAGTAACTTCACAATGAACTGCTTTCTGTTGACATGATCAATGTCAGTGCTCTCCGCCGGCGCATTCCTTTTGGACTTCCACAGCGTTCCGATGAGCAGGTCGCCTGGCGTGTCGTCGTGGTGCAGCAGGGCGCGGGCGGCGGAGCGGGGCGGGGCGGCGGGCGCGGGGAGGGCGTGCGCGGCCAGCAACAGGAGGCAGGCGACACGTATCATAATGGAGTGACCGCGAGGGCGACAAGCGACTGGTTTTTCTGAGTTACGTGTCTCGTATATATGCGGGTGAGCCCGTACTTTCCGACTACACTGTCTTGCAGATGAAACAGGAAAATTTAATCTTGATTGCCATTTTAATTTTATCTCATCGAAATCATTGTAGCTTTTGGTCAGGTTAAAATAAATACACAGAAGTTTCATTGGAACATAATTGGCGAGAAACTAGATTTCATGTTTTGTGTTCCGGTGGTACTGCACTGGTACCTATCAATTGAATGTAGGTATATGTCTCTCCCAGCCCCAGGCTGTACATAAGTTGGTTTCTACCTCCACAGGAAACACGAGGTAAACGACAGTTTTTCTGACCAAGGTATTTAGAGCAGTTTTGTAGGTAAATACAAGCACCTCTGGCTAATTCAGTTTTATGGGTATTTGTCTTCAAACAGCACGCACCGCCGCGCCGCCGTGTTCGTACAGTGCTGAGTGCCGAGTGCCTGCTACCTAGTGCACCTGGTGAACGTCGTTGTTCAGTGAGCAGTAAGAAAACAGCTCAAGGTGATCCGACGGATTACGCCAGTGCGGTGTTTTCCACCACGGCGGACCATTTGGGATCCCCCAAATCGTCCGCAGTCCAAAATAAAAACTATATTGTATAAAATAAAAATTATAATACTATATTAGTTAGACCTTGTAACGGATAATGACTTAATACGACGCCCGAGAGCACTCGCTATGTCTCGCCCGAGAGGCCCCGGTCGAGACGAGTGACTGTACACTCCCGCCCGAGAGCACTCGCTATGTCTCGCCCGAGGGGCCTCGGTTGAGACGAGTGACTGTACACTCCCGCCCGAGAGCACTCGCTATGTCTCGCCCGAGGGGTCTCGATCTCATGGCGACATGGAGAGAGCGACTATCGCAACCCCGTGCAGGGCACGCCACAATAGTGGCGATAAGTCCCCTCTTTGAGGAGTGGCTGGAGAGACGCCACGGCGTCCTCACCTTCCGCCTGACGCAGGTTCTTACCGGACACGGATGCTTCGGTAAGTTCCTGCACCGAATCGGGCGGGAGGAGACGCCCGGGTGTCACCATTGTGAGGATCGACCGGAGGACACGGTGGAGCACACGGTGGAGGTGTGCCCCGCTTGGGCGGAGCACCGCCGTGTCCTCGTAACGGCGATTGGCGGCGGCGACCTCTCGCTCCCGGCCTTGGTTCAATCCATGGTCCGGAGCGAGACGGAATGGGACGCCGTCACCTCCTTCTGCGAAGCAGTCATGCTAGCGAAGGAGGTGGCGGAACAGGACAGGGAGAGATCCTCACGTCCCGGCCGCCGCGGGAGACGCCCCGGGCGTCGGGGGCCACGTGGTGGCTTCCGGCCACCGTAGACGCGGGCCTGTGGACGGGGAGCTATGGGCTAGCTCGCCGTCCGTACGTCTCATGACGACAGGCCGTGTCGACGGCGCGTTCGTGTTCCACGCGCGCCTCAAAGAGAGTCAGCAATAGGGAAGGGGTCCGCAAGGACCGAAGCCTGCCGGGGCTGCGGGACTATTCGAAAGAGATACCGTGGCCCCGGAACACAAAGGGCGATGAAGGAACATGGATGGGTTTTAGTCAGTAAAAGTCTGACACTCCCTCCTGCTCAGCCCAGAGCGGGAGAAGTCATTTGATGATTTCCCATCCGAAAAAAAAAAAAAAAAAAAAAAAAAAAAGAGGGGTCTCGATCGAGACGAGTGACTGTACACTCCCGCCCGAGAGCACTCGCTATGTCTCGCCCGAGGGGCCTCGGTCGAGACGAGTGACTGTACACTCCCACCCGAGAGTACTCGCTATGTCTCGCCCGAGAGGCCTTGGTCGAGACGAGTGACTGTACACTCCCGCCCGAGAGCACTCGGTATGTCTCGCCCGAGGGGCCTTGGTCGAGACGAGTGACTGTACACTCCCGCCCGAGAGCACTCGCTATGTCTCGCCCGAGGGGCCTCGGTCGAGACGAGTGACTGTACACTCCCGCCCGAGAGCACTCGCTATGTGTCGCCCGAGGGGCCTCGGTCGAGACGAGTGACTGTACACTCCCACCCGAGAGCACTCGCTATGTCTCGCCCGAGGGGCCTCGGTCGAGACGAGTGACTGTACACTCCCGCCCGAGAGCACTCGCTATGTCTCGCCGAGGGGCCTCGGTCGAGACGAGTGACTGTACACTCCCACCCGAGAGCACTCGCTATGTCTCGCCCGAGGGGTCTCGGTCGAGACGAGTGACTGTACACTCCCACCCGAGAGCACTCGCTATGTCTCGCCCGAGGGGTCTCGGTCGAGACGAGTGACTGTACACTCCCACCCGAGAGCACTCGCTATGTCTCGCCCGAGGGGTCTCGGTCGAGACGAGTGACTGTACACTCCCGCCCGAGAGCACTCGCTATGTCTCGCCCGAGGGGCCTCGGTCGAGACGTGTGACTGTTCACTCCCGCCCGAGCGCACTCGCTATGTCACGCCCGAGGGGCCTCGGTCGAGACGAGTGACTGTACACTCCCACCCGAGAGCACTCGCTATGTCTCGCCCGAGGGGCCTCGGTCGAGACGAGTGACTGTACACTCCCGCCCGAGAGCACTCGCTATGTCTCGCCCGAGGGGCCTCGGTCGAGACGAGTGACTGTACACTCCCGCCCGAGAGCACTCGCTATGTCTCGCCCGAGGGGCCTCGCTCGAGACGAGTGACCATGCACTATTCGTATGGTCAAAAGCAACAACTTTTGTATTTCGGCAAAGAAAATTACCGCTGATAATAAATTAGCTGTCTCATATTGAAATTCAAAACCTACTCGACATAATTTAAGGCGAAGTTTTTTAACTTTGGCTGTCTATTACGACTAGGGTTACCAATGTTTTAGATTGACAAACGGGTAATATCCAAATAAATTAAGTAAGTAAGTTCGAAGTTTCGAACATCGTTGTCGTACATAGTAATCAAAAGTATGTATGATAGTAGATATAAATTAGAAACATCGGACATCGCACATGGTTTCGGTAGTACCTAATTTGCTTTTTAAATACAAATATTGAAAAGAAAAGAGTCCGCCGCACCGTGCCGTACCATGCCGGTCCTAAGGATTTTTCCATGCTTCTCCAGCAAAAGAATCCATTTGGCGAGCTGCGAGTGAAAATGAATGTTTTCGGACTACAAAATAAATATTGGCGAATCTTACTAAAACATTATATGTAAAAAGTCATAGCATGAATATCCGATTTTCTATGTCTGAAAAAATATGTAATATTAACGGAGTCCTCGAATCCCCGAATACAAAAGTCGTCTGGATAAACAGGTTGCAAAATTGATAATTTGCAACTGGACGGTACAGACATACATTTAAGTTAACATAAAAAGTTGATGAAATCCACTCTTGAAGCTATTTCGCCCAGAATGCTATTGAGTTGCAGGTCATCATCATTAAATAATAAAATAACAGCTACTCTTAAACTGTCTCAAGAGTTAGTATGATTATTGGACACCCTATTAGAAAGAGACAACATCCACTCTTAAAGCTTTCTCGCTCGGAACGTTTTTGGCTTGCCCGTCTTCATTCCAGTTAGTATATAAGTTTCTTGCACTGGGTATATCAAAATAAAAAAAAGAAACAAAATGGCGGATTTTTGGTGCCAAATCCAAATGTTTGGTTCGCTCTGTGGCCTGAACGGCTCGATGGATTTTAGCTTGAGAGGTGTCGTTAGATTTGTATTTACTGTGAAAGTGACACTGGATATATCAAAATAAAAAAGAAACAAAATGGCATATTTTTGGCGCCAAATTCAAATGTTTGGCACGCTCTGTGGCCTGAACGGCTCGATGGATTTTAGCTTGAGAGGTGTTGTTAGATTTGTATTTACTGTGAAAGTAACACTGGGTATATCAAAATAAAAAAGAAACAAAATGGCATATTTTTGGCGCCAAATTCAAATGTTTGGCTCGCTCTGCAGCCTGAACGGCGAGGATTTTAGAATGGTATATCTAAGTAACTAAAAAGTGTAAAACAAAAAAAACATAAAAAAAATAAAAAACCCGACTGCATAAAAAATAACTAATAACTTTAAATAAAAACTGAAAAGATAAAAACAAGTTCAAGAAACAGGACATATTGACTGCAACAGTCGGAACTCATTAAATAATCTAGACTAAAATCATTACATCCAATATGGGTCTTTTGTTGTTTGTAACTTGTTTATATCTTTTCAGTTTTTATTTAAAGTTAGGTATTTTTTATGCAGTCGGGTTTTTTAATATTTTTTTTGGTATTTTTTTTCACACCTTGGGTTACATTATTGGAGTTTTAGTATGGATCTCTAACTTTTTTGAAAATTGAATATAGCTTATGTTCACCGGAGATAGTGTAGCTTCCCAACAGTGAAAGAATTTTTAAATCGGTCAAGTAGTTTCGGAGCCTATTCAATGCAAACAAACAAAAAAACAATCAAATCTTTCCTCTTTATAATATTACTGTAGTTGAAGTTTTAGTATTGATCCTTAACTTTTTTGAAAATTTAATATAACCTATGTTCACCGGAGATAGCTTCCCAACAGTGAAAGTATTTTTTATATCGGTCACACAAAAAATCAATCAAATCTTTCCTCTATAGAATATTAGTGTAGACGACATCGTGTAGGTACGGCTAAATAAGAGTGTAAAATACGTCCGCACGGTTCCGAGGCGCGAACGCAACTGGGAGAAACGAGAGACCAATTTTGCCACCTTGGTTTTTGAAAAGGGGCAGTCGGACAAGCTAGAATGAGCTAGATTTAGCAAATTTTGCCATCAAAAGGGCTAAAAACATAAATGCAAATGCAAAGGGTTAAAAATTGTTTATTTGAAACGTACTAAGTAAAGTAATTTATGAAAGTGCAAAATCTAATTATATTAAATTGTTAAAAATCAGAGTCTTCATCAGAATCTTCCAAAATCATATCTGCCGAAGCAGAAGTCAAAACATTCATACGTGATGTTACCATAACAAAACCTTATTATACCCACACCTACATATATAATTAGTGATTATAAAGTGTGAACTGACAAAATCTATTCTATGGCACGCATTGTTTCATAACTTGGTAATCGCGGTGCGAAGTTTTCGTATCGCTTGAAAAGGGCTAGATTGCTCTTTTCGAGCTAAAACATGAAAAAACGAGTATACCAACAGTAAAAAGTGCTAGATCTAGCCCGAAAAGGGCTAAGGTGGCAACACTGCGAGATACCGAGAGTTTACGAGAGTGTACAGCGACGCGCTCGCAGTTCGCGCGAGGCGGCGCGAGGCCCTTTGATTCGCGCGCGAAAACCGACTAGGGACGGAGAGCTAGCGAGGAACACCGAGACAGGCCGAAACGGGCGAGCGCTATCATCTATACTCTCGCACTCGCCCTGCTTCGCGTACAGCCGGCATAGGCTTTTGTGTTGTTTTTGTTTTATTGAAGTTCTAACATAGACCACGGTCCACGCACTCATGCGAGTGGGGCGAGCGACTACCTACTTTACTACCTACGTGTACGTGTGTGTTTATCTTTAAACCCCAAATCGATGCCAACCTAAGTTGTACTATAATAGGTACTTTCTTAAATATTGACCTGTGTTCTAGCACTGCGGGTCGCTGTTACGCAACGATCAAATGAGTTGGCCTGTCGCACGCTATGATGCAAGTATTCGCGACCGCGAGTGTATGTCACGGAATGCCTGGGAAAGCCCAGCGCCTGCGCCTGCGCAGCGGAACAGCTGGCGCGGCGCTACCACCACTACTCACGAGTCACTCGATTCATTCAATTTATGAGTTGCTGTGCAGACGGATCTTTTCACCACAAACTTAACGAGACTCTCTCACTCGATGGTCATAAAAAATGTCGCTTGTGAATGTGAATGTCGATAAGCATGTAGGTATCATGACCGGATATTTTAACGTCCCTCCGCACAGTGTGAGAATCTCGCAATCTAGAATCAAAATATAATTTTTAATAGGTAATTGATAATATAGCTATAACCTATTTATACCTAAGACCCTATTTGTCACAGCTATTAGAAATTCTTGTAGGTAGGTTAAAAAAATAAACAAAAATTTAAGTGGGTAGATAATAATCGTTGTACCCTTACAATACGAACAACGACATTAAAGTGTCATCCTCACATGAGATTACTGATTTAAGGTAGTGAGGCTACCTAACGTTCTTACAGCCTTATTCATAAAAAGTTAGAGCCTCCTTGAAGTCTCCTTGAAGGCCCGATGCTAAAAAGCATGATTCATAAACGTCTGGCAAAATTGATAGGTACAGAATCGAACTACTACATTGACACAGGTCATACATACAACTGTACGCACTACTACACACAACTGCGAGAATAGTAGTCAAGTGAACTCATTTTGATGCTTTGAAAGATTTTTACGTATTTCTTAGAAATAAAATTATGGTAGGTCCCAACAAAAAAAATATTTTTGCTGTTTTTACGAATTACCTCCGGACTTGATGGAGTAACCTGAAGGTATACTTCAGTGACTGCTACTGGAACTTCTCGACGTGTTGTACTAGGTGAGCCGAGTTTTGGCTCGTTTTGTTAGTTATGATGAGATCTTACCTCCGGACTTGATGGAGTGTCCTGAAGGTGTACTTCGGTGACTTGCTACTGGAACTCCTTGACATGTTGTACTAGGTGACCCGAGTTTGGGCTCGTTTTGTTAGTTATGATGAGACCTTACCTCCGGACTTGATGGAGTGTCCTGAAGGTGTACTTCGGTGACTTGCTACTGGAACACTTTCACATGCTGTATTAGGTGAGCCGAGTTTGGGCTCGTTTTGTTAGTTATGATGAGACCTTACCTCCGGACCTGATGGAGTGACATGAAGGTGTACTTCGAATATTTCTTTGAATATGTCAAAGAGTTCCAGTAGCAGTCACCGAAGTACACCTTCAGGTCTCTCCATCAAGTCCGGAGGTAAAGTCTCATCATAACTAACAAAACGAGCTCAAACTCGGCTCACCCAGTGCAACACGTCAAGGAGTTCCAGTAGCAATCATCGAAGTACACCTTCAGTTCACTACATCAGGTCCGGAGGTAAGGTTTCATCATAACTAACAAAACGAGCCCAAACTCAGCTCACCTAGTACAACACGTCAAGGAGTTCCAGTAGCAGTCACCAATCACTTCATCAAGTCCGGAGGTATCAAAATCAAAAATCAAAAATCATTTATTTGCGTAAATAAGGTACAGGAGGATCTTAAAGATAAAATTGATATTTCTCTTATTCTACCATTAATTTCGGCGTGCAAAATTTACATAATATAGTTAGTAACAAATTTTTTTTTTTTAATTTGAATCATGCATGCAGTTTGTAAATTGTATTAAATTCATTCAATTGTATTAAATTAAAAAATAAATCAAATTAATTAGCATTTATAATTATAATTCAGGATTTACAATTTATAATCTAGGAACTCAAGTACACTATAGAAGCATTTATCTATTAAGATTTTTGTAAGAATACGCTTAAATTTAAAAAATGGGAGTGTCGTTAGGGTGCTTGGAATTTTGTTATACAATTTTATACACATTATATAACTGTTGTTCGATGTGAGTGTGAGATTCGTCTTGGGTTTATATAACTTGTTGGTATTATGAGATCGAGGTGCATAGTAGCTTGTCGCTTGCTGAAAAAGACTCTTATGCTTAAAAACAAATATACAAGATTCCAAGATATAAATGCACGGTAAGGTAAGTATCTTATGTTTTCTAAAGAATGGGCGACAAGAATCTATTTGTTTCAACCCAAATATAGCCCTTAAACACTTTTTTTGCATTACAAATGCTTGATCAATTTCCACACAGCGACCCCAAAGAACGATACCATATCTCAAAATGGAGGATATATAGCCGTGATATGCGGTAATAGCAGCGTTTCTAGATATCTCGCAGCTAACACGCCTCAGAGGGTAGACAAACCTATTCATTTTACCGCAAACGTCATTGACATGGCTTTTCCAAGAGCAAAATTTATCTAAGGATATTCCAAGAAATTTAACAGTGTCCGTTTTTGTCAGGGCGTTCCCTTTATACATTATATTTAGGTTCAACGGTTTCGTTCGGTAAGTATGGAATTGCATAAATTTTGTTAGGTAGGTAAGGTCTCATCATAACTAATAAAAATCTTACCTAGTATCAAATTTGGTTTATCGAATATTTTGTGTTTGTACAGCGATCTTTTTCAACTCGAGCCGCTCCAAACAGGCGTTACGTGTCCATTCTCGACGGCGGCCGTGCGCGGACTAAAGTTTCATTCAAAGTGTTTGTGCAATAAATCAAGACACTATCCAAAATAAAATAACCTCTAATGCAATCGATTAAGATTCATCCAGAATAGCAAAAAATGTGAAAAAATAAGATTTGTTTTAATTTTTTCTGCAACTATATAAATCATTTAGATAAAAAAAAATCCTTGGATTAAGAATTGATTATGTTTGCCAACATACAGTATTTTTAGAAATAGTAAAATATGTTAATAATAGCACAAAAAATGTACCTAAACTCAACCCTGTATCGTTAATTTTATGGAAAATGGCAACGACAGATCGATTTTACATTATAAAAAACTAAAATTTTCAATGATCAAGTACCTATTATTTGAAGATGAAGAACCAATCTATTCGAGGTAGTTATTAGTTATATTGGATTTTGTTTGGTCATGCCATAAAATTGTACCGAAAAGCAGCATAATTTTACCTGATATGCAAACGCGCCCTTAACGCTAATCAGTCCATCAAGGCTCTGCTAAATTAAAGTTAGAGGACTGTTGACCCTCCTTTATCTCCCTGCTAAGTCACATAATGGCTGCCGCAGAACAGCTGACTTTGACAAGAGCAAAAAACCATACCGTCTGTCCGTCTGTCTGTCTGTCTGTCTGTCTGACCGTCTGTCTGACCGTCTGTCTGATGTCTGTCTGACCGTGTCTGATGTCTGTCTGACCGTGTCTGACCGTCTGTCTGACCCTGTCTGACCGTGTCTTACCATCAATTTTACCGTGTCTGACCGTCAGTTCGACCGTGTCTGAACATGTCTTACCGTCTGTCTGATCCTGTCTGACCGTGTCTTACCATCAGGTTGACCGTGTCTGACCATCTGTCTGACCGTATGTTTGACCATCTGTCTGACCGTGTCTTACCTTTAGTCTGACCGTGCCTGACAGTGTGTCTGCCCGTCTGTCTGACCGTCTGTCTGTCTGTCTGACCGTGTCTGTCTGTCTGTCCGTCTGTCCGTCTGTCCGCTTGATGATCGATGAATTTGCTGTCACTGCTGTACATTTTTTTTTTATTCTCGATAAGTCCATTTTTTGTCTTTGATTTGTCAATGATGTGATGATTTTGATGATTATAATTCTCTAACTACATAATTATGTCTTACAGTCGCGAACAATATTTTAATCAACATACAACCTAGTACTGGTCTACAAATTGCAAAAACGCAAGAAATTTGAATTTCGCGGGCAACCCTGGAGCATCCACCTTAACTAGCAGACTGCTAGCAAGCGTTTATAAATCATACTTCTTGACAACCGTCAAACAAGCTTAATGAGTCTGCTAACTAGCAGACCGATCTACCATAAAAAAATCCTTAATAGAGGTCTATTAAGGATTTTTTATGAATAAGGCTGTAGGGTCCCGGGTTCGAATCCTGATAGGAGCAAATGTTTGTGTGATAAGCATTGACATTTGATTCCGAGTCATGGATGTATGTATACTAAGTATGTATTTTTCGTTAGCCATATCATGTCATCTCAACAAAGCCAAAAATATATTAAAAGAGACATGGAAAATTGTAAATGATCAGACAAAGAGAAAGCAAAACAAAGTTAGAAGAAAACTTGTTCTAAACATTGACAACAAGGTGGTTACAGATCCGCAAGAAATAGCAGATACCTTTGTTGAAACATTTGTGTATAAATCATCACTTTTAAAAACAGAACAAGAAAGAGCGATGTCCTTCCTAAGAAACTCAACATTGAGAGTAGAAAGTGACATGACATTTAATATGACGACACCACAGGAAATAACAAAAATTGTACGTAAGATGACAAACAAAGCGTCTTGTGGACACGATGACGTGCCAATATCGGTGATCAAGGATAATATAGAAACATTAGCGTATCCCCTATCTGAGTTCATTAATAAATGTATTGAAGAGTCTATTTTTCCTGAACAACTTAAATTGGCAAAGGTGGTTCCGCTTCACAAAAAGGGTACAAGAACGGATCCTAAAAACTACCGGCCAATATCCTTATTACCAATTATATCAAAAATTTTTGAAATCTAAATTAATGATCCACTTACATTTAAACAGAATAATTAACTTTAGACAATTTGGATACCAAAAGGGGATAGGCACCTCAGATGCGATAGATAATCTTGTAAATGACATTATTAGTAAATTGAATAATAAAATGAAGGTAGCTGGCTTATTTATTGATTTAAGTTCTGCGTTTGATACAGTAGATCACGAGCTACTTCTGGCTAAACTAGAGCATTATGGCATTAGAGGAAAAGCGTTACAACTTTTGACATCTTATTTGAAAAACCGTAGAATGTACGTAGAAATAAAAGACATTAACTCAAACAATCGTGACGTAAAGTGTGTGAATGAAGTAATATATATGTCAAAAATGACCAAGATAAGCCGCGGTGTGCCTCAAGGCTCAATCTTAGGACCAATATTATATTTAATTTTTACAAATGATTTACTAAATTTTATTAATAATACCCAACCCAACGCAGGACTTGTAATGTTTGCAGATGATACGAATGTCATAATCGGGTCATCAAACTTAAATGAGCTGACAGAAAATGTAAATCAGTGCTTAAAGAATCTTTCTGTTTGGTTTACAGCAAATAATTTAATAATAAACCCAAATAAAACCAATGTTATGTTGTTTAAAACAACGTCACGTAACAAAGATAGCATAGATGTCAAGCTCAAAAAGGAAAATATTAGACTGGTGAACGAAGTTAAATTTTTAGGAGTTTATATAGATTCCCTATTAAATTGGAAAACAGAGCTCACCGCCATTGATTCCTCAATATCTTCTGCTTGTTACGCGCTAAGAAGCCTAAGGGACGATATTGATTTAAAGCAGCTAAAATCTATATATTATGCATTAGTAGAATCCACATGACAATATTTACAATAATTTATATAATTACTATTTACATTATATTGGCACAATATTTATCATTTGTTATTTTAGATTTTAAATTGAGTGAATTTTACTGTTTTTATATTCATCATTTATTGTTTTTAGCTATAAAATATTAATTAATGTACAAACTAATTCAAACACAATGCGAATTGTTATATGAATAAATAAATAAAAAAAAAATTTAAGACATTAACAGCCTTATTCATAAAAAATCCTTAATAGAGGTTTGATCGGTCTGTTAGTTAGCAGACTCATTAAGCTTGTTTGACGGTTGTCAAGAAGTATGATTCATAAACGCTTGCTAGCAATCTGCTAGTTAATGAGCTGCTGATAGACGGATCAGACGCGTTATGTTGGCCATCTTGACAAATCAAAGGCAAATAATGGCATTACCGAGAATTAAAAAAAAAATTGACAGCAGTGACAGCAAACTCATCGATCATCAAGCGGACAGACGGACAGACAGACAGACGGACAGACAGACAGACGGTCAGACAGACGGTCAGACAGACAGTCAGACACGGTCAGACTCGCTCAGACACGGTAGCAAGACGGTCAGAAATACGCTCAGACACGGTCTGACTGACGGTCAGTCAGATGGTCAGACACGGTCAGATTTAAGGTCAGACAGACGGTCAGACAGGCGGTCAGACAGGCGGTGTGACAAACTGTCATTCCAACGCTCAGACAGACAGACGGACAGATGGTATGGTTTCTTGCTCTTGTCAAAGTCAGCTGTTCTGCGGCAGCCATTATGTGACTTAGCAGAGAGATAAAGGAGGGTCAACAGTCCTCTAACTTTAGCAGAGCCTTGATGGACTGATTAGCGTTAACAGACGTTTATGAAACATGTTTTTTAGCATCGGGCCTTCAAGGAGCCTTCAAGGAGGCTCTAACTTTTTATGAATAAGGCTGTTAGTATCTATGTAGTATATCAACTATCTAGTGTCCACGACAGAAGCGTCGTTGCTTAGTGTGGCACTAGATGGCGCTGTGTGTAATGTCCAGAGGTATTTATAATTATTTATTTATTATATTACTGTATTAATGTTTATGGAGTTTAGATTTAAGTTGTCGACAGTTTCACAAAGCGAACATGAGATCAGTCAGTTCGATAGAGTGCGATTTGCTGGCACGTGGTTGCCGAGTGGCCACATAACCGGGGCGTTCCGAAGTGTGGATGACATGCTCACATGTGTGCCGTGCGGGTCGCGCGGAAAACCCGCCCGCCGCGCCACGGGGCCACCGCGCGCAGAAGGTAAACAAATTGTCCAAAGAATGAATTTCAACTGACACTAAATTGAGGCATCAACAATCTAAATCGATTCTATTAACAACTTTCCTTTTTTAATTAAATAAATAAAACATTCTAAAACAGGACAAAACGCCTTTTTTATTGCAAAATGGGCCTGCTTTTGCCCTTGATCATGCCTTTCAGCGCCGCGTTGAGGAAAATAAAGCATTTGAGGAAATTTTCAACCCCGCTATAACTTCGTTGTGGATAAAGCTAGATGCTTGATTTTCATTTAACTATCATCACCCTCGACTACATCCGTCATCGTCGACAAATTCCATTCTTAAATATAAGTATGGCATGCTTATAATTATTATTTCCATTGTGTCGTGGCTGTCTGACGCTCAGAACGCGTTGTGGTCGCAAATGAAAACTCCTTTCCACCCTGTGTACAGAGAGGAAAATTTAAGGTCAAACTCTAGACGACTTTTGTAATAAAATTGTAAATTGAAACTATGTCATTTAAGTTTACGTACCGCTGTAAGTTGACAACTTCCCCACAGTGACAGCGATGTGGAGAACAACAAGGAGCTCCTAGTCGTAGAGAAACAATACGTGAATGTGAATCAATTTTAAGATACGGACTAATAATGTGGGGCAAGTACATGGGCGCCGGCAGCAGGGTGCAAAGTGTCCGAAAAGAAAATACACAGAAAAGATTTAGATTCAAACAAATCGGGGCGGAAAGCAAAAAAAATATAATAATAATACCTACTCCTATTCACGCAATCATTTACACCTTTTCCCCCTCATATCATTCCTCACACAATCCATCCATCGTTTCCTTGGTCTTCCTCTCACTCTCCATCCATCATTTATATTCATCACTGTTTTAGTCTCATGCGATTCTTGCCTCCTCATCGCATGTCCATACCAAGACAGTCGATTCCCTTTCAACTTGTCTGTAACTGGCGCAACTTTCAAACTTCCTCTAATATACTCATTCCTTATTTTATACATTCTAGTCACACCACACATCCACCTCAACATTCTCATCTCCACTACATGCAATCTTTTTTCATCCATCTTCTTCATAGCCCAGCATTCCGATCCCTAGAGTACGACAGGTCTAATCACGGACTTGTATATATTTTCCCCTTTAACTTGAGGGGCATCCGTGGGTCGCAAGTTGTTCCAGTGAGCTGATTAATAAGATTATACAGTTATATAATACGCTTTTGTTGGTCTCATCATAACTTAAAAAAACAAACTGTAAACAAACATTTAGCATCTTGGTTAAACCATTGGAACGAACTCGTAGACGCGTATACGGAGTTAAATCATTTTCTATTGTACTATAAATCCTCAAAAACTCTGTAAATATGGATCAAATTTGTATCACGGGATATTGTTTTAAACAGAAGATTCCTATGGCATCTTGTGCCTCTTCCCACGCAGTAAATATGTGTTTTACTAAAGTGACACCGGCGTCAATTGTACAACGTCCTTTGGTGAAACCATACTGTTGCTCGTGCAATATTTTATTGGTGTTAAAATGGTTAAGCATTTGATTGAGCATTATCTTTTCAAACACCTTGCTGAAAACCGGCAACACGGATACGGGCCTATAGTTATTGGTGTCTTTACTATCCCCAGATTTAAAAAGCGGTATTACCTTACTGAATTTCATTAGATCCGGGAAGACCCCTTGATCCACGCACAAATTAAATATTAAGGCTAAATACGGCGCTACAGTCTCAATAATTGAGGTACAAGCTTTGATAGACATACCCCATAGATCTTCCGTTAATTTGATCTTGATTTGCTTAAAAGCTTTTATGACTATTATGGGGTTTATATGCTGAAATTCAAACTCATTTGGACAGGCTGAAACGTTCGCTTTCAATAAATCAATAGAGAGCAAGGGTGAGGATTTTAAGGTTTCTGTAGTTTTAAGTGGGATACTGGTAAAGAAATTTACAAATTCTTGAGCAACTTCATTGTTGGAGCTCACAAGGCCACGTGATGTCTCTAGTGTGAAATCATTATTTAGTTTTTTTTTTCTTCCTACTTTAGCTTGGCTGTTTTAACTCCAACATCAGCTACTTGAGTTCTGGAGCGCAGGGTGGTGTGTCTAACGCGGTTTGATCGCTTGGCACCTACCTATTATGCTGCGCTCCATCGGTCGCTGGCAAATCTTAAGCTTGGACTTTTATTGATCATTAAGTGACCAACTTTGTGCACCGTAGGTTAGGACGGGCAGGATTGATAGACAGATTCATTTATTTATTTTACAGAAATATGGTATTTTGCTTCTATAATGTTATTGGAAGACTTCCCTTCATGTGCTCTTTTAGGAACCAGAACGTCTTCCAAGCATTTTTGACTCGTATTTCGGCTGCCTTGTCTTGTCTGTTTTTGTAAGACACTATCTGGCCTAAGTATGTGTGCTCATCGACATCATTATTATAACACATTCCCGTCTACCTCGACCCTACGTTTCGTGCTGTTGGTCATCATCTGGATCTTGGATCTATTCATTGACTGGCCAACCTCAAGACTTTGCCACGCTCAGATCTTGGAGCATTTCTTCAAGTTCTGAATATGATGTGGAGAAAATCACAATATAAACACCGATATATAGATTATTAATTTATTATGTAGGTAGGTACATACGAGTATTTCATTTAATTGAGATCGATATATCTACTTGTAACCTGAATCTCTCATGAACTCTCATCCCAACGTTTCATAGGTTTCACGGACTGGACATTCTGAAATCACTTTTTAATGCGATCTCAGGTCATTCTTCTTAGAATATCTTAACAGAAGCCCGTTGGCGTGGCACCTACATAAGCACATCAAAAACGGAGTAAATGTTTTGGGTTATTCCATATTATGTCGTTTAACATTATGAAGGTCATCAGGGATATTCCTTTCATACTTGGGTTTTTTGCATAGGGATATTTTTTTACCCGACTGACCGAACCCTCCTTGTGGCCAAGGAGGGTTATGTTTTTCGAGAGTATGTAATATGTATGTATGTATAATTGGTTGGCACGCTCTGTGGCCTGAACGGCTCGATGGATTTTAGCTTGAGAGGCGTCGTTAGATTCGTATTTACTGTGAAAGTGACACTCATATCATATAAAAATAAAAATAAAACAAAATGGCGGATTTTTGGCGCCAAATTCAAATGTTTGGCACGCTCTGCAGCCTGAACGGCTCGATAAAGGGCTCATCATGAGGATTTTATAATGGTATATCGAAGTAACTAAAAGGTGTAAAAAAAATAGTAAAAAAAAATGTAAAAAATAACCAACAACTTTAAATAAAAACTGAAAAGAAAAAAAACAAGTTTAGGAAACAGGACATATTGACTGCAACAGTCGGGACGCATATTGCATGTAATGATTTTAGTCTAGATTATTTAATGGGTCCCGAGTTCCCGACTGTTGCAGTCAATATGTCCTGTTTCCTGAACTTGTTTTGCAGCCCGACTACGACTACTTTTTAATATTTTTTTTTAATAATTTAAATTTCTTAAAATTTTTGGTTACTATAAATATTTAAAAAAAAAAATACTTATAGTGTGTGATTGTGCTACACGATATTTAAATGTACTGTTCTTTGCATAAGATATAAAGGGTGTAAAACACCTCGTAAAGAAGCCGAAAGGCACTTGTTCTCCCCATCATTGCGATCATTTTTTTTGTTCTACACCCATACCTTCTAGTTACGGAGATATTGGGGGTCAAAGTTCCAACTTCTTGACAACTTTTTCCAAGTTTTTAATGTAACATTTTTACTTTAAACACCTCCACGACCCCCGTACTATTCAATCCATCCATCAGCACAATGTTTTGAGTGCGTTACATTGAGTTCTACCACAAAACATTTTTTTTCACCCCAATAAAAAGTGGTTTCCCAACAATAATTTTTGCGTAAAGTTACTTAGTTTGATGTACAGAATGCTTGGTTGACGGCTTCGTGATGAGGTGGTTTACACCCTGTATAATAATATCAAGAAAATAAGTATTTATGTGCTAAAATGTAATGTACAATTTTCAAATTTGTACAGCAGGCCAAATTTTTGGGTGGTTACCCGTGGTCCCAGTGGGTCGACCCATTACCGGGTCCATGGGTAATTTTAATTACCCGTGGTCCCATGACATTAGGGATTGTTTCCTGTTTTTCTGAAAATATCGATAGAAAATACAAAGCCGTAGTAACAGCATATCATATCCCACCAGGACCACGGGTGTGATTGCAGAATTTGACTACGGGTTTATTGGTTTTCTATTTTTTATTTATCTACCAACTACCAGGAGGGCAGAACCATAAAGGAGGTATTTTATATTTTTAATAGGAATCTCATAATCAATCAACATTTCGAGTATCACGCAGTATGCAATGAAGAAAATACTTCTTCATGATTTTGGCGTCTTGGTAGTTTGTGAGACTTTACTATCCTTTAAAAAAACCAATAAACCCATTGTCAAATTTTATGCAATGATTTGTTACCCATGGTGCCGGTGGGATATGATATGCTGTTACTATGGCTTTGTATTTTTTATCGACATTTTCAGAAGTCTTTTCTACCTTAAGTTGTTTTAATGAGTCGGATGGAATCCAATAAATCGTGGAGCATCACACCTAATAAGATTTTGGCCGAATCACGAACACAACAGGGAACACCGACGCAGGCAGCCACTTATAAGTGAACCTTTGTTATCTTATCTCACTGCCCGCTTGATGCTCCGAGCTCAATACCCACCTACCAACCTCTTCTTAGCCGTTATCTTCATTGCTGAAGGTCTACGTCTAAGGTCTACGGTCACTATGCTCTTTCACGTTTGTCTGTCCTCGGCGGTCTTAAAAGCTTCGGCTATTGATAGGCCAGTGAGCGTCTCCACTCGGTCTGAACAACGAGTAGGTGAGCGCGTGCTCTTTTCCCGTCTACTTGTCCAACTACCATAAGCTTCTCGAGGCTGGCAGGGTTTCTACGAGCGACATGTCCAAAATACATAAGGATTCGCAGGAAGCAAACAGCAGATAGTCTTGTGGTTGGATGGATGGACCTACCAACTTGTTGCACCATAATTACTCATAGTTACCTATGAGAACACTTATGAATATTGAATCGGTCCTCGTGAATTAGAGTAGTTGTAATTGTAAAACATCGTTATTTATACCACATGAGGGTGACACCAACGCTACGTGCAAGGCCACGTTGTGCACAGCCGAGGACAGCGCAGCCTGCGCCCGCGCCGGTTGTTACAACAAGAGCCAGCAATTGTCTACTATTGCCATCACCACCAAGCGACGAATCGTTACCAACCACCATCATCACCATCGTCATTAAACTCTGTGTAAAGAAGCTCCTTCAGAGCAGTAGGTACTAGTTACCACCAATTTCCAGTCCAATTTCCAGTTCTCAGTCCCTTTTGCAGAAAATCCTGCGCCGTCGTGAGCCTTTTATAGATTACCTGTAGAGAATACTGTGTTCTGTGTTCATCTATGGTCGTCACTCTCTTAATACAGGACTTAAAGGGACGTACTTAATTGAACAGGATTATAATGAAGTATCTTTATTAAGTAATAAGTACTGTCAGGGGTCGGTTCGCTCGGCGCGGCACGGCGCGGCGGCGATTTGCAGGAATGTCGGCGTGCTGGTTCGATGGCAGCTGATGATTTCATATCGACGGGTGTGACGCAGCCGTTCATTACGTGATTAAGTTACGTTCAATAATACATATAATGTTTACCTATAATTATCATATTATGTAATGTTAGTTCCGAAAACTAAAATTATTCCCAATAGTTTTCTAAATACCTATAATTATTATGAACGCCCTCAAATAAAAAAATAATTTTATTACTTAATTTAAAAAAAAGCACACACTTTAGATCGAGTAGGAAACAGCTGTTTTTGGTTTTTATTATGGATAAAAATTTAAGTGGCGTGTACAGAAAGATGTACTGAATTTATGATGTATTCGTTTGTGTCGATGTGCCTTCCAGCCTGTATTAGTGCGTGGGTCACTATGTTCGGGACACCTCAGCCCAGCCAGGGCGCGCGCGAGCGCGCCTCGGGCGTCCAGCGCGGGTCCGCCATGTGGGGAAGCGCGCGGCGCAGCGCGGCGTCGTTGCCCTCCGCCAGCGCGTCGCGGTCGAAGTAGCTGCGGGGGACGCGTGGGGCAAGGCGGCGCCCGAAGTCCGCGGGGCGCGGGGGCTGCGTGCTGAATACCACGTGCCCGGGGCGTGGGTAGTACTGTGCCGCCAGGATGCCCTGCTCCAGCTGCGCGCACGCCGCGCACACCACCAGCGCCACCATCAGAACCTTCACCAACATACTGTACTGCGTCAATGCTGTACTCGCTGCTCTTTTCATTTATTGTTGGAAACAACGGCAAGACGAAGATCAAGAAGTCAGTAGGTACGTGTAAGATCGGCGTGCCGGCGTCGGCGTGCCGGCGTGTCTGCGCACTGTGCGTGTCTGTTGCCGCTCCGTATTATACGTCCTCTCGGAGCGAGGGAATACCCACTATAAGGAAAACCGAGCGATAACATGCACTAATGCACTTTGCACAGAGCACGACTGCGTATTCGCATGCGCAATGCGCACAGCTTAACAAAAACCCGGCCAAGTGCGTGTCGGGTCACGCGCAGTGTAGGGTTCCGTAGTAGCCCGTTATATTTTAGATTTTCTTTATCAATGTAAGTCTTCACCCGTTATAAACAAGCAACCACTTCATCTTAGTCACTTCATAAGATTTATTCTAAAGATTTTGTATTTGGTACAAAATTATCCAACACCCTAGTTCAACGACTATTACTGCTAAACTGGTAATTTTAAAATAATTAAATCGAAAAGTAGTATTAGCAACCCTTATGTCATTTTAAAAGACTTATGCCCGATTCACCAAGGATCCCTAAACTATCACTTAGCTTAGGTACCCTTAATCTAAGTCTTCCCTTAATAAGTCTCTTACCTAAATCGATTTTCACCGACTTAAGTGTCCCCTAACTATGGGCTTCCTAACAAAGTGACTGTGTGAGTTTTTTTCTTCTAAAAGTGATGCGCGTGTGTAGAGTATTATCGACTAATATCGATTTACATCATTTCTCCTTTTCATATTTATTTTATAATTTATTACAAATACTTGTGAATAATGGTAGAAACAAGGCAAAATTGCGGATTAAGGCTGTATAGAACATTGCCGTTGCTCAAAAAAATTACAATGTATTTGACGTGACGTTTGTTTTTACCCGACTGCGCCAGAGGAGGGTTATGTTTTTCGAGAGTATGTATATATGTAATTATGTATGTATGTACAATTGTTTGGCACGCTCTGTGGCCTGAACGGCTCGATGGATTTTAGCTTGAGAGGTATCGTTAGATTTGTATTTACTGTGAGAGTGACACTGGGCATATCAAAATAAAAAAAACAATAAGGCGGATTTTTGGCGCCAAATTCAAATATTTGGCACGCTCTGCAGCCTGAACGGCTCGATGGATTTCAGCTTGAAAGGTGTCGTTAGATTTGGATTTACCGTGAGAGTGACAATGGGTACCTATATAAAAAAAAAAAAACAAAATTGAGGATTTTTAGCGCCAAATTCAAATGTTTGGCACGCTCTGCAGCCTGAACGGCTCGATAAAGGGCTCTACATGAGCATTTTAAAATATTATTTCTAATTAATTAAAAAGTGTAAAATAAATAAAAAACCCGACTGCGAGTCGGGACCCATATTGGATGTGATGATTTTAGTCTAGATTACGCATTATTTACGCAGTCGGGTTTTTAAATTTTTGAGGTTATGTGTTGTGTGTGTCGCGTCGTTGTATTTGGTTGGTTTTCGTGGTGGTGTTCTTCATTCTCTGGAAACTTAATAAAAACTTTTCGAAGGCGCGCAATAGCTTCTGAAACTCACTTAACAATTCTACTACCAGTGGCTACACTCTTCCCATGTCTGCTACTGCGAGCAATTGGTTACCAGTGGCGTAAAACCGTAAAGCGATCAGTAACTGATTTAACCATCATTTAATCTGTCCACGACAATGGTGTCTCGAACAAATCGGTCCTTTGACAGATCATGATTTATAGGAGCCACTAAATTATTTCTGAAAACAAAAAAAAAGTAAATAATATTATCAGTCGTAGTAGAAACAAATGTCTCTCATGGGTTTATTATATATTTGTTAGTTATGTACTTACTTATTGTCCGGGAATTCTAAAAAATCTTCAATTTTCTCCAACAAAAACATCACACTCTCTTTTGATAACCTATACCTCCGAACGAAATCTATGTCGTCATAACTTTCAAACAAATTTGGTCTTTCTCTAAAGATGCGTGGTCTTCGAAATATATTGTACACATTTTCAATCTCATCTATAGCATCTAAATTATCTAAAAACTCAAAAATATCGTCCATTTCGTCGATTTTTTCCAAAAGACAATACAAAACTGACCTGTCACTTAAACAATAGGAGACCCTTCCTCGGCCCCATAAGTTTAAGGGGCCATTTATTGCGCTAGGTGACACTTAAAGCTTGGTGAAAGCTATTTTTATACCAGAGGTGGTTTGACTCCCGAGCCTGCGAGGGAGTCAATGAAACCGAGGGTATATCAAGTTGGTGTTTAGTCTCGAGGTGCAAACTGTACTTTTCACTTTGAGTGCGAGAAAAATAGTAAATTTAGTACAAAAACATTTATTATTCCTCCAGTCCATCGAACTTTCGTAAGTTTTTAGGTAAATCTTCCGCGATTTTAGCGGCAAAAGATTAGGTATCTATTGTCTTTTGCTCTTTACTGGACGTCAAACTCTTCACTGGACATCTATACAACATGTAACATAATTAACGCACATCCTGAAAATAGTGTGTTCAGAATCGTTTACTGAATCGATTTCTATAATTTTTAATATAGGTAATTTTTTATCCCAAAAATATTTAAAAATATGTAATTTATAGTCACACTACCCCTGTACAGTCAGAACAAAGTGAAATGGACCGTAACTTAAGGCAATAAGTCTTTTAAAAGTTCAGTTTTATTTGTATTAAAACATATTCCGCCATTCAATACAAAATAAAGAAAAATGAACCTTATTTCAAGCAAGTTGAAGTCTTTACAAAAACAGTTGAAGTAAACTTGGCGATTTAACCGCACGCACACACTAACAGGCACTGGATACAAAGGAAACAATAGTTACCCATACCAACAAAATGCGAAATATGACATACTTGTTTTCGTTCCCTTTCTCGTGCAAATTAAAAACCTGGGATAGAGCGAGATAGCCACCATGACACCCGGCCGCGGCGGCGCGGGCGCTAGATGAAAGCTTAAATGTTATTAGCACGCACGGACATTATAAGTGGGATGTAGGTACTTACTTCCGTAAAGTGTATGCAAATTGTTTTACGCGCGTGATGTCTTTCCAATAAACAAAATAATGTGCAATGAGGACTTTGGCACGGTGTGGTGTGGTGATAGTGTGGTTCTAGGTTATTAGTTGGCAGAACATTCAACCAAAGACATGGTACAAGAGTAGACCGCAGGGCTATGTTAGCTGGCCACATGGTGGCTTCCGGCCACCGTAGGCGCGGGCCTGTGGACGGGGAGCTATGGGCTAGCTCACCGTCCGTCCGTCTCATGACGACAGGCCGTGTCGACGGCGCGTTCGTGTTTCACGCGCGCCTCAAAGAGAGTCAGCAATAAGGAAGGGGCCCGCAAGGGCCGAAGCCTGCCGGGGCTATTCGAAAGAGATACCGTGGCCCCGGAACACAAAGGGCAATGAAGGAACATGGATGGGTTTTAGTCAGTAAAAGTCTGACACTCCCTCCTGCTCCGCCCAGAGCGGGAGAAGTCATTTGATGATTTCCCATCCTAAAAAAAAGGGCTATGTTAGCTGCTACTCAGCGGCTTCTTGGCCACGGAACGTTCCGTCCGAACACGGCCATCGACAGGGGAGCCGATTGGCGTACACGTAAGTACTCGTTTTCAAAACGAAATACTGGACTATTTCGATGAAAGTCCCCATGCCAGTACCCGAGAATCAGCTGATTTGACGCCTCTGGACTTTTTTTTGTGGGGACGTATTAAATCGTTAGTTTATTTTAGTGTAAAAAATAGTATAGTAAACGCTTTTGATAAAAATGATGAAGTGCTTTTTAAATTAAAACATCAATTTAGAAAACGGGCATAAAAATGTATTGAACTTTTCTACTTTCTAAGTTGAGTCGAGCGACGACATTAACAGCTGTTTCGAACGCGAGCGAATACCTACTAGGCTAGCAAGACTCACACAGTCGCATACGTAGGTATGAGACCTACGTATGCGACTGTGTGCGTTCGTTGATTTGTACTGTGACTACAACATTCTTCCGGAATTAGGAAAACTAATTTATTAAATAATCATTGCCTAGACATGTTTAATTAAAAATTCAGTGCATTTATTATGATTATAAAATCAAAATCAAAGCATTTATTTCAAGTAGGCCAGATATAGGCACTTTTGAATTGTCGAAACAAAGATGAAAATTAAATGTAGCTACAGTCCCAGTCACAAGGCATAAAAACTGTGAAAGTACTGTAGTTGCCCATTCCCTAGCGTAGATCTCTATGGAGAAGAACGGGCAAGAAACTCCATGGACACTCTTTTAAATCAGAATATTTTTACAAAACCTTGGTTACATCATTCATGTTGAGATGGTACATTATGTGAGAACAATGTAGCAAGATGTGCACGTTAAAAGTGTCCATAGTAAAAACAAAACAAACAATTCAAAAAAAATAAAAATAATTCAAATAAGCCGTGGCACCCAAGAGCTGACCAGTCCCAACTGACAGCGCCCGTTCACGAACATGACGCATGGATCAGCACCATTCAACTCAACCATTTTGAAGGGAACTAAATGATCCGACACACGCGCCACCATCAGTGAGACATTGAGTGAGCATGACATACTCTTAACCGCCAGGGCACATTCAAGTCAAGAAAAGACGTAGGTTTCCAGCGACTGATAGCATTCTAGTACATAGCACTCACACAATATGGGATATGCGTTTATATAATACCAAAAATATTTAATTTATACAATACAAAGATAGTTGTACAATCTTCAGCAGCTCCAACAATACAATTAGTGCTATCCATTTATGCGCCCCTGTCCTTGTGGAGCAGGACCGGCATTGAGCCAAGCATTTTTATCAGCGATATAATCGTCCAATTTGTAATATGCTTGCTTACTTAGTGTGCATGTTTTAAATTTTGTTTCATTCAGTTCAAGAATGCTTTCTGGAATTTTATTGTAGCATCTCAAACAGTACCCCATGAAAGAAGAGTCTACTTTAGCGAGTCTGAAGCCTGGCTGAACTAATTGGTCCCTATTTCTAGTACTGTAATTGTGTCTGTCACCTCTTTTACCAAAAAGATGTAGATTTTTCCTCACGTACATTATGTATGTGTATAACATAATAAACTAATTGGGGTGTCTGAGGGTGTGCGTTAATTACGTTACATGTTGTGTATATAAAAGGAAAAATTGATTGACTGATGTATCAACGCACAGGTCAAACCCTTAGGGCTAAAATCTTAAAATTTCGCATAAGCACGTATTCCTCATACGACGTAGGCATCCACTAAGGAAGGATTTTTCGAAAATCAACCCTCAATGGGGTGAAATAGGGGATAAAAGTTTGTATGAATCTTTTTATTCCTTGGACATATTTGCATGAAATTTCGTATGAATTGAGTACGGCCAAAATAATGAGTTACGTATTTCAGCGTTTTCCAAAATTCAACCCCTAAGAGGGTAAATGAAATTTTGCACACAGGTAGTTCATAACCTCGGTTAACACATAGGAGTAGAATACTTTTCATCCCAGTAGCATGATCCCGTGCGACAATTATCCAACTCCACGCGGGCGAAGCCGCAGGCAACAGCTAGTTCTTAATAAATTTATTTAAAACTGAACAAATTTACACTCGACAAAAATTCTGAAATTTTCGCGGTCTGTTTTTTCTTCTAAACCAGTCAAAGATTAACAATTTAAAACGCATGGCGCCACTTTCTTTGCGGAAAAACTATGGAACTAAAACTCTCAACATTTTTGCAATGAAGATGGTCCACACTCCACAGATAATAGTAGTATTTATTCACTGGCTGTTTGAGTTTGTCTATGTCACATGAAGGAAATTAAAAAACTAATTACTTTTCACTCCCTAGGGACTAAAGTGGTCACTTTAGTCCCGCTTCGTAGGGCTATATTGGCGTACTACTACGTATTGATAATTTTGCCCACGATTTCGAGAAAAAATGCAAGGCGGAAGTGATAGAATTTGCCCTATCGGATCACACTGCGCAACTGCTGAAGTGTCCCGTATGTCTAAACTGTGTTTTGAAATATTGGTACAAATCGCAACGGGACTTAAGTCCAGAGAATATTAATAAAGGAGACATTTTTTTTTGTTTGGAGATTAGGCCACCCACATAAATTGTAACGTTTAATAAGATTTGTTCCCTAAAATATCCAGATTACAGTGGTTATATTCGCTAAGCCTTGTCTAACCGGAATAAATACGAAAACTGCAAAATACTTTTACGAAAATCGAAATAAACAGAAAGAGTAAATGTCAAAATAATGAAGTTGTCTGTTAAAAGGCGGATTTACAACGCTCCGTGACACGTTGATTGTATACACCATCTACGTGATTTTGAGTAAACCTTTAAAAATAGCGTTAAAATGCTCACAGTTTAATAATATGTCTTTTTATATTCTATTCTGTTTTTATAAAAGCAGATACGATTACCACTGGGTACCGTACTTTTTTTTGTAAACGGAAAAAAACGTCCCTATTCACGTAAGTATTTTCTGTCAAATGACATTGACCACAACAGGAATGATTTGACTCGCAAAAAAATATCATAATATCACTTTTTATTATGATTTTAAGATTCCGGTTTCGTTTCTATGTAATCTTTCGTGTGTTACTATTATCAAACTGTTACTTATTTTTGGTGTAATATGAATAATAAACGCAACGTCCAAGTGGGCCTAAAAAAAATTGTCTCCTTTAGAGCATGCCTTGAAAATCTAATGTTCTCTGAAATATATGACAATGATGATCCAAATGATGCATTCAACAAGTTTATTGAACAATTTAAATTATTTTATGATATTTGCTTCCCCCGTACACGTATTAAAATACCAACAACCCTAAAACCAAAATGGATATCGCGAGGGCTTAAAATATGCAGCCTTAAAAAAAGACAGTTATTATGGACGTCTAGACTTACACCTACTCAAATAAATAAAACAAAATATTCAAACTACACAAAGATTAAAAAAAAAAATTAATCTAACAAAACGATCACAAAATAATCACAACATTAAAACTTCTGACAATAAAAGCAAAATGACATGGAAAATAATAAAGAACTCTAAATTAAATCTACCTAATGACTCAATAAATACTATTCAATTTGACAATAAAACGATCAATAAACCTCAATTAATTGCTGACCAATTCAACGACTATTTCATAGAAAAAATTAGACCCTTAACCGGAGCAGGTTTACACCTGCTCCGGTTAAGGGTCTAATTTTTTCTATGAAATAGTCGATCTTACGATCGAGTGCGTATATAACAAATAAACAAAAATCAATGTTCATGGCTCCATGTCAACCGATACAAATATTCAACATTATAAATAAATAAAATAAAATACATTTATTTCGAGCAACATTAACTCATATGTAGAGTACACACAAATACAAATAACACACAAAGGATAGTAAAATAAAATAAAATAAAATAAATAAAAGGACAACATCTAACCGGCTCTGCTGACGGCAACATGCCTATCACAGCAGTGCCGTATGTATGGGCAGTCCATCCGGTCCGCGATCATCGCCAGGACAGCATTGGAGCTGCCCCACACCCTACGCACCAGTGACGCGCCACGCTTGCGCATGGTAGCATAAAAGCAGTCAGTGCGCGCCTCAGCGAACATACCTGAGGCGCTGCAGTAGCGAGGCAGCCCCAATACTACCCTGAGCACGTTGTTGAACTGGACGCGGAGGGCCCCGTATGATGCACGCGTGTACCTCGCCCACAGGCTGCACGTAGGTTTATTCCCTCGGGGTGCGAAGTCAGAAGTCCTCCACGTGTGTCTAGCGGCTGCTCGTCCCTCTCGATACGTCTGGAGGGAAGAGCAGCTGCTGGGCCGGTGCACCCCGGGCGCGGCAGTATCCTTCTCCGGGGAATGAGGGGAAATGAGAATTTCCTCTTATCCCTCGGGGAGTGGTACTGCCGCGGCCAATTATTCTGACATGGGTGGGGTCCGACCCGGACCAAAGGTGCGTTCCTTTGCGTGCCCTTTGTTTAGCAGAGGGCATAGCAGAGGAGTGAGGGCGGGCTCGGTGTGCACTTACCCTGCCTCCGAGCAGACAGAGAAGGATCGTCCTCCTCTGTCACCGCCGGTCTCGTAATCCCACCGTCGAAGTGTCGTGGATCAAGTCTCGCGGCTTCGACAGGGACCGAGGGTCTTGGCTTAACCGCCCGGACCGCGAGGTAGACAACCTCTATAAAAAGTTACCCCGAATCCCAAGCGGCGACGCACCGCGAGGGGATGTATGGCTGACGGGTGTTCCACTGAACGAATCAGTCGCTAGTGCGCTCCTCGCCAGGGTACCTGCAGACCCCCTGGCGAGTAACAAATATTAAAATCTGCCCTACTAGGTACAGGGGTCTCTGCCTAGTTAGGAGTATTATTCCCCCATACTCGTGGGTTCAATTATGGAAAAAGTTACAAAAACCAAAACCAACACCGCCGGCAACGGCAACGAAGAGGAGAGGAGGGATGCGGGGTCGGAGTCCGACGTAGCATCCAGTGAAGTGAGCGGGGAAGGCTCAGTGAGCTCCCGCCGCGAGAGGGCCGGGACTGTTGCGGAGCGGCGGCGGCGGCCGTCCAGGCGGGATGGCGACCAAGGGTCGTCATCCAAGGGAGAGCTGGCGTCGGCCTGGAAGATCCCCACTAGCAGGCGCGGTGGGATCCGAGGCAAGAGGGCGGGGCTCTCTGCCTCTGAGCGGTCAGCGAGGCTGGCCGAAGAGGGACAAGCTGCGGGCGGAGGTGGCCCGCCTGTCGGCCGCCACGGAGGCTCTCCAAAAGGAGAACGCCAGGCTTCTAGCAGACCTGGCCAGTCTGAGGGAGTCTGGCTCCTGCGTGGCGCCTCAAAAGGGGGGCCAGGCGCAGCGACCCAGCCAGCCCGAGCCGGTGGAGAACCAGGTACTGAACCTGGTTCGGAAGGAGCTGGCTTCCTTCCAGGCGCGGTTCTCCGTCCTGGAGGGAATTGTCCTGCGCCCCCCCTGGCGGCAAGTAAGGGAGCCCCGGGTCCGAGGGCAGCCTCATATGCGGCTGCTACGGCTGCCGCACCCGGACCGGGGCCGTCCAGTCAGCCCTCCGGCAGGGCAGTGGCGGCCTCTCCCCCAAAGCCGGCTCCGGCGAAACCGGTGCCGGCTAAAAAGGCGCCCAAGGGGAGAAAGGGCAAGGCGGCTGCACAGGCGTCGGCTGTGCCGGCGCCAGTGCCAGCAGCGAGTGGGCCAGCGCTGGCGGCACGCCAGCCGCCGCCGCCGCCACCACCCCCCCAGCAGCCCCCTACACCTGCCGCGGCTGAAGCCGGGTGGCAGGTGGTCGGGGAGAAGAAGAAGGGGCGGAAGGCGGCCAAAAAGGCCCGAAACCAGGAGCGGCAGCGCCAGTCTAGGGAGCGCAAGATCGCGGCTAGGCTCAGCGCCCCTAAGACCGCGGCTGTAGTGATCACACTACAGCCGGAAGCGGAACAGAGGGGCGTGTCCTACCGCGACCTGCTGGCGAAGGCGAAGGCGACGGTGAACCTCGGTGAGCTGGGGATCACCGGGGGCCTCCGGCTTAAAGTCACCGCAACGGGGGCTAGACTGCTGGAGATTCCTGGTGAAACCAGCGGCTCGTCCGCCGACGCTCTGGCTGAAAAGCTCAGAGCGTCCCTTAATGCGGACGAGGCCCGAGTGTCCAGGCCCGTCAAATGCGCAGACCTGCGCATCCTGGGTCTGGACGACTCGGTGCCCGTCGCTAGGTCCGGAGGGTGCCCTGCCGATCAGGTCAGGGCGGGCGCCCTTCGCCCGGACCCCACGGGCATGCGGACCGTAATGGTAAGCTGCCCTGTGACGGCGGCCAGGACAATCGTGGAGGGCCGCAGGCTACTGGTGGGCTGGGTCTCAGCACAGGTGAGGCTGCTGGAGCCCAGACCTTTGAGGTGTTACCGTTGCCTGGTGGGACACCATGTGTCAGTGCAATGCGCCTCGGAGGTCGACCGCAGCGGCCTCTGCTTCCGTTGCAGCCAGCCCGGTCACACATCCGCGACTTGCTGCGCCGCCGCGCCGCACTGCGCTGCATGTGCGGCGGCTGGCAAGCCTGCTGATCACCGGGCTGGGGGCAAGGCCTGCGCTCCGCCCACCAAGGCCACTAGAGGCAAAGGTAGGCCCTCCGCCACCACCGCCACCGTCGCCAATACCGCAGCCGCAACTGCCGCCGCTGCCGCTCCCTCTGTCACCGCCACAGAGGGGCCCTCACAGGGGGCCTGGTTGGAGGAAGCGGTAATGGAGTGCCAATAACGGACCCATTACGCTTCCTCCAGGCGAATATCAACCACTGCGCCTGCGCTCAGGATCTCTTGCTCCAGAGCATGGCGCAGTGGTTGATTAACATCGCTGTGGTCGCTGAGCCGTATTTCGTCCTGCCCAGGGAAGTCTGGGTGGCGGACCTAAGCGGCTCAGTGACCATAGTGTCGTCGGCCGCCGCCGGCACCCCGACCCTTGAAAGTGTCAGGAGGGGTCGGGGGTGCGTAGCGGCCCGGTTCGGGGAGATCGTCGTAGTGGGAGTATACTTCTCCCCGAACCGAACTCTCGCCGAGTTCCACAACTCTCTCGCAGAGTTGAGTGTCGTCGTCGGAAACCATTCCCTCCCCGTGCTTGTCCTCGGGGACTTCAATGCCAAGAACTTGGCTTGGGGTTCTCGTTGCACCGACGTGCGGGGAAGGATGGTGGAGGACTGGGCCCTGGAGAGGGGCCTGGTCGTCCTAAATCGGGGTTCTGTTGCCACGTGTGTGAGGATGCGGGGCGAGTCGGTGGTGACATCTCGTTCGCTAGCCCCGCTCTGTCACCGCGTGTCGTTGACTGGCGCGTCATGGAGGGGGTGGAGACCTATTCCGACCACCGGTACATCCGTTTCGACGTCTCCACCCAGACCTCAAGCGCGCTGGTCCAACAGGCCCCAAGTGGTCCGCGTTGGGCGCTGAAGCAGCTGGACCGGGAGCTCCTCCTGGAAGCCTCGATCGTGTAGGCCTGGGTGACATCACCGGACAGGCCTGCCGACGTCAATGATGAGGCAGGGTGGTTCCAGGAGGCCATGTCCGACATATGTGGCAATGCCCCGAGTCCGGCCAGGAAGCGCCCGGCGTCAGGTGTACTGGTGGTCGCGAGAGCTGACGTTCCTACGGGAGGCGTGTGTGGCTGCGCGACACCTGTACGCCAGGCACCGCAGGCTCCGCATTCGCCCACCGAATGCGGCAGCCATTGAGGCGGAGCTTTATGAGGGCTACAGAGCGGCGAAGACCGCCCTCCGCGAGGCTGTCCTGCGGGCCAGGGATCTGGCCCGCGAGGAGATGCTGGGGGCTCTCGACAGAGATCCTTGGGGGCGCCCTTACAAGATGGTGCGGGATAAACTCCGCACCTGGGCCCCCCCGCTGACGCAGATTCTCCGGCCTCAGCTCGTGGAGGACGTGGTGAGCGCTCTGTTCCCCTCGCGAGGGGAACACCCGCAAAGAGTAGTTGCAAACCGCCTCGCCGAGCACCTTGCGGGGATGGGGCCGGACCTTGCGGAACACCAATTTGGTTTCTCTCTCGCGCTCTACGGTGGACGCCATCATGCGCGTGAGGGCCCTCACGACGGGGGATGCGGTGTCCCGGGGTGGGGTTGTCTTGGCGGTGTCTCTCGACATCGCCAATGCCTTCAACTCCATGCCCTGGAGCTGCATAAGGGAGGCACTCCGGTATCACCGGGTGCTGACCTACCTCCGTCGTGTGGTCGGGGACTACCTGGTGGACAGGTATGTCATCTACCCCGGTCGCAGCGGAGACTGGAACCGGCGAGAGATGTCGTGCGGTGTTCCACAGGGATCGGTTCTAGGGCCGTCCTTGTGGAACATCGGGTACGACTGGGTGCTGCGTGCCGACCTCCCTAGCGGTGTCAGCGTAGTTTGCTACGCTGACGACACGCTGGTGCTGGCACAGGGGAGGTCGCACGAGGCGGCGGCCGACACTATGACGCGCGGGGTTGCGATAGTCGTGGAGAGAATCCGGCAACTGGGTCTCGAGGTGGCATTGCACAAGTCCGAGGCCATGTGCTTTCATGGGCCTCGGAATGCGCCACCTCCGGGATCCTCCGTAACGGCAGGAGGGGTTTCCATCGGCGTCGAGTCGACGCTGAAGTACTTGGGGCTTGTCCTCGACAGCCGGTGGAACTTCGTGGAGCATTTCCGACGTTTGGCCCCCAAACTGGAGCGGACAGGGGCTGCCTTCAGGCGGCTCCTGCCCAACCTGGGGGGGCCAAACGCCTCCTGCCGGAGGCTCTACGCGGGAGTCGTGCGGTCCATGGCCCTTTACGGGGCCCCGGTGTGGGCGCGTTCATTGAGGCGGCGTGCCGCCCACCATTTGAACGCGCCCCAGAAGGTGGTAGCCGTAAGGCTGGTCCGGGGGTACCGCACGATCTCCCGCGAGGCGGCGAACCTCCTTGCCGGATTGCCGCCATGGGATCTGGAGGCAATAATCCTCGCGCGCCTACATGAGTGGCGCGCGGAGGCGCTACGCCGGGGGTAAACTCCGCTGCCGCGGCAAATCGTCGCTCAGCGGACGGACTTCAGGCGTGATCTCATGGCGACATGGAGAGAGCGACTGTCGCAACCCCGTGCAGGGCACGCCACAATAGTGGCGATAAGTCCCCTCTTTGAGGAGTGGCTGGAGAGACGCCACGGCGTCCTCACCTTCCGCCTGACGCAGGTTCTTACCGGACACGGATGTTTCGGTAAGTTCCTGCACCGAATCGGGCGGGAGGAGACGCCCGGGTGTTTCCATTGTGAGGATCGACCGGAGGACACGGTGGAGCACACTGTGGAGGTGTGTCCCGCTTGGGTGGAGCACCGCCGTGTCCTCGAGGTGGCGATCGGCGGCGGCGACCTCGCGCTTCCGGCCCTGGTTCGTGCCATGGTCCGGAGCGAGACGGAATGGGTCGCCGTCACCTCCTTCTGCGAAGCAGTCATGCTAGTGAAGGAGGTGGCGGAACGTGAGAGGGAAATATCCTCAAATCGTCCCGGCCGCCGCGGGAGACGCCCCGGGCGTCGGGGGCCACGTGGTGGCTTCCGGCCACCGTAGGCGCGGGCCTGTGGACGGGGAGCTATGGGCTAGCTCGCCGTCCGTCGACGGCGCGTTCGTGTTCCACGCGCGCCTCAAAGAGAGTCAGCAAAAAGGAAGGGGTCCGCAAGGGCCGAAGCCTGCCGGGGCTGCGGGACTATTTGAAAGAGATACCGTGGCCCCGGAACACAAAGGGCGATGAAGGAACATGGATGGGTTTTAGTCAGTAAAAGTCTGACACTCCCTCTTGCTCCGCCCAGAGCGGGAGAAGTCATTTGATGATTTCCCATCCTAAAAAATAAAAAGGTTTATTCCCTCGAGTTTAGCCCACAGGATGTCGTATGACACCAGGTCAAAAGCCTTGGACAGGTCGAGGAAGCAGGCGTGCACAGGAGTCTTTCGATCTGTGTAATATCTGACGGCATGCTTAAGACTCAGTATTGCACTCTCAGTTGACAGTCGAGGTCGAAACCTAAACTGATTATCGTGCAGATCCAGGTATTTATATAACTGTGCATTAAGCAAACCGTCAAAAACTTTTGCAATGATCGTTGCAAGAGAAATCGGCCTGTAGTTGCTTTTGTCGGCAACATCTCCCGTTTTATTTTTCACTACCGGGACTACTACGGTTTTCATGAAATCAGGTGGTAGGTATGAATGGCTCACGCATAGTGTGTAAAACATTGCTAATACCCTATTTACATGTGGGCCAGCGTGAACTATAAGGTGCTCGATGCTGAGGCCATCGTGGCCAGGGGACTTGCCCTTAGATATAGCTTTTATAGCCTGAGCCGCATATCTTTGGCAACGAAGCAGGACCCTCCGTCCCCGTCAGGCATCTCAACATCGAGCACCGTCTCCGCCGGTCCCCGTGGGGATAGTACACGGAAATGGTCCCTGAAAATATCAGCAACATCTTTAGGGTCACTCACACCCTCGACACTCACAGGTAGTCCAGGTCGAATGTTTATTTTGTTGGTGCCCTTCCAAAAACTACGAAAATGCCCCTTCTTATGTTTTTCAGCAAGGGCATCCATTTTGATTTGTTCTTGATGGTTTTGGCACCATTTAAGTCTGGACTTGAATATTTTGCGACTTTGGTACATTACGTCATAAACACACCCAGACCTTGGCTTACCACACATCACCCACTCTAGAAACTTCGACCTAGCCACCCGGTGAGCCTCGCTAACATGCTTATTCCACCCAGCAATGCGTGGACCATTCCTACCCCTCCCCGCGCGAGTGGCCCCCCGAGCCGTCACTGCCGCCGACGCCGCCCCTCGTAAGGCAATCACAATGTCAGAATAAAGCCCATCAAGAATATGCCCATGGTCCGAGTTATTACAGTGTTTATGTCCACAGCATGTAAACTCTGCAAGAAAATCAATACATCTCAGCCTACTATGACATTCTTTCGCATATAACGCAATCTGCTCATCAGTTCTTTCCCCCCATAACACATCGTTGCTTGGTACGCTTTTATCAGGTAGCTTTGGTGTTAATAAGTTTAAATTACACTCGATAATGAGCGGAAAATGATCAGACCAAAGTGTGTTATAGTCTACAATTATGCTTTAAGGACAGACTGTTTTGCTGATTGCGTAACAATACAGTGATCCAACCAACTGCACGTTCCATGTGCCTCACTGATAAAAGTATAGGTATCAGAGTGAGGTCCCAACAACTCAACATCTACACAAGTCCATAACTGTTCACTACAGAAATGTATAAGTTCGTTATAGAACAGTTCACATGGATCGGCATTAAAATCGCCCAACACGAAAACTGATTCTACACCGTATTCATCTATTAAAGCACTCACCGTCCCTAGACAGTCCGTAAATTCAGGCAGGTTTCCCTTAAATTTTGTAGGCATGTACACACTTATTATGATCACAGGGCGATCACTTGTAATGATTTTAATTGCACAAACACGAGCATTATCGCACCGTAGCACTGATACATTCAGGAAAACACTACTCCTCCTTATCAGGGCGTCGCCACCGAACGGCCGCCCGCGTAATATTCGCGCCGAAGTGTCCACCGCCGAAGTACCTGTGTACCCGAACTCACTGTCTACAGTGCTCAAGTACGGCACCTCATCTGGTAGAAGCCATGTTTCCTGCAGGGCGATGACATCACAAGAGCGACACAGGTCCCTGATGCCGTCCACAGAGCGTTTAATGTTCTTACAGTTAAAACTCGCTAACTTATAAGGGCGTTTATCCATTGTTGTTGTTAGTCGAGCCGGAAACAGAAGTAACTCTGTTCATATTTTTGTGAGTAACATTCACAAATCTCCTGAAAATTATGCCTTCAGGCCAAAGCTTTTCATCCAGATACATAGTTAATTTTGCCTCGGATACGAAAAATTTAAACGCACTGTGATCTGTCTGCTTTTTAATGTTGATTTTCTTTAGCGATACAGACTCATGTGTTCTCGACCGAATATATTTAATAATATCCTCTTTCGTAGTTTCACTGTGGACATTTGTAATAAACACAGGAACTTTCTTTTCGGCGGCCCTGAAGTTAAACTCCAAATCTCTTGCCACACCCGACTTGCCCGAGTATCTATATTTCAATTGTTTCCGGCACCGTTCTACTCTTTGCCACCCCCCATTGTCATCATTCAATGGAGTAGGTACTGGGTCCAATACAACGTCGCAATTTCGTCCATCAGTAATAATGCCGTTATCGCTATGAGTCAGCTGTGGCTCGCTCTGTACGATCACACCTGCGCTCGATGACGTAGTCTCAGCCGCTACCTGCTTCAAACCGGTCTCGATCGTGTTTGCCCCGCCGCCCGCGACGACGTCATCCGTGCTGCTTGCCGCCGACCGTTGCCGCCTTGATGAATCACAGTTGGTATGTTTTGCTACTACCCTCCCTATTTCATGGTATCGGGTCTGTATGACACTCTCATCTACATTATTCAATGATTCTTTACCATTGTTATACGGTTCATTTATCGTAGAATTATGATGATGTGATAAGCTCTCCGGTCCACTGTCCATCACCCAACCCCCCCTTCTCAGGTTTACCTTGCATACCGACGATACTGACGCAGGCGGAAAGGAATCGTTCTTGAATTGTAAAAACTCCGATTTTAATTCTTTCAACTGGTTTAATGTGGCATAAGTTGATTTAAATTCTTCCATGTCGGTCTTTATTCGCTGTAGATCCTTTAAAAACTTCGTACAGTCCAGATGATCCCACATAATTGGGGGTAACTTTTCCAGCTGACGGGCCACAAACACTGGAATTATATCTGGTTCTGCGGATTTAAACAGATTGACGATATCACCCAAGTCTCTTTCTTCCTTTCCTTTGTTCTTCCTCAATATTTTACGAGAATCTGTAGGTATGGAATCGAATAACAATGATTTCGATTTCTTGATTTCTTCGCTTGTAAACGATGATGTGCAAACTCGTACCAGGGTTTCTTCATCGATTACCGATACTTTATTTTGAATATACGCTACACTCGTTACACTTTAGAGCATTCATTTTTACGAATTCACGCGACCTCCCCGGATGGATGCGCGCGCGCGACTGTTATAAAATGTTTAAAAAACACTAATAGCGTGGGGTATGACGAAATTTCAACTAAAATTATAAAACATGTTGCCGACTTAATTTCTAAACATTTGAGTCATATTCTTAACCTGTGTATCAGCCAGGGTGTTTTTCCAGACCGTCTTAAAGTCTCCATGGTGAAACCTATATTCAAAAAGGGTATAAACAACTAATGCAAAATTATAGGCCTATTGCGCTTTTGTCAGTTTTTTTCCAAAATATATGAGAAATATATCTATACTGAGCTATACGCATACATAGAAAAACAAAAGATATTGTGTAATGAACAAAAAGGTTTCCGGAAGAATATGACAATAAACATGGCTATTTATGACTTTTAAAACAAAATTATGACTAATATTAACAATAGGACACCTGTCTGTGCTGTGTATTGTGATATGACCCAAGCTTTTGACTGCCATAATATTTTAAGGAATAAACTTGAGTCCTATGGTATCAGAGGTAACATTCTGGAGTTATTAAGCACTTACCTCTCAGAAAGAAAACAATTTACCACAATAACAAACTTAAATTTCCAGACTAAAGAAGAAGTAACATACCTGTCTAAAGAACGCACAGTTTATTTTGGTGTTCCACAGGGCAGTGTATTGGGTCCTCCACTGTTCCTAATTTATATTAATGACCTGCCCAAAGCTTTAGACTTTCCAATAACACTCTTTGCTGACGATAGTACGATAACTATATCATGTGATAAACCGGTGTCATATGAAGCCGATGTCAATAGCGCGGTACATTCAATAATCTCTTGGCTTAATAATAATAATCTTAAAATGAATCTTGACAAAACACAAATAATGCACTTTGGCCGTAAAAAACCAAGTTCGACAATGAAGGTCCAGTACCACAATAACATAATTAGCGATGTAAATAGTGCAAAATTTCTAGGTCTGTTAATTGACAGGCAACTCAATTGGAAGGATCACATTGAAGCGCTATGTAAGAAAATCAGTAGTTCATCCTATGCCTTATATAAACTTGCCCCAACAGTTAACACAGATGCACTACTTACAGCTTATCATGGTCTTGTTGCATCTGTACTAAGATATGGAATTATATTTTGGGGTAACTCTACAAACAGAGAAGCCGCTTTTAAAGCGCAAAAGCGGTCCATCAGAGCCATGTTTGGACTACAAGTGACGGACAGTTGTGAACCATTCTTCAAAAAGTATAAAATTCTAACTCTACCGTCTTTGTATATTTACGAAACTGCCTTGTTTGTTAAGTCCAATTCACACCTGTTTCCTAACTTGTCAGATACTGTTAAACGTAACAGGCGGTATGATATGCTGCGCGGACGTAAAGCCAAAACCGCTTTAATGTGGAAAAGCATATTCTGTATAGCTCCGCAAGTCTTTAACAAAATCCCAACACAAATAAAAGAGTTAAATTTAAATGCGTTTAGAAAGGAATTCAAAGAATTATTGTGTAAAAAATGTTATTATAATTTAAACGACTATTTGAATGACACTGACATGCTAATTGAACTGTACCTAATCTTATTAAGTTTGACATATCTCTTTAATAGTTTGACATTATTAAATAATATTTTGAATGTAATCCTAATAATATTTTGCATTGATCAGGAAGGTATTTTTTGTCATCATAACAGAGTCTGTCTGTGTATGTTATTCCGTTTGACATTGTTGATAATATAATTTTGTAATTCCAATGACATGCCACTTATTTTAATTTAATTTTATAATTGTAAACCAACTATTTGCATGCCCATGTGACGGCAAAATGTGGAGAACCTTTTTATACTAGAACATCTATGTACTTATTACCCATGTTTGCAAAGTAATAAATGATTTGATTTGTACTTTTAGAGTATGAGTAGTGAAAAAAAAATCACTTGTCACTGATATTGATATACACTGATATATTGATATATTTGTCATTGATATACACACTTCTACAAAATTATAGCTATATAGTACTAACGGTCTCTTAGCAAAACCTCGGACACACGGACAGACGGACATGGCGAAACTATAAGGGTTCCTTGTGAAGACTACGGAACCCTAAAAACCACATTTGACACACACGGGACATAATATTGTGCGATTTTGTTGTGTTCATTAAAATTAAACTGATGGAGAAACGAATCGTGTAATTATTTATGGTGGGAAGCAAAATTAACTAAACAATGATTTTATTATCTTTAGGGTTCCGTACCTCAAAACGAAACAACGGAACCCTTATAGGATCACTTTGTTGTCCGTCCGTCTGTCTGTCAAGACCAGATTAAAACCATATACTCGAGTGTACGGTCCCTTAGAACTGTGAAAAAATCAACCTTCTAAGTTTACGTAAAAAAAAAATGCGGGCGTTTTTGTCGCACAAAACGTAGAGTACGTTTCGATACTCTCAAGGGAATCAAAATTCATAGGGTACTTCGCGTTGGTCTAGAACTATAAAATTTGGCAAGTAATACCGTCATATTATACTACAAATACAGGGTTGATTCTCTGATTTCGTACCAATCACATGTCCGGTTGCATAAAAAAAAAGTTACTAACATTTAGGGAGATTCGATTAAAGGTGGTTGATTTGAAGACATTTAGCGAGGTGTTTCCAACAAAAGAAAAACTTAGGTATAAAAACGAAAATAATAACAAATGAAAAATACACGCAAATGTCCTCACCGTCGATGTCCTTAACGCGATTTTATAACAATAGTGTTCAAAATTTCTAAGAAGTTATAGTTATATGTATCTGTAATTTATTCAATTTATTAAACTAATACTAAGGATTACTTGCCTTTAATATCACACATACGGATCAATTCATTAATTTAAAAAAAAAATATTTGTCTTTGTCACCGAAAAATAATCACTACCGTAAGCAGGAAAAGAAATGTACACAACTTTTTACGTGGACATCCTACTCTTTTATCCTTCCCCCGCACAGTTCCGCAGCAGCCAGTCGCTCCAGAGACATTGAGTAAGAAACCCGCGCTCTCGAGAAATAAAAAATACTGACATAATAGTTATCAAAAATTACCTTTGTACCGGTTTAGTGGTCTTCACCGTATTTGAGAAATTTTAGGTAAGTCACACGATTAATATTTTTAATGTACCTCTGAAATGTTTGTCTTGATGAGTATTATTACCAGAGTAATATTTATACAAATAGCCTCTAATATAATTGATTTATAAATCAAAATAACATAAAATGTCATTACCGTGATAGTCTTTACCATAATTTACCATCAGTTTTTAAAGTGACGGTAATGCCACTAAAGTGATGGAGATGACCGACTAAGTACTATTGTTTTTGTTTTATTTACTTAAAATACTAGTAATGTAAATTCTATTACACATGTTCCAAATGGTAATAAGGAACGATAACGGTGCAAATATGTTCGTCTGTCTGTCTGTTTGTTTAAGTGTCAGTATGTGTATTTATTTGTCTGTTTGTTTGTCTGCCTAGTTGTTTGTTTTTCTGTTAGTCTGTTCATCTAAATAACTTTGAATACTTCAAAGTGGTGTCCTCAGCGTGTGAGTATAATGACCTTAGACTATTTTTTATTTCTAGGTTCTAAGAACGAAGAAGAAGAAAAAGAAAATGAAAGAGATAAAGATGATGACGTCGATGATTTGCAAATATTTTGATTGTTTCTTTTGATTGTTTGTTTTGATTGTTTATTTTGATTGTTGTTTCTGTAAGCAGGATTACTAGTTTTTTTTAGTTGAGATTTGATATAGGTACAGTGATATCTGTTACCCTTTTTAAATGTACCGCTAAGAGTTTTTGAGATTGTTATTCTTATTTTCTATTTTTTTTATGTATGTTTGCCAAAGAATTAGAATTAAAAAAGTTCGTATTTTGTGATACAATAGTAATTAAAAGAAATAAGTATAATAAAAAGGAAAATGAGACTGAACGAAACAAATGATTACTCAGAGGATAGTTGCTTAGATTACACCTTGGTTGTTATTTGGTTTTTACAATTTGTGTAGTTTTAATAGCAATATAAACTATTATTACAGTAAACAAATGAGAAATACTTGTGCTTTACTTATTTTAAGAAAATAAATAAAAATATTTTAATTTGTATCTCATCTTAAGTCATTACCAGTAAACACTATGTTACTACCATCACATAATAATCATTTCCATAACACGAAAAATCATTACCATCACAAATTAAAACTTCAGCTACCTATATCTCGGACATTAATCGATGCAATTCGAAAATATTTACACATAGTATTATTAAGCCGTCATATTTTCGTTTCACACTAAGATTTTCAAAATCTAAAATTTCTCTTATTTTTTTCAAATCGGACCGAAATCAGAGAACCACCCACAGGGAAAAATCTGTTAACCATACATTTGTAATCAAATCATCTCTACATTTATTATAAAACAAAGTCGCCCGCCGCCGCGCCGCGTCTGTCCCTATGTATGCTTACATCTTTAAAACTACGCAACGGATTTTTATTCAAGAGGAAGGTTTTAGTATACAATAATTTGCGGGCGGGCGAAGCCGCGGGCATCAGCTAGTAAAAAATATAGTCTTTATTTAAAGTACGCCGTCTGCCTGTCAAGACCCTTTATCTCGGGAACTCATTCCCTCCTTCCACATTTCGCGATCTAGTGCAATTGTAGGCCAATCCTTTGAGAAAGAGTCTAGCTCATCCCGCTATCTCCTTCTGGGCCTGCTGCGTTGTCGTTTCCTGCTATTTGGTATCCACTGAGTGGTATTTTTTTCATTAAAAGTTTCAACGACGCGCTCGGCGGCAAGCTCAGCGCACCGAGAATGCATTCTCGGTTCTAGCATGCTAGCGCCGAGCTAATTCTTTTTCTTGTCTTGCCTGGAAAGAGACTATTTGGCCGAGGTATATTCATGGACTACTACGTTACTATTCTATTATGTTACGCTCTGTGCCGTTCGTCATCAGTTTTGTCTTGGTCATATTTATTATATAAAACCCTACCCTTAGATCATAATTAGGGGTCTCAAATCGGGATCCCGGATACCGAAAATACCGGGATCCCGGACCGAAAAGAAGCCTTTACAATACCGGTATTGAATTTTTGAATACCGGGATTTACCGTGTTTTTGGTATTCATCACAGAACGATGCAAATGGCAAATCCTCCCATGCGAGTGGTAACACGACACCGCCGCCGCTTTTCTTGTACGAGCTCTAACGCGTTGCTTGCTTGCGACCAGCACGACGAGTAACGAATTGGACTCACTACCGCTCAAGAAGCAGTTGCAAATGGCTGTTCAAAAGCGACTGCAGCCTCAAGACAATACGTCTAATTCTACAATCTCCTCGGAGGAAATAGAAACATTAGTCAAGATAGAGATGGCTCTCTACGAAAATGGAGGCACTAGGGGAAAGTTTTTAGAATTGGCATATACACTCGAGAGCAATGAATCCGGGTCACTTAAAGAATCCTAAAAATCTCGGAAACTAAAAATGCTAGGTTAATGCAATAAATTATATTTAATAGACAATGTAATACTCCTTAAATGAAGGTATTAAAACTTCTTAGTTATTGTATAGTTATATCATAAAAAAATCAAATTTGAAAAAGGGCCACTTTCGAAGATGGAACTACGAAATTACAGCATTTGGTTTTGCTTTTGTTTGTAATCTGTCATTTATGTGGGTACATAAACCATGTTGATAGTGCTCTATATTCATTATTCAAGCTGAAATTATGTCGCTTACGCCTGAAGAATGCACCAGAATACTTACAATGCTGGAAACCGGCCGGAGTCAGCGCGATACAGCCAGGACTGTCGGTGTGTCGCTGTCAACAGTACAAAGAGTTCTCCGACGTTACGAAGAAACTGGTTCTAACCTACGCAGACCAGGAACGGGCAGAACCAGGTGTACCACAGCACGAGAAGACCGATACTTGGTGAACACCATGCTTCGAAATCGCTTTCTCACAGGAACTGAACTCACAAATCAGTTTCGACGCCTCGGAGGAAGTAACCCAAGTGCATGGACAGTAAGACGTCGGCTTGCTGAATCTAACTTAAAACCCCTTAGACCTGCAAACGGCCCTAAACTGGAGCGTGGGCATCGTATTTCAAGACTAAGATATGCCCAGAGCCACGTAAATTGGAGTATTGAAGATTGGTCAAAAGTTATGTTCTCCGACGAATCAAAATTTATGCTCTACAAGCACGATGGAAGACACAGAGTGTATCGAAGACCAGGGGAAAGATTCAAGCAAGCATGCATGGAAGAAAAAGTAGCCTACGGTGGTGGGTCTGTACTTGTGTGGGCCGGAATTTCTTCTGAAAGTCGCACAGAGCTGGTGATCATAGAAAACGGCTCTTTAACTAGCGTAAGATATGTGGAAGAAATCCTCAATGATCACGTTGGTCCATTTATGGTCAATTTAGGTGAGGATGCTATATTTATGCATGACAATGCCCGACCTCATACAGGTAGGATTGTGAATGACTACCTTCAAGAGATGAACATTACTCGTATGGAGTGGCCAGCGCGCAGCCCGGATATCAACCCGATCGAGCATGCTTGGGACGAGCTAGGCAGATGCGTAAAACAACGAAACCCTCCCCCAATCACGCTTCGTGAGCTCAAAATTGCTCTCACAGAGGAATGGGAGAATATTCCCCAAAATCGTATAAGGAACTTGGTGTACAGCATGCCAAACCGCGTAAACGCAGTAATGGAAGAACGAGGAGGCAATACGAAGTATTCAAATTCAAGAAAATCGTAATAAAGTTCAAAAATTTCATGTTTCCTATTTTTGTTTTAAGGAGAGATCAGCAGTTTTTTTCTTTATGTAATTTTGTGTTAATAAAATGTATGGTGACTCATATTTTTTTTACTTTAATTTAAGGAGTATTACATTGTCTATTAAATACAATTTATTGCATTAACCTATCATTTTTAGTTTCCGAGATTTTTAACATTCTTTAAGTGACCCGGATTCATTGCTCTCGAGTGTAATTGCATGAAAAGCATCCCTCCCACGAGTGTAGAGTTAGAGAGAGCATTCTCATCATCTGGCTATTTTTGTAATCTTTTGTGCTCAAAATTAAGTGATAAGACACTAGACACACTGTCCTTTTTGCGATCCTATTACTTAAACCAAAAAAAACAAAGAATGGCTGAATTACTTTAATTACACTGTTGATTAACAGTGTAATTAAAATAATTCAGTAAACAACCAACGAAACAGTTAAACGAAAGCAAATTAACAAATAACAGATTTGTCAATTTGCTTTCGTTTAAGCGTATAAGATTAAAACTTGCGTATTTTGTTTGAAAATTAAAATAGTATTTTATTTTTTCGTTAAAGGCGATTGAAAATTTATTATTAGTCTAAGAAATATTTTATTATCTTTTTATTAATATTACAAACTATTGTGATTATTTGTGATCTCTTTTTGGTAAACTGACTGCTATGATTTAAGGCAAGAAGAATGTTGATTATTAATAATTAGTATTATTACGCACTACAGAATATGATTGTTATTATTTGTGAATTGTTATCTTTTTTGCTTTAGGGTTATACAGATTTAATTAAACTAAGAATGTTGATTACTTAATTCGTTTTTTTGTTTACTAAGGCTTTGTTTGATATTTTTATGTAAATTGTATTGTAACTAACCGTTGTAATGTTGCAATTTCGATAGGAGGAACCGAGGGAGATACTCGTTTTCTTTGATTAAAAGTTAATTTTCTCTTAAACGCTTTTTTATTGTTCGACTTAAAATTATTAAAAAAAATAAAAATAAAAATTCCTAATAAATCCTAATTAATCCTAATTAATTCCTTTTAAATTAGAGATTTCACCATAATGAATTAATGACTTAAACGGAAAGAAAATCTAATAAAAAAAAGTCTAAATGTCGAAAATACCGGAAATACCGGAATCCCGGTATTCTCCTAGACCCAATACCGGTAATACCGGTATTGGAGAGAAGCTCCGGTATTGCAACCCCTAAATTCCTAATGTATTAGCTAGAAGAAGGAAACATAACACTGCTTCCACCCCTTTTGTAAGAACAGAATTTGCAAAAATTCAGTAGGTACGACAAACTTTCGTCTTTCTTATAAATGTATAATAAAATAAATAAAGAAATTGACATACATACTTAACCATTTAAAGAATGCAAATCGTTGCTGATTAAGGGCGGATTCGACCAAATGCCATGTTATATCAGAGTAACTAACCCTAGAATAATTTTACTCATTGGTTTTACTCTCAAATAACTTCGTTTGCGTTTTTCCATCACAAACGTAGAGTAGCCAATACTATTTATATTGGAGTTAACTGTCAAATATAATATATTTACTCGAGTTGTCATAATTGTCATAGTCAGTTGAGTGAGGTTATCTTTTCGAGTTTTGTATTATTTGTGTTGTTGTAATTAAAAATAAATAAATAATATATCTGAAGGAAAAAGGAAACGTAGCGGTAACTGTCATCATAATTATCGAAGTAATTGTTCCTTTCTCTAATTTGGAATGCAATCTTCATCACTGTCAGAATCTTCGATCATATTTCGTAAACGTTGCATTATTAAAATATCCTTACAAATAACAAAACTACAAGAAATTATCAATATGCGCTCAACTGTGAACAATAGACAATTAACTTTTTCAACAAAGCATACGAAAACAGATGGTAGAATGCAGCGGCCGCCATTATATTACTCTGTGCTATCATGTTTACTCGGTGTATTTTGGCGGTAATAGCGATTTACTCTCGGACCTATAGTTATTCCGGGATTAAGATTTGGTAAAACGAAAAGTTCTCTAACTCTAGAGTAATTAGTGATTTTATTCCAAGGATAAGACTTATTCAAGTTTGGTCGAATCCGCCCAGTGAATAAACAAGTTAAGCTACGATGAAAGTAGAGAATATTTTTTATATCTAAGGTAAAACCCTTTCCGTATAATACAACCACACACACACACACACACACACACACACACACACACACACACACACACACACACACATATATATACACACACACCAACAGACAAAATAAAAATAATGAATTCATTAACTTTTGTTTATTAACATGTTACACTAATAGTAAGAATAAAGGAGCGGCGCCTCCTGACACAGGCATCTATATGCTTAAAAGGGGACGCCACCAACTGTGTAATGTATGTACAACGTGTAATAATGAACGTGAACGTGAAATAAAACATTTTTGTATTTTTTTTTTGTATTTGTATTTTGTATATTCACTGAAAGCCCGACAGGACACTGGCGCGGCTCAGTTGATCTTGCATTAGGCCTAGCTCAGCTGCTGAGGAAGAATCATCTTACTTCATCATCATCTGCCTCGGCTGCCAACCCTGACATAGACATATTTGGGAAAAGACATAGTTGGGTTGACAAAGGCTAGCCTTTTCCCAACTATGTCAGGGTCGGCTTCCAGTCTAACCGGATGCAGCTAAATAACAGTATTTTATATGGAGCGACTGCCTATCTGACCACCACAACCCAGTTAGTACTGGGTAATACGATACCACTTGGTAAGACTGGTTGTCAGTCTTTTTGGGCCACTGCCTACCTGTAACGACTGTCAAAGATCTACAAATGACAGCCGGAACCAACAGCTTAACGAAGAATCATCTTACTTATAGGAACGTTATTATGGAACATCAACGTATAACAATAATGCCATGGCGACAATATTAATTTCGAATAAGTAATTAAAATAATCAAAGAATTAATCAAAATTCACTAAGAAAAGTCAAAAAGGCCTATAACGAAACGTAGCGCGTAGGTACCTACATACTCGTAAAATGAAAGGAAACAGTTTTATCAGAATCTTTTCTACAAAACGCGTTTTCCCTAGGTAAAACTAGTTTTCACTGATATTCATTTTTGAACAGCAGTTAATATCTAGTTCTAAATAAGGCAGTTAGTAAAACTAGTTATAACTAGGGAAAACACGTTCTAAAAACGGGTTTTAACTGTAACTTATATAATTACTGTTGTTCGATGTAGGTAAGTGTGAGATTTGTCTTGGGTTTATATTACAAAACAAAACAAAACAAATATACAGGATAACAAGATATAAATGCACGGTAAAGTAAGTATCTTATAATATTTTCTAAACAATGGGTGAAAAAAATCTATTTGTTTCAACCCAAATTAGCCCTTAAACACAAACAAATACACACAATTAGGACTCAATGTAACGCACTCAAATCAAAACATTGTCCTGACGGATGCATTGATTAGTACGGGGGTGGTATTTAAAATGAAGTTGTACCTAACATTAAAAACTTGTTTGTATTAAAAAAAAAACTAAAAACCCAAAATCTCCGTTACTAGAAGGTTAGGCGGCCTACATCACATGCGGTGGAAGCGAAGCGACATCCCCACTCTGAGCAGCAGCTTCGCATAAAGAGAACATAAATCGTTTGGGAAAAAGAAAGGGACTGACAAGTGCGTGTCGGGCCACGCACAATATAGGGTTCCGTAGTAGCCCGTTATCACAATATAGAACGATTTATTCTAAGGATTATTTGGTACAAAATTATCCAACACCCAAGTTTAACGACTATTATTGCTATAGTTTATTGGAGGTCGCATATTTATGTATGCACTGGCCTGTGAGAATAATCATATTTAACACATGTCTGTCACTGATTTGAAATTAGCATAGTTACGGTTTGTTTATGTTCTAATAACCTGTGATTGTAACTTGCTTGTAAAAATATGAACCACGAATGAATATACTCTACCATCCCACTGCTGCTCCCCTCATCATTCCAATAGGTTATGGGCCCAGATTCCGGAAGCACAAATACTAGAGCATAATTTATTGCTTGAGTGGTTTGAATATTAATTGTGTGCTTGTGAAACTTACGAGATCTCAATTATGTCAGCTGAAGTTGGCGTAAGTGGTATTAAGAAGCTGAAAAATTCGTCCGACTACCCAAACTGGATATTCCTGGTGCGAAATTACTTAGAGAATAAAAACTGGTGGGGAGTAATTTCTACAGATGTAGTAAATGCTGACGTAGGCACGAACGACAATATGCTTGTTGTTAAACCAGAGTGCTTTACTTACCCACGTCTAGAATGCGAATACTGCGAAAGAAGCGAATAGCTTACGGAAAGCGATGAAGACAAAGGTTGGGGAAGACGAATACATAATATTCAGCTAGAGCTTTTCAACTGTAACTTAGAGAATTTTGATTCTATGGAAAGCTACATATCCAAAATTACGTTCCTGACACAACAATTGTCCGATATTGATTCTCAAATCCCTGATGATTGGATCATATCGATTTTGCTGGGTGGATTGACCGCTGAGTGCAGCCCTCTCATTATGGCTGTAGATAATAGTGGACAAGAAATCATGTTAGAGTGGTAAAATTAAATTGTTACAAGAAGGAAGTTGACAGAGTAAGTTGAACACAGAGTACCAAAAAGTCTTAGTTACACGTAAAGTACAGAACGATGCAAGATCTAACACTAAAACTAATGATCGTAAGCAGAAGTTCGTCTACAAGTGTTTTAAGTGCCATAAGCAAGGACACAATAGGCGTCCGAATACAAGAAGCGGATCAAAACCGTGAATATCTGCCTGAATACGAAGGGGGCGATAAACAAAGAAAAGTGGTATTTAGACAGTGGGTGCTCAAATCATATGACCCATGACAAAAACAAATTGTTGTTTTACACACATGTAAAGGGCAACATGAAGAACGCAGTAGCAAACGGAGAGAAGTTATTGGTGAAAGGACGAGGAAATGCTGAGCCACGAGTCAGTGCAAAAATTGAAAACTTGTTGCAAGATGTCAAGAGGTCGGCGGAATTTATGAATTGACAGAAAATCAAAATAACGTCGTGAATGTGACAATGTCAAAACAAAATGAAAATATTTCGAACATTTGGCATAAAAGATTAGCTCATTTAGCGCGTAAGTAAATGAATAAAATGAAAGTTTTAGTAAGCGGTATGGAATTTAAGAGTACCGATTTATGCGAGTCGTGTTTTCCATGTATCGAAGGAAAGACATGCAAAAGTCCCTTTAAAAAGCAAGGTACGAGAGCGAACGAGGTCTTACAGTTGGTTTTTAGCGACGTTTGTGAACCAATCGAGGAGCCATCTTTCGGTGGTTCGAGGTACCTATGTTGTTCTATTTATCGACGATTATACTCGAAAGACTCATGTTTATTTTTTGAAGAACAAAAGTGAAACTTTCGATAAGTTCCGTGAATACAAGGCGGAAGTTGAGAATGAGACAAGTAAATCTATAGCAATACAATTGAAAAAAAGGACTTGTAATTACGGTACATACTGCCAGAATGTTTTGGCGCGTTTATTCTTATATGTTTTCCATCAATGCTACCAGAACAATTAGGAAACCGCCATTTTCTCCAAAAGTCGTTATTTATATTGACCATATCTGCACGTGATAGAAATTTCATATGAATTTCATTATGATTTTCCCAAATAGAGTTACAAGTATCATGTACGATATAACCAACAGTATTGTTTGAAATCCTAAATGTATATCCAAGTGATCTGAATGATGAGCCAGTGGCTAAGTACCTGTAATAATAAGAGATTTGTTTTCAGTTGACGAGTTAAAAAAAGAAATGGCGGGGACTACGAGACACTTTCGGGAAAGAACTAAAAAAACTCAACAACAAAAAATCTGGCCAAGCAGCCAATTCAGAACAATTCTCCAAGTGGCCTTATTTTCAGCTTTTGATGTTTCTCCAAAGTACAATGTCCCGAAGGGAGCTGCAAGGTAGCGTGCCAGATACATGTGAGAGTTCTGATGGGGAGGATAGTGTAAATACAAATTTAAGTTCTAACTATACGCCTTCGACCATTACCTGGTCCATCTTCTGAACAAAGTGACCAAGAAATTCCAAAGCATTTTAAATCTCTATTGAAAAAAAAAGGGTAAAAGACGTCAGCCAGAGGAAATCGATGCAAAACTATTGGAAATTAAAGGAAAGAAATTACAGTACTCTAAAAAAAGGGTGCGAACGATCCTGATGCTCAGTTCCTAATGAGTCTCCTCCCATTTTTAAAAGAGATACCTAAAAATCGTAACTTGGTAACTTTGAACGCTGAAAGTACGTTCAAGACTAGAACAAGTACTTATTGATGAACTTTTTTTCCAAAATTTTATTTTACCACTTTGTCGGCGTAATTGATATACCCACGCTTACAAAATTACAGCTTTCTAGTACTAACGCTATCTTAGCAAAACCTCGGACAGACGGACATGATAAAATATGTACTTACTATATACTTTTTTGCCCTCAAAAAAGTATAAAACACGCTTTCACAGCCAAGTTTTTTAAGTACCTCGGACCGCTACTCTATAACAGGAAATATATAAAAGGAAGGAAACTCTATAAAAGGAAGCATCTACTCCTTAAATCACAATAACTGCAAAAAAAATCCTTATTGAAGCTCTTCAAACTATGTCTAAAGATACAAAGAAGTTATTACTTGTGCTAAAGTAAATATTGTCCACATTATTGTTATTTTTTAAATTAGTTTGTTAAGTTAAAATAGTAAAAGTTAAGTTAAAATAGTAGTTTTATATACCTTTTACATTGTTACCAATATTATTAATATGACATGATTATTTAATCAATTAGTGTTACCTCAATTCGCCTGAAACACAGGATTACCTAGTTCAGGCTCAAAGCATGGGTGAACTTGACATAGATTTAAGAAAAACTGTACCTAAACATTTACCTTATATTTTTTATGTTTTTTTTTTTATCAGGGTTCCTTGTCATGACTACGGAACCCTAAAAACTAGAAGGTTCCCAGACTGTTTTGTCTAGATCGAGAAAATATCGCAATGACATGTCATCAAGTTTAGTGCTTTTCTATTACACCCATTATACTTCAAAGGTTACCTATGTTCGGTAAGTATGAAATTGCATAAATTTTGTTTTACCTACTAAAGCTTGCTTTATTTTTTACAGATTCTGTAACCAGTTTTTACTGCAACACAGTTTATCATAATTATAAATTGTTGAAACTATTTCACAAAAGACTATACACAAGCTTTCAGGAAATTATCTTGTATATTTGACAACGTTTAAATTGAACAAGTAAACGTAATCGCTAAATTACAACCTGTTGATCAGTGTTACGGCTATAAGCTGAAAGTAGTTCACAACTTCCGTTCGCCACTCACCGCTAGATGGCACTAGTAGTATTTTGTTGAGCAAACTAACCATCAGTTTACCAAATAACCTATTGTGCTTATCATTCTTGGATGTTAAGCACAGTTATTTGGTAAACTGATGTTGACTTTGTGAACGATTTAAGTCGGTACCTACAGCATTTTTTAGGAAAGTTTTAGGATATGAGAGGTTATTTGCGAATGCTCGGTTAGGACAGACACGTTGAAAATTCTCTAGTACGAGTAGCATTTTTTAATTTCAAATACTATAACATAATTTTTGACCTTTATTAAGTATCTAGAACCGAACTATAATTTCGAAGACGATCATATCGACTCCGTGGCGCAACGGTAGCGCGTCTGACTCCAGATCAGAAGGTTGCGTGTTCAAATCACGTCGGGGTCAAAGCTTGTTTTTTGGTTGTTACGGGCAGTTTCTTTGTTTAGTTTTTAGGTAAAATGTTGTTTAATTAACAGTAAAAATTGAGGGCCCTAGAGTTTTTTTTTTTAAGTTAATAAAAAATAAGTACTTGCAACAAAATTTGGAGATGCCGGGGATCGAACCCGGGGCCTTTCACATGCAAAGCGAACGCTCTACCACTGAGCTACATCCCCCGCTCATCATGTTACAGAAATTACCCACTGCGTTACCCGTACTTTACAACATAATTATACTTAATCTTGGTTTGAGCAAACATCTTCCAAGATCTAAGATCGGCTCCTATGCCTAAAGCAGAAAACAGGCACAAACAGGGACGGTTCCAACAGAGGCGAACCCCGAACAGGACGCGGGTTTCACAATGAGTATATTCGCCTCGACTCCAGGGGCCTAAAATGGCTGTTTTATCAGAATCATAATATATGAATCACGTTAAAAATTTAATATTCTTAAAATGGTCTTTATGGTCCAGACCTTAAAGACCATTTTAAGAATTTTAAATTAACTTGATTCATTTATTATGATTCTGATAAAACAGCCATTTTAGGCCTCCAGTTCCATTGCCAATTCGCAATAGTGAGTTGACACAATCGGTGGTTTAACATTGCTGCTGAGCGAGGGCTCTAATCTAACAGGCACGAGGGCATTGTGAGGTGCATAATCTGCTTTTCTTTCAACTATTACCTATAGGAATAATAGATAAAAGAAACTCATTTCAAACAGTTAAATATATTTGTTTTTTTTTTCGATAAACATACCTTTGTAGCCAAATATATGTCATCAGGGGATTTATTTAAAAACATCTCTACGTTTTGAGCTGTAAAAACTTTAGATTTTTTGCTTTTGAACACATCCGATGATCGTTTCAAAAACGCTGTGAGTTTTGAATATTCTTTGATATGCACATTGTGTCTTGTGCTAACAGTGGATTTTAGCATTGAGTATATGGACCACAACGAAGATGGCTTCATTTTTTTCGATAGTTCACTAAAATAAGCCAAAAATACACTCTCTGAGAACGACTTTGCTCCATTTCTATCTTTCCAATCAATAAATTTCTCATTAGATTTTACGTATTGTACTCGAGATTTTAAGGGTAAAAGATTTTCTATAACACTGTCGGCTTCATTTATAATGTTTTCCGGAGTTAATGTGTCGCTAGATGATTCCATTTTAATTCAAAGCCGAAACACTCAAAATCAGATAGTATCACACTTTATCGTTTCCAAAAATATTGTCAAGCAAAATTAACAAAGTTCCCGCCAAATCACTTTTTTAAATTTCTTTCATTTTTAAATCAGAGTTAGCAGCAACCATTTTTTTAAAATTTGGAACAAGTAGGATAGAAACGAATAATACGTACTTACGTAAAAAAAAAGTATTGATATCGGCTGGCTGAATAGAGCTAATCCATTGAGATTGGCACCTTTTGGTGCGATTAAAAAAAAAACTGCAATGAAATTTCATACATTTTTATTGCTCTAGAGCATTAAAGACTCGCTTTGTACTGAGTTTTTAATGTGATTGTGATGAAATTAAAGCATAGTTAAGAAAAAGCATTTTGTGTAAGTAATTAAAAATTTAATTCCTGAACCATTTATATTACAAACTTAATAATATTTTTGTATTTTTAAAAGAATCGCTCACACCACCTTATAAAATATACCTACGTATTACCCCTCTTCTTTGTAATCGTTATACCGTTTTCATGCAGAGGTCGTCGTTGGCCTATCGGTTACCTATATCAAACATAAAATATTTCGGTCCGCTCAAGTACGCTGTAGTAGATACGTACTTACAAGTGACACGTGTCCAGTTACTCCCGGAACCCTGTGCTCTGCAATATGCCTTATATAAAGTAATCAGTTCAAACATGAACGTGCGCATGTGATTGCGTTATGAACAAGTGTCACTTCTACGTCGTATTTTACTAATAACTTAAACAATAAAACATTCCACGTCATGTAGCGGAGGTACAATAATAACAATACTATTGATCTCAGTTTACCACTGATTAGTTACTTTACAGTTTACTATTGATCTCGACAATATTAACAACACTATTGATCTCAGTTAGAAATACATAGTATTGAAATAATGATGTTACTAGTTATTATTAATGTTAAACCTGTTTATTGCTGTGCCCTAACAGGGTCCATAATTGTTCTTAGCTGTAAGCCCATTGTGACATCTTTTTAAACTTATGGTATGCAAAATAAAATGAATATGTATTGCGACCTGTCAATGCGCTAACTTTGTCGTTTGCTCATCACTCCACTAATCCACACTAACCTTACCATAACTGCGCAATACATTCTGGCAATGTTTGTATTTTCTATTCATTATAAATTATAGATACTTTTCGTTCAGGTTGACAGACCTTTTGGATATTTTACATTTTTGTATCTTCACCATTAGCCTCCGTCTATCAAGTTGGAAAGCAGAACTTTCGACATTCCAATATACATGCTTAGTCTTTCTTAACATACTCCTAAACAATACAGTGAGCAAGGCGTACCGTCGCCGCGTCGCGTGTTGAGTGAGCGCAGTTCGGCAGTACCTACCGCGCCTCCGCCTCCATGATGAACTCGGTCATCATCATCTCCATGGAGGGCGCTACGCCGTGAGCCACGCAGGCGTGCTTGAAGCACTCGGCCACGTGCAGGATGCGCCAGCAGTGGTCGTCCTCGTGGTCGAACTGCTTCTCGCACGCGTGGATCAGGGACACCATCTGCCGGGCCAGCACCTCGCCTGCACACACACACACTGATCATATGGCGCCGACCGAGACCGAGTAGAGTAGAGAGAATCTCTTTGATCGGTCCTTCTTCCGCGGTAAACAGTGGGAAAGAACTTACCAGTTGGGGAATGAGAGTAATTTTCATTTGTCGGATCCATGACCATAGAAAAGAGTCCAGCAACATCGGACATGGCAACAATAAGACTGGACTAACCGTTGGGGAAGGACTGTATGAACTGCTCGGTGTTGTCGTGGTGCATGCGGCTGGAGTCGGTGAGCAGGTTGAAGTGGCGGCTCATGCACTGGATGGCGCAGCCCAGCTCGCGGTGCTCGAACTTGAAGTCGTCGCGCCAGAAGTGAAAGAACTCCTCCATCTTCTCCTCCGTCAGGTCACTCTGCAGGTGCGAACAGTAGGAAAGAGAGACCGATTAATTTAAATGCTACGAATAATTCTCATTTATTAAATCAAAATAATAGTCGTCCAGTAGTTTGAATTACCAAAAATCTACAAATTTAGTTCCCTAAAAAATTTCAATAGACATTTTTATATGCTTCTGTAATAATTAAATAATGAAAAAAAAAACTTTCAATTCGCTTTGTGTGGAATTTGAGTTTAATTGATCAGTAAGTAGATAAACAAACACCTCCTGGCGACACTTGTCGAGCGCCTGCCCGAAGCCGAGCGTGACGTCCTTCATGACGTTGACGTCGGCCAGCGCCGCCGTCGCCGCCAGCAGCACTAGCACCAGCTGCGTCATGTCTCCTGGAGCCCTGGCGGTCACTGCGGATCCCCGCGGCGCGCGCGCTCATATAGAGGCCGCTAGTAGCAGGGGCAGGGCGGTCCCAATGAGTGTATGTAATGTGTGTCATCAGGGGGGTGGAGCCGATCACATACATCGCTATATACTTACTACTTTTGTAGTTTATTACATTGTTAGTTTGTACTTGTTTGTGTGATACTTTATGTTGGTTATAGTGAGCCTTTTTGTTGAACATATTTACCTACGCCTGTTCAGCTATGACAGCAACAAGTTATTTTCGCGGCCAACGCTTCTATTAGAAAGGCAATAGGCTCAACAACGCCGTGGATTCTTATCGCGCGCCCATTTTCCAGTGTGTGTATACTTGTATAGTTCATTATTTTCCATATTTGTCTACCTTAGACCGTTTGTCTTTCACTAGGGTATTTTAATGTTACGAAGAAAATGAGGTTGGTTTAGTGACTTCCTAATTATTATAATTAGTTAAGCCGACCACAGATCAGCGATAAGGAGAACAAAAGAGTAAATAGTAAAAAAAATATTGGTCAATGTATTTAAAAAGACGTAGCTGATGGGGCGTGTCAGCTAACATAGTGTTTACACAGGTGACCTCAGCACGAGAGGGAATCATTAAGAGTCGCCGAGAGCCCGTTCATTAGCGGTCAGTAATTAGCCCCCATCAGCTCGGCAAATAAATGAGCGTTTTTTATGATAACATGTAATTGATACAGAGCTTCATTGTCTCCTAGTACATCTTGATGCATGCGTTACATTGCTTCGTAGTAGGTACTTGTGTATTTACCTAAGTAGGTAAGTACTTAGAAGTAGCAAGTAGAAATAGATTTGGAAATTTTGATGTGTATGTGTGAGACAAAAAAATAGCCTACGGACCAGACCTACCAAATATCCACAAAAAAAAAAAACAAAAATCGATCAAGCCGTTGCCGAGAATTTCGATAACAAACACTGTATCTAACACGAGATCTTTATACCTGTATAAAGATCTCGTGTTAACAACCTCATCACGAAGCCGTCAACCAAGCGCAAAAATTATTGCTGGGAAACGACTTTTTTTTTGGGGTGAAAAATCATGTTTTGTGGTAGAACTCAATGTAACGCACTCAAAAACATTGTGCTGATGGATGGATTGCATAGTACGGGGGTCGTGGAGGTGTTTAAAGTAAACTCTTACATTAAAACTTGTATTTAAAAAAAAAACTTGTCTTAAAGTTGGAACTTTGACCCCCAATATCTTCGTAAATAGAAGGTTCCCAGGTATGGTGTAGAACAAAAAAATGATCGCAATGATGGGGAGAATAAGTGCCTTTCGGCTTCGTTAAGAGGTTTTTTACACCCTATAAATTAGAAGATTACTTGGGATATTTGAATCGGATTTAGTTAACAGTTTCATGAGTAGGTACCGTATATACTTTTATATGCATTCACAATAAAAGCTGTTATTTTAAAATTACAAATAGACACATAAATTTTATTATTTTTTATTTATTTAGGTAACCAACAGCGATACAATAATATTTTACAAAATATGCGTGTAACAGTTACTATGGCCAATTATAGGTTTCCCTGTATAACTGGGATATTTATAATACATGCGAACGGACTAATAATATTTTCAATTAAACAACAAAATAAAAATTACAATACTTACAATAAAAAATACTTTTAAGTTAAATTTAGATTCAGATTACAATTTGGAAAAACATAAAAAAAACTTGAACAAGAAAAAAAAGAAGATTAAGAAGATTAGTTGCTTGTCATTTATCTCCGTTTATAATTTTCAGTATTCGTTTTTTGAATGTTGGTTTATTACAGTTAAATAAATCAACTTCAGAGAATTCTGAGTTATAAATTCGAGCAATGCGAGTCAGTACACAGTTGTTGGCATAGTTAGTGGAGTGCCTAGGAACGCGCAACATTAGCGTGTAACGAGTGCGCCGTAGGGGAGTGTTAAAAGTTATCTGTGCGACCAATTCCGGGCAATCAAGGCGTCCATTGAGAGTGTCATAGAGCAAACACATGTCCATCACTTTACGCCTTTCTTCGAGTGTTAGCAGGCCACAGGTTCGACAGCTATCTTCATAAGACATTGGAGGTTTACGGAGGCGATAATTAAGATGGTTAATAAATTTTCTTTGGATCCTTTCTATTTGGTTCTTATAAATTATGTATTGGGGGGACCAGATTTGGCACGCATATTCTAAAACGCTGCGCACATAGGCATAATATACAGATTTAAGAGCTCCAATATGTTTAAACATCTTACATGACCTAAGAACAAATCGTAGGTTCTTATAAGCTCTTGTGCTGATAAGGTCTATGTGATCTGAGAACATTAATTTACTGTCAAACATAACTCCTAAGTCCCTAACCATGCGGACTTTATTTGTGACAATTCCATTAAAATTATATGAGTAAACAATCGGGTTCCTCTTACGTGTATAACTGATACATTGACGCTTTGCAACGTTTACAGTAATCTTGTTTTTTGCATAATAATTATTTAAGTTATTAAGATCTTCTTGAAGGGCCTTGCAATCATCGGGTGATGTTATTTTATAAAATACTTTTTTGTCATCAGCGTACATTAAGTGATCAGAGTGTTCAAAAGTATCAGAGATGTCAAATAGATATGCGTTGTAAAAAAGAGGTCCCAAATGAGATCCCTGGGGGACACCGCTAGGGATTCCAATAAAGTTGGAACGGTAACCCCCTAGAACGACAGCTTGTGAGCATTTAAATAAATATGACTGTACCCATCGTAAAAGATCCCCGCGTATACCCAGTCTGTACGTCACATCCAGGGCCCTTATCTACGCCTAAGGCACTCAGCGACCTCTCCACGGTTGACGAAGTGAATTGTAAGTTGGAAATTATATCAGAACAGTGATCTCCTTCGTCCGTTGTCAATGAATTAGCGAGGCTATGGTCTGAGGGAGATTTCTTTGGAGTATAACTGTGCTCTACCAAATTAGAATCAGACATCAATTTTATTTATTTATTTGCTCTCATGCACATCACACATTTTACAATATTACCGTCGATTTTTGTACATGAACCCTGTCAGGGCACTGCAAAGCACAATGCTGGTTAGCTGTTGAGTTTTGAACATTATATTAAATTAGTAATATAATAAATAAATTGAATCAAAATTTGTCAATAACACAATAGATTACATTTCCTTTAAAAATACTTATGTCTAAAGGTCGTTATGATGTCCAGTTAGCAGTAATACACACTATACAATAATATACATAAGGTCATTTATAGATCAGATTGAATAGAATATAATAATAAAAAGCTCTCATAGTTCCAATTCATAAAAAAGGTTCGCGGACAATAATAGGAAACTATAGGGGTATTTCTATACTAAACACATTTGGTAAAGTATTTGAAAAACTGGTATACAACGCTATCTATCCATATATTCTTAGAGGAATCTCTTGTAAGCAACATGGTTTTTTAAAGAAACGCTCGACTGTCTCTAATTTGGTCAGTTTCTCAAACTTCGCTCTAGAGAATACAGATAACGGGGGGCAGGTTGACGTGATCTACACAGATTTCGAAAAAGCTTTTGATCGTGTGGATCACGTCATCTTGCTCAGAAAGCTGTACAGACTGGGTATACGCGGGGATATTTTACGATAGGTACAGTCATATTTATTTAAACGCTCACAAGCTGTCGTTCTAGGGGGTTACCGTTCCAACTTTATTGGAATCCCTAGCGGTGTCCCCCAGGGATCTCATTTGGGACCTCTTTTTTACAACGCATATCTATTTGACATCTCTGATACTTTTGAACACTCTGATCACTTAATGTACGCTGATGACAAAAAAGTATTTTATAAAATAACATCACCCGATGATTGCAAGGCCCTTCAAGATCTTAATAACTTAAATAATTATTATGCAAAAAACAAGATTACTGTAAACGTTGCAAAGCATCAATGTATCAGTTATACACGTAAGAGGAACCCGATTGTTTACTCATATAATTTTAATGGAATTGTCACAAATAAAGTCCGCATGGTTAGGGACTTAGGAGTTATGTTTGACAGTAAATTAATGTTCTCAGATCACATAGACCTTATCAGCACAAGAGCTTATAAGAACCTACGATTTGTTCTTAGGTCATGTAAGATGTTTAAACATATTGGAGCTCTTAAATCTGTATATTATGACTATGTGCGCAGCGTTTTAGAATATGCGTGCCAAATCTGGTCCCCCCAATACATAATTTATAAGAACCAAATAGAAAGGATCCAAAGAAAATTTATTAACCATCTTAATTATCGCCTCCGTAAACCTCCAATATCTTATGAAGATAGCTGTCGAACCTATGGTCTGCTAACACTCGAAGAAAGGCGCAAAGTGATGGACATGTGTTTGCTCTATGACACTCTCAATGGACGCCTTGATTGCCCGGAGTTGGTCGCACAGATAACTTTTAACACTCCCCTACGGCGCACTCGTCACACGCCAATGTTGCGCGTTCCTAGGCACTCCACTAACTATGCCAACAACTGTGTACTGACTCGCATTGCTCGAATTTATAACTCGGAATTCTCTGAAGTTGATTTATTTAACTGTAATAAACCAACATTCAAAAAACGAATACTGAAAATTATAAACGGAGATAAATGACAAGCAACTAATCTTCTTAATCTTCTTTTTTTTCTTATCAAGTTTTTTTTATGTTTTTCCAAATTGTAATCTGAATCTAAATTTAACTTAAAAGTATTTTTTATTGTAAGTATTGTAATTTTTATTTTGTTGTTTAATTGAAAATATTATTAGTCCGTTCGCATGTATTATAAATATCCCAGTTATACAGGGAAACCTATAATTGGCCATAGTAACTGTTACACTCATATTTTGTAAAATATTATTGTATCGCTGTTGGTCACCTAAATAAATAAAAAATAATAAAATTTATGTGTCTATTTGTAATTTTAAAATAACAGCTTTTATTGTGAATGCATATAAAAGTATATACGGTACCTACTCATGAAACTGTTAACTAAATCCGATTCAAATATCCCAAGTAATCTTCTAATTTATAGGGTGTAAAAAACCTCTTAACGAAGCCGAAAGGCACTTATTCTCCCCATCATTGCGATCATTTTTTTGTTCTACACCATACCTGGGAACCTTCTATTTACGAAGATATTGGGGGTCAAAGTTCCAACTTTAAGACAAGTTTTTTTTTTAAATACAAGTTTTAATGTAAGAGTTTACTTTAAACACCTCCACGACCCCCGTACTATGCAATCCATCCATCAGCACAATGTTGAAATATGTGCACCTACCGCCTTATACCCATACATCACACCCTCTTACTCAAATTATACTTAGGTCTAACAAGAGTTAACTAAACAAATAAACACTTCTAATAGGCCTGGCACACCTATAACACATTTAATCTATGTCTATGCCAAAACGCTTAACTGGTCTACGGACTCGCCTGGAACGGCCTTCCGGGGTGGCAGAATCGGTATTTGAACTTATAATTCTTGGGCCGTGCGCGCCCGACCCAACCGCCGTCTCCTCTTGGACTACACTCTTGTTGGACTCCGGGTCTGGGCCTGGCCACTCAAACATTGCCATCGATCTACTTTTTAACTGATTTACATGTCTCTTTTTTAAGTGTGAACCGTCCTCCCCTACTACTATGTAATTACGAGATCCCAGCTTCTCCTTTATTTTTCCACTACACCAATTCCTTCCCCCAGTATAATTACGCAACCATACCCTATCTCCCTTCCTAAATTCTTGTGGGATATTGATACTTGTCGTTTTTGCCGGCTACGTACCCGGTCTTTCACTGTCCTATCACCTTTAATCATATCCAATCTGGACCTAAGATTTCTTTTTTGTAATAAAGTCGCTGGTGATACCCTCGTAGTACTAAGTTCAACATTTCTGTAAGCTAACAAATAGGTACGTTTGTAGCGCCGCTTCCATATCCTGTCCATCACGAAGGGATTTTTTTACCTCCCGCTTGCAAAGCTTAACTGCCCCTTCTGCCGCTCCGTTAGAAGAGGGATGGTAGATCACCGAGAAAGTTAATTTAATGCCGTTATTTTGCATAAACTCTGCATACTCTTTACTAGAAAATGGGGGACCGTTGTCAGATACCACCTCCCGAGGCAACCAAAAACGGGCAAACGTCTCTCTTAGAACCTTTATTACCGCCGAGGCTGTTGTTCGAGCCATGAGAAATGCTTCTATCCATTTTATGGAGGAGTCTATGATAACAAAAAATGTTTTGTTATGAAAAGGTCCAAGAAAATCAATATGTAATCTACTCCAGGATTCCGTTAGGTATGGCCAAGGCATGACTGATTGGGTGGGGCTGCACTCTCTTCTGTGCATGTGGTACATTCTTTACAAACTCGCTCAATATCGGTATCAATACCTGGCCACCATACATAACTACGCGCCACGGCTTTCATTTTAACAATACCTAAATGGCCCAGGTGTAGCTCCTTTAGTATTATTTCCCTTAATTTTGTTGGAACTACTAACCTGTACCCCCACATAACACATGCCATATCTAAGTACAGTTCCGCGCGCCTAGTCCGATACGGTCGTACTTCCTCATCGCTGCATTTGGCTGGCGAACCTGACTCTAAATACAAGACTATATATCTCAATATGCTATCAGATCCGGTTGCTTCTTTCAAAGCCAACCTAGTAATCGGTACAAAATTCTGAACAAAATTAAAATAAGTACTATGTTCTGCTTTCGTACCTATAGTTTTTTCTAAAGGTAACCTAGACAATGTATCAGCCCCATTCTTATCGGTCGGTACATATTCTATCTCATAATCATATCCCGCAAGGAGCACCGCCCACCTCTGCATCCTACACGCGGCCATCACGGGTATACCTGCTTTTTCTCAAAAAATACAAACTAGCGGTTTATGTTCCGTCCTTAGAATGAACTTCCTGCCATACAGATACTGGTGGAATTTACGTACACCATAGACTATGGCCAGTGCCTCTTTCTCAATTTGAGCATAACCCCGCTCTGCTGCGTTAAGAGAGCGGGATGCATAAGCAATAGGTCTTTCCTTAGTGGTTTTGCCTGTCGCCGCGTCTCCCGGCATTAAGTGGGATATCACCGCGCCTATACCCGTATATATATGTAAATCCGGTGAGTAGTGTGCCAGCACCTCGCTGGATACTAGCAATAATTTAACTTTATTAATCGCTTCGTCACACTCGCAGCTCCACTGAAACTTAGCATTTTTTTTAAAAGCTTGTACAAAGGTTCCATTATAGTACTGATATTAGGTACAAATTTAGCGTAATACATAACTAGTCCTAAAAATGATCTAAGTTCTGTAACCGTTTTAGGTACCGGTGCACTTTTAATAGCTTCGATCTTATCTGGACACGTATGCACCCCGTCCTGACTGATTACGTAACCTAAATATGTAATGGACTTTGCAAAGAAAGTACATTTTTGACGACCCGAATGGCGCAGCGGTAGTGAGGCCGCCTTACGTTCTTAGGGTCCCGGGTTCGAATCCCGGTTGGAGCAAATGTTTGTGTGATGAGCATGGACATTTGTTTCCGAGTCATGGATGTTTATATGTATAATAAGTATGTATTTACAAACAAAAAGTATCTATGTAGTATATCAACTATCTGGTGTCCACGACACAAGCCTCGTTGCTTAGTGTGGCACTAGATGGCGCTGTGTGTTAATGTCCAGCGATATTTATTTATTTATTTATTTTTCTTTCTTGATTTTTAACCCATATTTTCGAAGTCGTTCAAAAACCATATTCAAATACAAAAGATGTTCCCTGTCATCTTCCCCCGTTATTATCACATCATCAAAAAAAACACCAACACGAGAAATATCCGCAAATAATTGTTCAAATTTTCTTTGAAAAATACCTGGGCTAGAGGGTTTTTGCGATATTAATAACAAGTGTAAAATGCTAACACGCGTTGCGTAAAGTAATGTTGTATGACGCATATAAATTTTGCTTTCATTTTTGCGTCTACAATGTCAAGTCAGACTATTTAACACCTAGTTGTATGATTGAATAACATTATATGGCATAAATGATGTAATGTTGAGGAATTACCTACAAGTTAAGTCTAGTGAACTTATTTCACCACCTAAATTGAGTAATATTATTAGACATACACAGCATGCAGTTAATCTGTTTAGTTTGCGTATACTATGTACATTCATCGGAGACAGCAAACTGGTCGCACTACTCTGCCGTCGTACAGTTTATAACTAGTACGAAGGGTAGTTAACTAATTTGTTTATCACAAAACTAGCCAATAAGTCTCAAATACCTACCATCATCAATTACAAAATTGTTTTTTTTTTCTACATACTTACATGTTGTTATAAAATAGTAAACATAGGCTAAGTTTAAAGGAAATAAAGTTTATTATTATTATTATTTTACCCTAATCGTGCCATCTTTCTTTACCACTGGCACTATAGGCGTAGCCCAATCCGAAGTCTCAACGGGCGTCATAACTCCCTCCTGCACGAGCTGGTCCAGCGCGCGCTCGACGGGCTCGCGCAGCGCATAGGCTATGGGTCGCGCGCGCATGAACACCGGTCCACCGGTATACCGTCCCAAGCCATCCGCAAACACTTCACAAAATCTGGAACTGAAATTCTCTAAGTTAAAACCATCATTTTTACATTCTAGCGCTAAACAATCTGTAAGCGGCGACGCGACGCGACGAAAACCTAATTCGTACAACCATTGTCGTCCAAATAATGTAGTTTTACCCTTATCTATGACAAACAAATCTAAACTTTTACAATTATTCTTAAATTGGATACATATCTTTATTTTTCCTATTGGCCTCACTAGTTCCCCGGTGTAATACCTTAACAACAGATTACACTTCCCGATAGGGCAGTTGGGAAACAGTTTTAAATAATTATCGTAACTAATACACGATATGGTACTTCCTGTATCCAACTCCATTTTAATGTTTTTACCATTAATACAAACAGCGACATAATATGGGCTATATTGTTTAAAATTTTCACTACTCTGAGAAATAGAATGAATAACTACCTCTTCACTTTCCTCCGAGCTCGGATAACTATCTACCTCGTTCTCGACATCGTTTTGACGTGCGTAATTCGCAGAATCCTCTTTCCTCACTCTTGGGCACATCTTTTTCAGGTGCCAAATTCGACACACCTAATTGATGAATTTACAGGCCTTGGCAAGATGATTGCCGCCACACCGCTCACATTTTTCCCCGCTGGTAAAAAACTTCGAACTTGAATTCGTATTGTTCCGTCTCCGCAGGGGCCGCCTCCCATGTTCGTTTGGCTCCTACTGTGTTTTGATAAACCGATGTAGGCTGACCCGAATCTAGTCCATTTTCTTCTACCAATGCTGCATCCGTTCTAGCTGCCTCCATCGTGACAGCTATCTTGCACGCTTTTTCAAAAGAAAGCGCCGATTCGTCCTCTGCAAATAACCGCTGTCTTGTGTCATCATCGTACAAGCCACACACCAGTTGATCCCTTAGATTATTAATTAAATCCCCAAAATTACACGTTCTCGATAGTCTTTTTAAGTCAGCCACGAAATCCGCTATAGTTTCATCTTTGCACTGTTTACGCTGCCGAAATTTATACCGCTCGGCTAGAACACTCGCTTGTGGTTGTAAATGATTTTGCATTACAGCCACCAGTTCGTTAAAAGTTTTGCTCGCCGGCCGGGCTGGCGTACACAGGTTAACCATCAACTCGTAAGCTTCACCTCCAATAACTGTAATCAACGTTGCCACTTTTATCGATTCTTTGATATCGTTCGCTATAAAATATTGTTCCAACCGTTCTACGTATAACTTCCAAGTGTCCTTGGTGACGTCAAACGGCCCGATCTTGCCCACTGACATTTTTCGCACTATTTATACGCGAAATACAGCTGCACTACGCGAAACGATGCACCACCTCGTCGCCAATGATAAGTCCAAGCCTAATCCAGGTGATCTAGGCTACTTAGGGATATCTAGCAGGAGCACAATTAAACACGTCCGTACAGTACAAAGTATCGACGACGACCCGCATGGCACAGCGGTAGTGAGGCTGCCGTATGTTCTTAGGGTCCCGGGTTCGAATCCCGGTTGGAGCAAATGTTTGTGTGATGAGCATGGACATTTGTTTCCGAGTCATGGATGTTTATATGTATAATAAGTATGTATTTACAAACAAAAAGTATCTATGTAGTATATCAACTATCTGGTGTCTACGACACTAACCTCGTTGCTTAGTGTGGCACCAGATGGCGCTGTGTGTTAATGTCCAGCGATATTTCTTTCTTTCTTCTTTTCTTTATTTAATACGGCAACGAAATGGCGGTAGGGTGGTAAAACTCTAATACATGAAATATGTGCACCTACCGCCTTATACTCATACATCACACGACCGATGCTACTTCGAAGTGGTATGTTAGTCCCGACTCGGTTCGTGTGAAGCCGGTCACGTCCCGGGCCGGATGCGGCGCGTACGGTACGGTAATGCCTGTAATTGCGCTAATTGCGGCCGGCCGACCACGGCTCTCGTTTCAAGCGCGCACGGAGCCCTATCACCCATCACGCTGGAACCTCACCGTCGCGTGATGCTGTCTGTTCATAGGTCGGGAAGAGCGCAGTGGTTTTGTAGATTACGGGTTAGGTTAGCAGTGATGGCTCGGAACTCGGGTAAAGTGCGTTGTTATAATTCCAAAAACCAAGTTAGTATTGTGTGGTGATCTTATCGCAGTTATACGATGCTGTAATCATTTAATATATATAATAATAGTAATAATTTATCTTTGGCGATTATACCTTCAGACAAAGGGGGAGTTTTTGAGACTTCACGTCTGCACTTCAGGACGAAAGCTAATACTGATAAATCCACGCAAGACTCGGAACACGGGTAAAACATTAGGTAAATTGTATCTGTATAAAATGAAGGTAGACCGCGTATGAGCAACTCTACGTCATCATGATTGTTGCGAGATCGTTGCGTCAAATGCTGATGTTGTAGGTAGCTGATGGGTGCACTTGAGTGAAAATAGGTACATGCATCTAACACTAGGCATGTCAGTGCGGTCTGTGAGAGACATGAGATTTTGTATGAAATAGTGATACACCACCTGTTCCGTGGCTCGTCCGCTGCGCACGCGCTTCTTTAGGGGGTCAAATCAATCAATATGAGACGAAGCGCCCGCCGCGCCGTCACGTTGCCAGCCCTATTGCCATGATGGCAGAAACTGGCGAAAATTTGTGGAATTGGATTTGTAAGATCAAAACAATATGTTCTCTCTCTTACACTGTTTTAAGCTATCACGGTTCATAACTAAACTTAAAATTCGTTCATTTTGAGCTCCCGATATTGAAAAATTAAAAAAATAATAAGTAATGATAATGTTCTCTTGTTTTTAGTACTTTGTTTTGATTAGTAGTATTTTGATTGAGCGTAATGAATTTGTTTAACTTAAATCTCTTCTTTGTGACTAAGTACCGTTATTTGTAAATAGCCGGATTTGTAAAATTGTAAGAATGCAACACACATAATGTTCGTTTTCTCACCGACGCGGACGGGTAAGGTTAACAATTTTATTTTAGTAAAATGTTGTTATAATGAGTCGGGGCAGGTTCGTAGCGCTCGTGAGCTCTGCGCAGATTTGGGCAAGCCCCTCCCTGCCCCTCTACACAGTACACCTGCACACCTGCACACCCGCACACGCGCACACCCGCACACCTGCACACCGTGGCTATTTATGAACAGATTAAGTTCGTAGCCGGTATCCATGGGTAATTATTTGCAATAAGAATGCGACGCCGAGATCTGTTTTATATTAGAACTTCAATCGCATACTTAGACAGACATCACGAACAGGTTCCCTGCATGCATTATACCTGACTACACTTCTTGGGAATATTGCATTCTTGAGTTTTTCCTACAAACTGGTGATGGACTCGCCGGGCAGAGCGCACCCTGTAGTCCCTGTACCTTAGTTAGGCACAACAATAAACAATGATGCTCTCTAGTAGTAATGCGACGTCTGGCGATGTTGATGGGTGCCGGCTGACGGCTGCGGGGTGCACATATTATAACCTTAATTGATCTCTGCGGTAAGCATAGTAATTAGCGTAACATTTGCAACACGGTCGGCGCGGGCGCAGGTATTCGATCAAACGCAAGTTGTAGCTACTGCACTCGACTGCATCTCCTTGTGTACGGTATGGGTTTCGGCGAGAATACTGCCAAATGAGTTAAGTGCTGAGTTGTGATGAAGAGAAAGGACTACGAAGGTTTATGGTCTGGTCTGCTGTAATTAAGATACACAAACAGCTATTCAATGTCTCACACATCACCTCCAGGTATGCTCATTGAGAAGACGCGCACTTATGAACGACCTATCGATATTAATAGTCTATTAATACAATGCGTCTGTCATCAAGTTATGCAGATGTGGTCGTCACATAGAGTGTCCCAAGTGTGCGGGGCAGGGGGCACCTCTAGCGCGAGTTGCGGGTGGTCCGAACTGAGCGCTCGTTCAGTGCGCGGCTCGTAATAACACAAGTAACTGCGGCTAGTGGTAACAGCCAGGATGCACGCTGTGACCAGGTGCTCCGGCAGGACGGGACACAGGGACATTCCCAAACATTACTCTTAAAGTTGGCCAATTGAACACGAAAAGTTACGAGAGCGATCTCGCACCGTGACAATAAAGCAGGGTGCAGTGAGACTGCACGTGACGCGTCACCGGGACTGCGAGTGATCTACTGTACTATAACGTACAGCACAAGTAGCTATAATCATTTAATCAATTATAGCTTGTCAGAAAACACGTCAGTTTCTGTATTGTCAGAGCATACGGAATGTCTCATAAGTTATAGAGCTGTTGGTAGCCCCAAGATATTCGTCTGCGATGAGGATGTCGTGGACGTCTTGTGACAAACTGCTGCATAACATTAATAACAAATGGATTTGACTTTTATGCCATTGTAAAGAAATTCAAATTGATATGGTAACCAACTGTTACTTTATAATAGCGTTTAATTGAACAGGTGATTAAAGTAAATTAATCACGTGTGGTGAAATCGCCACAAAGAATCTAAAACATTAATTGAATTGCGTTTAGAAGAGGTTATAATCAATGAATAGTTATTACTTGGGCCGGTCTGCCGGCTCCTCGAGAGCTATAAACTGATGAATGGTTTCTGTAAAAGGTAATTAAAATATTTGGTGTGCGTTGTGTGAGCACGCCGGGCGCGGGCAGGATGCGGGCGGGGGGTTTGCGGCAATTAACCGCATAATTAGCATTAATGATATCGTTTGATGTGGCCGCCGCCGTGTGCGGTACGCTATGCGAGAACTGCTCCCGACTCCCGTGCGATTGCTACTTATATGCAAAACCACTTTAAACGTATGTCCAATTGCCAAGATGTCAGATAACAGGGTTAAGTAGGTATCAATTTACTCATGATATTAAAGTTCCATCTTCAAAGCTATGCGTCGAAGTCTCAGAAGAGCAGACGTCACCGCCAGTGCGCCAGCATGGCAGCTATACAAACTCAAACTTGATGCTATCTTATGTCAGTGCTGGAGTGGCTACGTACGTACGTCTCTACGTAGATTTTGAAGTTCACAAAGTGCTGACTTAGCCTGATTTTTATAAATAACTTTTACTGGCACCCTAATAGTAGGTATGTATGTTGTAATCAATTGGGGAAAGACCAATTAATAAGCATGATAGACCAATTTATCCATTTATTTGTATTTCGTTTAAAAACTGAAGTAAATTAATACATTTGGTATTTAATTATCTATATTTTACGTTCCCACATTTTCGCTTCGCCATTAGCTTAATATTTAATCTGCGATCAGCGACTGAGAGGCTCAAATGAATTAGCAATCAAATGGTTGTTGCGATATCTGCGTAGTTCACTTCGACTGACGACGCGCAACCTTACGAAACGAACACCAAATTATTTTGTGCAGGCGATTAAATAAAATGGCATCCTGATGGATGGATGCCGCAACCTGTAACCTGCAACTGTAAGTACATTCATCCATATGATGAATGATCTTGATGCTGATAAATAAATGATGAGTGTGATGTTTGATAAAATAAGTTAATTTATCTAAATTATGATGTACTTGTAACTTACACTCTGGGCAATGGTTCGTTTATGTCTTTCGTTTGAGTGACTTTTACAGAATACAATTCCGTAAAATGGGGTGAATAGAAATCGTGGGGTGAATAGAAACAAATCTTGGAGTTTATTGTTGTTGTCTACTTTTTGTCTATAGTCGGTTATCATACATTTATTTCTACTTTTTATTAAACTGCAAATTTTCCATTATACTGGCTAACCCAACATTTACGCCAAGTTTAATGCCACAGAGAAAAAAGCGGTTAAAGTGACGTCTGCGTGTGCTATCTCTATATATATCTATCTCTAACTTAAAATTGTTCAGTGAAAACTGCTACAAAATTGATATAAACACTGAAAACCTGTAAAAACACTGTAAAAACCCAAATTGGGGATATTGTCACTGAGCACGTAGAGGTTAAATTAACTATGGAGAACCTGAAGACTCAAAACTCTTTTATGCAGCACACTATCACGGAACTGAGAACTAGACTACATCGTCTGGAACAAAACTTTCACAGTAAGCCACTAGCATCTGCACCCAGTACAGAGCAGGACATCTCAACTGAGCCTCTCTCTGAACCAGCTGAACCAGCCCCACCTTGTGCCAGCTCAAGTAAACCCAATACCGATTCGCTCCGACTCCGCACACTGAGATGTAGTATGTAGATCAGATGGACGAATCACACGGAATGTGTACAGGGAATAAAATCACTGTTTTGTGTCCGTTAATGATTGACAGTTTTTTTATTATGTAAACAACAAAATATATAATACTTAAAGTAGGTGACTTGTGGCGGGCGTAATAGCCTAGTCAGCGGATGTACATAAATCGGTGAATTTAGCAACTACTTGTTCAGGTAAAAACTAAAACAATTAATATCATGTGGCGATTCTCGTACATCCTGCCAACTATAAAATTACAAATAACAAGTAAAAATACATTATCAAGAAGTAAGTAAAGTGTGTAAAGAAAGTTATTAGAAGGTTCTACGCTCGCCGCTGACTGATATTGGCGACGTTTCACGGTCCACCTTATTGCTGTTAGGAAGATGTCCGGGGACCTCTTCTTGTGTCTGTGTATCTGCCTTTGTTTCTCCTTTCCCAGGAAGATCCCGTGGAGTCTGACTTGGTACCATCTCTATCTCTTCCTGGTGCGCCTGCGTTGCTGTTCTGTTTCCTTGAGGTAGACGGAGGCAGCGTGCTTTTATTTGAAGGTATATCCATATGCTGAATATTGTTGCACAGGTTATCATACAGCCGTACAGGATAGTGATGTTGCTCCGCCTCCGCGGAATTACCTATTTGGATGTCCCGTTATTCTTTAACCAGTTCAATTTTTCTCTTAAAACCTTTTAGTTGTTCTTCATGTGTTTCAATTTTCATGTTTGTTATGTTTGTAATTTGACTGTTGCTTCTTACTAGTTCGTTAAGGTTTATCTCTGGTACGTAGATCTCTTGCTCATTTCCTAAATCTATTGTGCTTTGCATATTGTAGTGCGAATGAATTAGATGTTTATCGCCGCGCATCATGCAACCTGTCGCTAAGGTGATTATGACTGTATTTTGTAGTTTCTGTGACGTAATTCCAGCTGGACAGAAAATGCGCATAGTGCATTCCTCGCAACACGTAAACAACCAAGCTCCCTTGCTGTGTAGTTTTTTCCAGTCATTGCTGCAACTTGATACCTCAGTGCGGTAGTTTGTTACTCCTCGGTTGTTTATTATGTCAGCTTCGCACATTTTTGTGGCTGTTTTTATACCATATATCAGTAGGTCAAGGTTACAAAGCAGCAGCTGATTCGTGTTTACTTGTGTGCATGATGAAAGATGTTGTTGATCCAGTGGTATCATCATGTCCATTTTCAAGTTAACGGCTATGTATTGAGTTGTTGGTATTATGTTAATCATGGAGGCTCCCTTTATGTTGCGGATTGGGATGACTTCGGTCAGTTCATATTGTTTATTTATTTATTTATTTATTTATGTACACACAAAATATTTTACAGGACAATATATTAGCATAGAAGAGCACAAAGGTACTGCTTATTTCTTAAGAAATTTCTTCCAGCAGACCTGCGAGAGGAAAGTTGGATAAGAAATGTAGACACAGTGTGTAGAAACGTCAAACAAGAAAATTTTAATTTAAACTTACAACAAAACTATATCATAAATAAACATACATACAAATACATACACAAATAAAATAAAAAAAAAATTGTTCATCTGCGACTAAAGGGATTTTTACTTCGAAAATAATTAAATCTTCGGTTAGTTTTCCTTGCACACTTGCTAGTTTATACATTTCCCGGATGCACTTGAATTTGTTTAAGCAGGGCAGTGATAATCCTTTTGGTATTTGTCCTGATATTATGTTCAACTGTTTTTCAAATGCATTGGGTTTCAGCAAGTGAGTGTTGACTTTGCCGTGGCGAAGATCTGTAACTAGGTTGATCAACATGTCTTGTATTCTCCGCAAGTTTGCTACCATCATGTTTGCGGCAAGTACAGTAGCAGTAAGGAAAGTTGCTTGGTCTTGTTCGGTTTTCAGTTGTTGCAGCGAGTCTCTGAGACTTTTGTTGATGACGATGAACTGTCGGTTCATTACTTGCTCGTTCCTCTTCAGGAGGTTGTATTCCCCTTCGATTATTGAAGTATGTTGTTTGTACAGATTGAACAAGTGGTCTTCATTGCTGTGTAGTAGTTTGATATTCTGGTGGTATTTTTCGGCAAATTTGTCATCAAGTACACCAAAGAGAGAGTTGGCAATGTTCGCAATTCGCAACCTCGTTTAGTGCATCTTCCATTGTCAGATTGTAGTACTTCGTTGTAATGTTTAAGCTCGTTTAGTTCGTGCTCGAGTTGTGTGGATATAGTAAAGTACGCTATATTTCGTTTACAAAGTCCATGTAGTTGCTGGACGTATTGTTCAACGGCAGAAATGCTTCTCCAGTAAGTTGTCATGTTGTAGTACACCACCAGACTCCATTCGTCTTGTATTATCTGTAAGTCTGCGGCTTTGTCGAAGTATACAAGACGGGTAGGGTCTAGGGTTGTTACATTGACGAGTTGTTGCATGGACGGTGTCACACACGTAACCATGAGTACTAGTAACGTGCTTAGGTACTTGAGGACGTTACAGCTGGAGACACCCTTCCGTTCCTGTCTAGGGCTCACCCGACGTTGTCGTTGTGATGTTGACGAAGTCGCTTCTGGTTGTTTATTGTTCGAGAGTTTCGTTGGTTTGTTTTCGGTATTGTTACCAGTTTCAATGGGTAACCGGGACAATTTTGTTACGGGTCTTTTAGTAATGTTGGAGTTTGTTTTGACGGTGACAACTCGTACTAAGTTGTCTGGTCCAGGATGCGTCTCTATAACTCGCCCTAATAACCATCGGGCGGGAGCCACTTGTTCTTCCTTTATAAGAACGACGTCGTCCACTTCAATGTTGCGTGTTGGGGTTTTTCATTTTCCTCGTAGTTGTAACGTTTGTAGGTAGTCTTTGGACCATTTCTTCCAAAATTCCTTGTACATGTTTTCTGTCAAGCGCCATCGTAAAGTTAACTGGCTGTTATCACTCTCTGACGTCATCGGAGGTGCCAGTACCGGTCGACCGACTAAGAAGTGGCCTGGTGTCAAGTAATCGACGTTGTCGAGGTCATTTGTTAGAGCGACAAGTGGCCTCGAGTTGAGGATGGCTTCAATTTGTACTAGCCGGGGATCGTGGACGGCGCACTAGTTCCCATGATCCCCGGTGCAAGTGTGGGAATGGAACACCGGGGTGGTTTTTAGTCGGTTAGAGTCCGACAGACCCCTCCGCCCGCCCCAGGGCGGAGGACATCCGTGTGGATTTTCCAACCCGGCAAAAAAAAAAAAAAAAGGGCTTCAATTTGTACAAGCAAAGTATTAAATTCTTCGTACGTAAGCTTTTGTTCACCAAGAACTCGTTTTAGGTGGTGTTTCATACTCTTGACTGCAGCTTCCCACAATCCTCCCGCGGTTGGCCAAGATGGGGCGTTAAAGTGCCATTCAATGCCACTCTCGGAAGTGCTGTTAATGAGATTCGTTGACTAGAAGCTAAATCGCCTCCTGGCGTTCTTTGGCTAGTGCTCTTGCTGCTCCGACAAAGTTCGTTCCGTTGTCACTGTAGATATGTTTTGGCGTTCCTCGTCGCTTTTGTACATAGACAAATGAAGATCGCGATGTAGGCCTTAACTGTCTTAATGCCACGACCTTTGTTAGCCTTTATTTTAACGTGTCCCGTGAAATCTACGCCTGTGTGTGTAAACGGCCGTGACGGTGTAACTCGAGGTGTTGGTAAGTCTGCCATTTGCTGATTACTGCGTTGCGTTTTGTAGCGATGACAGGTGACACATTTATTAAGTTGCTTCTTGATTGGTTTCATGCCACCAATGTATCCAATATCTGTTACGAAGGTGTCCCAAAGTAAGCCTAGCACCGCCGTGGAGAGTATTCTTATGGGCTTGGTCAATCAAGAGTTCTGATAGCTTGTGGTTGTTTGGTAAAATTATCGGATGTTTTTGGGAGTTGCTTAACTTGGCATGTTCAAGTCTTCCTCCCACTCGTAGAATGCATTATGCGTCTAGTATTGGGCTCAAACTCAACAGTTTGTTTGTGGCCCGTACCTTATTATGTTTGTATAGGTACTCTATTTCATCGCCAAAGGTATTGTTCTGTGCAATTTTGACGAGCAGGTGTTGAGTCTGCACCATGTCTTCTGTAGTTAAGTGTGACATGCGGTTGGCTCTTGTTACGTCACGCGAGTTGTTTATAAATCGTATGATCCAGCTGATGACTCGGGTTGCATAAGTCATTGAGCTGTATTTTTGCAGTAGTTGCTCGATGAGTGGCGCATGTATTGTTTGTATTGCGCAAGTTTGACCTAGTTTCCTTTGCTCTTCGTTTGTTGTACAAATTTCTTGTTGGGGTATGTTGTTGTTTTGAAGCCAAGAAGGGGCTTTCCACTACAGTTCGTGACCTATTAAGTCTGATGGTGAGATCCCTTTGCTTACGCAGTCCGCAGGATTATCTTCGGACTTAACATGTTTCCAGGAGTTGGCTGGAGTTATTTGATTTATTTGTGTGACTCTGTTGGCAACGAAACTCTTCCAGCGACTCACGTCCCCATGTAGCCAGCCAAGCACAACCATAGAGTCGGTCCAGCAATGTATGGTGACTGTCTGAGAGTTGATCGAGTTTCTAACTTTTTGAATCAGAAGAGCTAGTAGTAATGCATCACATAACTCCAGTCGTGGCAGAGAAATAGGGTTTTTCTGTGGGGCTAATTTTGTTTTAGTTGCTGATAGCCTGATCAATTGTTGACCTTCTTTATCAGTGGATTTGCAATATATGACGCATCCGTAAGCTCTCTCAGATGCATCACTGAAGCCATGTAGTTCGAAGGGTTGTTGGGTATCGCCGACCCAGCGTGGAATGGTTGTGTCGTGTATGTGTGCGAGCTGATTGCGGAATTGCTCCCATTCTTGCTGTATATTCGGTGGAAGTTGATCATCCCAGCTCGTTGTTGTTGACCAAGCATGTTGAAAAATTAGCTTGGCTTTCACTGTAACCGGTGATAGCCAGCCAAGTGGGTCGTACAGTTTTGATATGTCCGACAGTAGTGTGCGTTTCGTGTTGACGTCACGTTTGTTGCAGAGTGATATTTGTTTGTATGTAAACTGATCTGTGCGCGGATTCCAAGTGATGCCTTGCGTTTTGTTGGTGTCTGCGTCCTTGAAGTCGAACATTTTTTGGCTTATCAATTCTTCTGGTAAGCCCTCGAGTAAGCGCGTTTTGTTGCAAGCCCACTTTCTTAAGTTGAACCTACCACCCTTCAGCATTGTTATAAGTTCATCTTGAGCTTTCTGTGCTGTTACGAAGTCGTGACATCCGCCTAGTAAGTCGTCCATGTATAGTTGCTTGCCGCCAAAGGGTACTGCGCGCCGTCATCCTTGACCAATTGCCTTATGGTTCGCATTGCGAGAAAGGGTGCGGACTTGGTGCCTTATGTTACTGTAGTCAGTTGTAACTCTTGTAACGGCTCTGTGACTGAATCTCTCCACACTATTTTTTGCAAGTGTTGGTCTTTTTCTTGAATACGTATTTGTCGGTAGAATTTCTCAATATTCGCTGTGTACACGTATTCAAACGCCCTCCATCGTAGAATCATAGCTTGTAAGTCTTGTTGTAAGTTAGGCCCGCATTCCATCAATTGGTTGAGGCTGTGTCCCGTGCTAGTGGTTGCTGATGCTTTGAAGACCACTCGGAGTTTAGTTGTCGTTGAATCCGGTCTCATTACTCCATGATGGGGCAGGAAACAGCTCGGTGTGTCGGGCTCTGTGCACTTTTTCATATGTTGTAGAGCTTTGTATTCGTCGATGAAAGCCTTGTAATTAGAAGCGAGGATTTCATCTCTAGCTAATCGTTTTTCCAGCTGCTTGAATTGTGCGACTGCTTGTGGCTTTGATCGTCCCAAATTTTGTTCAAAGTTGGTCTTCACGAGGATTCTAACTTCGTATTGCCCGTCTTCTAGTCTTTTAGTTGTGTCAGTATACAGCCTCTCGCAGTACTCTTCTTCGACACTTGTAGACTTCTCGTCCGATGTTATCTCTTCAATTTCCCAAAAGCGAGAGATATACTAACGATATCTCTCGCGTTTGGTTTGGTTTCGCTTTTGGTCTACCACGACATGACAGTTGAACGTATTCGTGTTTCCAACTAATACCCAGCCGAGCTTAGTTTGTTGTGCTATAGGTGCGTATATGTTTCCTCGAATGATGCTGTTCATGACTATGTCGCCATATACTCCGGCATCAAGCAGAATGTCAATCGGCCTTGATACGTTGAAACGTGGGTCGGCCAGGTGGATATTTTCTATGTGAGGCCAATCTTGTTTTTCGAAGGAGTAGTTAGGTAGATTGTTTAGAAGTTTAGCCATGACTAGTGCCCGGCGTTGTAAATTCGTAATCCCCGTAAAGGGACTTACAGTCCAACTGAACGGTCCCGTTGCTCTGGCTGGCAAATGTTCCGATTCCCGATACAGTTGAGTTGTGGTTGCGTCGTGGAAGGCCAAGTCGTTGCACAGCAGATTCTGTTATAAGGTTCAGTTGGGAGCCTTGATCTAGAAGACATCTGAGTACGGTGTAAGTTCCATCTGCCGCCTTTACTTTGAGCTGTGCTGTTGCTAGTAGAACTTCGTTAAAATTTCCTGAGACGTGATTAGCTTTTCGCTGTGAGTGGTTGTTAGTCACGTTGTCGGTCAGTTGACTTGACGGCAGTATCGCTGACGTAGTATCACGAGTTAGGTCATGTAGCGTGGTGTGGTGCGCGCCGTTGCACACCTTGCACCTTTTTGTGAGTTGCATTTTTTTCCGTTATGCGGATACATGCAGTTTTTGCAAATGTTCAATTGCTCAATTGTCCTAATTTTTATGTCCGGCGTCATCTCTTGAAACGCTTTGCAGTAGAGCAGGATGTGGTTTGTTTTGCAGACAGGACAATTTCTGTCGGAGCTTGTATGGTTTGCCTTGGGATAGCGTCTGTATCGGTTGTACGCATCCCTTTGTACTGTTGTCGTCGAACTCCCTTTGTTTGGGGACGCGTCGGCATCTGTTTGTTTGATTGGTTTGTTTGTTTTCTTCACCACTGATTCCAGCGCCGTGAACTTCCCTTCGATGAATTGGATAAATTCTTTGAAATCGGGAAGCCCTCTTGGACTTTTCCTTGCCTCCATGTAATCAGAATAGGTCTGAGTGTCGAGTTTTCCCGTCAGGATATGCACCAAAATCGGGTCCCAGGTTGTCGTGTCAATGCCCAAGTTACGCAACGCGTGCACAGTTTCGAGACTGGTGTCGTGTAGGCGCTTCAACTCATAAGCGTTTTGATGTTGAATCGTATGTTGACTCATCAAAACTTGCATTTGTTTTGTGAAGAGCAGCTGCAGGTTATTGTACCTATGGTGGAGAATTTCCCAGCAGGAGGCGTAGTTGCTTTCGGAAACAGGCAAATGTTGCACAAGTCGCTCAGCCTCTCCTTTTAGCTTCCCTTTCAGGTGTTGCATCTTCTGCCTCTTTGAGAGGGAGTTATTGTTGTGGATAGCCGCAACGTATAGATCAAGGAATGTCGGCCATTGTGTGTAATTACCAGAAAATATTGTCATTTCGATTCTCGGCGCGCTGTCCCGTTGTTGGACAGCGAAGTTGAGCTTGCGGTTAAGATCTCGCTTTGTGCATTCGTACGTTTCTTCATACTGCGAGAACTCAAGCTCGTAGTTAACGTCGCTACCAACGAGAAGGTTGTCGAGCTGCCAGTGTACTTCATCAATCACCCTCCATCTAGATTCGAGGGTCCTGAGCTTGTCTTCTATGTCCCATTTCTCGATAATGTCAGCAGTCCAAAAATTGCTGGTGAAACGGGAGAAGGCTCTGAAGTTGGTTGCTTGTTGAGTTTTGAGCTCGTCTGATTTTGAAAGTACTCCAGTGTTCTTGTTCTCTTCACGTTGGTGACCCGCGGGTTCCGCAGTGCAGGTAGGCCATGTTTGCAGCTTATGTTGTACGCTTGAGTACTCCACCTTGACCTTGTCATACACCTTTGTAGTATAGTATATGTCGGCCCGGTCCGTGGCGCCCTGTAGCACGCCATGGTTCATCTCGAACTCGTTCCAGTGCGCCTGGAGGGTATCCAGTCTACCTCGGATGTATGTTGCGGTTTTGCGGTCAGGGCCATCCTTTCCGAAGTTGACACCAATTTTCCGGATGCCCTCTGCTCTTGTCTAGCGCCTATAATTGTTGTACGAGTATGTATGCGTATTGTTGATGGACGTTAGCCCTGTTGACTTCACTGTTGGATTGTTAAGATGTAGTTCCCGAACCACCAAATGTTGATGTTCCCTGTGGCGATCACAGGGTCCGAAGGAATCTCTCCGTACGATATTGAGCGCCTTCTTAATCTGACTGGGGCGATCCGGCTCGAAGGACTAAAAATGTACGGGCAACAGCTCCGCACACTGAGATGTAGTATGTAGATGGACGAATCACACGGGATGTGTACAGGGAATAAAATCACTGTTTTGTGTCCGTTAATGATTGATTGTTGTTGTTTATTATGTAAACAACAAAATATAATACTTGCTATGTACATAAATCGGTGAATTTAGCAACTGCTTGTTCAGGTAAAAACTAAAACAATTTATATCATGTGGCGATGCTCGTACACTGCGCCAGCTGAAATGGTGGCGCAGACTGCCTCATCTAATTCACAAGCACCAGACTCCCAGGAATGGACGCGAGTAACAAAGAAATCTAAAAATCGTCGCCCAGTGTCAATTCCAGGAGCTGCTGGCCCTAGTGTAACATCACTAAGGGCCGTAAAAGCTCGTAAGTACTTACACCTATGGAACATGGAGTCTACAGCCGATGAAATTAGTGACTACCTTCGCACTTTATGTGGCGCTGATACTTGTACCATTAATGAACTAACTCCGAAAGGAAACTACAAGTCATTCAAAATTGGCGTGTTCCCATAGCATACTATGAGCGCTGCTATTCCGCAGATGTGTGGCCGGTAAATGCAAGAATCAAGTTAGCCGTCCTCTGCCCAGTCTAATAGCCGGCGTGAAGCTGCCCCACAGCCCTTTCATGAACAGCTTACACAGAGGGACAAGGCATAGTGCTAGTACTGTGACCGGCCCTGCAGCAGCTTTCAGAGCAAGCACCAGAACTACAAAAATTAATTGTATATACCAGAATGTTCGTGAAATTAAATCAAAGCTCCGGGTGTGGCGCAACAATCTGCACATGGCCGAACAAGATTAAATAGCGGACACAGAGACTTTCTTGGATACCTCGGTTGAAGATACAGAACTCGTCAATGGTGAGTGGAATGTGTTAAGGCGTGACAGAGGTACACCTTGTGGAGGCGTGCTGCTTATGGCACGCACACCCATAGTCCTGCGCCGTCAACATGAACTTGAGACCAATGAGACAGACTGTGGTGAGGATCTTTGGTCGAGTTTCACGTGGCATGGTTCCTCTGTCTACGTGTGCGTTGTGTATATAAAACCAAGTGCCACTGACAGTGATTATATGAGCTGGTTTACAAAAGTGGAAAGTTTTATAAATGACTTAAATGGAACAGTTATCATTTAAGGTGATATAAACTTAAACAGTGCTTCCTTAAATGTTCGCAATTATTATTGTTATTTTCTAACATTTTGTAATATGTGTGAAAGAAATATTGTTGAGAACATGCATGGGGCCATGTTGGATGTTGTTTTAGTTCAGGAAAGCGCAAGCCTACATGCGCATGCTACGTTTCTGTAACAGCAGTTGAAGGTTTTGTACCCCCTTATGCCGCCGTTGGACGTCCAGGTACAGTTACAGTCATCTGATGAAAGTGATAAACTTAAACCCAGTAATATCGACCGTAGTAGGGATTGGAATTTCAAAAAATGTAATCGCAATCGGCTTTTCGAACTTCTTTCTGAGGTATCTTGGGATGCAGTTACATCATCTAATGACGTTCGCATTAGCACTCAAGTTTTCTATGATATTGTTTACAGCTTATTTGACGCTTGTATTTAAAAAAAACACCGAAACCGAAAGATAACTAGAAGATATCCTACCTGGTTTACTGGGGATATTATTCGGGACATCCAGGAAAAAGTTAAATAACATTCCGCCTGGAAAAAAAGTAAATGTGATCTAATATATAAGCAATTCTCTGACTATAGATCGAAGGGAACATTAAGAAAAATCCCAAAGAATTCTGGCAGCATGTGTCTAACCTAAGATCAAAGGGCGGGGTTGAGCCTAACGTAACCCACAAAGGTAAAATTCACAGTGGTGCAGCAGCTGCTGAAGCGTTCGCAGAATATTTCGCGAGCGTTTTCCAAGCTGAAGTACCAAAGTTAGACCTCGAGAATATAGCCAATCCAAGCAACTAAAATATTAGCAATTACATTAATATACTAAACTTCACCGAAAGTGATTTAAGCACTGGAATAGATAAAATAAAACTCAACAGTTCTATTGGTCCTGATACTCGCAATATTCCTCCGTGGTTCTTAAAAGAAGGAAAGGTATTTCTCATTCGGCCCCTAAACCACATATTTAATTTGGCACTAAAATCTGGAGTCTATCCACCACAATGGAAGATATCACGTGTGACTCCCCATACCGAAATCCGCAAATAAATCATCAGTCGAAGAATATCGTCCAATAGCGATACTATCTTCTCCCGCGAAAGTTTTCGAGAATGTCCTACCCCAAGGAATTTACAGGCAAGTAAAACAGTACCTGTGCAATGAGCAGCATGGCTTTCGCGAAAAAAGATCCGTCAATACTAACTTACTTACACTCCTTAATTATATCTCTACAAGTCTTGACCGCAGACGCCAGGTAGACGTTCTTTAGTTTGATTTTCAAAAGGCGTTTGACAGAGTCAACAATGACGTCATGCTGTCAAAACTCAGTGCGATAGGTGTTGCTCCAGGGCTTCTACGGCTTCTTGCAGATTATTTGCGGGACCGACAACAATTTGTCAGATTGGGTTTGTACGAGTCACTCCCATACCACACTCGCTCGGGTGTGAGTCAAGGTTCGGTAGTAGGCCCTCTCCTTTTCATTTTGGTAATCAATGACCTCCCTGATGTAGTTACGAATGCTAGATCCCTCTTGTATGCTGATGACTTAAAGCTATATTATGAAATAACATCTTAGCGCGATTGCCAAGCTCTGCAATCAGACATTGATTCAGTATATAAGTGGAGTTTGGAAAATAAAATGGAATTGAATAAATCTAAATGCTACGTGATGTCTTTCGGTCGAATGCGGCGCCCAGTCAACTTTCTATACAAACTGAATGGAGACACAATTACAAGAACTGATTCCATGAAAGACCTGGGAGTCATATTTGACCGTAAGCTTACTTTTCACGACCACATCACATCCACTACTAAGGAGTCCTTCAGGCGCCTTGGCTTTGTTTTAAGGAACTGTCGTTACTTCCACAACCCCCACGTTATCAAGCTCGTTTATGGGGCATTAGTCCGTAGTAAACTTGAGTCTAGTGCGTGCGTATGGAATCCTTTTGAGAAGCAGTAAGCGTTTACTATAGAAAAAGTTCAAAAAGCATTCCTTAGATACCTTTACAAGCACTTGCACGGGTTTTATCCTTTCTTGTATTCCACTAAATTCCTGTTGGGTTGCTTAGGTTTCAATTTTCTAGAAGTAAGACGGTCGCGCGATCAGATGATTGTATTATTTAAAATTCTTTGGGGGATTATTGATGTTCCTGACCTGCATAATGACATCTGCAAGCTTTTTGTCCCAGACAATTACTGTCGTGGCAGGAAACACCGCTTACTGGCTGTTCCAACTTGCCGTACTGTTGCTCACTCTGTCACTTATTCCCCGGACATTAGCCGCTATTAACGCTCTCCTGAACTCAAACACAGATCTTGATATGTTTGCGAATGAATGGAAGGTGATACTGTCAGAATGTTTGAATTTTTGTGAGAAGAATGTATGACTGTGTTAAATAAATTATATGTTAAATAGTGTTGTTGGCTTCGGCCGTTCTATTTAATTAAATAAATATAATTAATTAAGGAAGTTTCCCATCTTCTAGCAATACAAAGGTGAGTCATAGACTCAGCTTTGTATTTTCGTATTTTAAGTAAAATCGGGACACTGATACTTTTTCCTGTTTTCGAGGTGAATAGTTACGAGTGGGGGGGTGAATAGAAACGCCCTTAGGGTCAATAGACACGAAGAAAGGGGTAAATAGATACGAGTGAGGGGCTAATAGAAACATGATTGTCAATCGAGGACTATTTCATCACATCCTTTAAAAAAAAAATTAAGTGAGAACTTTAAACTATTGAAAAACATGAAGTGTTTCAAATTAAATGTTAAATTTTGATATTTTCTATCCTCATTGGCTTTGGTCAAATTAATTATAAATTACTTATATTTTTTTAGACCTAACCTACTTAGACATAATAGGTAGACGGAGAAGACTGATTTAATAATTAGTAAAAACATTATTTAATTAAAAGAAAAAACATCATTTTGTTATTTGAAAAATATACCTACTTATTAATAAAAGTTGATTTTGACAGCCCTAGTTTTTTCTCTATTCACCCCTCTCTCGTATCTTTTGACCCCAGTTTCCAGGTAAATAGAAACCGCCTTCCTTATTCTATTTTACAAATGATTCACATTTTTTCGCATATTTTAAGCATTGGTAAATGGTAAAATACAATGAGACTCACAATTTCAAACTGCTTTATTATCAGCCTTCATACAATATATCTGAGAAAATCAGTGTGGAAGTTGAAAGTTGTTTTTATTTACCCCATTTTACCAGTTCCTTCAGCTGCATGTAGGATGCACACAGCTCGGTATGTAGACTTATCTATAATGTATTTGTACTGCATTGTATTTGTTTAGCAGTAATGAAAGGCACAATAAAGAAGTCATAGAACAGGAAGTGACGTCATAAATACGGCGGATTGGACGACCAATTATATTTGATTGAGCGGCGGCTGATCGGGGAACTAACGCAACGCTTAGGGCTCAGACACACACATTTATTCTGTAGCATAACCCTTGATTTTTTAACCGACTTCAAAAAGGAGGAGGTTCTCAATTCTTCGGAACCTTTTTTTTATATTTTTTTTAATGTAATTTCCCCGGTTACTCGAAGATGGCTGGACCGATTTGGATTATTTTTTTTGATTGAAAGGGTATACTTCCCAGGTGGTCCCATGATCATCAAGTCAGGATCTGATGATGGGATTCATTTGGTGAAGATCTGATGAAGAACTTCGGAGATAGGCAACGGAACTCCTCAATAAATGATAGCAAATGGACTGGAATTGCTGAAATCTCATGTCTGTCTATTGTTTACACCAGTTCATAACATAACATCACGCCGGTACGCTGTGAAGGGGTGAAGCACATGTGCAACCACTATAAAGTGAATAATAAAAACTTTTTTGCAAAAAATAAAACCGACTTCAAAAAAGTTACTCGACATGGATACGAAGTGTGCTGCTGCTCCATAATATGTAATGTAATCATGAGGTTGGAGTTTAAACCTTCACTCTTACTGCATTTATACATAGACTAGCTGTTGCCCGCGGCTTCGCCCGCGTGAAGTTCGGTAACTGTCCCACGGCATCATACTAAAGGGATAAATAGTATCCTACATGTTAATCCAGGTTATAAACTATCTATGTGCCTAATTTCATAATGATCACAATTATTATCATCACTGTCGCAATCACTGTCACAATCACTATCACTATCACAATCACTATCACAATCACTATCACAACCACCATCACAATCACTATCACAATCACTATCACAATCACATCCATCATCCATCCATGAATGGCGCGCGGAGGTGCTACGCCGGGAGGAAACTCTGCTGCCGCGGCAAATTGTCGCTCAGCGGACGGACTTCCGGCATGATCTCATGGCGACATGGAGAGAGCGACTGTCGCAACCCCGTGTTGGGCACGCCACAATAGTGGCGGTAAGTCCCCTCTTTGAGTGGCTGGAGAGACGCCACGGCGTCCGCACCTTCCACCTGACGCAGGTTCTTACCGGACACGGATGTTTCGGTAAGTTCCTGCACCGAATCGGGCGGGAGGAGACGCCCGGGTGCTTCCATTGTGAGGATTGACCGGAGGACACGGTGGAGCACACTGTGGAGGTGTGCCCCGCTTGACCACCGTGTCCTCGAGGCGGCTATCGGCGGCGGCGACCTCTCGCTTCCGGCCCTGGTTCAATCCATGGTCCGGAGCGAGACGGAATGAGACGCCGTCACCTCCTTCTGCGAAGCAGTCATGCTAGCAAAGGAGGTGGTGGAACGTGAGAGGGAGAGATCCTTACGTCCCAGCCACCGCGGGAGACGCCCCGGGCGTCGGGGGCCACGTGGTGGCTTCCGGCCACCGTAGGCGCGGGCCTGTGGACGGGGAGCTATGGGCTAGCTCGCCGTCCGTCCGTTTCATGACGACAGGCTGAGGCTGAGGCGTTCGTGTTCCACGCGCGCCTCAAAGAGAGTCAGCAATAAAGAAGGGGTCTGCAAGGGCCGAAGCGTGCCGGGGTTGCGGGACTGTTCGCAAGAGATAACATGGCCCCGGAACACAAAGGGCGATGATGGAACATGGAGGGGTTTTAGTCAGTAAAAGTCTGACGCTCCCTCCTGCTCCGCCCAGAGCGGGAGGAGTCATTTGATGATTTCCCATCCTACAAAAAAAAGGGGGGTCAATTTAGAAAAGTCCTTAGTGGACCCTAGAGGATATAAGGAACACACTTGCCAAATTTGGAATCTGTAGACCTAGCGGTTTAGGCTGTGCATTGATTTTTAGACTTTGTCTCCCCATTTCCCCCTCTTAGGGGTTGAATTCTCGGGGCTGCGGGACTATTCGAAAGAGATACCGTGGCCCCGGAACACAAAGGGCGATGAAGGAACATGGATGGGTTTTAGTCAGTAAAAGTCTGACACTCCCTCCTGCTCAGCCCAGAGCGGGAGAAGTCATTTGATGATTTCCCATCCTAAAAAAAAAAAAAAAAAAAAAGGGGTTGAATTCTGAAAAAACCTGAAACCCTTTTCAACTGATTTATCAATAGGAGCACTCCTGTGAAGTTTCGAATAAAATAGTCTAACTAATCTTGTCTCCCCATACAAACTTTGGAGCCCCGTTTAACCCCTTTAGGGGTTGATTTTTGAAAAATCCTTTCTTAGTCCACCACTAGACCAAATAAGGAACCTACTTGTCAAATTTGGAATCTGTAAACCCAGCGGTTTGGGCTGTGCGTTGATAGGTGAGTCAGTCAGTCAGTCAGTTTCTTATTTTATATATTTAGATTATGACTTCACACTCAAATATTTATTGCGATAATTTACAACAGGATTGTAACCCATGCATGAAATACATTGCTGATTTTAAATAATAAGGCTAAATGCCAACCACCGCTTGTTATGAATGGAGAACGTAATCCCTAAGCGCTACTAGCTTGTCGTAGCGAGCTGAGTGCAACAAGCACCTAACAACAGTCAGCTGTTGGAGGAGGACGCAAAAACAAGCGACGATCTGTTGTTGACGAGTGACGAGCCTCTCTCCTTTGCCGTATACAGTTTAGGAATGTGTCGTCGAGTCCGTTATGTCTATTGTGGCAGATAACACGAAGGTAGATGTCTGTAAGTTGCACTAAACGATGTTGGCTTGAAGTAAAGCGACTACTTGGGTCGTATCTTGGTCCATACATATGTAGGAGTACCTTGGAAATCCATAGGAAACGATTTGCTTCAACAGGGATAAGCTTCATCAGAATTCAGACTGATGAGGAAAGATGTACTAAGTCATGGGTGAACTACATATTTATACCATTTTAGTATTTTTCTACTTGATTGGAATGCGTAACTGTTGTGTTGCCATTAGAGCTTTTGGATGCCTTAATCCCAATTCTGTTCAATGACAGTCCGACGGATTTTGATGAAAATTTGTAATCCATTGCCTTTCATATAATTGTAATGTCGGAATAGGTTTGGGCTCGTGAATGTATTACGCTCACTTCATGACAGGCCAGCTATAAACGATACCAATAGATACAATGCAGATTCTTCTGTGCTGGCCGCATCCCCACTGGACAGGATGTGAAGTTACTCAGCTAGCGCTAGTGACGATAACGTGCTGGACTCCAGCCCCGGAATGTGTCCGGCCCTGCATGATGCCCACCATGCTATAACTGCGAGGTGTTTCAAGAAGTGCGCCGCTCAACAGGACATGCTCCGTAGTCCGTATCGCTGGCTTTTCCATGTAGGGAATCAATCAGGGCCGCCGACGCAGCCTTTCGTTCGTAAATTTAAATGGATATCACAATTTGATAAATGAGCGTAGCGTATCACAAAGTTCCCTGATGCGCTCGTTGCGTCAACTAGTGTGACGTCCCTGTCAAAAATGATAAACTACGGTGCCCAGTACAAATGAAACTTATTCCTTAGTTGACCCTGTGGCAATTGCTCCTTGGGCTTCGGACTGAATCCACACAGGGTAGCGATAAATACTTTCCGACAAGGTCTTCTTCCTTGTTCCCCCCCCTCAAAAAAGAACTAAACATACCGCATGTTATGGACACCCTATACGATCAACATGTTCAAAATGTCTCAATCTGTATTAATATAGTCTCAACATGTTTTAATGAGCAATCACTTGGCGATTATTAACTCTCGCTGCATTTAGATACATAAGTCTGATGTAGGTATGCACATACCTACAGGCTTACAATTCGCGTCGCCTATTGCACGATCATGTCGAAACGGTCTCAGCGCCGCCATCTGTCGGCGCCGCGGTGCAACCGCAAACAAGACAAACGAGTTACAGAAGGTCCATATTTATGTCGGTAGGGATATATGGAACGGGGGCATAATATAATACCCACGATAAAATCGTTAGTTAATTGGATTGAGCTGCTTCCGGTAAGACTGCAAGCCGACCACAACATAGTTGGGTATAGACTATGCAGATGAAGAATACATTAATCATCTGCCTAGCCCTTTCAATAAACGTTTTGAGAAATGGTTATGAAATGTACTCAAAACGTACACATACGTGTATACATATTATAAATATTGTAATACATATTATTTATTATAATTTAAGCCTTTTATTTCCCAAAAAATACATTTTTAAATTCATTACGTAATATAAATCTTAATTATAATATTCATTTGGTTTTTAAAAACTAATAACTTATTCGTAATAATTAAACATGCATTTTAACAATCATTAAATAAACAAAAATATTTTTTTTAAAATAAATAGTTTGATGACATTTTTATAGATTAAAATTAAATAAAATAAATTTGCTACATAATCATTTGTTCAATTACTCTAACCCATTTAAGGGCGAAGGCCTCCTCCATCTTATGGCATTCCTCTCTGTTTTGGGCTGTTCTAGACTTCTAGTCCAGCTAGGCCGGTCACGGCCACAATATCATCGTACCAACGACGCCTGGGTCTGCCTCGGGTGCGTGGTGCATCGCAATGGAGAACCCTCTCGCTCTGGCTACGCGTCCTGCCCATCGCCATTTCAACTTGCAAGCTAATTCTACAGCATCTATTATTTTAGTGCATAGCCATATGCGTTTGCTTCTTTTACGGTCTCAAGGAGTTTAAATCCCAACATACTCCTCTCCATTGCTCGTTGAAAGGCTTGAAGTTTGTGTGTGACTGCCTTTGTTAGTGTCCAGCTTTGACAACCGTTGAGCAGAGTAGATAATATAACGGTGTCCATGGCTTTCTTTTTCAAGCGAATCGGGATGCGTGATTTAAATACTTCTTTCAACGACCAATATCTTCTCCATGCACTGTTTATTCGACGATCTACTTAATTTTCTGTCGGTCTGTTAAACGAAATGCTTTGCCCAAGATAAACACAGCTGTCTACGTATGCGATTGATGTGCCTTGTATCATCGTAGGTACTCTTATGCTGTTGGTTAACAGGCATGTTTTTTCAGCGTTCATGTTAAGACCATATTTTCGGCTCTTCTCATCTAAAGACCTCAGCATGCGCTCAAGATCTGCATGTGTATTGCTTAACAGAACAATGTCATCTGCGAATCGGAGATGGTTGAGAAACTCACCGTTTATTTTGATACCGACATCGCACCAGTTTAGTTGGTTGAAAACATGCTCCAAAACGGTGTTGAATAAATTTGGTGAGATGGGATCACCCTGCCTGACTCCTTTTTGAATGTTAAATGGCTCTCCCTTTTTGTCGAGTTTAATTATGGCTCTGCTGTTCTTGTAAATCTCTTTCAAAAGTTTTAATACAAATATATACATATATTATTACGTGGTTGCTATCAAATACGAAAACTTGGTTTGTTGCACGGATATGATTGTCTTCAAACATGTGTTCAAATGCATAAAGTTTTGTCTTGCGTCTCATGGGAGCAGTCGCAGGGATGCCAGCCTGGGAGGGTTCGTCCAGCAAATATTTTAGTATGAAAACTTGATTAAGTAGGTTGGGCGTGGCCTGATGAGAGAACGCCAAAACTTACTAACCAGCCTTGCGGGCACACTTTCGGATTTCATAAAAGGACAAAAAGTAATAACGGGATGATTAGCTATTATCCTTTTCATCTCATCGTACCGGGCCTGAGAACCAAACGGTTATTCTACGTGAACATGACACAGCTACATCATTATATGTATAATTTAAAGCAATCAACAGGTATTGGTATTGCTCTTTGGATTTTTATTTATGTTCTTACATAAAAGTTGAAGGGATTGTCTGTCTTAGTCTTGGACTCTTGGTATAGACAAGGAGGAGGGATGAAAATACGTGTCTTAAACAGTTATGAGTAAAGGTAAATGTTGACAGATGGAGAGGGAGAGCAAACTCAAACACAGTATCGATGGGTCGTGTTAGGAATAGAACAGAACAGAACATAGTTACATGTAGAGTTCAGCTGCATCCGGTAAGACTGGGAGCCGACTAGGCAGATGATGAGATAGATGTAGAGTACCTACCACCTTCGAGATCATTTCAATTTGAAACCTTACTTGCGTTAGGACTTGTTGCATATCCTTGTTGCGTAGCATCCCCGACAAATGGCCACGATTACGGCGTGCGTGTGCGCACCCATTACACACTGATCTTATTTAATTCGTCACATTTGTTATGCTTCAATTCACTTAAGTACGTGTGTGGACAAAAATAAACCCTGTGAGTACATTGACATGTATGTACCTAGTTCGTATGGAGTCTTGCACTGTATGTCGGGCCCTCGCGTGATATGGTGACTCCATATCACTTCGCTTTATTTTTTTTATCTTCGGACTATATTTTATGCCATGGTTGTTAATTACTTTTGATATGTTTAAGTCGTTATCAGAGGAGTTTGGTTTGATCTGGTAATTACTAGGTATTTACTTAGTAGAGTCAGTGTTTTGTGCTGTTGTAGAGAATATACGAATACATTAAGATAAATGTAATTTTGAAAATTAAGGAAGACGATCCAATGTTACAAGAATAGAAGATACAAAGCTCGCTCCAAGAGCACGCAATGTAACTCGTTACGTCTAACAAGTAACGCAATGTAACGCTATATCGGCGAACAGAATTAGTGGACAATGGGTGATCGTAATTAGGGCAACAAAGGCGGGCTCGTGCGTTGCGCTGATTGGCTGGCGCGACACGCCCCGTGACCAATCAGTGCCGGCGCTCCGGGGCCGGCGCGGGACCATGAGCTACAACTATGGTGGACGTAGGCACGAGCATGCTTACGACTGTTACTCAATTGGAAAGATACAAACTAAAAGTTATGTAACGAGAGGTAGTCGCAGGTTTTTGTAAGAGCTATCTTTTGAGATACATAATGCTTGGCAAATGGTATATTATTATTCTACTCTGCAAAATAAAGGCTTACCTATGTCATGGTGGGTGTTACAAAACGAGAAGGCCATTAGGCATGCACCCCCACCAGTACAAATGAGGTCACACCGCGATTACTATCTCGCTAAACACGATCACTAATTTGCTCACGACTTCACTGTTTCATGGTCTACTTGTGGTTGAAAAAAACCGTCTTAGATGATTATCTTTTGTCTGCACACAAAGAGACAGGTGTGGACAGAGAGCGACAGTTTTTGTGAGTGTTAGCAACGAGTGAGTCACGATCGAGGATGAAGCGAGTTAAAGTCGTGACGCGTATGATTGTTACACGGAAGCAATAAGCTTTTTGTTCAGTTTTATATTAAAGTGTAATTGTGCCTAAGTGATGATCTCATGAGTATTCACAGATGTAGGCCTAGTAACGATCTAGTCTAGTGAGTAGTGAGCTCTAGGTTACATCCCCATATAAATCATATTGCCTACCTTCAATCGTTTTTCAAACTTAAGACAAAACTCAAATCCAAGACGGCTGAGTGAAAGGGTACAATGAATATAAACATATTGGTAGGTGTGATCAATTTATAGGTACGTAAACCTAATAATCCATTAAACTGAGTGGGCAGAGCGAGCAGAGCGAAGAGCACTCAACGTGTAATCACCTGCAGGTTTACTGTCCAAACATCCGCTAATGTTAATAAGGAGGCGACCAGCCCAGACAGCCGTCACTTATCACTGCGGACAATTTGACGAGCATCGGCGAAGAGGAGAAGGACGATGTGACATAAACTCTCCCATGTTATGTATATCCGACACGGAAACTTGTGAATTAGCTTATTGATTGCACTCATAATGTAATGCCAGATATAACTATAATGATTGAATAAAGTTTTCAGAACGCAAACGATTTTTCGGATACAAATTAGCAAGAGTGATTTTGATTTATAAAAGCTTTGCACTTTGCAAGAATCTGTTCGAAATTCACTGAGTCGAGAAAATCAGCGGTGATCTATTTAGTAACACGAGAGAGATTCTGCAGCTGGATAATCGTCCAACAGCAAAGCTGTCGCTAAATCACTTGCATTGCGGAGTGGACGCAAATGGAGGCAGGTGGCGGCGCGGGCGCAGGTGACCAGCGCGATTGATAACGATCATAACGCGCATCCTGCTACCGCCGCGCGGCCCTCCGGCACTCCGGCCGTCATTAGAGGGCCGGAGTGCCGGAGGTCCAAGCTACACGCAATCACAGCTGTCTCGCCGACAACCAGCTTATCCTCAGCCTGTCAGAAGGGAACTACTACATCGCGGGCCTGTAAACGGTGAGCTATGGGCTAGCTTGCCGTCCGTCCGTCTCATGACGACAGGCCGTGTTGACGGCCTGTACGTGTTCCACGCGCGCCTCAAAGGAATCAGCAAAAAGGGTCCAGGGGGCAAGGGCCGATGCCTGCCGGGGCTGCGGGACTATTCGAAAGAGATACCGTGGCCCCGGAACACAAAGGGCGATGAAGGAACATGGATGGGATTTAGTCAGTAAAAGTCTGACACTCCTTCCTGCTCCGCCCAGAGCGAGAGGAGTCATTTGATGATTCCCGAACCGAAAAAAAAAGCGAATTCCTACATTACTCGCGCGATGCACCACTGACCAGTAAAAGTCTGCGGTTAACTTTCCAGTTAGACAATCTAGATCTCAGTTACTTAACTAACTTTCCAGTCGCTCTAAAGAAGGCAGTCCTAACAGAACTTTATGAAATATATAGGCAGGTCAATTTAAATGTAGGTACCTAAGTAGGTGCAATCTGATATTCTGATATTAGGTATTTTGTTCGTTGTCTTTAATCTATGCCATTCATCACATAAAAATTTTCATTCTGTACAAGCATTACATCTAGCCCCTCCTCTGCCTCTATGGTACCAGTATTTATATTACTCACTGTAGTAGTAACATAGAACATACACATGAAATATTATATTATGTATAAATCACGCGGTGTGTTAGTTGATGCGCGGGCGCAGCACACCGCACCAGTTCGTAAGTTCCACAGTACCAGTGAAACAGAGGGGCTAGTCAACTGCAACATACGTTGTAACAAAACGAGTTAGCTTGACAGAAAAAACTTGAATAAGACTGGACTTAGGTTATTGCAGAAGGGGATTTCGGATATGGCACCAGAAGAGAGTCGTGAAGGAATTAAAGAGTTTCATAATTATGTAGAGGGACTTGATCGAGAATATTTCAGTGAGTAATATTCATCACACAGATTTTTAATATTTAGATGTTCTTTAAAAGCTTATCTTGAGGGCCCCGTTGGATCTGGCAGCTAGTATTGATTTCAACCACCGTTCCATAATGACCTGCAGAGCTTGTTCGTAATCATTAACACAGAACATTGCCGACTGTACGTCATGCATGACAGCGCGTATCATATGTATGTCTGTGTAGTGTACGCCACTCTAAAGCAAGGATATCATATTATGACTCGCTTGAGGTGACTCTCAAAGATTTTGTCTACGAGCTTAACTAGTTTTTCCGTGACCAGCGAAACTGATAGAAGTCAGATATGGAGGTTTTTGGCATCGAGATCGAAAACTTAGGAGAGTCTTCCTAGTGTACCCCAAACAACCTGTTAAAGTTCCATAAACTTAGGAGTACTTTCTAGGTAAAAAATACATACTCGTAAGTGCTGGACTATAATGCGATGTTATTAGAGCTTTAGTTGCAGTACCTACCTACGTAAGGTAGTCTTTAGGTTACACCCCATCATTTACACGTGCAAGGCCCAACATTAATATAAACTGGCCTGCAAAAATAAGTATCACACTTTTAAAATTGCAATAACTTTTTAAGTACACAAGATATACTTTCGAAACAAAAAGGACTCGAAATATAGTTTAATTTTGTCTATAGTTTCAAAGAAAGCTGATAAAAATTGCTATAAAACGTTTTTTTTATTTTAAATCTCTAACTTCTATAGTTTAGGAAAAATTGAATTTTAAAAGTGTATTTCTTATTTTTGCAGGTCAGTGTATATTAATTTTGTTAAATGTAAATGCAGCTTGTAAATGATAAATAGTACACGATACGTTGTTGTCAGTGATCGTTCGACCGACCGGACCATACCGGACCAAATCGGACCGAACCGGATCGGACACCGAAGAGATAGCGACCGACTAAACAGTCGGTGCACGTGCCAAATACACGATTGTATTAGCTGACCAGATTAAGAACCTTATTGGTTTGATATAAAAGGGCTTGTATGAACAGTCTACCTTACTATCTAGCGTTTGTAGACTATCATGGCATTTGACTCATTAAAACACAAAAAGATTTGGGAAGCGCTGGCCAGTCGAGGGGTAGCTGGAATATATTCTGGTTGCTGGATAATATTCGGGTTATAGGAAACATTTACAAAAACATGACGGCAAGAATTAAAACGGTAAAACTAGGAGAACTATTTCCCAATGAAAAAGGCGTCAGGCAGGGCGATCCCCTATCACCTAAATTATTCTCAGCAACGCTGGAACTTGTGTTTCGACATCTGGAATGGTCAACTTACAGCATAAGGATAAATGGAGAAAGGTTGAATCACCTTCGCTTTGCGGACGACCTTATAATAATTTCTGATAGCCCAAATCAACTGCAAACTATGCTCAGTCAACTTGTGGAAGAAAGCCAAAAAGTAGGCCTGCAAATGAATTTAGCAAAAACGAAACTGATGACAAATCGTTCGAAACCTCCCATACGGATCAAAAACGATTTAATAGAATTTGTAGATCAGCTGGCCTAGCCAAGTTACAAACGATTCGTATCGATTCTCTTTCTACAATCGTAAACGTTAAGTCACGTGGTCAAAACAAACGAATATAAACTTTCGTAGACAAGTTTACATCGATCAAGATGATAGAATGAAATGTATTCGTTTCTACAATCGTGATCCCTACATCCCATATAAATCGTAGCCAACTTACAGTTTTGACTAAACTTTAAAATTTCCATTCATTTGTTTTGACCACGTGATTTAACGATGTTTTCTATAGCGTTAACGATTGTAGATTGTCAACTTGGCTAAGCCTACAGTATACCTACCTTGGACAGATCATAGGGCTAATTCACGTAATTTAATGACGCACTGATGAAGTTGTAGTGCAGTTGCAGTTAAGCTCAAGTTCGAGTGATAAACGGTATCCTTTTAATCTTTGAACTGCGCGTAAGCTGCGCGTGAACTGCTCGTCAAAAATCTTACTTATGGTGTGGCCATATGAGAGAAAAAATATTACTCACTAAATAATCGAATAGAAATGATTATATTTCAATGAATATGACGTTATTAAAATATTACCCCTAGTACAGATTTTAGTGCTTTTTCTTACTTAATACAATACCGATCAAGTTGCGTTCCGAAGCACGCACCAAAGACGCGCATCAGTAGAATGCCGTTATTGCGCTCGCGGGACGCGAATTTGACGCGAGCGAGTGTCTGACAGCGGTAGAGAACACGAAAAGTGTTGTTTTGATCGAAACTTAACTGCAACTGCACTGCAACAGCACTTCTTTAGTTACGTGAATTAGCCTACTGATCTCCTTCAAACGATACGTCCAAAAAAGTACACAACAGGGTAAATGTAGCGTGGAAGCGTTACTGGTCCCTAAAATAAATCACAAAAAGTCTGGCAATACCAATAACGTTAAAAAGCAAAATATTTGAGTCCTGTATACTTCCTACCATTACCTACGGTTGCCAAACATGGGCTTTAACTAAGCAAAACGCGAAGAAATTACAAACATGCCAACACAGCATGGAAAGAAGTATGCTTAATGGTAAAAGAAAGGACAAATTAAGCCTTAAACACATTAGAGGGAAAACAAAAATAGAGGACGTATCACGCAAGATACTAAGGCTGAATCACCTAATAAGAGACAAAAAGGAGAAATGGGCTAAATTAGTAGCTGAGTGGTACCCAAGAGAAGGGAAAAGGAACAGGGGACGCCCGACACGAAGGTGGGACGACGATCTCAAAGTGACAGCGGGGTCAATGTGAAAGAGGCAAAACTAAGATCGTGAAACGTGGAAGAATATGGGGGAGGCCTATGCTACGGCAAAACAATCTTCGGAAACCGATGTCTGAAGAACAATTTATTTTTCTTATTAAGTAAATAATACGTGTAACTAGATTATAAGATTGTTCATAAAGGCTATTCTATTTTATTCTATGAACAGTACCTTTCTATTGAGTTCTTAACAATGAGAGACTGCATGAAGCGCTAACAAGTGGGCATTGGAATAATGGCCAAAATTAATTATTATGAAAGTAATATAGCAATGAAATAATTCGTGAAATAGTAAGTAGCAGTAATTGAAAAGGTCACCCAAGAATAACTAAACGGCCTCACAAAATGACTAGACATTGATCATGACGTGAAGGACGGTAGCAGAAACATTTTTCTGCCTATGTAGGTACATGATTCTCTTAAATTCTTTTTTATATCATCATACGAATTGTTCCACAAGAATAATCCATAATTATGAATAGCGGAATATGGAGCGTGGACTTGGACACCTACGCTCTTGTTGGTATCTTTATCAAATTATTAAATTGCTCTCACCTAACAGGTGGCATCCATGGGAACTGCCCAATGTTCGGCACCACCGATTATATGATATCATCTACATGATCTTTACGAATGTTAGTTTATGGTTGTAATGGCGATACAATAAGAAGAAGACTACAATAACTACAAGAACACAAGAACAACTGCAACAATAACTACAAGAAGATGAAGCAATCTGTACAAGTACACGGTACAGCACCAAGTCGTTACATTTTATGTTCGTGTTGTTTGTTGTAGCTATTATCTAGTGTTAGCCACTAGAATAACATGATTCCAATCACGTAATTGTAGTTCTATTTTACTAGTAAAAAAAGTATGGTTAGGTACTTTTATAATATTGAATCTCTACTCCGTCCATTCAACTGGATCAAATTAACTAGTTGTTCATAAACATGATATAATGAAAGTAATGAGAATGGCCTATATCCTATTTAGACCTACCTAGGCAGCCACTAAAAGAATATGCTTAAACGATTTCTGAAAGACGCGATGGGATTTTGTGCTTAATTGAAACTAAATTCGAGGAAACGTGTTTGTAATATAGGACCGAGTTGTAACGACACCTTACTTACTGTCCTGGTCTTCATGCAATGCCACCTGCACCTTGATAGGACATCAATCATTAATTCAATCATTGTCATCGACACGACGAAGCAGGAAACGTAATAAAGGTAGCTAAGAACAGAGGAACGTAATATATATGCTTATGCAACACACTTGGTTTAGCAGCTCTGAGTACGGTCCTCTCGTGAGCTGGGCGCTTCGTGTACAGAACTGCTATAAATTGAGACCCACTCTCCGCTGACTGATGCGGAGGTCACGCATCTCTGACCGCGATGGTACAAGCTTGCAGCGTGTGGCACTGTGGCACCACCATCCACTGGCCACCAAAAAATAAAAATGAGTAGAAAAGTGTTGTTATGTCAAAGATATTCAAGTGATAATAGAATAGAATAGAATGTCTCTTTATTCGAGTATCCAAGACTCAAAAGCTGTTAGTAAAACTTATGACTATGTTAGTAAGCACTGATAGAACACAACAAATAATGGTGGTGGATCACTGCTGCGACAACCCATGAGTTATTGCACAACGGCGACCCACATAAACGCAGTCCAGGCGACTGGCAATCATGCTTAAGATACTGTTGGTGCTGCCCCACACCCTGCGCACCAGGGAAGCGCACCTTTTACGTATTGTTGCGTAAAAACAATCCACATGCGCATCTGCGAACATCCCCGACGCGCTACAGAAGCGGGGCAGCCCCACCAGCATCCTAAACGCCTTATTATACTGAACGCGGAGAGCACTGTACGATCTTTGCGTACACCTAGCCCACAGGCTGCACGTGTAAAATGAAGTACAGTACGCTTGAAAGAGCGTGATCTTGACTGGAAGTGAGCATCGTGCAAACCTGCGAGCCAACATGTTCGCTCTAACCGACAATGCCCTCCGCTCACGTTCAACGTCATCGTCGTCTTTAAGGTCAGGGGTCAATATATGACCAAGGTATTTAAAATTTTGTGCTCTCTGCAAAAGTGTGCCATACAGTAGTACAGGAGGCACTTTGTCAGGGCTTTTACCCCCAGCCTTAAAGACCATGACCACAGACTTTTTACAATTATACGCCAAACCATGTACTTTGGCGTACGCCTCACACTGTGCAACCAATTTTCTTAGGCCACAGACTGACGCACTCAGCAGCACCATGTCGTCAGCATAACTGATATTATTGACACAGATACCGTCTACGTAGCATCCAACCCTGGTACTGCTAAGCTCGGCAATCAGTCCGTTCACATAAAGGTTGAAAAGCGTTGGGGAGCTCAACCCCCCTGCCTCACCCCACACTCCAACCCGTACGGACGAGAAAACGCTCCAGCCCATCGCACAGTGTTGATCTGGTTTCCATACCAAAACTTTAAAATGTTAATAAGTTCTAATGGCAAATCAGCCCGCTCTAATTTACTCCATAACACATCATAGGAAACCAGATCAAACGCCCTAGATAGGTCCAGGAAGCAGGCGTAAATCGGCGTCTCGCGCTTTGTATAGTAAGTGACAGCATGCTTAAGACACAAAACTGCACTCTCGGTTGACAACCCAGCTCTGAATCCGAACTGGTTATCATGCAAGGTTACACTTTTACTTAATTGCGTATTAAGCATGCTGTCAAAAACCTTCGATATCACAGTAGCTAGTGAAATGGGCCTATAGTTACTACTGTCGGCAAGGTCACCATTTTTGTTTTTAGCAATTGGCACAACCACTGTTCGCATCACCTCGCCAGGTACCCTAGCTAAGTGAGGGTCAGCATATCGGAGGTGTTCGATACTAAGCCCGTCATGGCCCGGGGACTTACCTCTTGACATACTTCCAATAGTATTAGTTATGTCCTGGGATTTAAATTTAACTCCTAATTCCATACCGGGCGCAACATCGGGCACCGACCGCGAGGGTCCTAAAGGCGACTTCACAAAGAACGCCTCTTTAAAAAGATTGGCAATGTTCCGGTTCACTCATGCCACCGACGCTCACAGGGATTCCTGGTTTAGTTTTTAACTTATTTGTGTGCTTCCAGAAACTACGAAAATCATTTTTAGCGTGGTGTGAGGCTAGAACGTCCATTTTAACTTGGTCTTCATGGTCTTGGCACCACTTTAACTTTGACTTGAAAACTCTATCGATAATGAACCAAGTGCGATTGCTATGAACCAAGTGCGATAGATGTCCCTCAAGAAGTTCAACACAACAAAAGTTCAACAGCTGTAGATACAACTATTGAACTTTAGTCACATCTTCAGCTACTCTTGTCATCAATCGTCGTGGAAATGATTATGATGATCATGCCATAGGCAGAGAAGTAATGATGTCCGCCACGAACGTTGGTGCAGACTCTACTAGTAGTAGACACATTAACTACACATTTAAATATTCTGTCCATAAAAATGAAAACAGCTTTAATATCCATCTGAGCTTACGAATTACCAACTCCACATACCGGCGTCACACGGTTTGACTTATGGCCTCATAACGGTCACTGGCGGCTAATAGAAAATGTGAAGTATTTCCTCACATGTGTTTGGTGGGTACCACGGACCTGGGCACCGGTAGTACATCGCCGGGGCCTCCCAAATATGTTGTATCAGCAGCGATCACAGTGATTTGTCAGCGCTATCGCGACATCGGCCACATTAGTCAGCGCGGACGTGAGACGCTGTCCCCGACGCTTACCAGCACCCGAGGTACCGCGGTGACGCGATGACGTCGCGCAGGAAGGAATCTATCAAACATTCCTGTGTACTAGACCTTGCGGTCATTAATACAAAGCAAGAATAGAGCTGTGGCAATATTACCACCTCAAAACACGTTCTTGGGTTCTGTAATTAATTAAAAGACAATTTCCTTCAAATTTATTTTTTACTGTTTCGAGAGTCAAGTAAAAGTATCACCGGGCTTACGATCACATTTTATTCTCATTGTATCTCATAGATTCATAATAGTGATGTTCTGTCACTTCTTTTACTCAGTTTAAGATGCAATGTATCTTCTGGAATACAGATTTTGGTCCAGGTCAGGCCCAGGTTACGTCAAGGCATTATGCACTGAACCCATAATAACAATACGTGTGCTGAGAAGGCAGCCGCCGCCGCGCCGCCCGTTACACTGTAACACTTAGGGGTTGGTCACACAGTATAGTAAACCCTTCAGTTAGTACAGGCGTGTAGTTATGTTACAAACTGCGTACTGCTACTGGTACATTTCGTCTGTGGTATAATTGAGCAGGTGCGTTGGGCCCATCCGGCGCCGGCGCCTTGGAGCAACCGCTCTCGTACGAGATGCCGAGATTACACAGATGTATCGCAGCAGTTATGACACAGCATCCACCATAATCATGGAAAACCAGTGTAGTTGATGTTCATATGATTGCGGTGACTGATGACTGCACTCGCACAAATTATGAAATGAAATGAAACTTCTCATGCAACACTATAAGCAGTAAGTCCTGCTCTATCTATGTTGATATTTCGAATAAATATAAATGTTATTGGCTTTTTTCATTTATCACCCTCGGGAATAGGTCTGTTCGCTCATTGCATGGGAAAATAGCTAAATCATCTTATGTGTTCTTATGTAGCGTGTTATAGCTCAAATTCAAGAAGAATAAGAATAATTTATTTGCTTAAAATACATGTGATACCAGTTGTTAAAGTTGGTGGTTTAGGCACAAACCATATTTTGCCTTTTTTGGGCATGCAAATATAATTTTACATTATTGTATAATGCGTATCTATGTGAAATTTAACATGTAATAAGTAAACTAAAATAATTATTAAATAAAAAATAACACTTATTGCACACGAAACTAATAGGTACCTATATCTTAAAATTAAATTTTGTGTTGCAGAAATTCTTGTAAACTGTAATAACAATTTTCTGTCAACCATTTACGCAATTTATTTCAAAAATATTTAAAAGGGATTTCTCTAATATTTTTTGGTAATTTATTAAAGATAGAAATAAAAGGGTCTGAAGGTCAAAGGAAATAAAAGGGTCAGGTCAAAGAGTCTAACCATTGTGGTAGTTATGGGACTATAGTACACAGTCACAGCGCCTGGTCCTAGTCAACTAAGTGATTGCCCGTAGTTGGCACGACGTCGCGCACGGAGCATCGTTGTGATCACATACCTCAATAATTTCAGTTTTTTTTATAAATACGCATGAAAATGACTTCTTGTGCAGCTAAACAGTGTTTCAATAATACAAGAAAGAAAAATAAGACACACGGGATTACTTACCACTCGTAAGTACAGCCAAAAATGTTAATTTGTTGACAATTACAATAATATTTCATGTTTGCTTCGCCATGTTTGTGAGAGCGAGATAGATCTTACAAACATGCGTGAGAGACACGATACGCACATAATGTGCGAGAGAGAGCGAGAACGAACGAGAACGTAAACATTCGGCGGCTAACGCGATTTTGCTCGCACGACAGCGCCAGCTCTTATCTCTATCCCGTCTAACAGTGACTGTAGGCATAGACTAACAGCCTTATTCATAAAAAGTTAGTCTCCTTGAAGTGTCCTTGAAGGCTCGATGCTCAAAAACATGATTCATAAACGTCTGTTAACGCTAATCAGTCCACCAAGGCTCTGCTAAAGTTAGAGGACTGTTGACCCTCCTTTATCTCCCTGCTAAGTCACAGGCTGCCGCAAATATGAACAGCTGACTTTGACAAGAGCATCTGTGCAGCTCTGTATGTCCGTCTGTCTGACCGTCTGTCTGACCGTACGTCTGACCGTCTGTCTGACCCTCTGTCTAACCCTCTGTCTGACCGTCTGTCTGAGAGTCTGTCTGACCGGGTCTTGACGTCTGTCTGACCGTCTGTCTGACCGTCTATCTGACCGCCTGTCTGACCGGGTCTGGACGTCTGTTTGACCGTCTGTCTGACCCTCTGGCTAACCCTCTGTCTGACCTTGTCTGACTGTGTCTGACCGTCTGTCGGACCGCCTGTCTGACCACCCGTCTGACCGTGTCTGACCCACTGTCTGACCGTATGTCTGACCTTGTCTGACCGTCTGCCTGACCATATCTGACCGTCTGTCTGACCTTATCTGAGCGTCTGTCTGACCGTGTCTGGCCGTCTGTCTGACCGTGTCTGACCCGTTGTCTGAGCGTCTGTCTGACCGTCTGTCTGACCGTGTCTCACCGTCTGTCTAACCGTGTCTGTCCGTCTGTCCGTTTGATGATCGATGAATATGCCGATTTTTTTTTTTTTAATTCTCGATAACGCCATTTTTGGTCTTTGATTTGTCAAGATGGCCAACATAACGCGTATATTCCGTCTATCAGCAGCTCATTAACTAGCAGACTGCTAGCAAGCGTTTATGAACATACTTCTTAGTCCAGTCATTTAAGCTTAAATTAGGTAAGAATCTCGGAATTCGAGATCCCAGCTGTAAGTCTGTAAATACTTGTATATTGACACCCTAAAAGTTGTCTCAAAACCTACATATGGTAGGGTGTACGCAACTATTAAATTTCAAGGTCAAAGGTCACAAAAATCGTTTTTTTGCGCTTTTTTTTTGTAAATATCTCATTTCCTATGGGTTTTTTGCTATTTGTATTTATCATCAATATTGTAGAATACAAAATTCTCTACAGTGCAGCTCCTCATCAACATATTTTCAAACGTATATTTTATCAAGTTCAAACTTGGTTAGTGCATGATTTGGAACCCCAGGTATGGGGTTGGGCAATGCGAAACGATTTTCTGGAACCTATCATGACAATTTTACCACCTGCTCCAGAAGATTTGCTAAATACAATTTTCTGCAACTGCAAGAGTGGTTGTGGTTCGCGTGCGGATGCAGGAAAGCGGGCTTGCAATGCTCTTTGGCTTGTGGCCAATGTAATGGGCAAGCTTGTCTCAATGCTCTACCATATCAGAGCGACATTAACGAAGATGGAACCTTTGACCCCTCGTTGAAGACGATAATGAAGACCAGTTTGAAATTTACCAGCAGCCGAAAGACGACGATGAAGAGGAAGAAGATGATTAAAATTATAAATTGTAGTTTTTGTACCCTATAATCCATTTTTTTACTTTTAATAAAAATAAATGTATTGAATGATATTTTTTAATAAAAAGATTAATTCATAATTTTTTTGTTTTTTTTTTCATCTTGTAAGAAGTTATTAATATTAATTAGGTTAAAATTCAAATATAATTCCTATATTTTCATTAACAATTCTGCAATTACATGGGCAGGTAAGTGTTGGTAAATAAATTAATACTGAATAAAAAGTGGCTAGGTTAGGAAAAAAATGATAAAATATGATACAATAGTTAATCATCATCATCATCATCATTTCAGCCGAAAGACATCCACTGCTGGACATAGGCCTCCCCCAAGTGTCGCCACATTGACCGGTCCCATGCGACTCGCATCCAGCGGACTCCCGCAACCTTCACCAGGTCATCGGTCCACCTAGTGGGAGGTCTTCCAACGCAACGTCTTCCGGTTCGCGGTCGCCACTCCAGAACTTTTCGGCCCCATCGGCCATCCGTTCTGCGAGCAATGTGACCTGCCCACTGCCACTTAAGTTTGGCAATTCTTCGGGCTACGTCGGTAACCTTGGTTCTCTTGCGGATGTCTTCATTTCTGATTCGATCGCGCAAGGAAACTCCGAGCATAGCCCTCTCCATTGCCCTTTGGGTGACTTTAAGCCTTCTGATGAGGCCCATTGTGAGCGACCACGTTTCGGTCCCGTATGTAATCACTGGCAACACACACTGGTCATAGACTTTCGTCTTGAGACACTGCGGTAAGTTGGACGAGAAGATACCGCGCAACTTCCCGAACGCTGCCCAGCCGAGTCGGATTCGACGATTGACCTCTTTCTCGAAGTTAGACCTACCTAACTGGACCGTTTGTCCCAGGTACACATAATCGTCTACAACTTCGAGTATAGAGTCTCCGATTTTGATAGGAGTGGGTGTGACATGGGCATTCAACATGACCTTGGTTTTGTCCATGTTCATTTTAAGACCCACTCTTCCGGAAGCTCTACTGAGGTCATCGAGCATCGTCCTGAGGTCCTCCATGGTCTCAGCCATGACCACTATATCGTCGGCAAACCGAAGGTGAGTGATGTACTCGCCATTGACGTTGATGCCTAGCCCTCTCCAGTCCAGAACCTTGAAGACATCCTCCAGTGCAGCGGTGAATAGTTTCGGAGATATGACGTCTCCCTGTCTCACACCTCGCTGTAGGAGGATAGGTTCCGAGGCTTGGTCCTGAAGTCGGACTGACATGGTGGCGTTTTTGTACAAACACTTCAACACCTCGATGTACCGATAGTCAATTTGGCACCGTTGGAGAGACTGCAGTACAGCCCAGGTCTCGATCGAATCGAAGGCTTTCTCGTAGTCCACAAACGCTAAACAGAGGGGCAGGTTATACTCTTCGGTCTTCTGTATAACCTGCCGCAGCGTATGTATGTGGTCCACGGTGCTAAAGCCTTTTCGGAAACCGGCTTGTTCGGTAGGCTGGAAATCGTCAAACCTGCGCGCGAGACGATTCGTGATGACTCTTGAAAACAACTTGTAGACATGGCTTAGAAGTGAGATGGGCCTATAATTCTTCAACCGGGCATTGTCGCCCTTCTTGAAGAAGAGTACCACCACACCCCTGCACCATGCCTGTGGCGTATTTCCCTCAAGTATGACGGAATTAAACAGCTTCTGAAGGGCCTTAAGAACCGGTTTTCCACCCGCCTTCAGGAGTTCGGCTGTAATTCCGTCATCACCCGGTGCCTTGTTGTTTTTGAGTTGCTTCAGAGCCATCCTAATCTCGTACAGGCTGACGTCCGGGATGTCTTCGGTATAGTGTCGGGTCAGTCTAGCTCTTGGGTCGTTTGCTAGATCTACGACGGGTTTATTGGTTGACGTGTACAACTGTCCATAGAAGCTCTCGATCTCCCTCAGAAGCTCCGGTTTGGCGGACAAGATCCTACCATCGTCGGTCTTCAGTTTCGTGAGCTGGCTCTGCCCAATAGCCAGATCTCTTGCAAATACCTTGGAGCCTTTATTCCGCTCAATCGCGTCTTTAATACGCTCGGTATTAAAGCAGCGGAGGTCGCTCTTCAAGGATTTAGAGATCCGTCTATTGAGCTGCCGGTATTTACACGCCTCGTCTGAAGACTGCAGGATCATCTCACGCCGCTCCTTCATGAGCTTGAGAGTGTGATCGGAGAGTCTCTTGTTCTGATCTGTACGACGTGCCTTGAAGAACTTAGACCCGGTCGCATGGACAGCTTCCACGAACCCATCGTTATATTCGTCCACTGAGCTTCCTAGGCACTCGAAACGGTTCTGGAGGTCAAGCTGGAAGCTCTCGGGGTTTTGGATTTGAATCTGTGCTGGACGGAGCGTAGACTTCATCAGTCGATACCTTTCAAGCTTGATATTGATGTTCAATGTGCCTCTTACCATGCGGTGATCGCTCCCGGTTTTCACCGAATTGATCACAGAGACATCATTGAACATTTGCTTCTTGGTAGACATGATGAAGTCAATCTCATTTCTCGTTGCACCATCGGGGCTCTGCCAGGTCCACTTCCTGTGCTCAGGCTTTTTGAAGAAGGAGTTCATCATATAGAGGCCCTCCTTCTCCATAAAACTAGCCAGTTGGTGACCCCGGCGATTCCGACGTCCAACTCCAAATTGCCCCACCTGCAGCTCATCCCCGTCTCGTTTGCCCAGTTTCGCGTTGAAGTCCCCCATGACAACGGTAAAGTGAGTTTTGGAACCATGCATGGCTTTAGTAATATCCTCATACATGGTCTCCACTTCGTCGTCGGGGTGTGCCGAGGTCGGGGCGTAAACCTGTATGACCTTCAGCGAATATCTTGAGGATATTCTGAGTATAAGGTACGCCACCCTGGTCGACACACTCTCGATCTTCACTACGCTGTTCACGAGGGACTTGTGGACGATAAACCCGACACCACCCTGGGACTGCCGGTCACCCTCTCGGAAATAGAGCAGGTTGCCGGATTTCAGGATTATCGTGTCCTCCCCCTCTCTTCGGACTTCTGATAAGCCCACAATACTCCATCGCAGCCTGCTCAATTCCTCTTCGAGTTCCGTTATCTTCTCGTCGGTCCGGAGTGTGCGTGTGTTATATGTTGCCAGGTCCAGTTGCTGGTATTGGCAGCCGGATCCCTTCCGGAGATTCTTCGCACCCCTTGCCACGCCGTAGCCTCGACCGCTGCCGTAGTCGAGGGTAGACGGGCTGCCGGGCACTAGGGGCCATTTCTTTAATGCGCTTTTCATGTGGGGGGGTTTTGCCATAATCGCCACGCTTGGCAGGCGGGTTGGCGATCGCAGTACGGTTGTTACAAAAACACAGAGAACGCTGCTGCCCATTCTCTAGTAAGTCCCTTAGTCGCCTCTTACGACACCCACGGGAAGATATGGGATGGTGCTATTCTTTACGTCCGACACCATACAGACAACAATAGTTAATAAAAATTGACAAATATTTATAATCATTGATTTATCGATGTTCATCAACTATATATGGCACGTTTCCGACCGGAGGCACCGGTTGACCTGAAGTGATCCTGTGACCGCGCGCTCTCCGCCCTCTATCTCGAAAGCGGTTCACCGTATAAAAAAAAAATTAAACTAAATTTGTAGAGAATTTTGTATTCTACAATGTTGATAATTAATACAAATAGCAAAAAAAACCCATAGGAAATGAGATGTTTACAAAAAAAGCGCAAAAAACTGATTTATGTGACCTTAGACCTTGAAATTTTATAGTTGCGTACACCCTACCATATGTAGGTTTTGAGACAACTTTTAGGGTGTCAATATACAAGTATTTACTGACTTACAGCTGGGTATCTCGAATTCCGAGGTGAACTTACTATAATGACTGGACTATCTTGACAACCGTCAAACAAGCTTAATGAGTCTGCTAACTAACAGACCGATCAAACCTCAATTAAGGATTTTTTATGAATAAGGCTGTAAGTCTATGACTGTAGGTTTGCGACTGTGATGACACGGATCATAGATGTGTGAGTTTCGGTGCATGTAGTCGTGCACCGAGTCCAGGTTTTCTTATTGCGATGTTAGCGCGTAATGTATCTTCCTCCTTTTAATATATCAATGGGTCTAACAGTTTTTGATGAAATAAAACCAAACATTTGTCTCGTACATAATGTATGTGACATCTCCGACAGATACAACCGCAGATACAAACCGAACATTTCCTGCTGACAGATGACAAGTAAGTGCGCTTTGTGAGAGTCCCACAGCTATCTTGTAGATCAAGCAGGCAGGGCAGGCGGCGAGGCGGGCGCACTGCTGGTCCCGTTCGGGCGCGTCGTGAACATGCGTGCCCGTGTAACCCGAGCCGGCTGGCGGCTGGGCGGACGAGACACTACACATAGTAGGGGCAGAAGACTCGCTGCAGAACGCTCAACGGATTTGTGAAGTATTTGTGTTAACAAGTCCCAGATACTCATAAACATTACGCCATACGATAAGCATTTAAATAGTGCATCTCTGTTGAACACTTATCGACGACGGTTCATGGTTCCGTTACTTAAAATGTTTTCTCGAGCCGGTTACCGCCAGAGACATTTCTTCTTAGGAGTGGACATTCTGATTAAGTGCAGGGGTGACGCGGCGCTGTCACGGCGCGTTAGCAAGACAACGTAATACTCGCAGGTGTCGGGTTGCAAGCTCCGCAGACTCCACCGGCGATGGCGCAGGTACCTCACGACGCGGACCGTGTGGACCATGATTTAAAATCCAAGTGGTGGTTATTTGATTTAAATGACAACTTTACTAAACTACAATGCGTTCCGAAGGAGTACGAATAAGTGCCTCTAACCGTACAGCAAGTTTCATTCAATGAGTCAAACTAGGTTTTATACAGGAAGCGGTATTGTGGTTTAACGGTAGCGCAGTCCGGCGGAGCAGTCGACCACAAGCAAACACAAGGTGTGTCAGATTCCAGCGTTTTGCACAATGTGTCACGGGTCCATTGCGGGTTTCAATAGTTGTAATAACAATGGCTCAATTATAGCGAGCTCAGAACACATTGTAGGGCGCCACCGAGATGAATACTAAGCTCTATGAGGGCAACGTCCAAGCCAGCCAATGCTATACCAGCTAACTTAACTTAATTATAGATTGCTTCATTTTGAGTTAATTAGAAAATCTGAACTAGACAACAAGACTCAACAATATAACATGTTGCTAGCAACTTAATAATATAAAAGCCGCAAAATTTCAAGTATAAGTTTACCAGGCTTCCTCTCCTCGGTCTACGGTACCCAAAAATTAACCAGGGATATTTTATCTTTCTCACTGGTTGATGTTGAGGTGCCGTATTTGACCGATACGTTGAAGCTTGGAATATGGCTTGTCCCAATACGGATTTGCCCGACAACCTGTCTTCCCAGAGACAGTGGGACGTGCCGCTCTGCAGTATTGTACGGAATACCCTTTTACACACGTCAATCAATACTGTGGAGCGTGCCCGTCTGCTGGCCGTGGGCGAATGAGTGTCGGATATGTGGCTTCAGGCACTTCCGTCATTCATCATTGGCACTATGATGGATGACGCATCGTTCCGGGTCGCTACGAGTCTATGTTTAGGCGCACCTTGTGTTGCTCCGCATCGGTGTCACTGCGGTGAAGCTGTCGACAGCCTTGGACACCATGGCCTGTCCTGGTACAGGAGCGCAGGTCGCATTGCACGGCACGCCAGAATTAACGATATTATTCGTCGAGCTCTTGCCAGCGCCGGCGTACCAGCGGTTTTAGAACCAAACGGCTTGGTGCGTGACGATGGGAAGAGGCCGGGGAGAACGTGGGTAGGCCTTTGTTGTAGGACGCAACCGGTGTCGACACTCTTGCGCTTTCTCACGTTGCAAGCACGGCGGTCTGTGCAGGCGCTGCTGCTGCGGCTACTGAGATCCTCAAACGGCGCAAATACTGTAACCTTATTGGTAACTTCAGCTTTGAGCAGTTTGGGGTCGAAACGCTCCGGTCATGGTCCGAGTGCGCATCTTTTTTACGGAAATCTCTCACCGACTGGTCGACACTTCGCGTGACCAGAGGGCTGGCTCTTTCTTTAGCCAAAGAATTAGCATTGCCATTCAACGTGACAATGCTGCCAGTCTTCTGGGCACGTTTCCGGATGACAGCGATGCGGATGAGTACTTTGACGCCTATTGACGTCGTTGTTATATAGGTACTTACGTTTAGTTTTATTTTTGTAATTATATAGAGATCTAGTATGAATGTAATAATGTAAATATGGTATACTACATAGATACTTATTTTGTTTGTAAATACATACTTATTATACATATTTATAATATGTATAATTATCCTTGACTCGGAAATAAATGTCCATGCTCATCACACAAACATTTGCTCCTATCGAGATTCGAACCCGGGACCCCAAGAACGTAAGGCAGCCTCACTACCACTGCGCCATTCGCGTCGTCATATCGAAGTAAAGTGTATCAATGTTATGTATTACATCTGAACAAAACAATTAATTCTTGTTCTCACATAAGACTGTCGCTGTCTCCACCCCGGTGTTACACAATGGCAGTTGTACAACATTACGTACGACGGAATCGAGCACCGAACTAACTGCTACGATCATACTAGCTCAGACTACAACTGGCGAGCGCCGCGCCTCTTGCATGCCAGTCAATATGGGACACGGTACTAGAATACTAGATTTATACACCCTGACCTGATCCTGACTAGTAAGATGACTTCTTTAGCAGCGTCCCACAGCGACCGGCGTGCGTATCTCTAGCACGAGCGCGCGGTGTAAACGTATCGTAAATACGTTCCACGTGGTATTTTCATAATTTCAAAAATGTATTTGTAATGTACTATTAGTTTCTATTGTATCGGCTCGCAGCAAGCGTTCCCGCGTCTTTTCCCGCGGCGGTCGGTCAGGCAGTCCCCTTCCGCCCCGCGACCTCGCGCGTGCGCTTCTCGAGACGACAGAGTTATGGTGCATCCACACCACTATAAATGTCTATACACTACATCCCTCCCTTGTTAATATTTATTTTTCTAATATAAATAAAGTTACACATATCCAGTTATGGAACTGTGATCAGGTTAACGTACGAATTAAATACATTCATAAATAACAAATAAGTATTTTATTCATTCGAGTTGTGATTATTTACATCACTATATTATCGTTGGTTTGAGCATCACTAGCATTAGTCTCATCATCTAGCACCTTCCATTGCCCTTCCACACGTTTAAGGTGTACGACGTTCCGTCTAATTCGCTGACCAGTTTCATCGTTCCGCAGACTTACGTCCCCACCTTTGTTCGCTTCGACGGTATGTGTTTCGGGTTCATAGTTTATGCTCAGCTTGTTTTGCTTAGTCATATTCTTGACGTATACTTTATCTCCAACTTCCAATTCACAGCTAGTAGCTCTTCTCTTCCTATCCGCATATTCCTTCCCTTTTTCCTTTAGTTCTTTATCTCTATCCCTCATTTCAAGATCCTCTGAGAGATGCGTTATGTCCTGAATCATAGGCAGCTTGTCTCGAAATTGTCGTCTAAAGAACAGTTCTGCAGGTGTTTTCCCTGTAACTGTGTGAGGTGTACTATTGTACATCACCATGTACTCACGAAGAGCTTCCTTCCAGTTCTTTTTCTCTACTTGAGAAATCTTGAGGCGTTTTAGGATGTCCCTATTCTGGCGCTCGACTTCTCCGTTTTGTTGTGGCCAGTAGGGAATGGTATTGTAGAGTCGTATGTTCCTCTCTGCACAGAAACTCTTAAAATCTTCGCTGGAAAATTGTCTTCCGTTGTCTGATGTAAGCGAGACCGGATTGCCAAGTCGGCTAAAAATGTCTTTAAGCATTCCGATTATGTCAGAGCTTGTTATGGTTCTGCATGTTTTCACCTCTTTATATCTGGTGTAATAATCCACAACTACCAGGATATGGTCTCCACTAGGTAAGGGGCCCATGAGGTCGATAGCTATGTCAACCCATGGTTCGGAAGGTAAATCTCTTCTTTTTAATGGATTTGGGGCGCTGGGAGCAGAGACCAGGATGCATCCTTTACAGGCTTTGCATATGTTTTCAGCATCTTTGTCGCACTTAGGCCACCATACCTTGGTCCTCAATCTGCCCTTCATCGCGACTATCCCCGGGTGGCCTTCGTGCGCAGCTTCCAGAACTCTTCTGCGTAATTTGGTTGGGATTACAATTTTTGTCCCCCTGAGGAGAATATCGCCATGAAAGCATAATTCCTCCTGGAAGAGTTTATAGGCTTTAACGGTTTCATCCCAGTTTCCATTGTAAAGGCCCTCTTTAACCTTCTGTATCTCTGCATCTCCGAGGGAACTCTCGGTGATCTCTTGTAATGGGATGGCCACTGGTCGTGCAGATTCGGTAACCGCTTGAACATGGTCTTCAAATAAAGCTGTCGGGTTTGTTGCCACTTCACAGAGTCTCGATAGTGGATCGGCTATGTTGGTCTTCCCCGGGCTATATTTCACCTTGAAATTGTAGGATTGCAGCCTTAATACCCACCTTTCAATGCGAGCACATGGTTTTGCTTTCGGGCCAAATATCACCTCTAAAGGCTTATGATCCGTTACTAGATCGAACACTTTGCCGTACAGAAACATGTTGAAATGTTCGACTGCCCAAACCAGGGCTAAGGCTTCTTTCTCTGTTTGACAGTAATGACGCTCACAACTGCTGAGGGTTTTATTGCCAAATGCAATTATTCTCGGCCCATTCTTGTTGATTTGCACCAGCACTGCACCCAGACCCACTGGGCTTGCATCTGCAATCACCACCGTCTTATCATGAGGATTGTAATAACCTAAGCTTGGCACCTTCACGAGTGCCGCCTTGAGATCGTTAAATGCATTCTTTTGGGCATGTAGTCATCTTGAATGTCCGTATTTCTTCCTGTTCTTTTCCGTAGCAGTTGCTTAAGGGGTTCTGTTACCGTTGCTAAGTGGGGGATCCATTTTCCCACATAATTCACTAAACCCATAAAACTCTGCAGTTCAGCGATGTTCGTCGGGGCTCTGAATCCCTTTATAGCCAAGATATACTTGTCTAGTGGTTTGATTCCCTGTTCAGACAATTCATGCCCTAGGAAGTGGACCGTCTTCATTCCAAAAACGCATTTGTCTTCCCTCAACACCACGTTATTTTCCTCTAACACTGCCATGACTTTTTTAAGCCTTAAGTCGTGTTCTACTACGTCTTTCCCAAACGTTAAGATATCATCTATGAAGTTGATGACTCCTTCGCAACCTAAAAGGATTCGTTCCAGTGTTTTTTGGAAAATTTCTGGCGCACACGAGATACCAAACATCATTCTTTTGTATCGATACAATCCTTTGCTGGTAATGAAGGTCGTGATATGTCTTGAGTCTGGATGAATTTCGATATGATGAAACGCATCTCGTATGTCTAGCTTACTAAAGATTTTGGCTTCTCGAACTTTTGGCAACAGTTCTTCCATCGTTGGCAGTGGGTGGTTTTCACGTTGTATAGCCGCGTTTGCTCGGCGCATATCGACACATAATCGGATATCCCCTCCGTTTTTTAGCACAGGGACTATAGGCGAGATCCAGTTAGAAGGACCTTTCACGACTTCTATAATATCCCTTTTCAGTAATTCTTTCAGTTTCCTCTCTACTTTTTCTTCGAGCGGGATGGGAATCCTCCGATACGGCTGAGCAACGGGCTTCACTGATTCGTCAATCGGAATGGTAACTAAAACGTCTTTAAATTTTGGAAATGCCTCGGTTTCAACACTTCCAACCTGGTTGGTATCCAAATTGATCCGAAGTACTCCCAATGAGGTTGCCGTCACACGTCCAAGTAGGTCACGCGTACCGTTTCCGATCACGTAGAATGTTGTGATATCCTGTGAAGTTCCGGCAAGTTTTATCGTAGCTTTGAATGATCCTAATAGCTTCAGCGGTGTTGCACTCCCGTAAGCTACGAACGTTTTGTTAGGATTCGGATCTTGATTGGTAACTTGAGCGTTATCTTTCTTCATTCTTTCCCAGGTTTGGTCCGTTATAAGATTGTGCTTGCAGCCCGAATCTATCAACATCTCCACGTTGGTTCCACCTATATTACATGTGACCTTTGCGTCGTTCTCAATATTGAAAATGTAGTCGACTTTTCTTTTATCCGTGCTTATGTTTGCAGTTTCTTCAATATTATTTGTCCTGCTTTTCTTCTTTATTCCCTGACTGTTCGATGATACTTCTCCTTCCAATTTCCTCTTATGAGTTTGTCTTGTCCGACATTGAGCTCTGAAGTGTCCTAAGATGCCACATTTAAGGCAAGTCTTTCGTTTTGCAGGGCAGTTGTTGTCACGGGCAAAATGTCTGGAACTTCCACATCTACTACATTCCAATCCTCTTTTTGGCTTCTCTTTCCATGTCTCTGTACCTACTCTGTTGATTGACTGGCTTTCCACAGGTTTCGTACCAAAGTTTCCTAATTGACGATCTATGGCTTCCAATGCATTCGCTTCTGCAACTATTTCATCCAAAGTGATCTTGTCTCCTGTTTTTAAAATCTTCTTTCGGAGTTCTTCTGTCTTACCCTTTTCAGTTATTTGGTCTATGATATGTTCGTCTTCTTTTCCACCAAACTGACATTTCTTGGCCTGCAGTCGAAGTCTGATAAGAAATTTCTCGAACTTCTCATCCTGTTCCTGTTTTAGGAGACGAAACAGGTGTCGCTCATACACTTTGCTCTGTTTAGGTGCAAAGTAGTTGTCTAATTTTTCGATCGCGATGTTAAAAAGTTCGCCTTCAGTTGAATTAGCTCCCGGGATGTTATAGAAGATTTCTTGTAATTCGGGACCACCGAAATGTAAAAGGCTAGCTCTTTTCTTTGCCTCGGTTTCTATGCCTGCCGCCTCGAGGTAAATGTTTAGACTTCTTTTCCATCTTTCCCAACGGACAGATACTGAACCAACCTCCCCTTCACATTCGAACTTCTCTAAGGTGTACTGTGCCATTTGGAGCTACCTGTTGACAAGGTAGTAACTATGTTGCATATTTATAGATTTTTAACACGCTATCGCAATCTAATGCTAGCACTAAAGCGTCTACTGTACGTGACTGTACCTATGCTATAAGTATGTTACGTAGGTATCTACGCCCGTAGTACACATTCGGCGCTCATGACGACACGTTATCGTCATGGCAAACACACCTTATGCTCACATGACGATACGTCATCGTCGTATTGTGGCACTGGCGCGTGAGTATTACCCAGCGCGCGTGAAAACTTCGCAATTTAATGCCATGTAGGTATGCCCGCGATTTAATGCTATACCGGTAACGCTCCGCAATTTAATGCTTTTATTATCAGTCTCATACCGCAATTAAATGCTCAATCGCAATTTAATGCCCAGCCGCAATTTAATGCCCCGCCGCAATTTAATGCCCAGCCGCAATTTAATGCCCAGCCTCAATTTCATGAGTAAGGTAGATAAGGTTGACAAATATGAAGGTAAGTATGTCACTCCCCTGATGTACGCACATAGAAACCTAGATACCTAAAACGCGAACAGAGAATACCTACGCAACTCACGGCCAAGTACCTATTTAGTTATTATATATTTCCTTCTATTTCCTTAGTCCAAATTGTTTTATACTGTCAACATCAGTTAGTAACCATGATAACAGTAAATACACCTTTATTTTATAGGTAAGTAACTAATTAATACTGTGGACCAATTCATTAACTTTAAAATAAAGAAAGAAAAATGTTTATTTTGCACAAATAAAACGCACAGTAAAGATTTTAAAAAAATACAAATACACTTACCACCTGTACAAGGTAGCTAAAAGGCTCGTATTCAACACAGACACACACGTCACGTACAATCTTTACTATTTATAGTCTGTGGTCTGTGTTGGCAACATTATTAGCGTTCTGTGAATCTAAATTTATGATTTTGTGTTTGGCAATGGCATCAAACTCATCAAAGCAACTTATTATTTACAATCCAAAACAACAAAGGGCGCTTATGCGTTAATATGACTACCTACTGTTTTTTTTTCCAATCTACAAAATTACAATGACAATAACCGTGCCTTTCGTTTGACTTTGTCAACAGCAATAGTAGCTACCTTCATGAGGCTCGTGATCCATTAAACCTAATAAAATTTCCTATACAGCTTTTATGTAATAAATTCTGAGATTCGTACTCAAAAAGGTAGGTGTGTAACTTGTAGGTTACTCACAAAATAATCACTTGATATAAGCTTGGTCGTTTTCAACGATTGTAGTCGGATAGGGTAAGTATTTTGAAATGTAAGTATGTAACGTATGTTTTCTCTTTTCTTTTGTTATTAAAGGTAAAAAAACCTTAAAAATACTCACAGTTTGTCTCGTCGCCACAATGTAATGTACTATTAGTTTCTATTGTATCGGCTCGCAGCAAGCGTTCCCGCGTCTTTTCCCGCGGCGGTCGGTCAGGCAGTCCCCTTCCGCCCCGCGACCTCGCGCGTGCGCTTCTCGAGACGACAGAGTTATGGTGCATCCACACCACTATAAATGTCTATACACTACAGTATTCATATAATGGATGTTACTAATTGTGCTTGTTGCAAAAAAATTAACTAAAATGACTTTGACCTTGAAAAAATAATTCCTGCACTTTTATGAGCTTGGAGGGTTGTATTGATGATTTTGATGATTATAATTCTACAACTACATATGCGTTACAGCCGCGAATCATATTTTAATCAACATACAACCTGACACTGACCTGCAAATTGCAAGAAACGCAAGAAAATTTGAATTTCGCGGGCTACCCTGGAGCATCCACCTTAAGTGTTATAAATTATCTTTAATATAGAAGCCTATATTTATAGCAATACAAAATGGTGCCAATTGCGCAAAGGAGACCATTTTTTTTGTTTATAGATTAGGCCACCCACATAAACTGTAGCGTTTAATAATTAAACGTACCATTGATTTCTTCCCTGAAATATCTAGATTACAGTGGTTATATTAGCTAAGCCTTGTCTAACCGGAATAAATGCGAAAACTGCAAAAACACTTTTACGAAAATCGAAATAAACAGAAAGAGTAAATGTCAAAATAATGAAGTTGCCTGTCACAACCACTAAAAAGACGGATTTACAACGCTCCGTGACACGTTGATTGTTTAACCTCTCAGCCCCAGCCGTACCTTTAAAAATAGCATTAAAATGCTCACAGTTTAATAATATTTCTTTTTATAATCTGTTCTGTTTTAATTAAAGCAGATATGATTACCACTAGGTACCGTACTTTTTTTTGTAAACGGAAAAAACGTCCCAATTCACGTAAGTATTTTCTGTCAAATGACATTGACCACAACAGGAATGATTTGACTCGCAAAAAAATATCATAATATAACTTTTTATTTTAATTTTAAGATTCCGGTTTCGTTTCTATGTAATCTTTCGTTTGTTACTATGATATAACTGTTACTTATTTTTGGTGTAATATGAATAATAAGCGCAATGTCCAAGTGGCCCACAAAAATTGTCTCCTTTCGGCTGGAACTGTCAATATTTTATCAGATTACCGCGTAAGTCAGTCATTCATTTGTCATTGTGTACGAGATTACCATTCTATGCCATTTCTTTCAATGGAGTGTCAGTGGTTGAACATTGGAAAGTCATAATGATGCCACTATGTTAAAAGATTACCAAACTTGTCAAAATCAACAATTATGAGATCAATGATAGACTATTGTGACACTATTGTAATAGCAGACTCGCCCCCCAGGTCTAAAAATTTTTAACTCAGATTCTTGACAGTGTTGCACTGATAGGCGTTAAGGTATGACATAAATACTCCAAGATGTTCACAAATAGAGGAATTGCCACTACAAATTAGTCCCGATGATGATACATTGTTACTACACCAGTCAACATCAGGTAGATTGTAATCACCCAAGACATGAAACTGTTCAACGTTAGTGTCGCCAATTAAAGATTGCATGAGATCGAAATAATGAACAAAGACAGATTCAGCCGTTCTAGGCGGTATATAGGCCGCCCCGAAGATTAGGTTCTTTCCCCTAGTTGAGCTGGGCAATTTAAGAAGAACGTATTCTAAGTTTGCCTCTAGAGCTACCCGAGGAATAATCCTTACCGAGCGTAACCCCTTCAACACCGCTTTGAGGACGCCACTTCCGTCTTTTTATTAGTGGCTGTACGGTCTCGGTCACAGCGATGTGCTATGTAGCGAGCATCAATGAACTCGTTATCATATATTTCAGGTGTTAACCAGGTTTCTGTTTAGGTTACTATTAATAAATATGCAGTTTAGTGCGGATCCCTCGACAATTCTGATAATAGACAACCAAATTATCCGCCGCAATAAAATATCAGGCCAGCATTACACGTTTCGATTTTTAAATAATGTGTTGCCTTGTGGCATTAAGTCCGCCTATGTACATGTACATGAAGTTTAAATAAATAAAAAATATTAACAAAAGAGCATAATGTTTTAATTCGAACAAGTGCAGCAGGAAAAAGTTACATACAAAAACATAATTCTGTAAGAAATTCAGAAATATTAACAAAACTCTCCAATACCTACCAAGCAGTGACTGTGCGAGCAGCACAGCATAATAGTTTAATCTTATTATTAAAAATTAAAAATTAGCAGCATAATAATTATTAAAAATTATAAACACGGTAAGTGTTTATAATTTTTAATAATTATTATGCTACATCAAGATACATTAAAACATACTTTCTACTAACCTATAACTAACTTATAGCCGCCACAGCGCAACAGTTGATTAGCAGTTATGGTGGCAAAGATTACTATTTGAGCTTGAAGCAGCTGATACAAGTCCACTTTATATAAATTAATGTTGACAAACTCTTTGGTTCTTACCCTATATCTTAAAATACAAGCTAGAGGAAATGAATTACTTATAACTGATTACATACAACCGAAACAATAACAGCATTTCAAGCTAAATAGCTCTCAAATCTATTATATTTTTAATGTGGCCTGATCTTAGCGACGTCTTCTTGAGATCTAATTGCGAACGATTGTGCTACTTCTTTTTCCCGAACGAGAATGGTACCGTGTTTGGCCCATAGAAACCGATTATTGTTCGCTTTAGCTGCGTCACTGCGGCACTCACGACGTACCTGATAAGCCCAGTTTCTCGGTGTTGAGTCCCTTATTTAAACGGTTTGCACTAAGAATATTATCCCTTAACATACGTGAAGTCAGTTTTAAATTTCTTTGGTTTATGCATACATAAACCAAAGAATATTATTGTAAAACTTTTGATACTATTGATACATATATCAATGTATGTATGTAAAGGATTGACGGACGTATACAAGTCTTTCTGGCGAAAACACATACATACATATAAGTACTCCTCGCATTTTTGTGCCTCACACTCGAGATCGTGAGTCCCGCACGCACCGCGCTCACTCTCTCCGTATTCTGAGTGTTATTACACCACCCTCATCAGATCACCAGCCTGCTCAGCAACCTGCTCCAAATCATGGATAATTGTTAACCATTCTTTCTTTACAAAATACGCTACAAGCTCAGTGCTTACTTGTTTCGTAACCTTACCTGCGAATTTGCATGTGATGAAACGCTGGTTTGTTTGGTTCTCGATTTTGAAAAGCTCTTCGTGGCAGACCAGCCTTCTTCTCTCTTATTGTTTGGATGTTGTTCCGTTGGCTTCTGAATCAGGTTTTCATTAAATTAACCGAAAAATATTGAAAATAATCTATTCAACATTAAACCGAGTTCACACGGAGATCATTAAATGGATCTTTTGAATGCATTATCTATACATATAATAAAATCGTTGAGACCAAAAAATCTGTTCATTGAAGATTAAAAAAAAAAAACCAACCAGGGTGACTTAAAATAAGTAACTGAAGATATTTAAACCATTTTAAAAATTTTTGTTTGTTTGTTTGTTTGTTTGTTTGTTTGTTTGTTTGTTTGACCGCGCATCACGTAAAAACTACTGAACCGATATTGTTGAAATGTTCACAAATCTATTTAAATACATTCAGAATAACATATAGGCTATAGAAATTTTGGATTTTTTTGGAAAAAGGGGGTGAAATGGGGGGGTAAAGTTTGTATGAAAAAAAAATTTTAGATTGTTCTAGAATCATGAAACTTAGAATAAATACTTATTAATAAAAATAAAGAAATACCTGTTTCAGCATTTTTTTTAAATCTCATCCAGAGACGCAAAAAAGAGGGTTTTGTGTTTAAAATTAATAAACTTCAAACACCTATACAATCAAATCCAATGAAGTGTAACCTTTTAAAGTTGCTACATATACTTCGTATCTAATACAGGTAAATATAATTTCTCAATTTTCTTGAAATTTGATTTTTGACGTGAATACGCACAAAATTGCGGAACTCAAGAAAATCAGCTTTCTTCGGTATAAGTAGTTGGTACGAAATTTTTGTGCGCACATCACGTCAAAATTACTGCATAGGCTTCTTTAATATTTAGACTACATATTATCACGCTACTTCCTTAAGGGGGTAGGCAATTTTGCATTATTTCCGTATACTTCAATTGTTTGACGTTTCAGTCATGACGTAAGTACATGAGAACGGCTATTTGTGGCTTATGTCAATGAAATAAATAGCCTCTGCTACCGCTCTGTAAACTACGGGGTTGCAGGTTCAAACCCTCGAACATTATTTTCACTTTTTGTGATTTGTTTAATTTTTTTTTTGATGCTGTGAGATTTCCTATATTTCATTTTGTATTTAAATTGTGTGCATTTCTATATTTCTTTTTTTTTTCGTGAAATTTTTCCAAAAAGTAATAAGTAGTGAAGAATGAATACAATCATGCTGCGCCGACCCCAAATAAATTGGGATAAGGGCAGGAGTATGATGATGAGGATGATTTCTCCAAAAAGTAGTATAGCGAACATCAGAAGCCTGATAAATCCACGTGTTCCTGCCGTGCAAGAACTGTGCTATGCTATTCGCAATAATCAATAATCCATACGCAGTTTACGTAGATTATATTTACAGCTAAATTGTTATTGGCCTCATATCGTGTTTTCGGGTGGGAGGAGACGCCCGGGTTCTTCCATTGTGAGGATCGACCGGAGGACACGGTGGAGCACACTGTGGAGGTGTGCCCCACTTGGGCGGAGCACCGCCGTGTCCTCGAAGCGGCGATCGGCGGCGGCGACCTCTCTCTCCCGGCCCTGGTTCAATACATGGTCCGGAGCGAGACGGAATGGGACGCCGTCACCTCCTTCTGCGAAGCAGTCATGTTAGCGAAGGAGGTGGCGGAACGTGAGAGGGAGAGATCCTTACGTCCCGGCCACCCCGGGAGACGCCCCGGGCGTCGGGAGCCACTTGGTGGCCCCCGGCCACTGTAGGCGCGGGCCTGTGGACGGGGAGCTATGGGCTAGCTCGCCGTCCGTCCGTCTCATGACGACAGGCCGTGTCGACGGCGCGTTCGTGTTCTACGCGCGCCTCAAAGAGAGTCAGCAAAAAAGAAGGGGTCCGCAAGGGCCGATGCCTGCCGGGGCTGCGGGACTATTCGAAAGAGATACCGTGGCCCCGGAACACAAAGGGCGATGAAGGAACATGGATGGGTTTTAGTCAGTAAAAGTCTGACACTTCCTCCTGCTCCGGGAGGGGTCATTTGATGATTTCCCATCCGAAAAAAAAATAAGCTATATCGTGTTTGGGCTCAATTCATGTACCTTGATGAGAACTTTCGACCTAGCTTGAGTATGACTGTCATCGAGTGTCTAAGGATGAAAACCTAAGGCTGTCGAGGGAAGCCCCAAATTGGAAAAACATAGCATATTTTAACGATGATTGCATATATTTCGGAGAAATTAAATTGTTACCTACTTGAATCTATACTTATTATAAAGGAGAAAAGTTTGTTTGTTTGGTTGGTTGAACGCGCTAATTTTAGGAACTACTGATTCCAGTTAAAAACATCTTTTAGTGTTGGATAGCCCATTTATCGAGGAAGGCTATATGTTATATAACATCACGATACAATCAATAGGAGCGGAGCATCAATGAAAATTGTTGCAAATACAGCGAAAAATTATTGCTTTTGAGAGCTTCCGTTCCGTGCGCTGGGTAAACGGTTAAAGTTACTCAACAATCATACATGTATGACGGGATTGTTCCTCTTAAAAAGTCCGCTAAAGCATATTATCTGCATTTTTTTTAGGTTGACTCACACTCTCTCTAAGCCTCTCTCTCTCTTACGTAACGCAGACGAAGTTGCGCGGGTCAGCTAGTACATAATATATTAGCAATTAATGTCATTCACTGTGAGACTCTACTGATGGACATCGTCCACAGACGGGAAACTGTAAATCATAAAAACGTATTGCAAATACCTTTATTAGGGCGATTAAAATCAATAACGTTCTACATGCACTACATGACTTCAATATATCTGGCGGCCGTTTGTGGCCGCGACGGAACACGTTCGTAAATCATGCGAGCGTCGCCATTGGTAACGAATGCTCTGCAGTAATCAAACGAGGTGTTGTTACTAGTGCACCAGCCGCACCGACCGCACCGATTGCACCGGCCGCAGCGGCTCGCACCGACTCGGCCTCTGCGCCTAGCTTGCGCGCCTCGTGGGAGCGCAATCATTTTACTTTTATCTGTGGAGCTTTTTAATGCAAAAAGCTGGTCGCAGGCTGTGCGGCGCGCGGGCGGCAGTGAGCGCCGGCCGCCCGCCGCCGAACGACGTGCGCGCGCACTACTCGCCTCATTGGTGCGTTCAAACGACAACCGCCGAATTTAGCCGAGCGCGAGTGCCCGCGTGTGGATTGCGATCTGTGCCTGTGTGTGTGTGTCCCGACAGCGCTGTGCGTGTGTGTGTGCCGTGAGTGACAAGCGCCTGCACGAGGCGCTGAGCACGGGAGGCTTCAGGCTGCAGGGCTGGTACAGCGGATGAAGAGATAAATCTTGGTGCGTTGACCGGGTGCAAGTTCGACGGCCCGCAGTATTTGTGTCGTTGCGAGTAAACGGTAACTATTTATTAGTGCTAGGTGCAGGGATACGTGTAGAGCAGGAATCCGGTCCATTTGCTCTGTGGCCGCTCACCACCACTCCCGCCTACTTTCTCTGCAGTAAATAAACAATGTTCTGCCTAAGAAAGCTTTAAATCAGTCAAGTTTCGCTATGACTGCAATGAAGCCACAACATTATATTTATGATTGGCACACGACTTCATATCTACCGTTTCAAAGCTTGTCATTTCGCAAAACCTAGCAAACATGACCAACATTAAGCTTAGTTTTAATTAAACTTTATATTCCACTAGAACAATGTGAAGAGCTGCCTCCTCACTGCTGGTTCTGAGAAGTACTGCGACTGCGCAGTAACAGGACTTGCGCTCATTACAATTAATGGTTCGGGAACAGCAATCTGCAGTCATTGCTCATATGTGTTCGAAGCTTGCCGCAACGGTTAACACAACTTGTAGAAACATTGCAAAACTGTGCGTTCCAATGTAACCTCATTGGAACGCACAGTTGAATTCTTAATGAAACTTACTTCTTTTCTAGAAATAAATACAAAGTTACCGGTCACGTTATTGGCGCGAAAAGGTCCCTTGGGTCTTTATGCCATTTCTTTTCTAATATGACTACTACTATGAGTTACTTAAGGTTTTATCCACTCCTTAGAAACATGAAACTACTCCTATTAGAAACCACTTGGATGCGATGTTCACTTTACTGCAGTAGGACTGCTCATCGAAAACACCAATTACAATAACAGCGAGATAATATACCAACGTTTACAATAACAGCGAGATAATATACCAACGTTAACGTCAATCCGGTACTGGGCAAACGATCAGTTCTTTGCAAATGACACCGCTTTAGTTGACGACTTCATCATAGCTCTCTGAGCAAAGTGACGCGGACAACAAGCCCTGGCTCCGGCCCGTGAGGCTGTGAGCCCGAGAGCCTGTCATCTCGACCACTTGGCGAGATCATCCTCCATTAGACATGCTGAGACCTAATGTATACATTGAACACTATCGCAGGAAGAGATTTGTTAAGATTATAGACTTGCTAATGCGCTCAGAGCGGAAAAGGTGATGGTGTCATTCCGCGCAATAACAGTAAATTAGACTTGTACCTAACTGACAACCTGGATGCTGAAAACGATCTAATACCTCATAGAAGTGGGCTAGGAGAAAGGGGCGGTGCAAGCTGTAGGGCTTGTAAAGAACAAGTTGTTCGTTGTAGGCTGCAAATCTATCGGATCGCATCAAGAGAGCTTTCTGAAGAAAATAATTAATTATAAAATCATGAAATGAAAGCTTTGCGCAAGTTAAAGATGCTTCACATTATTCAAATCGTCAGCAAAACGGTTTCAGGAAGGCAGGACATTCTTCGAAGCCCCACATTAGCTTCAGCTAGCTCGGCTAGCTTGCATACAAGGATAACAATTAAATTAATGTGCCTAGCTGACTTAAATAATCAGGAGAGTAATGTGTGTGAGTACCCGGCAGTGAGCCGTAGGATCATAAGCGCGATATTGTGCGACAGTCGCAATTAGCTGCGACTGCGACGGGTACGGCTGCCAGTATGGGGCTGTGGGCAGTTGGGCATGCTCGACTAACTGCTGCAATTATCACTCACACAAGAACTAAATGAGGGATAATCTCGGTGACAACCAACTTTATGTATTTTACAACAGACGTAATAGCAACAGGAGCCAGCTTGGTTGGCTAGCGGACACGCCGTTGAAGGCGGAGTATTGAGCGCATCTCAGGGAAATGTGTAATAGTTGAAGGCGGAGTATTGAGCGCATCTCAGGGAAATGTGTAATAGTGAGCGCAATGAGCTCCCGGCCGACATTGTGGTTGTTTGCAGGATTACCTTTATGTGATCCGATCCTTTGTTTAGTAGCTACCATTTTGGCTTCCAATCATTTTGCCACCCCTAGTTAATTATCAAGACAGGCATCGCCGATGTTGGCAATAAGTCTGCGAATCTGAAATGGGACTGGGCGGGTCACGTCTTTAGGATGAAGCCGGACAGATGGGCGAAGATAGTCACACAGTACGTGCCTGAAGACGGCCGTCGTAACCGAAGCAGGCCCAAGAAAAGCTGGCGTGACGATCCGGACTCGATCTTGACGGATTGGTCGGAGAAGGCAAATTGTAAATAGGATCGGAAAGCCATGGGGGAGACATTTGCCCAGCAGTGGGACAGAAAGGGATGACATAAAAAAAGTTAATTATACTCCAGTTAATTTAGTCCAGTCCACTAAGAGACAACGAAATTCTTAGGTCTTAGAAAACTTCAATACATTGACGTGGTTTTCATTCTCGTAAAGATTCCAGCATTAAACAGGCAGAGAAGATTACTTAATCAAAACCGGCCAAGTGCGTGTCGGGCCACGTGCAGTGTAGGGTTCCGTAGTAGCCCGTTTTATTTTTCAATGCAAGTCTTCACCCGTTATAAACAAGCAACTACTTCATCTTAGTCACTTAATAGGATTTATTCTAAGGATTTTGTATTTGGTACAAAATTATCCAACACCCAAGCTTAACGACTATTACTGATAAACTAATAAAGTTTTTCAAGCCATCATCAGTTTAGCTTTTAGAGGACGCCCTACTGAAACAAAAATGTGCACTTTAAAGTTTAATATTTCGTAAATGGAGCATTAAATCGAACAGTAGTATTCGCAACCTAAGCCATTTTAAAAGACCTATTCAACGATACCCCACACAATGTGGTAACCGACGAAAAAAGAAATCACCCACTTCACAAGTCCCCTACTTGTGAAGTGGGTGATTTTTTTTTTCGTAGCTACCCCAAAAAAAAAAATTTTCCAAATTTTATTTTACCAATTTGTCGCCGTTATTGATAGACACACCTCTACAAAATTACACCTTTCTAGTACTAACGGTCTCTTACCAAAACCTCGGACAGACAGACAGACATACAGACAGATGGACATAGCAAAACTATAGAGGGTTCCTTGTCAGGACTACGGAGCCCTAAAAAGCGCTATCAATGATCGCCGCATATCTGTGTCTCCCGCATAGTCAGCTCAGCACAGCGTGCTTAGTATCATTAAATATGATATTTAATCTGGCAGTAGGTAGGTACAGTTGTGGTCTTTACCGCCTGATCAGTTAAAAAAAAATTCGCTTAAATCATGCGGAGCCACGCCCCGTTAAAGTTTAAAGGCCTATTAGGAAAGCGTCAACTTTGGCGCGCAAAATAACAATAACTCTCGTTTGGCGTGCGTCATCAGTGCGCTCGGCCGATCGGTATCTGTTCATTCATTATTTCTATACAAAGACAACGGGGCGAGGCTAGAGAGCGTTTCTATGTTGTAAGTGCAAGCAAAAATTAGCTTAGTGGTGATCAGGCAGGAGTGTCTTCGATAGTACATTCAGTTAAACAATCTGGCTGCGACCGTTAGAACCACGAGGGCACAACACAGGTCAGGTGTCTACAACAATGATCTTCGCTTTACGAGAACAAGGAATTATCCTAAGGAGAAGCGTTTTACACAGCAGCAGGGTTTTATTGTCGGCTAGTACTCCAGCAACAATAAACTGTGCTTGTTAACCAATTTTGACGACTAGACTACATTTGACCGTCCATTGAAGCGAAAGTTGGGCTGTATTCTGGTGATGCCGATGTTAAGATGAACAGGTAAAAATCATGTAATATAAGTTATAAGACTCAGGAATAGCAGAATGAGCTTGAGAAAAAGTGTCCCATAGGTATAAGTGACATACGTGACGTTATACATTATGGAACCATTAGGACCGAGGTGTAGTACTGCATTGGCTATGTTTTTGTCCACTATCAGTGTCCATCATCTCTTTAGAAAGGTAGATTATGTATCTGTGAGGTAACTACATTTATGGATGCTTTTATTTAGCACGCGCCTTATTAAAGGTCACACCGATTTGGCCTAGCTAGACAATAGTGTTGATATCATTTACCGTTGTCGGACTACGCAGGCTGATGGCAGTTAAACTTTTACGATATTGTTTAAAGCCGCAACAGATCAAAATATTAGTTATCATTTTAAAGTTCTCGTGTTGTAAAAGGCAACAGGTTGTGTTGTGGATGTTGTCTGCTGAAGTATTTCAATCGCTAAGTTGATAATGAGTGTAACTTATTATATTATCGTTATTCACAGTCCTCAATATCCCATTAACATTTAATTCTCTACCTACTGTTGTCAATGCGACGGACGGAATAATCCCAAATTACACTCACGTGGAAAACTGGTTAAAGCTGCCTTTTGATACTTTGTGTAGCGACAACTGCCGATATGCCAGCAGAGAAATAAGTTCTATACACATGGCAACAGTACCTTTAGATAACTTGGATTTAACTAGAACATAAATAGGCAAATGATAAAATTTGAGCACCACTGTTCTAGAATAGTCGTTACATTTAAAAGGGTATAATTGCGGCTCGGCGGCAAATCGGCACTTCTGATGGAGCTGGAACAAATCATAACGATCTCAAATGTTCGAACAGCATTGAGCACATCAGCGCGGTTCAGGCCGAATGCGCCGTGTGGGGTGTTCATAGTTTATAGCTAGATATTAAAATTAAACGGGACGTAAACCGTTTAAAATTCAATATTAAAAACTATTATATATTTTTTAGTGACCTATACAAAATACTACAAACATTTTAATAACCCTTGTGCTGTAAGTGCTGTAACTTCTTGAACAATACGTATTTAAAGTAAATATAACCATTCAGGAAACAATTGCACACAGACCTACTTTGTACTCTGTACAAGCCAGTAAAATGTAAGTGAAACCTACAGACCTGTGTGAACCACTGCGCTACCCTTGCCCTGAGTCGACTTTTATTGGTAACGGAAACAAATTGTAGAGATCCACTATAGGTAATGAACAAGAACTGTTCCTCAATTGGTCGATATCATCCAAGGATAAGCATGGAATAATTCACGCTATAGTCATTGAGTCACTTCTAATACCTGAGCATTTGCCGAATAGTCTGACATTTGTGAATAAGTGGCAACCTTGTGAGCTGCGGATCAGACACGGTGTCGATTATTCGCTCTAATGCGGCTGTACTATGGAGTTGTCGCTTGTACAAGCTCGCCGATGAGGCGCCATTAGCAGTTGACGTCACCAGATGTGATGACATTACACAATGCTGTGATGGCGCATCAATGTGATGTGTTGGGTCATTGTTGTCGGTGACATTTCGGCTCACGCAGATGAGTACGTGTTACGACATTTTGGCAAAGGGATAAGTAATTGAAACTGTAATTACAACATACTCGTACATTGCTGGGATTGTAAATGAGGACAAGGCGAAGCATGTAATTGCGACAATAGCGACTTGTACTAGCTTATGCCTGCGGCTTCACCCGTATGGACTTCCATATTGTCCCACGGGATCGTACTAGCCGCGACAAAAAGCATGCTACGTGTTAATCCGAGGTACTATAACTGTCTGTGTGCCGGTCATCGGTAGTTTTGTCGTGAAAGAGTAACAAACAACCAGACATCCTCAAAAACTTTCGAATTAATAATATTAGTAGGATACAAACAATACAATATGTATGTACGGTCGAACAAGCTATTTGGTTTACATTTTACGATGTAATTTTTGGGTTAAACTGTAAACCAAATAGCTTGTTCGGCCGTGCCAGCGATCAATTTACATTATAATAATTAATTGATGACTAAAAAGATAAAAGATATATTACATATTTTGCAAGGTACAGTTGTGACTAAATCACCGTGATTCGTAATCAAAAAGACACTATACTTAAATGTTGTCAAGAAATAGACGAAGTATTTAAGGAACATGAAGTATTTTTTATTCAGTGTGAAACCTTTCAAAAGTTTCTCAAGAAAGTTAACATTTGTTAGTACAAGAGACCCTACAATTATTATTTAGAGCCGTGTTGCATGTCCGTAAGTTATCGCTGATCAGATTATATGCTCGGCAGCTGAAACCCAAGCTGTTAAAGCGATTGCACTCAATCCAGCTCGTAACGCTTTCCTTATAGCTTACGACGCAGCCACTAACTGTACTTAGTGCGAGATCGAGGGCTTTACTAGGAACCGTAGCTGTGTGCTGTGTGTTGCTTGATACATACCCCTACCTTTACTACCTACCAATCCGTAAGTCTACTAAATGAAATTGTGTGGTTTTCTCAAAGACAGGTAAGGTCCTTTTATTAGTCGTAGGTGCTGTAATCAAGACGCTTTTATAGTTAGCTTTGTCGTAAGGTTCTGTAAATGTATGTATCTTCCGACTTCGGTCTGTCTATTGGTGTTAGGACTACTGTCTTAAAAGGCTGCATTTGCTATAGGGGCATGACTACTGCCAAGTGTGTACTTAGCGCCACACTCTTCGTGGAACAGGGCGGAGGATACTTAACTATTCCAGTTCACGATGGTGTTCGTACCTATTCCTAGGAATGTACAAAACAAAAGAAATTCACATACAAAGCTCGAAGCTCGTTCATTATAAACTTGTAATGCCGGAGTGGTCGAGTGTGAGAGTTTCCAAACAGTTGTTAATTCGTGTGGAAGGTGAGCGATGGTTACTCGTGAAGGTTACACCAATTATACCATTACCAGCCGGTGAGCCAGCGAGCCAGCGCTGTGGGCCGACATCGGGCATCGAGCATAATTGGACACCACCAAATGGACTGTTGCGAATCGAATATTCTGATACTGAGTTTTTTCACTATTTCGTTAATCGCTTGATGTTTTAAGTGGACTACATGTGATTAGGAAAAAAACTTGCATAAAAAGAAGAACGATGAGTTGAAAAAGGATTTTAATTTATTTCTTGTGATATATGATGTGCGAGCTACAGCTAATATGACTTCATAAACGAGAAAAAAATAATGGCAGAATTCAGATAAAGTAGAAATGATTTAATTAGAGAAGACGGACACAATAGCTTCGAAAACGGTTGGATTAGATATGGCGATAAAGTAACAGATCAAATCTACGAATAGACACCGACAGGATTCCATCCATAACTTGAACTGATTTGTTCTCTGGCTAGGCAGTAAGGTTTGGTTCAGTTTTCACTATCGTTCGTCCATGTGACCGCGTAGTGTATCATAAGGTCACCAGCGCGGCGCGGCGCGGGTCGGCTGTCCCCACAGGCCGCCCCGCTGCCCGCAGTGCTGCCTGCGCGCGCGCAATGACACAGTATAAATATGGACAGTACCGAAACTAAGCATAGTTGATGCAATAATTTCCTACGCTCCATTGAAGCCATAGAGTAGTCCCTTTTAATGTTGTTGATATTGATTTTTTTTATTAAAACATTTTTTTTCTGTTGTGATCAATCAATTGAATTGAAATAACTAGCTTACAAATACAATTTAACCCATAATCGGATAAGTAAGCTCGTAGGATATGAATTGTGAGATTTTCTGTTTATTTGGGTTTTAACTATCTTATAAACGAAATGTTAACTAATATTTTCAAAAAGGTATTTGAGTTTTTTTTATAGAGGTGGTCTAAATATGACCATTGTCTGGTAACGGATACTAATACAACAAAAGACGATAGTTTTTACACGGAAAACAGTTTAATATTAACACACAACAATAGGCGAGACGACAAAAAAAAAACGAATTAGTCCGTCAGTTAGATTATCAAAAAAAAATAAATATTGACCCATGTTTTTTTCTTTTATTACGTAAACTAAAATTGACGATGATATGACGCTTTTAAAATTCTCAATACGTCACGCCTAGGTATAATTTTTAGCTAGTTCTGACGTGACGAGCCCCTGCTCCCGAGTTTTGATGCTTTTTATCCTTTGTCAATAGTCATTGATTTACAAAAACAAAAATACGTGTCCATTACTTTCCAATACTCTAACTGACGGACTAAATAGATTTGCAATATTTTGATACTGTCGTCATGCCTATTGTAGAACGATAGATCTTTAACTTTGTCATTACGGCGTAACATTTTACAAGTTTTGGCGGGAGCGAGCTGAAGTTGGACGATAACGTTTCGTGCGAGCTCGCGCTGGCCGCCGCCGCCGCCGGCCGCCGCCGCCGCAGTGCAACTTATACGTGACCACTCGTCTCGGCGCGACACGCACTACTGACAGCACCGCGACGGCCGACGTCTGCTCAGGAGCCCCGTCGATGCGCATGTTTGTGTGAGTGAGCGGTTTCGAGCGTTTGTAGGTAGTTTCCGCACTGTCCATATTTATACTGTGGCAATGTGCAAGGTCGTCGCACGCGCAGGTGCACCCGCCACGCCGCGACACCGCGCCACGACCCGCTGAGTATATAGGCGGGGCAATTCCATAGTACTGAATTTCCCAAGGGAAAATTGTAATTACAGGATTTGTGACAATACTTCAGAATACGTTATTCTTTGGGTATGCAGACACTACTGAACGCCACCTGCTGCGATCCTTACATAATTCGTCGAATTCGTCCTTGTGAAAACATAGTTGCAGCGAAGATTGTTCAATAATTAAAGTTTTCAAAATCTTGCCAAAAGTAATCATGTACCTATCAGCCATCAGCCATGGGGCATCTTTGTCTATTGTTGACGTTGACCGACGACACGGCCCGACGCGGCGCGACACGGGCCTCTAATGTGTCGGCAAACGACCCCGCCGCCGCCGCCGCCGCCCGTCGGCTCACGCCAGTGTTTGCCGAACAAACACCATCGTACACAACACTGTTCTTACCTCAAACGAACCGCGAGGGAATTAGACAGCTCACTAAACAACGAGCGGTAAAAAGGGGACGCAGTTTTAGGGATATCGTTTTCTTTGTACATAAGTGATAGGCGATGGAGCGATATAGTTGGGAAAAGTTACAGAAGAAACCGTCGAGTCGGGAACGATAAATAATTTAATGTTAAATGTTTCTAGCTTATTTTAACAATTGTACTTAAAATCACTTGTTTTGTTATGATTACGTGTAACAAACAAAAAAGGGATTTGCAAAAACTTCAAAGTATAACAATTTTTTATAGACGAACGAAAACTACTGCAGGTCTTTTCTAATATAATTTATACAACTAAAGTTTAACTACGTTTGTCAGTGTGTATCACTACCAAAATCCGTATCTTTCATTTCTTTACACTTGTTTGTAATACCTTACCTTCGCTGCAGTAGTCGACATAAGTTCCAGATGTTCTTGCACCATCATTATTAGTCTCCAACTCCCATTAATTATTCACTTTTTAATCGGTTACATCAAACCTAGCTCCACTCTCATCCATTGCTTTCCTATGTGACGTTATTCTTGGTGAGGTTTTGTTCCTCCGGCAGCAGCTTTCTGCGGCCGATTTGCTCGGCCTCGGCCACGGTATCCGGCAGCTCTGTCCGGGCCGTCTCCGGCATCAGCAGCGTCAGCGAGCCCGCCATGATCGACGTCACGCCGAACAGGAACGTCGGTAGACCAGCCCAGTAAGACATCTCGAGAAATAATGCAAAGATTATGATGTGAAGTTTTGGGTATAGAAAGGAATATAAACGAAGGTGTTATAAAGATCCATCAAGAATATTTTGTAGGCCAGCTTTTGTTTTAGATGAAAGAAGAGAAGTAACAACAAGAGAAGAGAGAGTGTGTGGGAGATGGAAACTGTTGCACAGCAGCGGAATGATACGGGCATAATGATAGATAATGATAGTATTTTAAGATATGTCTTAAGAATTTTAACATTCCAATTAGAACATAAATGTTCATAGATCTCTCACCAAGAGCGGCGTCTGTGGTGCGACCAGCGACCCCACGCGGCCCACGGCCGAGCAGATGGCGTGCATGGAGTTTCTAGTGTAGGTGGGGAACAGCTCCGAGGTGTACATGTACACGATGTTGTACGAGAACGTCGCCAGCATCTCGAACACCATGAACAGCGTCAGGCCCAGCCATGCGTAGCCTGGAACAGAAGAAATTGAGCATTTAGAAAACTAATAAAGATCTGTCATTATCATAACCTGCATAGCCTTTTCCAACTATTTTGGGGTCAGCTTCCAGTCCAACCAAATGTAGCTAAATCCCAGGAAGTTAAGGACCTGCTGCTATTGTATTCAGGGAAATGCCAGTAGAAATAACGACATTTGCAATTATTATTGTTGTGAGTTACGAGAACACTAACAAGGTGCACTAAATTCAATTACCATAAGTTTTTAAATTAAAAAGTGCTGAAGCTGATTTTGGAAAATTAAAAAAAAAAAAAGCTGGATGATTCCTCCAACTCTATTTTGTAACTCACCTTTCGGCACAAACGGCTGTGAGATACAAAACAACCCTCCAACCATGAAGGATGCCAGCAGCGGGATCTTGCGCTTGTACTTGGAGAGCGCCAGCCAGTAGAACACGTTGGCGGGGATGTCCATCAGCATCAGCAGCGAGAAGTTCACGTACTTGTTGCCCGCGATGTGCACTGCGCTGATCATCATGCCGTAGTTGATGAGTGTGATCGTAAACCACCACACCATGCACACTAGGAACCTGAAGACAATCAAAATCGTAAAGACCCCTAGCAATGTACGGGGGATGACAAAAGTGTCTAGTGAGTCCTCATCGGGCTTTCCAAAGTAAAAGGAAATGTCATAAAATATCATGGACAAGTTGTAAGGTCTGTACAGTTTTATAACTCAAACAATTTACGGTAATTAACTTTATGAAAGACATAAATCATGATCTGTCAAATGACCAATTTATTCGAGACACCATTGTTTAACTATTGTGTCTACTTCGTGGACAGATCAAGGGATAAGTGAACTGTTTTATCCAGTCAATAAAAAACATTGATTGTGCAGAAATGAATATGAATCTGAAAATTAGTTATTGACTTTGGCTGTATGATTGTGATATTATTACAAATAATGATTAATTTTATTGAGTGTCCTGATTTTTATGAAAGCCTAGCAAAATTTATATTTTTTGTTGATTTCATTTCAAATGACAGATAAATAAATACTTGGTTATCGAATGAAATAAACTGTATGATAATTGGCTCTGACCTCTGCATCATAATCCTCGACTTAAACGTCTTCATGAGCAACTTCATATCACTGACGTCACTCTTGGTCTCCTCGTCGACGTAGTCCAGCTTGTCCAGCAGTTCCTAACGAAAAGAAAAGACTTGGAAGACTAATAGTAGCCTGACTGTAGGATTATGAGATTTATAGAGTTACTTGAACCTTCACTGCCTCACGTAAACTTAAATAATGGTAAAGCAGCGGCAATAAATTAGTGCTGTAGTTACGGGCGCAACAATGAAACGAAATAGTTTAGCAGCATTTAGAAGTCAGCGTTACACAGAGTTATTGAACGATCCAAAGAAAAGCCAGACGACCGATACACTGATAGTATTCTTGATGAATGACTTTATTCCTACAGGGTCATGTTTGATAGAGATGGTGCGGATCGCCGAGAATGATATTGATAGTGATGTGAAACAATAATAACATTGATCTACGACCATTCGCTACACTTCAATATTAGGTCCATATAGAAATCGAAAACGTTTCCCTCGTTACTGCTAGTCAGCGGGAAGAGAGGCTATGACGTGAATACGTCAAATTTATCCCAATCGTTGGTGATGATGTTTGCGAAGAGGAACACTTAAATAAGGTGGAAAACTTCTTAACGTACCTACCACATAAACAAGAAATAGCTAAGCATACGTATACTTACTCAACATGAACATGGGTGAGAGCGCGTCGCCGATGGCGGCCTCCAGCCCCTCCAGTACGATGTAGAACCAGAAGGAGCTGGCGAAGCTCTTGGTGAGGCCCAGCACCGCGCCCATGGTGCCCGCGAACACCGCAGCTGTCTTGCGACCGAACCTGAAAAACCAGAGCTTGTTAACTTCAATATTGGTTAAAGACAATGGAAGACTTTTGAGAGCAAACTTCATCGATTTCTGGGTCTACAGTGTTAAAGAAAAGAAACATATATTTTATCCAGAACCCGAAAATACTTGTTGAACCAACTTATTTAGGTTAAATTCCTGCTTTAAAGTATGATGTACCAAACGATGTGTATAATTTTGTTTGTATAGATAATTTTGGCATTGCGCATTCTGTTACATCCAACAACGCGCATCGGATAAATTGCACGTTATTGTATTGAGAGCCACCGCTGTTACCACAAATGTCTGTCGTTTATTAATAGCCAAAAATGTGGTTACAGTGACTGTTAATATTAAGCACAATAGAAAATTGCTCAGTAAATTACAGTGAATATGCGTGCTTGCCAAGCGACCACGCGTGGATGAAGTATGTGCTATTGTCAAGCACGGCTTTGTATGTAAAGCACAAAACTATTTTAATTACTATGTTTACAACATCGGTAAAACTATGTAGTTACACTGGCAGAAATATGTTAACACAACGTAACTAGCTACTACGCATTCTTTTTAGAAGTACTAACCGGTCCTTACAAATGACTCTCCATAAAGCAAATTAAATCCTTGATTAAAAGTTTGTTTTCCCACCTTTAAGAAACTTGTGTTGCGTTGAACACAACCCCACCCGGGTTGTGTTCATACAGCGGCGATCATTCAGACGGGCAGCCATTACGACCAGCTGATAGATGCCCTGCCAAGGGGGGTAATTAAGACATAACGTAGTGCAACCCGGTCCGCAAGTGCGCGTAACTCAACTATTGACGCTAATGACCCCAGACCCGCAATGAGTCTCCACTTGTAAAACACATCATACTCGTGTGACGAATTCAACATTCTATTACACGGTAATGGTGGACATGCCCGCAATTAAGAAGACTCTTATTACAGATAGTATGGCGAATATTATGTAGGTGATGAAGCTGTGTGCATGCTTACTTGTTGAGTCGACGTTCGACGGGTGTTATTGACCGGCACTAGAACGTGTCCAGTGCGGAGATGTGACAAAAACACATGTTCTGTATTGTCGAACTACGATTATGTAGCCGCATATACAGGGACTTGAGTAATAATGTGGACTGACTACAATGAGCAAATGTGCGCGGATGTCCCGCACCTACAGCCTTGTGAACTCTTTGGTATTACGAAACAAATTTCACTATCCATCACACTGTTTACCACAGCTATAATTTAAACGCGATAGGCAGTCAGACTAACGACTTGAGGAACGCCTTCTTCGACTGACAATAATAATATCATAATGATCGATATTTCCATATCGATTAGTTTCGTGTTATCTGCCAATACTAACTACAGCGCTAACACAGTAAGGCAAAGTATCCACCTGTCTGAGATCTGTCCCTGTATGAGCAGCCCCACCATATTCCCGAAGCTGTGCACCGTGCCCACCAGCGTCTGCTTCCAGTCGTCACACGCCAGCCCGAACTGGAACAAATTCCTCATAAATAGTCCGTAAGACAGAAACATTCTCATCTGCTTGGCCATTTCGCTTTGTGAAGTGCAGCAGAGCCTTCGGCGCTACACAGAATTGATTACTGTTATGATATTTAAGACGGGGACATCTCAATAACTTCGGTTCGTTGTTGGAGAGCGTTGTAAATATGTCACTGACAAATATGGAGTGCTTACATGTGTGTGCAGCCTCCCATCGCAATCATGTGCATTCGTGTATTACAACGTTGCTCACAAATCGTGCCTGGGATGTCTTTTACTTTTCTACAGCTTAAGAACATAACGTGTAATCAACATGAATATGAAAGTTAAAGTTCTTTTTGCCAAAGCAAAATGTGGTTTTAACTCTTTCAATATTTCTGAATTCGTTGACAATGCTTGTTCCTGATCAATTGCCTCATGTTAAAGCTCTCCACATAGTTAAAGTTGTTCGGTCAAGTGTAGCGAGTGCAGTCGCAATGTCCCGTGAGCCCGCGCAGACCGGTCGTGGAGCAAAAACTATGCAAATAGCTCCACATGCGAGCGAGCGGCCGGCGACGACACACGCCCCCTGCGCGCCCGGACCTGTACACTGTAGACCTGCAGACTATTGTCTCAGCTCGGCACTGGCATTACAATAAGTCTAATACGTCAGATACGAATCAATTCGTAGGTGTTGTTCAGCATTCCGATAGAATTGTTTTATTTAGTTAGATCCTTCGTGTGAAGTAGAGATGGGGGATTGTATTCTTATGGCTCTGCAGTTTTTGTTTAGTGGTTGTATGCACGCACTACTTGGTGAAACATTTGTATGTTTCGGTGTGCTTAACAAGTCACAGTTTTCAGTTACCTTTTCTCAAACGAGGCTTTGTTTTGGATGAACATTCATTAAATTATCTACATGTGGTCTCTCGCAGAATAACAATGACTCAAGTAGCTATTTCTATTCAATCGTCTGAACCGTAAATGAATAAAACACATGCTTTCTATGACTTGAAATGAATTGCTAACTAATTATGCGCTCTTTTAATTCCAATAACGGTTTCTAGCGCCTATCGGGAAAACCCTCAGACGACAATCCTACTTATTGGAATATAACTATAGACATACCTCCACGTGCGCCGAGAGCCGACATAGTTGCTAGTATTGTGCAAGTTGTGGACGATTCCCTGCCACAGAATACCAATGAGTCAAATAGTTATTGTTCTTATTCACCTGTAACGTTTTATATCGTAGCTACATAGATTTAGATAAACCTATGTTCCCAATAGCTCTTCTCCGCAGTTCAATAGAAATATTACAATGCCTATGTTGTAGATTTGATGATTTTCTTGGCTAAATTGTCCTCTTGTTAGGCCCTGGATGAAATGAATGATTGTAGTGAAATACAACAGTATTTCACTTAACAAAGTGCGAAAACTAAACATTCCAAACGATGAAAACTACGGCTTCGAATAAGACAAATTACAAGAAGAATTTGAAGCATTGAAGAGAATTTCCATGATGATTCGATAAATAAAAGGAATGCTTTATATTTTTTCTTAGCCCGTATCGTCCCACTCCTGAGCAAAGGCCTCCGCCCATCCCTTCCACTTCTCACGATGGTGTGCTTCTTTTCGCTAGTTCGCGGGGAAGCTATCCAAGACGTGCCGCCATCTTCTCCTCGGTCTGCCGCGGAATAGTTAAGGAACATCAACAACAATCTGTTGAAGGGAACATAAAATCAAAAGACACACACATTTACAAACAAAGCTACAAAATAAGGAACATTAATGTCTTATCTGAATCTCTTATCAATTTAAAATATGAAAGCAATCAGGAATTCCACGTGTTTCACATTCTTTGACTATACTTTGCCTAAAGGTTCCCTAATTATAATAATATGTTTAACCGAAGGTACTAATGACTCGTCAACATCATCAGATTACACAATGTCTCCCAGCCCACCTGTCTGTCTGTCTGTCCGTCAGGGCTCAAGCACCTGTCTACCGTATTTCATTCATTAAACACTTTGTTATCTACGTACACATCTTCTAATGATTTGACAGCCATCCCTAATATTTAGTTAGATGAAAATTACTGTAATTAGTTCTTATCAAACGGTCGTGTTCGTCTTCCTAATTAAAAGTCTACGTCAATCTTTTTGTTAACGACCTTCGAACTAATTCAGTTCAATTCAATTCAAAGTAATTATTTTAAATCCATTTAAGATCATAATTTGTGCACACATATGAAATAAAAATTAACTTTAAAAAATAAAAAATTCAATCAGCATACTATACAAAAATAATCAAATAAATAATATAAATTAAAATTCCAAAATTATAATGTCAGAGACTAAATAAAAATTAACAATTATAAAAATGAAAAGTACAACATTAATTAATTAAATAGGCAATACAAATTAAAACTTATGACTAATAATGCACCTGCCTCTGAGTCATTTGTTTGTTTACTCTATCTTTGAGTCAGTAATGGAAGATGCTTTAGCAAAACTTGTAACTGGTAACTGTTTTGTAACTGTTTGTCTTTTGACTTGTGTGACTGTTTGTCATTACATTAACCATATAACAATGGTTAACAATCAAACCTGTTCGCAAATACGCTCAGAATGGTGTTGGAGGTAGCCCGGAGCCTGCGCCCCAGAGATGCGCACCGCTTCCGCATCGTCGTGTAGAAACAGTCGACACGGGCGTCGGCGAACATCCCCGAGGCGGTGCTGTGCCGGGGCAGCCCCAACAGCACCCTGAACGCATTATTATACTGAACACGGAGAGCGTGGTACTGCTTCTGGGTATATGACCCCCACAGGCTGGCCGTGTACAGGGACGTACAAAACGCTCTGAAAAGAGTTATTTTGACGGCCCCCGAGCAACGAACAAACCTGAGGGCGATCATATTTGCCCTCACAGACAACGCCTTCCGCTCCCTATCGATGTCTGCATCGTCCCTCAGGTCAGAGGTCACGATATGCCCGAGATATTTAAATTGTTGAACTCTTTTTAACTTGACATCGTTCAATCTGATAGGTGGAACCGAATCCGCCCCCTGGTCTGAAAGACCATGCATTCGATTTTCTTTGCGTTATAGAGCAAACCGTGATCAAGTGCATAACGCTCGCAGATGCCCAGCAACCTGGACAGGCCACACACCGAGGCGCTCAGCAGCACCATGTCGTCCGCATAACTAATATTGTTGACACAAACACCGTCAATAACGCAGCCGACACGCGTACTGCTGAGCTCCTCTATCAGTGCGTTCACGTACAGGTTAAAGGGCCTTGGCGGGGTCAGTCCTCCCTGCCTCACCCCGCACTCCAACCTGTACGGCTCCGACAGAGCTCTGGACCATCGAACGACGTTGACCTGGTTAAGATACCAGTACTTGAAAATTTCTATCAGTTCGAGAGGCATTGAGATGTTACTTAATTTTTTCCATAAGATGTCAAAACTAACCAGGTCGAACGCCTTCGAGAGGTCGAGAAAACAGGCATAAATAGGTGTGCTCCTATCGGAGTAGTACTTGACGGTTTGCTTCAAACACAAGATAGCTGACTCAGTAGACAGTCCCGGTTTAAAACCAAATTGGTTATCATGCTTGCTTACATACCGGTCAAGCTGTGTATTTATCAAACTGTCAAGAACCTTAGCAAACACTGTGGCTAGAGAGATTGGCCTATAGTTGCTCGTGTCGCTTAGGTCACCGGTTTTACTCTTCACAATTGGTAGCACCACGGTCTTCATCATCTCTGCTGGTAAGTACGCATCAGAAAATTGCATTGCGTTTTTGCATGTCCCATACAAAATGTATTAAACCGGCATGCTTTAAATGCTCAATGCTCAGGCTGTCATGGCCAGGAGACTTACCACGTGATATTGACTTTATAGCTCCCCGAACATCCTTAGCTGAATCTAGTGTTTATCTCCTGTCCATGTGACCCATCCACACTGAATGACCGTGATGGTCCCAATGGCGATGTCACCATAAAGTGATCCTTCAATTAAGTCCGCAATACGCTCACCTGTAAACTCGGCTTATTTATTATTTAATCTCGGCTAATACAAAATGTTTTAGATTCCCATAGAGCTTTCACAGTTTTGGTTTGAAGGAGTGTTTCAACCCGATTTTTCTCTCAAATATTTATCAGGACACTGATGTTGTTTTCATTATGATAATTTCTATTTTAGAAGAAATATAGGTACATTATCTACACAAATATAATAAAGAGGTAAAGTTTCTATGTTTATAAGTTTGGATATAGGAAGTAGGTAATCTTCGTAATTAATGATTAAATTCCGAAAATTTCTTCACAATAGTGAAGACATTTTCGCACTATGGTCGGAATTTATTCTATGACAATAGTCATATCATAGAATAAATTCCGACCATAGTGCGAGCGGAGTTACGGACAAAAGCTAGTAATATGATAATATCATAAGAATCAAATGTTGATTACCTATAACGTCATGATCGTCACGCTCAACCATTAAATGGTATGTACTTGTGGAGCTTACAGAACCGTTACAGAACCCAGATATGTTACAAAGATCGGTGCAGTTGTGTCGCCATTGATGGCGCGTCTTTATATCTTGTCTGCAAGAATACTGTTCGTGACCACACCACCACACAGTACATTGTCAATTACATTAGAAAGCATCCGTTTTCTAATAATCGTCATTGTTTAATAAATGTCTGTTAATAATATAATTATGCAATATGAAAGACAAGGAAGTCCCAATTCAAATACGAAATGTTAATACAAAAAGTACACACATTTCAGCGACATGTTGTGATTACAAAGCGTTGAGTCTCGTACAACAGTTGATAACTCTGATAATTGAGCTTCTCGTAATAATTGATAGCTAACTAATTGACTGAGCGGTAGTAATGACTCGTGTAATTCAAGAGTTAGCGTGGAGCTCACTGCTTCCGATGTGTGAGCGCGTTTCATTAGCGGGCATTATTTGCATGCATTGATTTCACGCAAATTTTACAATAATAACCATGAAGATCTTCAGAATTGGAGTTCTTTTCTTTTTAACTTTTCTGTGTTCTTCACAAATTTTAATTGTATTTCTATAATTTTGTTGAACACATCCGACAACGCACAGCCTAAACGGAGCCACCAGAAGTGTCGTAAATAACGAAGGAAGGAGATGAAAATATATCTTCGAAAGGGGTTAAAATGTTAACAGGAGTTCATCATTTTTGACGATGACCAATTTCATTACGAGTACGGCTCATCACTCTGATGAATATAGGTATAGGAAGACATGGTGAATGGGTCCAATCGACAAAAGAAAAATAATGAATTAAGAAACTCATCAGTTGACTAAAGAGTTGTACGTAACACCACAATACCATCTGTTCTTCGGACAAAAAATAAACAAAGCGGTGTACTGTGTGAGTGATCCCAAAATAAAACAAGCCAACTCGGCTTACCTCTGCTACAAAGCTGTCGGGATTCTCGTAGACCCACTCGTTGCAGCGGTGGTCGGTGGTGTGGTTGTAGCGCGCGCAGGCGTCCACGGCGGGCGACCAGCACTGCTTGACGGGCTGGTCGCTCCAGTGGAGGGACTGGTTCAGCCAGGGGGTGCTGAACGATGCCTCCGGGCCGTCGCACACGGGGATTTTGCATCTGGAACGTATGAGGCGTTTAAAGAATCTGTGCGAAGTGATTCAAAATTAAGATTTAATGTTTAATTATATAAAAATGTGGCCATTGATTTTAACTGTTTTTCTTAGGATTCTATACTCTAAAGCTCTATTTCAAGATTGATTAAAGAGAGAAGAGAGAAGAAATGAAATGAGTGGAGCTTTAACTATCATTGGCTCAGTAACCTTCCTCATTCGTTCTGAAATAAAACGTTAAATGGATTCGCACTTCATTTAATGTCTTTACATGGTGGTAACCTATTCTATTCATATGCCGCTACGAATTGTATTTGAGCACAATTCCAGGAAGCAGAAATGTTCATTTCAATCAATTGTGTGAACAGATAATCATGACAACCATGAATTTATTGTACTTGGTATATTTGTCGAGTTCTCTAAAAGTTCAATGACATACTGTTATTTTAGTTCGTTTTGTATGCAAAGCTCGCCCGTAGATTGAGCCGCATCACAGTAGATGAGATTTTATTGGTTAGACAACTTCTTTCAAGAAAACGATCTGAACATGATCCGATTCGATGATTGATCCGATTTGATCATGGCGGTACCAATGTTTACCTTTTGTAGAAACCTATTTCCTTTTTATGTTTCCTTGTATGCATACAATCAGATAAACAGTAGGCTTAGCCAAGTTGACAATCTACAATCGCTAACGCTAATAGAAAACTAACCAAATGTATGGGAATGACATCTATCAACGTTAAGTCACGTGGTCAAAACAAACGAATGGAAACTTTAAAGTTTAGTTAAAACAGTAAGTTGGCTACGATTTATATGGAATGTAGCGATTACGATTGTAGAAACGAATTCTATCATCTTGATCGATGTAAACTTGTCTATGAAAGTTTATATTCGTTTGTTTTGACCACGTGACTTAACGTTTACGATTGAAGAAAGAGAATCAATAAGAATCGTTTTTAACTTGGCTAGGCCTGCTGAAGTTATAGACAAACGAACAGACACACTCACTGCGTTTGAATCATGTACCAAGTATAAAATCGGTTTTTTATATGATGACATGCGGAAACAGTCGACCGAGTGTACTTTGCGCTCTTTTACGAGCTTGTTTGATGCGCTCACGCAAGCTCGTTATGATAATGTATTCATACAAGGATTCAGCGAGGATCGGGCAATAATTGTAATTTGTTGTATTGCTAGGCTTGTTGTAAAAATGCTCATTCATTTATTTATTTTCTGTACATATAAATTTACATTTTTCATTTTAAATATTTGTAAAATCAAGTATGTAGTCAGAATGTTGGAACTTCATTTATGAGACTCTCAGTCTCAGGCTAGGTGAACCAACGTTCTTCAAAGGGTTGCTGGTAGGAACTGGATGGGAGTACCCGAGAATTGAGCTCAATATCTCATATAATATTATCCAGCGAGAGTACTGCTAGTAAAGAAACATAAAAAGAGCTTCAGCATCACCTGTATCCCGCTTCTTCGACGGCGAACACGTAGTTGACGTTGTACATGGAGTTGGTGGCGTACACCAGCGCCAGCATGGCCATGGTGACGGCCTGGTGGCGCCCGAATGCGCCCAGCTGGCCCAACACATCGTCGAGGTGGACGAGTTTAGAGTCCGCGTTCAAGTCGGCCATGGTGGGGTTGGTGCCAACTTTGGACCCACTTTTGATATAAAGTTAAAGAGTTTGTCTGTGGTCAACACTTTAGCACAATGTTCTCAGAACACTTAAAGTTTGCTTAAGGTGTTACTCAAAAAATTGTTGCTTGATAAACGCATAAGTTGTTGCTTGGATTATGTTGGTATCATAAGTAAGTTTAAAAGTCTTTATTCAACAACTTTATTGGATGTTGGACTTGCTAACTATCTACCATGTTTATATTATGTTTTGCAGTGCTCGTGCTCGCAGTTAATGTTCCGTTTGCAATAGAATAGCCATAGATAACACATTTTGTTGGGGAAACCTGTCTCGGGTGGAGCAGCTCGTAAAACTTCCATTCACGACACTTCCCAACGTAACGTCACTTTAATACACACTTAGCACTAACTTTAGTGTTCAACATATCGCCATGTTCTTACTAAAGCAGGTTTTTATTTTCTTTAACGAAACTCGCTACAGTAACTAAGGAACAGACTCTTTTCACCTTAAATTATTCTTCTTAAACATGTGTCCAGCAGAAATGTCTAAAGACATCTAAAATGTTATGAACATTATTAGTAGCTCAAATTAAAAAATCCTAACGAGTTTATTATTTAATTCCGAAGTTCACTACATCATGTCACTGGCACCAATAGATATCATCATGCAAAAAGAAACAATTAAGGTGTGAATGCGCAGGCGCAGTGTTCACGGTACAGTCTGAGCTAGCTGGTGTTGAAATGGCGGCCGTCGCACAGTTATATGTGGCAGTTAATTAAATATTTATTGTGCTGGGCTCACGACGGTGATAACCACGAATCTCTCGCGTGCTTCAGCTGTTCACACTGATAAGCTGGCAGGATCTCCTTCACGCTAACATTTCTGGATCAATTTTGATTGCTATACAATTTGAATCGTTGAAATTAAAACTCTACACAGGACTGTCTTGCTCAAGGTGGTATTACATGTCTCAAACTTTTGCAGTTTCAATTCGCTATCAGGTAATCCGCATATAATGCAGTGTCCTTGGCATAAATTACAACTTCTGACTGAACTGATGTTGCAAAATCGATATTGACTAAACTACGCAAGCGGTGATAAAAAATACCGATGAAAATGGTAAACACCCATAGTTCGAATACGTGTGACCTTAAACCAATTATTTATAGATAATTATGTTTCGTAACAGCATGTAGTGCGAACAGGAACAAATAACATAGCTCAAACAAATGTAAACACACGCGTCATCAGTAAGCTACATAGGCTAATTCTTTATTTATGTACTGCTTATCATCTGACATGATATTTACATTAAAATATACTTTTCTTGGAAGCCATCTGGCTGGTGATTTATACGCATGTGACATCTTTTTTAAATAGCTTAAAATAAATGTTTAAGAATACCGAAATTTTTATTCCGAATACTATTCCGAACTCGTGTATTCAATATACATAATTATGTTACGGCTAATAGCCGACGTGCGGCTACACCTAGTGTTAGTCGGCTACAGCTAGGTGCAGCCGGCCACATGCGGTTAAATTTAGATGTATCCTTTTATCTTCGGTTACAACTAGATATAGATAGCCTTCATCATAGCGGCTAGAACTAGGTGCAGCCGCACACCGGTGGTTAAACTTGGGTGTACCCTATTTATCATCGGCTAAAACTAGGTTTTCAGTTCAGTTTAGCATTTTGGTTTTGTTTTGAGATCCTTATCTTGCGTGATAAATGAAATTTTGCGATTGTATATTGGAGAATTAGTCAATAAGTATATGTTTTACACTTAGCACATAGTACTACTCTCTATCTTGTGTCTCTGCCTCTAATCCTTCACTAATTCTTATTATAACTGCGACACACGCAATATTATCACAAACAAACGTGTATTGTTTTATTATCATAATGTGAAAATCACACTAATTACCTTGTTTATGTTTATCTATAGTAAGTTGTTTTACTCGCTAACCACTACTAAAGCTATCTACGATAGGCTGTTGAATGGCATACCTACCTACATATTAGGTATGTGCTTTGTACAGCCTTGCAGCTCTTTATTATGTATAAATATGAATATCGGTGGACATTACACACAGCGCCATCTAGTGCCACACTAAGCAACGAGACTTGTGTCGTGGACACTAGATAGTTGATATACTACATAGATACTTTTTGTTTGTAAATACATACTTATTATACATATAAACATTCATGACTCTGAAACAAATGTCCATGCTCATCACACAAACATTTGCTCCTACCAGGGTTTCAAACCCTAAGAAGTCAAAGAAGTATCTCCTTTCCAAAGCCAATGCGTATTTTATTGATTCGAAAATCGTCCTGGAGGTAGAATTCCTGTGGGACCCAGACTATTGTCTAAAGACCGTCCATATATAACTCTAGTGGCCGATCATCGATAAATTGAGAAGATATTACGTCCAGAAATCACACGGAAATTTAACTATCAATTAACACTATCACTGTTCGGACGCATACGAATGACAAACGGATGCACATACCGACACTTGCGCTTACATCTGATTGCGACATAGAAGGTAGCTACAGTAGTGATCTGGTGGGTAGGGTAGCAGTAAGTGAACACTTAATCAATTTGTTAACTTAAAAAATAAAAACCATATGACACCTCTAATGAATAGGGCCTATAGCTAGTTTTTGGTCTAAAGAATATATTCAAAAATATTTTTAGGTTCGTTTTACATGCACGGTTTGCCCGAAACAAGCTAGGTACGTATTGAGTTAGGCAGTTAGTTATGTTTTCGAACAACCTCGAGAGGACCGCCATTGACAAAAATATGTCCAGTGGTGACGTGCTTGTGACAAATGCGTATTTTAGAATCGACTAGGCCAAGCAGCATTTGCAAATCTTGCAGCGATTCAGCTAATATGACAGTTTGATCAGCAAATCTCACGTGTGAGATGTAATCGCCGTTTATGTAATGCCACATATCCTAAACACATCCTCCAATGCGTTGCTAAACAATGTCCGGAAAATTACATCCCCTTGTCTCACCCCTTTACGCAGTGGGATACGTTCAGTTCGCTGTCCTGGGTTGGGACGGTCATCGTCGCGTTTTCATAAACATCTCTGCAACATTACGAAAAATGTTCACTTCATTTCATAAACAAATAAATCGTGTTTTATGAAATTATTGTTCAAATTAAAATTTCAAATAGAGTCGCAATTGCGAAATTACAATACTACGTTTGGTAGAAACAATTCTTATTTTTTTGAAAACATCCGTTTTATTCATTCACTGGGGCCGGGATGTTCATTCGCTGGAGCACTTACTCTATTCAGACTAACCCTTAATCAGCGATGTCGGTGATAAATGGTCAGCTGTTCGTGAACGTCGTTAATGGCGGCACACACACTGATTGATCTGGTTGCAATAACTGTGGCTATATTAGCTTAGGCTGAGGTACACTACATGCATGTGCAGCGCGTGTCAGTTCGGCTTGTAGACATCGATCGTTGCGAAGCGAAAAAACGATAGTTCACGGAGTGTCTTCGAAGGGTTCTGATACAATATGATTTTAAAGAGAAATGCATTGAACGCTGTGTTATGTTTTATGGTTCTCATAACCATTTGATATACAAATAATATAGTGGTGAGTCCTTTGTTGCTCGTTGGTCTCATCCAGCGGCTGTTCCTACTAGTTTTGGATATGATGATGTCCTGCGACAGTCAGTGTGGCACAGCTTTAGTAATTAACAATTTGTTATTTCTAGAGTATCTAAGTTTTTGTTGCGTGTGATGATAGATTTGCGCCCGGAATGCAGCAGCTTTACTAATGCAAAGTGTGGTAATTGAGTTGCATGAAAGTATTCGAACGGTTGGAGTCTCGTGACGGGGCTATGACTGATTAACATAATACAGTATGTAATTGTGCATTGCACTATGTGGAATTTCTCATTCCGGAAAAATAAGGATTAAGGTATCTCCAAGAAAATAAACTAAGTTTTAATTAAGCCAAAGTAACTGTACCAAATTTTTATCAGTATACTTCAATTAATTAAAATGCGTGGATACCGTCTTGGTATGTTTTTGTAATCGATGGATTACTGCCTGTAAATGTCTCTTAGCTAGTTGTATCTAGTCTAGTTTTGCTAGTTTTTATCATAAACTAAGCGCATTATGTGCTAATTTATGTTAATGGACAATATTATTTGTCAACAAATGTTAAACGTTTGCCTGCAAACATGGATAATAATGAAATAGATACGAATTCATTTAGGCCAAAACGAGAATAAAGCCTTGTGACTGTTTGGGGTAGTCACAAGACACTACTGTCGTTTGTGATGTTGTTATCTGTCACTCAGACTAACTGACAGTTGTGGCAGACGGAGTGTTTGTTTGTGCCGCCGCTGCGCCGCCGCCGCGGCCATGCCACTGACAAGCTTAGCGATAAGCAGAGAACAGTGAGCGTTGTGCACAAACAGCGGCGCGCACAGGCTTCAATGTAGTATTTCAAGTAATCGTTTAGGAATGTGCATTTGATGAATTACTTTACTGTTGTCGAATTATTATGTACGCATATACATAGTCCAGCCAAATGTGTGTTTCAGCATTCACAACGTAAAATTTTCAAATGTTACGTTTTCAAAGTGTGTGCAGTTCCGATAATTATACATTTATAATCATGGACGTTAGCCCCACCTATACTATTAATAAAGGTGCATTTTGGCATAGTTGCATTGCAGAACTAGTATACAGTCTTTAGGTGTTTGTTTCCCTCGTTAGCGAGTTACAAAGCAACTGCAATGATAAGTTCTTGTTTTCCTGTAGTTCCCACGCGCGTCGCGACGTGTATGTATGTGGATGTATACCGACTTATTGAAACAAATACCGTATCGTACGTAATGCATGACACTGGCAGGTCATGACACCACGATGCAACCATGACCACCTATTGACTTATGTAATAGTTCACTTTATAACACATTTGCTTGTAAAGGGTCTCTTATTTCACCAATTTGAATATCGTAATGTATCTCATTACGTACTTGTGCTGTAAAGTAAAATGCACGGCTTATACTTTTTTAAATCTTAGCAAAGAGTTTTTATGTCAGAAAAGTGGTCAACATTTTATGAATAAAATTAACTTTGGGAGATGAAATATAATAAATAAACATTTAATTCTTTAATTTAATTAATTTTGACAATAAATTACAACCATTTATCTGTAACAAAAACACAAAAATATTAATTTACTTTATTAGTAATACCACGGTAATATTATAATTAATATATTATTATAATATTACCGTGGTAATACTGGCTGTTTTTTGTGTCTTTGCCTTAAAAAAAAGCGCTGATGCGCGCGCCTCACTAATTTGTGAACAAGTAAAAAGTAGATCCGCGCGCTTTTTCTTTTCGCTGTATTGTTTTTATTTGTTTTATTTATTTCCTCGCAAATATGTTATAAAACGCCGTATGACATACGTGCGCTTTGATAATTACAGCCTCTGCTTTTTTATCGCCCTCACCTACGGCTCGGGCTAGCAATATCGCCTCTGCTATAATTTTCAACTTACCGCATTTATATCATAATGTACTATTACACACAACACTTTGGACACAACACAAATTCCCGATCACATTCTCTGTAGTTAAATGACTCATCTTTTAAGTATAGAGAAAGTGATCGGGAATTTGTGTTGTGACCGGCGTGTGAAGTCAATACTGCGTATTTGCTGTGAAACTTGTGGAAGTGACACAGTCTCATTCAATGCAATTATAATATAATTTAGTATGGATTTCTATGCGCCATTGTATTATATACATATTTTTACACCCTAGCGTGGTGTGGTGTGGACATTCCGACAGACACCGACTCGTCCCAATCGCCCCCCGCGCCCCGGGTCACACAGAACTCGACCTGGCGCGGCCTTGTCCCGCCCTTCGCGCTGCGCACACGCACGACAACGTGTACCCCGTATGCAGACACGTTTGTGTGTGCGTTACAATAAATAAACACCCACCAGTTTGATATGCACAGAAGGACCATGAAGGAAAATTAACATTCTAGAGGATTGCGAAATTAAATATATTTAGAAAGAAGCTGCCATTGTTATAGACCTATTAGTTATCTAAATATATAAAAGAAGGAACTGACTGACTGACAGACTGACTGACTGACTCATCTATCAACGCACAGCCCAAACCGCTGGGTCTACAGATTCCAAATTTGGCAAGTAGGTTCCTTATGTGGTCTAGGGGTGCATTAAGAAAGGATTTTTCAAAACTCAACCCCTAAGGGGGTTAAACGGGGCTCCAAAGTTTGTATGGGAAAACCAGATTAGTTAGACTATTTTATTCGTAACTTCACAGGAGTGCTCCTATTGATAAATGAGTAGAAACGGGTTTCAGGTTTTTTCAGAATTCAACCCCTAAGAGGGGGAAATGGGGTGACAAAGTCTAAAAATCAATGCACAGTCTAAACCGCTGGGTCTACAGATTCCAAATTTGACAAGTAGGTTTCTTATGTGGTCTAGGGGTACACCAAGAAAGTATTTTTCAAAATTCAACCCCTAAGGGGGTTAAACGGGGCTCCAAAGTTTGTATGGGGAAACAAGATTAGTTAGACTATTTTATTCGAAACTTCGCAGGAGTGCTCCTATTGATAAATGAGTAGAAACGGGTTTCAGGTTTTTTTCAGAATTCAACCCCTAAGAGGGGAAAATGGGGTGACAAAGTCTGAAAATCAACATGGGTATAGTTTGTATGGTGTATCTGGTCAGGTGTATTGCAAAAACAACGGTTTTAAGATTAAATATGGCGGACCTGAAATACCATCATCCCCTGTTGGGGTGCGATGGGGTTGAAATGTTTAAAAATCAATATGGGTGTCGATACCGAGATTATCAGGGGTGCTGATTACGAATATGGCATTTATTTTGAGTTCCAGAAGATGGTGGATGTTATTTTTGATTTATTGTGACAGTGATTGCGACAGTGATTGTGACAGTGATTGTGACAGTGATTGTGACAGTGATTGTGACAGTGATTGTGACAGTGATTGTGACAGTGATTGTGACAGTGATTGTGACAGTGATTGTGACAGTGATTGTGACAGTGATTGTGACAGTGATTGTGACAGTAATTGTGACAGTGATTGTGACAGTGATTGTGACAGTGATTGTGACAGTGATTGTGACAGTGATTGTGACAGTGATAGTGACAGTGGTTGTTACAGTGATTGTGACCGTGATTGTGACAGTGATTGTGACAGTGATTGTGACAGTGATTGTGATTCGACACAACTGAGCCTCGCAGCTTCATTCAATATTTGCTCAAATGTTTTCGAAATCCGCAGCCAAAATATTGATACAAAATCCTGGGGCCTCTGATTTATCATCATAAATCAGACTTTAAAAGGAACCCCTCGTAAAAATTGCGATGGTTTAGGTGTTAATTTTAATTAAATTAAGTATTACTTGACTTGCTGGTGTACTACTGTTACTGACCATTAAAATGATCATTATTCATTTAACAACTTAAACTTTTAAGATATTGTTTGATGACCAACAAGTAGCGACCTACATTTTACTTTCCCAGGTACCTAAGTTAGACGTTAAGGTGTCAGTTTGTCAGTTAACGTTTATAATCATTTATATAAACGAGGGAGTAGATAAATAAGTAACTCGTATGCACTCATGATTTTGCAATACTTTATTTCCAAGTTTATAACGAAAGCTTATCGGGAGGAACTGACCTAATTAAGTCAAGCTTAACAATGCCCCTTTTAGGTATTCGCGACCCCCCACAGTCCCATACATTGCCCACAATATCAACAAGGCAACATGCCTTCAGTGGAGGCAGCCCTACGGAACCAGCAACAAAAGCATTGTCTCCGCTACACAGTGTGGAGGTGTGAGATCTGACGCGTCGCTGTGAGACCGCAGCACACCGGGTACGCAGCGCACACTGGTGTGACAGCGTGACAAACATTACGGTCATGACAGGATGGAGCGCCTACCAATGAGCTACTATTTGGATCGCAATACTGCGCCTGCTTTACGATCTGTATTGGGGGCAAAGTTTGCTATCCCAATTAGTCTTGATGTTTCTGTTGTCGAACAATGATGTTCTGAAGAAACCCGTCGGATCTCATCACGCTACATAACAACACAAACAGCTCTCTAGCTCTTCTAACCCTGACCAATCATTTTATGACAACTGCTTATAAATTCGTGTTTAGATTGTCAAGGTATCTAATCGAAGGTAGGAATCTAATCGATCACAATGCAAACATGATGTCATTGTGAGTTTCAATATTGTACCTTGCTTCGCTAATTACCACTTGTAACATATCGCGATTGTTCGCCAGAAGTATTTGTGACTCCTCCATTAGCATCCGTTAGTTATATAACATAGCTATTTGCTGAACAACACGTCTCCAAATCTCCTTGCCTGGTGGTATCGGCCACCCGCACGACTGCCCCGAATGACCACCACACACTGCACACTAAACATTCCTCTCTCCAATCAACCGCGACGGATGGCTCTTTATAACATTTAACCATTCTCCACACAGCATCATATTGTTATAAACGCTATCTTTCTTCAGTTTACGGTCACGCGTCTTAACCTGTCCGGGGTCATGTTTGAAGTAGGTCTTTCTCAGGCTGCGTGACTATGAAGAAAGGTACCAATATTACAAAAACAAAAAAAAACTCTCTTAAACATTGTCAGTGACAATTTGTAATTGGCCTTTTTTAAATAACTGGCAACTATCTGTGTCCCAAGTGTAGGTTTTCTTAAGAAATAAAATAAAGTAAGAACCACTAACCATATTCAACAGTTTTCCTAAAGAGAAACCCATATTCCTCAGCGCCTAATGAATGGGGCCAGCAGTCTGCAAGCCGGGCCTGTGAGCTACAGTTACAAACTTACAATGAAGCATATTCCTAGCAGTATGCTGCTACGACACTAAACTCTTTCTTTCCACAGTTCAAAAGAGCAAGTCACATGAGTGATAGTTACAATTTTCTACAGTTTAAAATGTTATCGCCGGCTTTACAAGACAGGGAAGGTACAGAAGGCTCGCTTCACTCGCTAACTAATATGTTATATCTATGACACAACGTTAGCTCACAATTTGACTTCATAAAACTTATGGTACTTAGATTTAGTAGGTGGGTGCATCATTTGTTTCATGGTGATCGCTCATCTGATCAGATAATCGGTTTTTTATGAGTAGACTTTCTGAGTTACGTTGGTTAATTTCCCGAAAGGTATCTACCGACCCCACACCGTGAACTTTTCATTTTGCGCTGACTTGCACATTTCACTAACTCATTTAAAAGTTCTCTCTCGGGTTCGCCGGTCGCACAAGATTGTTACTTAAAGTGAAAATCCACTAACTGTCATCATGATTCATTTTAAAGGGACGCTTGAATTCTTTTATTTTGGATTGAGTTGCGAACTAGTGGTGAGTTGCAAAAGTTTGATGGTCAAAATAATAAATGTATTTAACTTATTACATAAAATTACATTCAGCTTCTACTTTTACGTTCAGTTTCGCGCAATAATTCATGAGTTCTGCCTTCCCTAGTAAGATAAATCTTTACATTACTAAAAGCGTGCCTATAATCTAATAAATGTTGTATCATGACTGGGTTGTTGAAACATTTAACTAAGTACTAATACATATATACCAGACTACCGCGTACCTAAGCTAGGTATCTGCCCCAGTGTGCAGTGTGCAGTGGTACAAGATACCAGTTAATTGCATAAGCTAACAGTTTTATTGGTTTTCACAAACCTGTTGCTTTCGCCAGATTTCCCCGCGACTCTGCGAGTAACTTCCAGTGCTCACTGCGAGCATGCGCGTGCGGCTATTAACGTTTGTGTATCCAATATATCAACTGTCTGTACAATTAAATTATTAAGCTTTCTGGAGGTTCTTTGCAAATTGCAGGAACTCTTTCGACCATAATGATTACTGCAATATTTTGTAATTTCTGAACGACGAATTTAACACTTCGTTCTTAGTTTGAAAATAAATTAAGTCATGTATAACAGTAACAATATAATATGGCAAAGCATCGTGTCATACTGTGTGGTTCTGCATATCAATGTGCACCTACCTAGTTGCTCCTTAGGTTTGCCAGTTCACCAGTTGGCTCTCAATCGAGTAAAGGTGCCTAATTCGAATGTTTTTCAATATGTAATGGAATCAGTATGCTGACTAGTGTTTTGCTCTGAACCTAGTTTTGACAACTATTATTGTCTCAATTAGGAACGGAACGTGAATGCTGGTTCTAATTCCGCAGCGTTGCCAGTGCGGGGGCGCATGTTCCGAACTAGTTTAATATCTTGCTTGTTACAATAATTAATATGCTAATTTTAAAATTATGAACGCTGCCATTTAAGAGCAAGAAAGCAGGTTTGTTCTGAAATAAGTGGATGATTTATGATATACTTGCAAACGACCCTACTACTAAGTGCTGACCCTGACTGACTAACGGCTTAATCTGTTCACGTAAGTTATTGCCGACAAACTGAATGATTTTCAAAAATACAACATAATACTCTTGAGTACGTACTTACTTTACATGCTTCCTTTATAACGTAAGATTCATTAAAGGTTATTTATTGTTCATGTGATTATTTTGAATATTCGATAATAATTACAACACATTGTTGTGCCTCGCGTCCACTCGTGTCGCCAACAACTGGAGAGCACCCTGTCTCCTCGGCACGACATACAGCTACACGTTACATGCCACTCTTACATGCTCTCAACAAATCATTATAGTCGAGTGTTAACCCTCCCCCCACGTAGGAATAACATCTCAAATCACAACGAGCACTTTTTCGGTCATCTTGAGTATGAGCGTGTACTGTGTGTATGAGTGCGTACACTGTCCCTATTTACACTTAAAACTCGTTCTCTCTGTTACAGGTACTCGCCGGCTTCATTAGACAGCCTCCACACAAATCGGACGCTCTCCCAAACTATTCGTTACCCGACAAAGTACGAAAGCTCGTAGTTAGCTGTAGTATTTGTGTGACGTGTGTAGTACTGGATTTGTGAAGGTTACTCCGATTGATCAACACTCTATTGTTCAAGTAACGGTCGCGGTGGACTTGACATCGTCATTTTAGGGTTAGGTAGGTACGTGATTTGAGGTTTTACCTTAGGGTTTTGTTTTGAAAATATTTATGGTAAGTACTCAATCATTTTGCAGACATTTTATTTTGATAAATAGGTAATTAATTTAATTCATATATATATCACTCATTCACGGTTGATAATAAAATATCGAACTCAAAATGATGCTGCCGAAGCGTCCTTGATCCTTGTGTGATGTTCTAGTAGTGTAGTAAGTATGTTGTTAGTACCATTAGCTAGTAAATGAAAATTAATATACACACACGCTGTGTACGGAACTCCGAGTGATCGACACTTGTTTCACAGAACTTTTTTAACATCAATCGTCAGACGTCAATTTTCTTCGATGAGTATTCAAAATGTCTAGGCTCTTGACACACAAACTATTGTACACTTTATTTTCTTTTCAGTAAGGTACCAATTAGATTAATTGTCTGGATATGTTTTTATGTTTCCATGATTGTGTGTTGAAGTGAGAAATTTTAATGAGTCGAATAGGTATTAATTGACATTTGACGGTAGTTGAAGCCTTACGCACAAGTGTCGAAACAGACTAATAAGGATGCTTTGTTGTGCTTACAGTGATGAATAGTTTGGAGAGCGTCTTCAAAATACATCATACATTCCGTGGAATTAAATTAACAATTTTTGCGTGCAGTGAAATTATCGTAATATAAAATAAACGTGACAAGAAGTGCCAATAAAAAGTTAAGTGTTTAACAAAAAGTGAATAGTGATTCTAAAAAAAAAAACGAATATGATTTAAAATTCGAATTACTTAATCCAAAGTGCCAGTGGTGAACACAATGTTCTAAACACAAAAAGTTCCTGTGACAAGAGTGCTAAAAATTAAAAAAAAAGAGTGTTCAAAATTGGAAGGTAGGTGTGTAGTGATGTGTGAGTGGGTCAGTATGCGATGAAGCGCAGCAAATCGTACACGTGGCTGTCGGGGCTGCTGCGGGCGAAGCCCGAGGAGCGCGACGACGAGGAGTGGGGCGCCGCGCCCTGGGTGCGCGCCGACGTCATGCACCATGACAGGTCAGGATCTGCATGTTTACAATTACTGCAATTGTGTACTATCGTTTTATCCAGCGAAATGTGCCTATAATACAACAATACGAATCTAAACTAAATTAGGACTGTCTCGTTTCAGTCGTTTTAAATGGCAGCGCAGTGCAAACTTAGATTGAAATACATAAGTATTTAATGTCGAAGGTTCACGTTGGTAGCAAACTATTAGAAGCTGTATTTCTAGTAGTGTCCGACTGAAACAAGATTTTCAGCTGGAACCAAAAGCAAGTAAAGCAAGTCTTTATATCCAAGATGCGTTTTTCGCAAGCATCATTATTGCAACTGAATTTATTCGTTAGTAATTAGCGATCGAAAGTTAGCGATTTTGTCGTTATGTCTGTCGAGACTGCCGGGCCTGGGGTGTCAGTCATGTTTACTAACAATTTATATGGATGTAAAATAATTTGTCTGAAATAAAATGATTATTATTATTATAAACATTGCGCTTTCTCGAGACGTTCCCGTTGTTTTTATTGTCGTCGGAGAAAATGTGTTCCTGGTAGCAGGCCGCGGTGCTCGCTACGGACCGACTCCCTGTGAGAGTACCGACCGGGAACGCGCACAAACACGCGACAGTTACATCTGCATGAATAAGGCAGTACGACGCTATATACACTCACAAACGTCGCAGAACATCGGAGATCTCATCCATGTGGCACCGAATCAATCGTACGATATATGTAGAACAGACTAATTAATAATTGGCAGTGGCGATCGATTTGTAAGTCTTTGTCTGTAGAAGGCGTTACAGAGAAACCGGTGTGATATATTTGCATAAATGTTTCGTATATGGAACGCCTTTCGGTCAGCCGCGGAGTGTGATGTAGTTTAGTTGGTTCGGTAGCTTTTATAAGGTGAATGCTTGTGAAAGTCTAGCCAGTTGCTTGGCGCACTAAGCAGATTCCTTCCCACGATGACCTATTAGTCGCACTGGCATCACACTAATAGGTCTGATGCCAATTTACTACGAAAACAAACTAAGTATAAGAGGTAACGAATTGAGAAAAACGATGAAAATCGTGTGCAGGGACAAGTCAAGACAATAGGGGTTATTTGATCTCTTAATTCTGACATTCTGTTCCAAGTCAAAAACGCTTGCAATCAATCACCAAGTCTAAGAAACTGTCAATATTAGTAAATAAGAAAACAGGTAAAACATGAAGAAAATTGAAATAGGAATGTCAAACTAAACACAATAGTAGCGTATGACACGGGACGGGCGGAGCTGCGCGTGCGCGTGGGAGCCCTATCTGTCCCGAATGTGGCCGAGTGGGGCCGAGTGCGGCAGGTCGCGGGTCATGCATTGTTGTGTCGCGACCATTGTCCTGCTGTCCACTCGCTGGATGGAGACCTCGCTCGCAGACGCTTTTGGCTTGGGGCTATTGTGACAGACTCTATCAGATAGAGGAACATGTTTGAGAACATTGTCAGTAGGTATTTATAGAAGTTATTCTTATAATTGATTCTGTTTGTGCATTATCAGTTGGTAGTTTTTATTTTATTGCGGAGAGAAGGGAGAAAAACGAACGCCAAGTAAAAATAAAGTTAAAAAAAAAAAAAAACTAGACGCCTTAACCACCCATTTAAAGTAGTGACTTCTATCCACGAATACTTTACCGTTCATTCCAATTATATAACTATTTACCACTATTCCTTTATTGGCTCTAGGCTGCATAGTCGGCTGATTGTGCCGGCTTCCTCTCCGATCCCAGAGAATGCCTTTCCTTACAAAATCGTGCCCCCTGGTGTATCCGGCTTGTCCGGGTCAGGCTTGCTCCTGGCTGGGTGTGGTGCTCAGTCATCCAATTCATTCCAATTATAGAAGCACGTGGAACCAGTTATTATAATTTACTTGTAATTAACCTCGTATCATTTAATTTTACGCCAAACGTTTTATTGCAGATTTTACTATTACTGCCGTCGGACCAGTCTTAATCATTATATTTCCATAACTTAATGTGCGATCAATTTGTACGGATGTCGTATCGTTATGTAACCTATTAAAGTTTTTGTGTGAGATTTGTCACACGACGGGTTTTTGTGCCGTTCTTAAATAGCGTAAGAATATCCTTGAACTGCGCGGGTGCTAGGCGCAATCGATTAAATTCGTCTGTTGTATTTAACTTGTTCATATGACTTCCGTTTTTGAATTTTTCGTACTTCTCTTTTCAATAAATTTTTGACACTTGCCTTGTGAGGTTTGGGAATACTAATAAATCTTCTATTTTGTTTTTTTCAATGAGCTCTAGTATACGTATTGACTGAGACAAATGCCAATTAGTCCATACATAGTAACGGCATCCATGGTCTAAGTTGCCGAATAGGCGTCCTAAAAATAGTATATTTTAAAAATATAATTAAGTTCACAAATTGATTGATCACTTGTGCCTCGGATCAGGGCGTAGGCGCCACAACAATGGAGGCGCCTACGCCCTGGGCTGCGCGCGCGCCTCGAGCGCCGACCAATCAACACCGTTTATGTAGCACTTTCGTATCTAACCACTCCTTGAGCCATAACCATCTAACCACTGACCTTTGTGACCGAATCGAAGGCATGACATCATTACTTATTAATATTTTAACGTGGCCATTTAAGGTAGATGCAATGGAGGAATGCTTGGCTTAGACACATGTGGATGTGATGTTTAAGTGGTGCCATAGTCCTTTCAGGACTTGTGCTATCTAATTTGGTGGATTGTCTTACAAAAAAGAGAAACTAAAGCAATAGCAATTCCATAGGATAGAAGAAATGGTAAAAAAGAGCAAAACACAAAAGAGCAGCAAAATTGTAGGTCACTTTATAACCTCTGGCGATTTCTATGAGTCTAATCGAACTATCTAACGGTACTTATATCGAAATTGACCTGCCAGTGTATAAGAGAGCAGTCTATTATGTGTCTCTGATTATTCTACGAACAGCACTCACGTCAAGGCTTTTACTTTGAGTAATTAGGGGTGTTGACGCGAATTTCAATAAAAAGAGCCTATTGAAAATTAAGGAGAAAGGAGCTTCTTAGGCGCAGGACACACAGAAAACACGTAAGACGAGGGCGGGGCGCGGACAGGGCGCAGACGGGGCGCCGCACTATGGGACCAAACAGTATTTTCCATCTCAAAAAGGGTTCGGACAAAAGTCGTGTTACTGAAACCGTTTTGATTGTTTTATATTATCAGATGATAGAGCTATCCGATATAATAGTTAAAAAAAAAAAAAAAAATGTTTTAGGTATTTAAAATTACACCCAAACTTTATACTTTGATATTTTATTTTAACTAGATTACTCATTATAAGAAGAATAAGAATAGTTTATTGTGTAGAAAAGTACATTCAATGCATTGATTCCTGAAACTCACACTAGGATTCCCTGTGTCGTGAGTTCCAGGCTCCTTCGTTCCGTTTACATTTTATTGACATACAAATAGTAGTATCCGTACAATAAATTTCTAAATCTAATCTAATCTACTAGTAATCTAAAACATAAAGAAAACAGTTATTGGTTACTTAATATATTATGTATATTTGTATGAATGTAGTATATGCGTGTGTGTGTGTGTGTGTGTGTGTGTGTGTGTGTGTGTGTGTGTGTTGGGGGGGTGAATTATGGAAGTTCAACTTAAGATATTTTCTATGTGTCTTCAAGGGAATATATAAGTATTATACATTTTTGGATTGCTCCAGATCTCTAGTTTATAACTAAGTTATGATTTTATGATAAATAATTTTTATAATTTTTTATTTAATTTTAAGTATCATAAGGAAATTTTTCGTCTTTTTAATTTTCAAGTTGAGGTTTCCTTGTTATCGGTGTCTGCCGATGTCGAGTTAATGACATTTTTAGATTCCTTAACTATTCAGTAATACAAGGAAATAAAAAAAAACCGGAGACATTACTGCGACATTTCGAGATAGAAGCAAAAATTACGACCGTAAAATATTTTCACGTAATATTTTTTTTTGCGGTGATCATTTTAACCACACTTAAGAAAAAAATTTTGATGCATAGTTCTTATCTGTTGAGGTAATTATAATCAGTATTGGTTACTGCATTTCTGTGAGAATTGTTTTATCAATTTTCTTATTGGATTTGCACAAGTTACTGAAACTAGTCCACGGGTCCCATAAACACTCGGGTTTTCAGCGTGTTCGTCAAAGTTTCCGTATACCTTCTCTCAGTAACTGTGAATTTGCTGTAAAAAGAGTGAAAAAAAGAGTGAAGTAAAAATAATTGAGCATTTTGCAGTTTTGCCAATAGGCCAATTATCAGTATTCTACTATCTCGTAACAAAGACTATAAGAAATATAGGTTACATCACGCTCGAAAATGATCCAGATCAACCACGATGGAAGACGTTCTGCACATATTGTTATATACTTCTGATCTGATCTAGCTTACATAAATCAAGTATTGTGATACCAAAAGAACTATTTAACGAAGCTAAAGAGCTTTTAGTATTGACAAGGGATGGGTGGAATGTTTTTTTTTTCATGACAATTTTTTTTGTTTTTAGTTTAAAATTATGTAATTACGTAGTTATTAACTTACTTATAATTTTAATTTAACCTAATGTAAGCAAACAATTAATTTTAATTATTTTATTTTATTTTTGTATGAAAATTTCCAACATTTTATTTTTATAATTTTTTTACCCAATAAACATAGTTTTTAAAGTGGCAATGTTTTAATTATCCATTAGCGTAAGTATTCAGGAATACGTATATAAAATTTCAATTCAAAATATCCAGAAACAAAAAAGTTATAGATTTTTGAGATGGAACGCACCGTTTGGTCCCATAGTGCGCCGTTGCGACTTTTTAAAACATATAGAAAAGACGAGGCACGGGCGTGACGCCTGTGCGCCACGAGATATTAAAACAGACACACATAGACATAGTTTACAGCCATATTTCCACGAAAAGTTAACAATTTTCGACTGTTTTATACGAAAATTATGGATTTAAGCCCCTAGCCTATTAAAACACGTTGCTTTCCTTAATAGACTAACTTTCTTAAATCATGATGTGTCAAAGGACCAATTTATTCGAGTTCTGAGTTTCTATCTGTTTTAACAGGGCGCAGACTTGTCGTGTCCGCGCCTTGCCTCGACTTCTCTATGTTTTGCATCGCGACGCTTCTATACATTTTGTATAAAGAGACGCGGAAGAGACATAATATGTCTGCGCCCCGTCTGCGTCTTACGTTCTTTCTGTGTGTCCTGCGCCTTAGAATAACGTGGGCTTTTTATCCAATTACGTGATTAGGAGGCTGCTGAAACCTTATTAAGAAGTAAAGCTTTGGATGTGATAAAAATCAGAAAAGAAAACGATAAAGGAACCAAAAGTTAGTAAAAAATTGTAAATTTAATACAAAATGCTTTGCAAACGCCCATAACAAATGAATAAAAGAATTTCAAAGAGTTTTTACTCGTGCACTTGTTCTGTTTTGTACACGGCACGCCTTCTGGTTTGTACAAAAACCACGTCCGTTGTTCAACACCAATGTTTTCCTCTAAGGCCTGAACTACTCTGTCCAAGTACTGTGCACCTGACGACGTGGCTGACCGTCAGCCTGTCAGAGCGCAGCAGGGCGCGCGCATAATGCGCAGTTCGAACGAAGAAGCGAAGCGAAGACGTCTTACTTCGGAGCACGTCACTACCCGACGTGCTACATGGTGCACTTGTATAACAAGTTATTCTAGCACGAATGGTGTATTGTAAACTGTCGTAAACGTAGGAATCGCTGTTTAAATTGTAACATAGCTGCAATATCTATATACAGTGTGTTAGGTTAAACGAGGGACATATTGAGGGAAGGTATTCAGTATTCGATTCTCGTCCCAAATATGTAAAAAATATAACCTTAATTTGTGACGTAATTGTCCAATAAAATACACTATTCATGGACACTGAGCGCGCGCAAGAAGTGAACTTGTAAACAGTAAAATAATCACGCGGCAAAACACGCGCCGATTCTGCCGTTAAAGAAGCTCGTGCGCAAACCCCGCCCCTTTCCTTTGTGTTGTCCCCGATGTACCGACAGGGCACACTCCCGCGCCACCCCGCGCTGACCCCAGCCAGTCTAGGCGCGCGCGCCGCTAACTCCGCATGTGCGCTTCCGGGTATCGCGTAAACAACCCCTTACGTTACGCGTTACTTCGCGATAAGTGTGCGTGTTCTCGAATAACCAAAAATGACGTCTTATCAATATTCCAGTGAAGAATATTGGGAAGTAGTTCGTGCCTACTTGTTATCTAATGAAAGTGTGCGAGGAGCTATTGATTTGTACTGAGAGATGTTTCCCAACCGCCAGATTCCGTCGTATAAACTTATGCTAGGTATCATCAATCAACGACTGCGAACATTCGGTCAGTACCTAGTAGCAGTAGCTAGATATTTTTGCCTGTCGTAAGCCAGGTTTAAAGTATTAAAGGGAAAATGGATTATACCTAAAAGTCATTGACCCGCTCACATGTTCTGCGTTAGGCGCAAGGGGGTATACACGTTGCGAGACTTTTGCGAAATTTTTGGTATGGTTCTATCTGTTATTTATCAGTGTTTTTTTTTTGTTCATATTTTTATTAGTATCATGTAAGCATGCACTATTGCGGGTTTGAATATGTCCCTCGTTTAAACTAACACACTGTATACTAGCATAATCCTTCTAAGGGAATTCCTTATCCGTTGCTTCAGTTGGTATTTAGAAAATAGTCTGCTAGACAGCGTTCATAAGGCAATTAATGTTGTTGAATCCTCAAAACGAATGGTATTGCGATTATGAGTGTGTTACAATGACCCTGTTGCTGGCCTACCTTACCCCCACAGTTGTACCAATTTTGCGTCATTTCAATTTCAAGCCATAAGTATCATCTTGAAATTCACGCTGGTCATGATGTAACATCTACAAGTCTGCACAAACTAACGAACTTCTAACTTGCGGTTTGTGAATCAATAATTCACAAACCGCAAGTTAGAAGTTCGTGAGTGGTTTCCATTTCCACACACTCACTAGATCGTTCTCTAAGCGTATATTTCCGTAACATTCAATAAGTCAGATGTGTTTAGTTGGGACTTAAAGTGTTGAACATATAAACACGGTACTGCGCACTGCAAGCTTAGAGATCGTAAAGTAGTTGCGGTGCACGTAAACCCTGGTGGAGGACGGCACGGTTGCGGTGGAGCTCACCACTTCACACAGCAACAGATGTTTGACGGGTTAGGTGGTTAATGTGCTCCTTAATAGAAGGCTTATTACTCAATAGCAGTAGGTTAGTGAAATTATTTCATAATACAAAGTTAATGCAGGTGTACTCTCTACAGGCCAAGATATCCCAATTGATTCTTTTAAGTTTTTCAGTTTGAGGAAGTCAATTTATGTTTTATTTTTTATGATAAACAGTCGTTTATCATAAAAAATAAAACATAAACTAGGTTTTAGGGTTTGTATCATGTTTATGTGTTACACATTCTGTTATTTATACTTTATCATACCTTTGCCGGCTGTGAAATGTATATGTTTGTGTTTATAGTCATAAAGCCGGTACTCGCGGCCAACGTTACGCCACAAGTTAGCGTGTTGCCCAGTAAAGGGGTCGCGTTTAGTTGGCCACAACGGAACACACGGTATAAGCAAAGCAAGCATAGTACCATAGTACTCCACCTTTCCAGAAAATAAGATCTATAGAAGCCTCTCCGACAGTGCTGAGTAACTTCAAACAAAATAATTAAATCTAAACCTACTGACTATAACTTTTAGGAGAGGCTTTTCATTTTATGCCTTCTACGAATAGTACACAGACGTTTCCTGCTTCTGTGCCATTCCAAAGAGAAGCATGCCACACCATCACTTGTATCTAATCCACGGCCAGCTAATCCCTCTTCCCACTTACGTTGCTGTACTTTCTAAATTAAAAGCAAATAAAGCACAGCGCGTATCTGTTCGGCTGTCACTTTCAATATCCGTTTCCTAGCCAAGTGTGAATTGAAAATGTAACCGCAGCGCGCTGATTGGCTGCGAGATCGGTCGCGCGCACGCAACCTCCCGACAGTCGGGGCTCAGGGCTCAGGGTGACTGTCCTGTCTTTTGGTTTAGTGGAGGAATTCATTAATGTTTAATTGGAGAAGTTGTATATGAATAAAATGTTGTCGCATCGCTAAGAAAGAAGTTCCTAATGACACTCACGCGCAACTTGCAGCGATGTAGGGGACTTTGGGTTTGAATATTTAAATAAAAAATGTATATCTTTACTTAAGTAACGAAAAAAAGGTAAACAGAAAAGATAAGGAATGGGATGATAATTAAACTATCGGAAAAATAATAGTACCTAAGTAGTACATAATAGTGGTACATAAGCATGTCGATGATATCAACAGTTAGGACTAGCCCGGTTAAGCAGTAGCCAGTCTCTCTAGACTGAACTGCGAGATGCCATACACAAAAAAAAAAAACAACAGTTAGGCAGGAGTACTTAGAAGCTGCCGGTTTCTTAAGAATATTACTGTTTCAACGATTTAGTTGTGCTTGTGAGGTGCCAGTAGCCGATAGAGTCGAAGACTAAACTATTGGTATATGTTGTGGAGACCCTACCGGAGTACCGGAGACGTCGCTAGCCGGGTGTCGACTGCACGGCTCAGATCACGCAGAGCATGAAGCTGGCTCGAGAACTAACCGCCGCACCGCAAACAATCAATTCTGATTGCGTTTATAGAGCACAGCTACAAACTAACAGCCAACCACGAAGCTTGCTTTCTTAGATTTGAGAACGTGAGGTATCACGCGTTTCACAAATTAAATACTACCTTATATGCCGTTGCTTGCTTTTAGGGATAATCAATGGGCTTCACATACTTTCAAAATACTGTTAAAAAATAATAAATGCGCCACCATCCCTGGAAGCTTCTGACTCAGTTATTATTAGTTCTCTGTTGTTAGTTGGCTAAGACCAGAAAATAGGATTGTTTTATGAGCACTAAATATTCCTCCCACTTTATACAGTTAGCTCTCAGCTACGGGACGTTATGACGACGCCCGCTTTACTGACTATTTATGAGGTCTTCATTTTGTGGGCAATGATTGCAGTTAATTATAATACTGTCTTAATATGGAAAGATTAGCTACTGGTTTTATGTATTTCTGTAAAGAGTCGGTAAGTAACATAGGCTCATTAAAGTAATTGCTAACTAAATGAAGATACTTAGCTCTTAGTATTGTTAAGCTTTACGTAGGGATATATGGAACGCGGGCGATTACAACGTTAACATATGAGTGAAATATGTAGACTGTACACGCAAATCTGGACATTCAACTTCCATGCATTTTTCATGATAGGAAATAGATAATTAACATGGCAAGTGTACCAGGCATACAGGTTCTATACAGGTAGTATAAGCGAGATAGGTAACGTAAAAAGTAGATCAAAAGCTCGCGTCAAATCAAAGATTTATTAGTAGAAGACCTTTACTCCCCTCTTCACCATGACAATCGACAGTAATATTTCAACAGTTTACGTGCATGGCCCCTCCCCCCCGGCCTGCCGGCTACCCCGGAGCGAGAGCGTGAATGTGCCCATCATACAGTTTGAATCTGGCCATAACGCCGTCCCTCACTCGGCTAAACCGACATAACTGCCACTTTCCATACGCTCCATAAAAATGCAGTTAACTCACTCCATGAACACACCCCAATGGATAATAAACTTTATTTTTGAAGTGAAAAGGTCGGAATTGTAAGGGATGTGATTTAAAAAATGCCCTGAAAGATGGCATTATTCATATAAATGGGTTTTGACAGTTATATTCTTTGATACTGTGGGATATTGCAGGCGGTCTCACATGGGTTGTTACTGAAAACTGAAAACTTTTTCAACTTTCCAGAGAGTATAAAAAATATTATTATATTCTGTGAAACATCACAGAATGACTCATCACAACTCTCTAGACAGTTCACATTTGAAAATTACCAATTATTCCTTAACATCATTACAATTCCCATACCGTCAATTGTTAAAATAAGTGTTAACTACCACATTTACGTACCATGAGGGCATGAGTTACTGTCATGTTCAATGTCATGGCACCAGTGCACCAGTGACTGTCTCGTGTGAGTCAGCTTTTCTTTTCTTTCTTCTTTCTTTCACTGTTTACCTGTACAGTGTACAGGTATTTGTATTAACAGTGACTGTCCCAAAATAACATGCGATTTTATGCTTTCAAACAAATTAAAGTTATAAAGGTTTAGAGTGTCAAAACAACCACTGCGAACAGAAAACCGACTTTGTTCTCAAGGGCAGCAGAAACAGCCGAAAGGCACTTGTTCTCCCCGTCATTGTGATCTTTTTTTTTGTTCTACATCATACCCGGGAAATTGAGAATTGAGAATTGCCAAACTTAAGTCTGCTTAAGCGTACTTCTGGGTTAAGCTCGCCTACAAGTACATAAGCTATATTATTGCAATTATATGTATATTTGTTTTTTGTTTGTGTGCAATAAAGAATAAGAATTAAGTGGCTGTGGGCAGGGCACATTGCTCGCAGAACGGATGGCCGATGGGGCCGAAAAGTTCTGGAGTGGCGACCGCGAACCGGAAGACGTTGCGTTGGAAGACCTCCCACTAGGTGGACCGATGACCTGGTGAAGGCTGATGACCGGTCAATGTGGCGACACTTGGGGGAGGCCTATGTGCAGCAGTGAACGTCTTGCGGCTGAAATGATGATGATACCCGAGAACCTTCTAGTTACGGAGATATTGGAGGTCAAGTTTAATTTTTTTCACAAGTTTTATTTAAATACTACTTTTTAAGGTTTAACTTTACTTTAATTACCTCCATGAACCGGTGACGGTCGTGAAGGGTCCGTTTTCACCCTGTATAGGTACTGCTGCTGCTCAAGTAATGTACATAGATATTTTGAATATTGCTATTACCTAAAACAGGGCTTTGATTTATGTCCTCAGGCTAGTGTTGAGATCCTTCTTAGAAATCATTATATTCTAAATCATTTCGTTATAAAACTTCTGGCTTACTAAGTGGTGCCTTTACGACTTAAGGTTTACGTTTCATTCAACACGTTTAAACCATCAAATAGCTACCCAGCTATTTCCCAGGCAATAATCAATATTATTTGTTCAAGACTTAAAAGAGAGGCAAAAGTACTAATAGTTGGATACTACTCGTAGCGAAAGACTTGTAAAAGATTAACGACTATTAGATAGTTCGCGGACACAAACATTGTGTGCGGATAAGTTCACACTTATCTTAGTGAGATACCGGACTCGGTCCCAGCCGGGGCTTTTACGATACGTGCATTAGTGCTATTAACTAAGATTTACTTGTACCATTACAAGTAAATCTTTACAGTAACACGTTGAATACCCGTGTAAATACAGCCACATTAAGTTCGATGAATAGCTGAACATTTATTAATTAGTTATCAAGTATTAATATCACCAACACTTTGTCTCCTCTATAACAAGATACTGGTACATACAACGTGAAACTGACTAGAAAACGGTACTGATACTGCCGTGCGACGAGACATTCTTACATCCACTAGCTTTAGAATGGATAAAATGGTTGTGAGCTATTGAGCGCCCGACACGAGTACTTATTAGACATCCAACGAAAAGTGGGCAAGTTGAAAGTTGTGTAAGAACAATAAGTTTAAGTGTTGTAGCTACATATATCACGACACTTCACAATTAGCACAACCACCAGTTTCCCCGGACACTGACCGAGGTGTCCGACTGTCCGGCCCGCGTCGCCCGGCCCCGCGTGCCGTACTGTCCGGCCCGCGTCGCCCGGCCCCGCGTGCCGTACTGTCCGCGCCACGTGTCCAGATAATCGCTGTTTGCCGAGTCTATTGGCCACACAGCGTGGGCTTGTCCACGTGACGGTCAGAATATGGATATTAATTCCGATTTGATAAACTTTACCTTGGGATTAGTGTTGGGTTAGATGCGGAACGTGGAAGAGCAGGGCGGTCAACGTCCAGCTGTGATAACCTAGCACGTGGTAGGAATGATAGTAGGGAACAATGGTTATTTAATTGTCCCAAATACGTTCTTCAGCAACACCAAGAATAGTGAGGATGTGATATCGGCATTATTAAGACATAGTCACCATTCCGAAACAACATAACATCACGCCTGTAATGCTCGAAGGGTTAGGTAGAGGTGTACCCACATTTCGCCAGTTATGTTTAAGTCCCATCTAATAGGAAATACAGCCAATCTATACAGGGTGTAAACAGAACCTTCACGAAGCCGACAACCAAGCATTATGTACATCAAACTAAGTAACTCTTCGCAAAAATTATTGCTGGGAATCGACTGTTTTTTGGGGTGAAAATTCACGTTTTACGGTAAAACTCAATGAACGCACTCAAAACATTGTGCTTACGGACGCATTTGATAATAAACGGGTTATGGAGGAATTTAAAGTAAATTTATGACAAAACTAGTAATTGAAAAAAAAACTCGCAATGACGGGGAGAACATTGTGCATTTCGGCTTCGCTAAGGATCTATTTACACCCTTTGTAATTATTACCTACATCAATAGAGTAAGCCCAGATGGGCGGCACATTCGAGTATTTTACTCGAAGTGAATATTTTATTCACTTCCATCTGGTTAGATTGAGGCATCAAAGTCGTCCTATCCTTTGAACAACAAATATGCACAGTTCTAGTGTTATTATCAGCGTGTACAACATAATAAGACTTCCGTCCAGAGCCGACCGTGCTGTATATAATAGTGAGTTTACAAATAGTCTTAACTGTTGCCTTCCGCTGCCGCGTGTGTGCGCCGGCTGAGGAACACTTGTAAACATGGACCATCGTGGGATGTGTTGAGTGCATTCATTACGGTCTCCAAATGATGACGACTTTCAACATGTTGTGAGCTGAGCGGATATTCTTTCTTATGATAATTTCAACAATTCTAGGCGAAAGCGGGTAGTTATTAGACTGTCATCAAAATCGTATGTGTTTCCATAAGCAGGCCTGAATTGGTCTATTCATAGGATATATTGTATACTCATCAATGTAATAAAAAAAAACTCCTTTGTGCAATAGCACAGTTATCTTCTGAACCAATTCCAACATCATCATCATTCTCTTGCCTTTATCCAATTCATTTGTGCTCGGCGCAGCATATCTTCTTCTTCCATACTTCTCTATTTTTCGTCATCTCATCAGACTCTTCTTTTTTGGCCATAATATCATTCATTCATCTATAGTTGCTGCCAGTTAAGATCGCAAAAGCGGTCATTGACCCACCTATTCTTAATGTTGAAATCTAAAAATAAGCCTGTTCAAGTCTTGAATCGTCATCTATCGTGGTCTTCAACATTTTTCCTAATGAAAAACGATACATGGTTCATTTGGTTTGGTTCGTACGAAGAGATATTAGGGACAGGGCAATGACCGCTATTGCGATCTTAACTGGCAGCAACTATAAACCAATTAAAACCCTTGACATTTAGGAAAGGCCTTAATGAAATTACAAGAATTGAATCACAACCTTCATAACTCATAAAACATTGCGTGTCCCAAACTATCAGCAGACAGTTGAGCAATGAGCATGTACTTCATTTGGTAAGCGACTCCTGCTGCCCGAGTACCCATGCCGCAGTGCCACATGCCGGAAGTGAGACTGATTTATCAGATTTTATCAATCTTGATGTAAGGCGTGTTAGATGCAGTGCCCTGGCGATTTGTGGCGCCCCGACACGCGACGGAGTAGTCCTATTGATGATAACTTATCACTGGATGAATCGGATAAAGATGAAGAGATATATCTAGAACAAGTCGCGGAAATTGAAAATACATATCGCGGTGATAGTTGTGATATTGCAGTTGATTTACTGTGAGGGGTTGATAAGTGGTTTTAGCACGTAGAGGTAGATAGAAGATATCTTGCAGATCCACATAACCGCAAGATCTCATGGTTACTATCTTCTCAATTTTTAAAAAAATTAAGAATACCGCAAAATCTTATTCATAGATTGGAAACTTATTTTTCAGATCAGAAAACTTGAACTTTTTTTCTTTTTCTCTTTATATATTATGTTTTCCAAGATTAATTGAAAGTCTGGACGTCACTGTGCTCTTTTGCACCCACAGCGCAGCCGAACATATTATACCTCTGCTATAACTCTCTTACAGGAATCGATTAACATTTTATTCGTTATGATACTGCATGAGGAGTTTATGAGTGTACGCGGAGATAATTACAATAAGAAGTAAACGCACAACTAATCGCAGCGATTAGACGCCGCAGCACATGTACCTACCTTGTGGGGAATTAATATTATTACGTCGTGGTTGTGTACTATTAACGCAATGTCGATAACACGATGGATACACGTCGTGTTTGTACATATATTTACTGCTGTAATTTGACAAAATGTTAATAAGTAATTACATCACATTCGCTGAGAGTGGTCCATCGAACTGATGCTTTGCTTGGCTATCTGTTGCATAAACGTACGACTGAAATGTTTGGTCTGTTTGGCTGAACGACGAATTTCTTTCGATGCACATGGTTTTCAGTTTATAGTCTGTTCTTGTTATTTCATTATTTTTTACACACATGGAGATGACGTCATTTTGTCTTACCGGTCAGATGGATTGAGATCTTGTCTTATGTGCTGTTGTTGGGTTTTCACCAGCTTGAAGTCATGCGTTTCTCTCTCCGCTAATATCTCTAGAAGCTTAAACTTATAAGAAAGAGCTGGCTTATTTAGGACTTCTGTTTCTACGAAGAATAGTGAAAGAGAACAGAGACCAAAAACAAACAGATACTCAGTGCAAGCAGTTCTGATTTTTATTTGTATCAACTCACCTTCGGGGCGTTACGATAAGTGCCGAATAAAATATGATGGTCGGTGTACTGTGAGTGTGATACTCGTTACGAGAACATTCCTCACACGCGGCACCAGCTCGTGACGTAACGCGGGAGGAACCGAGGTGTAGGGATGCAGTGCAACGAGTTTAAGTACCTATAGGGGTTATGAGGGAACAAAGAAACAACGCTTCTTAAATAACCTGTTAGAAACATAGGGAATACGACTTTGAATAACGTAGAGATCAATGTTGTTGGGAGTGCTCTTCACGATGAGTCATACGTGATTCACGGAACTGATTAATACAGGTATTTTATTTGACTACTTAGTTGCGGACAGTAAAATATGTAATAAGTAAAAACTAAAATCAGTAAAAACTTTTATTTTTAAATCGACCTCATACTCCATCGTTGCCGCCGTATCCACGTCATTCCACGTGGCATCCCTGTCCGTTTATCAGCGTGCCTTGTCGTAGGGGTGTGCTAAGCTCTCCGTCAGCGGGCGCCGGGGCTCAGGGGTGCCCCTCAAGATGAGCCCCGAGTATGCCCCACAGCCCGAGACACTGGCCCGGATTTATTGCGCGTTAAGGAGATCATAAAATGAGCACTGCTTTTGTGTACTCTCATTTTATTGGCCATTTAAATGAAAATCCGTTTGCGTAAAGCTGCTTTCGTGTAATGAAAACTCTGTGGTTTGATGTGTTGGTTATAAATGTACCTACTTACCGAACTTAAGCTAGAACTTAGTCGAGTGTGTCACTTGTGAACTTGATTAGTTTCAGTTTCAGAAACGTACTCACACCATTTTCTTTAAACATACGTACGTCCTCATCTTACATAATTCCTTTTCTTGTTTCTAAAATAAAAGCCCTTATTGTTATCAAACGTTAACCATTTATCAGAGATCTCAGTGAAGATCCCCGCTTGATCCGTTTTGTGCTCCTCATCAAATTACGGCTTGCCTTCCGGCAGTTCCCGCCGACGCATTCAATAAATAGAATTGTTCGTCATTTTCCCGCCCGTCCGCCCAACGCGTGTACCCCTCCTGCCACTTAGCTTTATAGTTTCACTGATTCATAGCCCCTGTGCCCGAGGGTTGCCGAACATTGGCGAAGGAAACCGAATGTCTGAAGTTCTGAAGGAATTTACTTTAATTTAGCAAGCAGTGTGCCATTAGTTTTGGCTTTTATTGTGTGAAATATAGGCAATATGGGCATCACTACAATTATTAAAAATTAAAGTAAGATCAGTAAAAAAACAAGACGATGGCGACGCTAACGCCCATTACTAAGCAACCGAGATAATTTATAGTGATAGTGATATTTTGCTTAACTCGACAATTAGCATGAAGCTAAGTGATGCCTATAGTAGCCCATTACCAATACGCGATTATATGCCTCTAATGGTATAAATGGATGAACCACAGGTTATTAGGTTATCTATGCAAATCAGACGCTAGCGGGCCATTAAAACTGAATCAATATAATTATTGATCCATATAATCACTATAAAATGTAACGAATTTCTTGTAGCGATAAAATTTAAAATTCTTTCTTTGGCATGGATGGACTTGGACATACCTATTCCTATATTTTATACTAACTTTACCTGCGGTTCTGCCCGCGCAATAACACCTTAATGTTTCTACCTATGTATTTCTTTGCCCGATTGAAACAGAGTTGGTACGCTATTTACAAGACAAGTGAAATCGTTCTAAACACCCAATCTGGCATTTCCAACGCTACTAAAGCTCTAGCTGACTCAACACATCTGGCAGTCTGCTTACCCCCTCGGATCGGTGTCGTCGCGATAAATGACTTTACTTTTAAACAAGGATTACGATTTTTTTTTTGACCGAGGGAACTTTACTGCAGTGAAAAATGCGAGTGTAACCTCCCCCCCCTCCGGGCAAGAAGGGTCCGCCCGGGCAAGTGGGGTCTTAAGTGTATTCATAGTAGAGGTTTTATTGGCGCGGTTAGTGAGTGAGTCTTTAGATTCAAGAGTTCAGTTACTGCCCAAAACGATATGTTTTGGGAAGTGATTTCCGGGGTTTTGGAGGAATGTGAAGAAAGGTTTATTGTGAGGAAAATATACTTTCTGTTCTTATTTTCTTGAAGTCAGGATATAATAAAACCAACGGGCACGAGTTTTAACTTACAAGATGCGATATAGTTTGGAACCTGACAAAGTCGCTATCTGGTACATCCACTGATTTCGTGCCCGAAACGTATAATACCTACCTAACTTTTTTGGTGTTTATGGCAGTTAGTAAAACTTGTGGTCTATCTATTCAAATCTATGTCGGTCTCTCTGTAACATATTCCAGCTGTCTGACACAGTGAACAGTTTCCTAAGCGCAAATTATACGTTTGCAATGAATTCTAAACAAGTAAGTATTCGAACAAACTCTGTCTTCAATTTCAATGAAAAACCACAGGTTTCTAGTGCGCAATGGTAGATATTATTATGTGAGTAAAAAAATTTGAGCGTTAATGTGTAAACATGCTTTTAGGATAAAACATACTTCATTATTATGTAAATATTATTAATTTAACGGCTGCTAATTAATAGTTAATGGTACTTTATCAAATCATTAATTTATGTAGATTTGATAAGAGCCCATCTACTTTCAACCAAATAGAGTATCATTATCATAAATTACTATCATTAAAAATCGAATTTGTATTATCTTATCGGAAATTAAAGATAAATGGTAAAACAATCCTCTTAACATTCGATATTCAATAAATAAACACGAAAATAAAACTAAAGGTTATGTTAAAGTGTAAAAATACATCAGTCAAGGTCATCGCTCGGTGTGGAGATTACCATTCATAGCTCTCACTATATACGTCATGGGCTCATGGCTCACGGGATGACGTCAATGATACGATGAGATACAGAAGCGAAATTTTCGCGGTGATTTCATCCGACTCCGTGGCGCAACGGTAGCGCGTCTGACTCCAGATCAGAAGGTTGCGTGTTCAAATCACGTCGGGGTCAATGTCAGTTTTTGTTTCTCGATGAGAACCAAAGAGTGGTTTTTAATGGGAACAGTTTTTTTTATTTGGAGATTAGGTCATCCATATAAATTGTAGCGTTTAATAATGAAACGTACATTGATTTCTTCCCTAAAATATCTAGATTACAGTGGTTATATTAGCTAAACCTTGTCTAACCGGAATAAATGCGAAAACTGCAAAAACACTTTTACGAAAATCGAAATAAACAGAAAGAGTAAATGTCAAAATAATGAAGTTGTCTGTCAACCACTAAAAAGGCGGATTTACAACGCTCCGTGACACGTTGGTTTATAAGCGTAAACCTTTAAAAATAGCATTAAAATGCTCACAGTTTAATAATATTTCTTTTTATATTCTATTCTGTTTTAATTAAAGCAGATATGATTACCACTGGGTACCGTACTTTTTCACGTAAGTATTTTCTGTCAAATGTGAAATCATTCCTGTTGTGGTCACATTGACCACAACAGGAATGATTTGACTCGCAAAAAATATCATAACTTTTTATTATGATTTTAAGATTCCGGTTTCGTTTCTATGTAATCTTTCGTTTGTTACTATGATAAAACTGTTACTTATTTTTGGTGTAATATGAATATTATACGCAACGTCCAAGTGGGCCTAAAAAAAAATTGTCTCCTGTAAATTGTTTAATAATATAATTGAAAACGAAGCCAAATCACCTTTAGAAGTGGTTGTCGTAAATCTTCCGAAATGTCGCAAACTGTTTTCTTTAATACTAGCTGATGCCCGCGGCTTCGCCTGCCCGTAAATTATATACTAAAACCTTCCTCTTGAATCACTCTATCTATTAAAAAAACCCGCAACAAAATCCGTTGCGTATTTTAAAGATTTAAGCGTACATAGGGATATAGGGACAGGGAAAGCGATCTTGTTTTATACTATTTAGTGATTTTATTTTCCGTGAAGCTGTAGAATGAGGACAAATCAATGAAATGTATAAAATATTGATGAACCGATTGTTTCGGTGGCCGACAGCCGACAGCCGCCACGGTTCCCACGGACGGATGCTATTTGATTATTTCACGGTCCGTGCGTCTGTGCCATGGTGTTAAGGGCTAGTTCTACTGCACCGATGAACTTCAGTCGGAATAGGATGCGATGCGGCTGTGGTTATAGAAAATGCAACCAGCCTGTTATTGTTGTAAGTAAAGTAACAGGTCCACGTTTGACCACGATCTTAATTTCAGACGGAACAAGACACGATTTTCAGTTGAAAATGATACTTCTCATATGTATTGCAGACAGCGGTTTTTTTTACAGATTAGAGTTGTTGCGATTTTTTTCTATAAACATGTACTTATTGTTTGTTGTAATTCTACCACAAAATAAATAATATTAGTCTTACATTATAAATAAATAGACGACTGATAGAGCAGAATGGAAGCAAATACATGTTGTAGGTTGTAGCTACAAGGCTGCATGGGACGAGGGCAGGAAGGTAATGATGATTTTTATTAAAAATGTAAAAATATCACCAGCCCTTAACTTGATCCAACTTATTCAAATGATATGGACAATGAGTGTGAACATTGTTCAACGATTGAATGCTCGCATACCTATAATAATAGTCATCTTCATCACAATAGTAATCTGCGTAATAATTGTTTCAGCTGTGAGAACTATTGCCTTTTGTTACAGTTCCTCTGATGAACGCCACACCGTGACGCAATGGAAATGATTAGCTTTGATTGAGAACGGTGAACAGTGGCCAACTCATCTGTAAGCTGCCATTATTATTTAGATTTAGATTAATGTTCAAGTTTTTTGTGTTCAACAAAAATGTATAAGCGTTGTTATTTACATTGAAAAACACGTTTCAAAGACCATCGACATTTTGCGTTTTTATGTTTTTATTTTTCTTTAAAAGCAAGCACCCTGCTGTGACCTGCTGTTAAAGATTTGGCAGAGAGATCGTAGTTTTTCCAGAAAGAATCTAGGTTTTTTCGATACTTAACAAACATTCAGCAGTCAGGCACATGCATTGAGGTACTCACTTTAATAAGTATGATGGGTGATGATTACTGACATAATTATTTTATTTATGTTAGAGATAATTGGATGCTATGAGTAAGGTAAGTAGGCAGTGCCTACTTGCAATGCACGCGCTTGCCAGCGGTACCTACCTACCTCCCAAAGACAACATTAATTGGTAGAGAACTAGAGACTGCCTCAAAATAATAGATTTCAGATGTAATCTTATACATTTTAGCCTTTAGTTAGGTATCCTGCACAACATTCGTATTTTGAAGAATTTCGGTTTTCTTACATCCCATACTTCCAAGCAAAATATCTTGAAAGCACCGTCAATATGTCAGAGTGGTATTCTTGTAAAGGTGCAATACACTAATGGTTGGCACAACCTCAACACACCTAAGAACTATGTCTTCGGAAAAAAAGACAGAGACACTGAGTTTTGTTCAGTGACCCGAGACTAAAGACAAGACACCAGTGTGTTAAGAGCATTACTAGTAGCTTTTCGTAAAGAAGGAGGCTTCAAGATGGTATGCCACTGTTTTGTGCTCAGTGACACAGATACACGGCGGTTTCGAATCTTAACTAAGTCGTCTCGACTGTGTATTTAATCATTTATTAAATGGGCGATGGATTTCATGTTACTCAGTGTATCGCAGTCCAAAACCGGCCATATCTCTATCTAAAGTTACGTCACATTACAAAACTCTCGTACTTAAATAAAACCAATAAATTCTATGCAAATGTCCAAACTCGTAAAACAGATGTTAAGATCAGTGATCTAATTTTAAAATCTCGTTTATTTTAATCTAAATGGTCATTCATTATAAGTTTGATGACGGCGATGACCTTGGGGGCATGCAGTCAATGACCAGAGTGACACCGGTGACCACAGTGACCACGGTGACTACGTCCCACCGATGCGATGTCACCAGCGGTCATTTGTATGTGCCGCGTGGTTCATAGTATCCCAGTCAGTCGGAATTCCGACATGTCAACTAACTCGGAGATTTAAATCACCATGATGGCATGAGTAATAAAAATCGTTAAAAATATTAAATTACTTATTTCCTGTGTTTCGGTGGGCACCGCATCATTTGTTTCAACTTGTGAAGTATGCTTTTTGTTATGCTTATCACGTATGGGAATTCCCATGGTACTTACTAGTACGTTCTGTAAGTTATGAATGTTTAGCCAACGATAGTTTTAATTTAATAGGGATTAGTGTGATAGGTTACAAAAATACTTCTTTATTTACTTACAGCTTCAAATTATCAATTTGTGTCAAAGTTATGACATGCCTCTGTGTTTAGTATCCTATCTATTAAGTTTACTCCTTTGAAGTATGGTTTGTCCCAGCCTCTAATATTACTACAACATTGTAATTATTGTTCCCAAGTATCAAAGGACTCTTATAGGTAACTTCCAGAACAAGAACCACCCGCCATGCCCAATCAATGGTTTTTATCTTTGACTGAAATGAGTTCTCAACTAATTTGTTTACAATTCAGTTCCCGGGGAGTAAATTTGAGAAGGATCTCGAATGAATACTCCTCAGGGCCCCATGTTACGTTCTGTCTTCGTCGCGATATCACGTCGGCGCAATTAGCGACCGAGCAGGACTCTCGACCACATTGCTACTGCATTCTCTCAAACAAGACACCTTTGCGAACAGCACCAACCTTAACTACTTGACATAACGTTTATTTTGGGTTGAGTTGGTCTTTGTTAATCGTTCGCGAGCTCTGGATGTGAAGCTAATCGTTCGTTGGTTTTTCTTTTAACTTCAAAAGTCACAAAATAAAGAAATGTAGAAGGTGAACTCCTCATATCATGCGATGTGCTCATAAATATAGTCGTTTGTATAGTATCCAATGAACAAAATGAAGCAAACTGTAACTAGGTGTAACAATTGCAAATTACAGCTATTTTTATTCCGCTCAGCATGTGGTGATAAGATTTATTTCAAACGTAAGTAGATGTTATAGGATGCTAAAGAAACCAGTCAGGTATTTCGATGAGACTTACATGGATGATAAAGATCCCTTAGGCTGCAATAGAATGTAATCAGCAGTAACTGTCGAGTTATTTTAAAATATTATCTTCCCTGAACTTCTGTATTATGTAAGAGGTTAAGCTGTGCTTCTCGAAGAGTGGTTCTACCTTTGTAGGAGTCAGTATGTTGTTATGTGTTCGGGTGCTGTCGGCTCTTGGCGGTTGCGGTCGGTACCTTGTCCTAAAGTGTGAAAGATGTTGCTGATTGCGACGACATGACGAAGTTGTTAATTCCGTTTTCGTGTAGTTACTTGTTTCACCTGTTTCCTATAACATTTTAGATTGAAAGTGAGCCTGCTGTCCCAGTGGCAATGCTTTTCGTTGACTATAATGAGTATAGCGTGAATACATCACTACCACAAAGATAATAAACTAAGAGATTACGGTGGTTGGTCATTACCAACCACCGTAATCTCTTAGTTTATTATCTTTGTGGTAGCAGTTTTTGGCGCAGCGTGGTTACAGCAAGAGGAAGGCAGCTCTTACCTGTCCGCGGTCGTAGGCAGAGGCATGCTCTGCGGTTGTGGTTGGTCGAAGTAAGTGAGGCCTTCTCTGGGAACTGGAGCGGTCACCAGGTCACCACAGACGTCAGATACTGCTCGGGACTGTGATTACATTTGTGAACTGTGTGAAGGTACTTATGTTTTAAAGGTCCTCATCAAGCTCATTTTGGGATATATTTTGAGACAGAAAGCTAGGGTTTTGCCAAGGTGGCACATTAGGGTCACTTGTGCATTTTCAAGTAATTGTTTTTGAGTAAAATAGTAAATTTCACAGTTCTGACAACCCGTCGTACTAAGGGGTATCGTATTACCTAACTGGGTTGTGGAGGTCAGATAGGCATTCGCCTTGTGAAATACTCTTCCATAGACTGGAAACCGAACACGTAGTTAGGAAAAGGATATGCAGATAAGTAAATTTCACAGTTATACGTTTATCTATGTAGTAAAGCAACTATCTAGTGTCCACGACACAAGGCTTGTCGCTTAGTGTGGCACCTAGATGGCGCTGTGTATAATGTCCAGTCCAGCGATATTTATTTATTTATTTAAGTAGGTATTAGTGGAATTGATTTCAACTTAACTTAAAGCTAAGCCGATTTCGAACACTTTAAAGTTAATTAAGAGCATGCCCTCAATCGAAAAGTCGTCACTAACCATGCCTTGTCATCTGTCAGTGTCTGAGATAATCCCCCTGTACCACATACATGCGCTGCGCCGTGACTTTCGCTGCACCGTTACTCAGCCCTGCAGGCTAATTGCCGTTACGATCGACCAGACGGATAATTGACCGGTCCGGAGCCCTTTAGAAAAAGTGGCGAAAATTATAAACTACACGGCTTGTGTCTGTGACCTTTCGGCCCTTTGCGCACACGCAGACCGCGTGACTTGTAATATTAGTAGATAGTAATCATAGCCCTTTCGAAAAAGTGGCGTGAAATTATAAAGCCGTTCACAATTGCACATGCATAGGTGTCTTCCTGACCCAATACTTTGTCTTCATACCGTATTAAACTCACTGTACGAAGACTACGGTATGAAGACTACCTATTTGTGAAACATTTCTTGTCCCTGATCCAATGAAAGTAGGTAAACTTAAGTTTGATTTTACCTGACAAGTTAAATTATCTTGTGATAGAAACTCCTTGTCGAAATACTAAGTTTCCTTCCAACAAAAAGGAGCAAAACTCTGACATGTCCATCAGAGATAAGCTGAGCTATAAGTACGTTCAGTGCGATTCCGGTCGGTAATGCGATGTGTAACTGACGTCACAGCTACGGCAGCCCGATGTTACAACGACATTAACTGAGCGACACAGCAGCAGTCGACGGCGAAGAGGTGCTTCATATGAAACGACTGTTATGTAGCAGGTGGATAATTTGTACAATATACGGTTAAATCATTTTATACTACACTTGAAGTGTACCAATACTACCCCACTAAAAGGCTGGAAAGCTGTTCATTAAACCTTCTCAAAAATCTAGGCAGTTATATTGTATGGAATTTCATTACTGCCCTAAAAATCAGGGTAGTAATCCATTACTAACGCGTTTTTTTTTTTTTGTCTTGATGACGTTGTAAGCAAGTGTAGTATAAAGCAGTATAATTATATCAAATGCACACTCGATTAGTAATCTGTGCCTTACTCCACTTGGTGAATAAATAGCTATTATTAGTTCTCACAACATCTACATCGATATACCTCTCGCTTTTTAACAACATTACGCGTGTTTTACACATGTTTGGGTCGGCCTGAAAATTTTATGTATTTGATTTTGTCTGTCCGTGTCTAATCAGACTGACAAAACCATGAGTGAAAAGCTGTCCTACCCGTAATATTTGTTTAACTTCGTTCGGTTACAACTTTAAAAACATCGCGAATTTTTGTCGTTGGTGTGGAAAAGACAAGACGTGCATCCACCAACCGTCGCCGTGCGTCGGTCGCCGCGACCGGTCGGCCCGTCCGCTGCTCGTAATGAGCAAAAAATGACGCTCCCTAGTCTGAGCAATGTGCAGTGTGTAGTGTGTAGGGTTACCAGTCGCTCTGCTCTGTGGGACACGCAATGATAAAGGAAACCTGTTCCGGTTAACGAAGAGTCTAGTCATGGTTATCGTGTTGCAATCAATTGCTGCGAAGGTAGTCCAATATAGTAATAATAGCGAATAATCTAAATGTAGTGGAATGAAAAATGCACACTTGAATCTTTTTCTGACACTTCTTTCTTGACACATAATTTGTGTGTTGACCAATGATTAAGTACATACAGTGTGTGGAATTTTGCAGAAGTCTCGGGCCTATGGAGTTATAATTTTGTGTCACAACTCACAACATTGCTTCTTGCTAACACGAGTGTGTCAGCTACTACTAACCCGTTTATTAATCGCATGAACAAACACCCTGTGCCCTACACCCCTGATACTGCAATAAGGCCACACTGTATTTTAATTGTCTCGTGTTCTCAAAGTCACATTGATTGCCCGCCAGTGCAGCCCGCGCTTTACACTCCTTTAATTGAATACCGATACCGATGTGTTTGTCCTAGTCATGGTTTCTTTGTATTACAACTAGCTGCGAACATTCATTATTGAGATGTTTTGATAACTGGTTGGTTGGGAGAGGAGTAGCTCCGCTAACGAAGACCATTACGTGCGGATATTTATAGAAAACAAACAAGTGTATAAACTCATTGATTGTTTTATGGACCGTTATGTCTTGAAACGTAGGTACCTATTTAATAAATGAGACGTCTGACTCGTCTGAGTTTTAGTTTTATGGGAAACCGCGACTGATGGCACTCACAATGTAAGATATGTATATTTCAGTCTCAAACTACATTTAGGTATATCAACACCACAAGCGCCGCCCACTAGAAAATGAAAATTCGTACTATTTGAGAAATGTGAACACTAGCCAACTTATGCCACTGATGTACGAGAACTCCGTCATCTCTCTTTCACTTCACGTAAAAGACCTAGGTCTGTACATTGACGGCAGTTTAAGTTGGAATAAACACATGGCTCAGGTGAGCCAGAAAGTTTCGTTCTCACTGCGGTCTCTCTATAGATACAAGATAGAATCCTTCCATCTAGCACCAAACTCTCTCTGGTCCAGTCACTTGTACTTCTCATTATAGATTATGCTGATGTGTGTTGTTCTGATCTTTCCCAAGAACTTCTAAATAAATAGGATCGACTTCTCAACAATTGTATTTGGTTTGTTTGTGGCCTTCGATATGATCACATTTCTTCCTTTCATTCTCAGTTTAAATGGTTGCCTATCCGACTCAGATCTCTTTGCATGCTCTTCGCGATTATGAACGATCCATGTGCTCCTGATTATCTAAAGACTTATTTCAAAGTGTTGGGCAGTTCTCGTAGTCGTAGCCTTCGAGCTTCCATGAATCTACTTCTCCAAATTCCTTCCCACCGTACAGGCTTTATGTCAAATTCTTACGCTATCTCGACTATAAAGGTCTGCCCGCGTAGCATGGGCGCCGTAGAAACGGGTTTTGTCGACTGACAATCGACAAAATGACAGATAAATGACAGATTTTGGAAAGACTTCTATCGTCCTAAACATGGCGATGTTTGACATGTGGAAAAGAAAGGTTTCTATTCTTTAGCGATATAAGTCTTCAGTCGTCGAGCATGGCGACAATTTTTTGTCTACTTTTGACACTGGTTGTAGGAATCGTTTCTTGGCAACGAATGTCAAAAAGTCTACAACACATCAGACCTAGACAAGATTATTTTTATAAATATAATTTGTTTTTGTAAGCCATTTTGTTTTTAAAAACATGTCGGGGTCCTACCGTCGCCACTTCCTCAGTTTTTATGCCAAAAGAAACGCTGTACGAGCTTTAACCGGGGCTTTCGATATCCCGGAAAACGAGTTCTTTGATGATAATGCCATCTAGTCGATTTCGGCCACAGCGACTGCATTCGATAGCTTTCTAGGGTGGTTGTCGAGTGCTTTGGTGTGTTGCACTTTCATGTGCTCTCAAGTGGCTAGCATACATCATCATCAATCATCATATCAGCCCGGGATAACCCACTGCTGGTTATAGGCTTCCCCTTTCTTCTGCCACACTTCCCGGTTCTGTGCGTCCCTGATCCAGGTGTTTCCCGCGACTTTATCGTCAACCCAACGAGCTTTAGGACGGCCTTGGTGTCTTTGGCCAAACCTTGGCCACCACTCAGTCAAAGCTTTGCTCTATCGGCCATCTCCGCGTCTAGAAGTTCTACCGAGGTCCACTTGAGGCGCACCGCCCGGTCCCTGACGTCGTAGACTTTCGTCCGATGACGGCTCGATTTAAGAGGGTTATGCCGAGTATGCTGCTCTATTATGTTTTCAGATGGTTTAGGAAAAGGGTTAGGAAAGTTAATTAGTAACAATCTGAGTCATTCTTCTCTAAACTATTGTACACCTCAGGCTTCCTATAACCAGATAATAACATCCATAACTCGGCAGGAATTTGATCCTAATACCATTCTAACTGTACTTGTAGGTAACAGTTCTAACATTAAACTTGATGATATCACTGACAATGTCACTCAACTGTTAAAACTAAATTGTAAAAGAATAATTCTGTGTGCCTTTCCATACTTTGAGAAATTATCAAGCAGGCGAAATCATTATATCCATAACCTTAACGATCGCATGCATTTGTTGGTTAGTCATTTTAGTGACAGGTTGACATTTTTCGACACCAACAGTTTCGTTCAGAAATTGAAGTCAACTAGGAATGATGCGTACCTGCCTATTAGTTTTAGACGTCAAATAGCACGGCTATTAGCTTTTAATATAAACTCAGACATATGTAGTATGTCGCAGTTTTTTGTAAATAGGTCTACGGATATTAGTAATTATACTAATTGTAATTATACACATATTAGCTTAGATTTAAACTAGTCAGTAAGACAATAGAAGGTACGAGTGACAATTTAGTTAAACCTGTCAGTGTCAACTATGGGGTATCTTCTAGCTCTCAATCAATTAATTGTAATATAGGGGCTGAGCAGAATTCCTTGAAATTGTTTCACCAAAATATTCAGGGATTTTCATCCAAACAATTAGAAATAGAACTATTTTTAGAAAAAACCAAGTTTGATATTATCTGCTTTACTGAACATTGGATGAAAGATTATGAATTAATGCAAATAAATTATGAGAATTACAACATGGGCAGTTGCTATAACCGGAAATCCAAGATGCGTGGGGGTTCATTAATCTTAGTTAAAAATTTTATTAAATCTAAGTCTCGTAATGATATAGTCGATCTATCGGTTGAACATAGCATTGAATTATCTTGTGTTGAGCTAGATAAGCATGTAATAGTGTGCGTTTACAGACCCCCTAATTACCTTAACTACTCTATCTTTGAATCAGTAATGGAAGATGCTTTAGCAAAGCTTGTAACTGGTAATAAACCAATAATTATCTGTGGTGACTTTAATGTTAATATCTTAGAGAATAATGTAAATAGCAGTAGATTTTTAAGTCTCTTTAAATCATTTAATTTGTCAAATGTGTTTTCAGAACCAACTAGAATTACTACAAATACTGCTACATGTATTGATAATGTTTTTTGTTGCTGTGAGTACATAAATAAATTCATCGTAAATTACCTTCCTTCTGATCACAGTGGTCAGACCGTTGCTTTCGCGTCCAATATACAATTACAAAGAATTCAGATTCAATCTAGACAAATAACACCCAGCAATTTAGACAAGTTTAATCATAATTTAATTAGCAAGCTAGGTATACCGGGCCATATTATAAACGATGTAAATGAATTTTATGAAGAATTCTTTTCGGTAGTGCACACCGAGTTTAATAATACTTTAAAAAAGAAATTTAAAACTATTGGCCCAAAGTTTATTTTCAGTGACTGGGCAACACCGGGTATTAGGAAAAGTAGGGAACGATTGTTTGAGCTGTACGGCCTTAAGCCTTACATCAACACAGAATCTTTTATTAAATATGTTGCTACTTATTCGAAAATTTTTAAAAACACTTGCAAGGTAGCCAAATCCTTATTCATTAGCAACAAGATTAAATCAGCCGATAATAAAATAAAGACGGTTTGGAAAATTATCAACAGTGAAACAAATAGAAATAAAAAACTAAATAATGATTTCACACTAGAGACATCACGTGGCCTTGTGAGCTCCAACAATGAAGTTGCTCAAGAATTTGTAAATTTCTTTACCAGTATCCCACTTAAAACTACAGAAACCTTAAAATCCTCACCCTTGCTCTCTATTGATTTATTGAAAGCGAACGTTTCAGCCTGTCCAAATGAGTTTGAATTTCAGCATATAAACCCCACAATAGTCATAAAAGCTTTTAAGCAAATCAAGATCAAATTAACGGAAGATCTATGGGGTATGTCTATCAAAGCTTGTACCTCAATTATTGAGACTGTAGCGCCGTATTTACCCGGATCTAATGAAATTCAGTAAGGTAATACCGCTTTTTAAATCTGGGGATAGTAAAGACACCAATAACTATAGGCCCGTATCCGTGTTGCCGGTTTTCAGCAAGGTGTTTGAAAAGATAATGCTCAATCAAATGCTTAACCATTTTAACACCAATAAAATATTGCACGAGCAACAGTATGGTTTCACCAAAGGACGTTGTACAACTGACGCCGGTGTCACTTTATTAAAACACATATTTACTGCGTGGGAAGAGGCACAAGATGCCATAGGAATCTTCTGTGACCTTTCGAAGGCATTTGATTGCGTAAATCACGAAACCCTGATCTTGAAACTTGAGCATTACGGTTTAGGTAAACTTGCGCTTAGTTTAGTAAAATCGTATTTGAATGATAGACAGCAGCAGGTACAAATAAATGGTGTCAATTCAATGGGTTTAAAAGTTAAAATGGGTGTACCACAAGGTTCGATATTGGGTCCCTTCCTCTTTTTAGTATATATTAATGACCTACCTCGTTTATTTAACAACCATCCGCATATGGTGTTGTTTGCTGACGATACTTCTTTAATATTTAGGATAAACAGACGTGCGACTGATCTTGACGACGTAAATAACGCCCTACTGCAGGTCCATAATTGGTTTACCGCTAATAATTTAGTACTAAATGGGAAAAAAACTAAGTGCATTAGATTTGCTCTACCAAATGTCAAAAGTAATGATTGTGACATAATATTGAATCAAGAGAAACTAGAATTTGTCGATAAAACGGTTTTCTTGGGAATCACGCTCGACTCAAGGTTACAATGGGGTCCTCATTTAACATCTCTTGCAGGACGGCTGAGTTCAGCTGCATATGCTGTTAGAAAAATCCGTCAATTTACTGATATTGATACCGCGAGGCTAGTCTATTTTGGTTATTTTCATAGTATTATGTCATACGGTATTTTACTATGGGGACGGGCTGCAGACATCGAGTCTATATTTATTCTGCAGAAAAGAGCCATCAGAGCCATATATGAATTACGTAGACGCGATTCTCTAAGAGAACTGTTTAAGGAAATTAATATCATGACAGTACCTTGTCAATACATCTATGAAAACATCATGTACGTTAGGAAAAATCTGCATTTATTCAGTAAAAGAGGTGACAGACACCATTATAACACTAGAAATAGGGACCAACTAGTTCAGCCAGGTTTCAGGCTTGCTAAAGTAGATTCATCTTTCATGGGGTACTGTTTGAAATGTTACAATAAAATACCTCCCCACATTCTTCAACTGAATGAGACGAAATTTAAATCTTGTATAAAACGCACACTATGTAGGCAAGCATATTATAAGTTGGGGGATTACATTGATGATAAAAATGCTTGGCTAAATGCTGGTCCTGCTCCACAACCATAGTTGCAAACTAATTGATTGTACTGGTCGGGCATTATTTGAGTCTATCGACACGCAAAGAAGAAGAAGAATTGATTCCCATGTTAATGTATTGTGGAAGCTGCAGAAGATTGTAAAAATATACCTACTTGCATTGTATAGATTCCAGTTTTTAGTATTATATAATTGCATAGCACATGTGTGAGTACTTTGTACTGTTCAGCCGCCACTTACATTTAGTTATCTTTCATTGACTTGAATATGCCTTGGTGGCTATGAGAGGATGTCATGCTCACTCAAATGTCTCGCTGATGGTGGCGGGTGTGTCGGGTCACTTAGTTCCCTTAAATATGGTCGAGTTGAATGGTGCCGATACATGCGTCATGTTCGTGAACGGGCGCTATCAGTTGGGACTGGCCATCTCTTGGCTGCCACGGTTCGTTCATTTTAATTACTTTTATTTTTTTTTTTTTAATTTTTGATTTATCATTTTACTCTGGACGCTCTTAATGTGCACGTCTTTCTACATCGTTCTCACATATACGTATAATCTCAACATGAATGATGTAACCAAGATTTTGTAACAATATTTTGATTTAAAAGAGTGTCCATGGAGTTTCTTGCCCGTTCTTCTCCATAGAGATCTACGTTAGGGAATGGGCAACTACAGTACTTTCTCAAGTTATTATGCCTTGTGACTGTGACTGTAGCTTTGCTTTTTTTTGTATTTTCGACATTCAAAAGTGCCGTAATGGTCTAATTGAAATAAATGATTTGAGTTTGAGTTTGAGTTTGAGTTTATGGCTCGCTCCATGGCCCTTTGTGCCACTTGTACTCGGTGGACTGTCTCCTTTGTGAGCGTCCATGTCTCGGCACCGTAGTAGGTCATTGTGGGCAGGATACATTGGTTAAAAAGGCGGGTTTTTTTATCTTTTTGGACCGAAAAATACTACGCAACTTAAAAACTCCGAGCACAAAGCGGACATGTCAGAACACCATTGACAAAATTGTAGGGAATAGCTGTAGCCTCCAGCTATACCCTGTAGGTGGTCTAGCTGGCCGGGTATATATTCAGGCCTTAACGCCTTCAATAATAGTAATGGCAATCACACGATGCGTCCTATGATAGCTGTAATACTCTGGAGGGTGCATCTTTTTCCTTTCAAACAAATTGTAATGTCATCGTTCACCTTGCCTGATATTAACCACCGCCCATGTAACATTATTTTTAAGTAAACAACAAAAACTTTGTAAGAAACTATTTTCTTACCAACTGAACATTGATCGATATTGTAAGATACAAATCATGAGATTGTTATAGATGATATGAGATTACAGGGAAGCAAGAATCCTGTGATCTCTTTTATGGTGATGAACATAATATCAACAAACAATCTGAAAAAATATCTTCTAGATCGCAGATGCTGAGTGCAAAATCCTCAATGTCACTAGCTGTTTGTCCGTTGCTATGGAAAGACATTCTATGTCTTTGTCTTCGTACAAACTCGAGTCGATGGGTCGCCGCATGCTCGGGCATGTCAAGACATTAAGACATGTCAAGTTGTATAGAAAAGAGCTTTGTCGTGTCTTGAAGAGTAGAGATAGAATTGCCATGCTACGCGGGCTGGAACGCGCTACCTCTTGGCATTGAAAAAGCTGAAAGCAAATTCACTTTTGAAAGAAAAGTTCGCCACTACTATTTAAATCAGATTAAATAGGTCTTAATTTGAAATCTAGTCATAATAATAATTATTAGGTTTCTCGTTATTTTCTTTTTTAATTTTTGGTATAAATTAATAAAATATCTATTAGATCTGTATATTATGTGTATTGGTCTCAATATAAGTATATAAATTCTCGTTTACAAGAACTTAGTTTTTTAGACATTTTTTTGTACCCTAACACTATGTTTTCCTATTTAACCAAAAGGTTGACTGGTAGAGAATGCCTTGTGGCATTAAGTCCGCCTATGTACCACTATTGAATGAAGTTTAAATAAATAAATAAAATTCCAGACCAGCTCGCACCGATACGACGCGCGACGTCGCATCGAGCTACGACGCGGCCAGCCAGTAGTAGATAGTATGAACCATGCCGCGTCGTAACACGATGCGACTTTTATAACAAAGTACCGAGTAGTTTTTCTTATGGTTTCTATAAGTGGTGTTTCTTTCGGAATTGTTAAAGGCAGAGCATCAACAACGTAGCCATTTAGGAAAACACCTGAAACGGAAACTTTTATGGTTCTATGTTCTATGGTTAGGTATATAAAAGTAAGTACTTTAAACCGACACTGCAAGCTGTAAGCCCTTACCCAGTAACCTGAGGGACTTAAGAAGTGAAGGCCTGTCTCATACAAGGTACCTCCGCTTACGAATGTAGCAAGTGAAATCAACGCCTTTAGCGGTACATATAGCCATAGGCGTGTGTGAAACGTGTGCTATGCTGTACTACCGACGTATTACAAGTTCTGTGTAATTAATATGTTGTACATAGCGACGGTTTTGTAAGGCTTTTGATACGAGCTTCGGTTAATTAATGTTATATGCTTAGATATTAATGTTGTAATGGATATCTCTGCTTGGAATACCGGCAGTGCGGAGAATTTTAAACATACATAGAATGAAAAACTCGTTTCGCTTGTGGAATGTGACGATAAATGTATGAATGTCCACAATATGATAAATTCGCGCATCACTAAATTAATAATTATCTCAATCAATTAGTTGTCTTACATTCATTTGATCTTCTAAACGAGTTCAGATTCAAGAGATAGTAAGACACTCAAAGAAAACAATTCACATTAATAAAATTCACCTTGATGAAGTACATCATTACTTACCATCGGCGTGTAACCTACCTGCTGCTTTCAGTCATGAGCTGATCAGATAACTGCAAACTCATACATCAAATCACCAGAAGGCATAATGCCGTGTGTGGATAAGTGCACATTGTAAAGTTGCTAAGCATGGCCGTTTTAATGAGATTGTTTAAATACGAAAACGCCCGAAAAACCAATCATTCCCCCAGTTTCCGTCCACTAAGATGCAAGAATGTCATCCATAAGTACATACAAGATTACCGAAACATCAAACCTTGTTTAAAGAGTCATCTTATAAATATTAACTTCAAACAGGAATCAATCTTCGAATCAGTTGGAGCCTTCAATCGTTAAAGGCCAGGGTTCGGTTCCCGGAACGTGCAAAAAGTCTGACGAGGTATATTATTATGTGTATTGGTATAATGAAGCATAATGATCGGTTTTTAGCACGAACTGAACCGTATGGCGCTGGCGTTCTAGACATGGAGATAATTACAAAATGGAGCGAAATAATGTACGCATTTGTTTTGTTCCTCCTTCCCACACGAGGAAGCCTGTGTCCCTGTATGCGTGTTTTGTTGTATGCATGAAGTTAGCAGGAATACGACAGGACTAGACCCGATGACTACATCGGGTCTGCGGTATGGGTGCGTCTACCATACGCACTAGCGTATGGTAGACGCAAGAACGAGTGTGATCAACGACACGGGTACAGGCGTAGTGTCTATGTATTTAAGAATATCGAACATAAAATCACTGATCCGTGAACGATCATCCAGCTTTATGCATTCCAGACCGCCCATTGTGTCACCCTTTGTAAAATGTTTTACATTTGTATCTGTAATTTTTATGGTGTACATAATAAAGAGCATTCTATTCTATTCTATTCTATTCTGTGATTAAGTAGGTTCTACATTGTTTTATGTTCATCAGCATCTCCACCTTCCTGCCCTTCTCCCATTCTCCTCGGGGGCGGCGAAACACGTATTCTTCTTCCATTCTCCCGTCAGACGTCACGGCTCACGGCATCGTATACATAATGATAGAGCTTTAACTTAGACAACATTTCAAATTACCTTTTACTAACTGACTAGAAATTCCTTCTCGTTAATCCTTAAATGATATCTTAATATTTCAGACCCTAATTGCTACAAATAACATTCTCTTTTACTTAATTCTCAAGTAAGTAACGTAAGGAGCTCAGCTTCACTTTAATCTCGTATTTGCTCGAAGGCTCAGTGTCTGTCCGTGCCCGTCGGATTACTGGCGTGAGCAGTAAATTGTAATAGCAATGCCGAAGTGAAGGAGTTCATAATGTGAATTTAATTTAGTTTCGCAGGAAATGGTAATACACACAAGTACATGAATGATCAAGTTTTCTAACCTTCGCTGACAAAATTGAATAAAGCGAGGTGATAAATCTAACATCTGGATTTGTGTCCTGATAACTTAGTTATGACTATTGAAACTGGAGAATTAATGTGGACAACAAATGGAAACGCTGCCGTACTTGGAGGAGATGGTGGCATGAATTCCATTCTTTTACTAAAGATCACACAGAATAAGTGGAACACTATACTTACTTACTTATACAAGTCGTTATTTATGTTGAGCTTCAAAACTCACTGCTATGAATCTGGAACAATCGAGTAGTCCAGACACTGACAGCACAATTTATCGGTTTTGTTACTAATTAAGCACAAATTATAGGAACCTGTAAGAGGAACAGGTTATTCTAGATCTGTGATTCGAATTAATACCGGCTCAGTTTCACAATACCCGATGATGTGGAGTACTTAGTACTCACCTAGTTTTAAGACTTGAATCCAAGGCGATCCGGTTGGCCGAGCTGAGACGCTAAAGAACTACATTCCTCTTGCCATTAGTTGCCATCATTTGATTTTTTGGTCTTTCACGAGTACATTTCAGTTTCCTTAGCCCCAGACATTGACTAATATCCAGTTTCGAGTGCTGTGATAAGCTGTACGTATGTTTGACGTTTCTATTTAGTAATCAAGTATGTTATATAGTTATAATCCTCCTGTTTTCATCCCACAAGCGTCTCCCCACTAGGTTTGGGGTATGTGTTTTGGCTTACATCTCTAACAATTAAAATAGAAAAGTAATAAATATTAACAAAAAAAGGAGTGTCTCAATTTTTTTGGGTTAATTAAGTAAACAGCAGCAGTTAAACAACGCAGACATGAATTAGACAACTGACTGACCTGACTTATTTTCACAATACTTATTTCCAGTTACTGTTACACTACCACAATTAACTATTGATAATAAGGTTTTTTTAACGCTCCATCCGTCCAAAAAAATCTAGAATAGTTAATTTCATTGTGTTTCTGTAACGATACCTTATCCGTCACGTGTGCAACGTTCCGCTAGCTAGTTTAATTTGTCTTTCTACTTCTAAACCCCATCAGTTCTTCGTCCGTAAGAAGCAGTGACAGGTGCCATACCCACTAATAAGGTGACGCAACACTAGATAGTCAACAAACGTCATCGCGATCGGTTTTTTGTCCCGGCGACCGGCGAGTGTCGGCCGGTAAGTGCTGACCGGTAAGATTCGGTAATTGGATGATAATGAGCAGAGGCGCAGCGCTCCGAGTTTATAGTGTAGGGTGGGCTTGTTCCGTAGTCATGGTGAGACTTTCTTAATATATGATGCCCAACAAATAAATAATAAATATTTACAGTTCCATTTCAGGATCTCTTTTTTTCATTAACCACTTTCCGGAGTCTATGACAGATTCTGAATTGTTATTAGGTTTGATTCATTACAAAGAACTATTTTAGAGGAAGGAGGAAATACATTGAAATACGATTTTCCTCCTCTGACAAATAGAAATGTCCAGTAGGTAATTATAACTATAAAGTTTACCGTTATTTTGCTCTTTGGTATTCATTATTCCTGAATTTATTTTAGATACTTCGTGTGTCTCAATCTCTCCCCAATGATGGTCACCCTCACTGCAGTCGGGTCTGCGCCTGCGCCACATTTAATGCACTGATAAAAACTTCCCGCCGGTTGCCGCCGGTGGTTTTTTTTGCGGCTCCCAAACTAAAAGCTTCATGTTAGTAAAGCTGTTCAAACAAAAACGCGCTGTTTGTGGTATTGTTAAAACTTTTATCAAAAGGCACAGGTTTTTGTTGACTCGTCTGTCATATTTGAGGTAACATTCTGGGCGGGTCCTGGCTGCTATAAAAAGGGGTTGATAATTAATTAGGTCCCATTATAAGGGTTCGTATTATGACATAATTAGTAACATTAAGATTTTTTGGAAAAATATTTGGTGAATGTTTAATGTCTTTATCACAGTCGTGGGAAACGGCAGTGGTTGACCCAGGTTCGCGATTTGTTTTTTTTTAAAGAAATTAACAATGATCATGATGACCATTACAATTAATTACATAATTTATGTCTTACTTTAGATACTTTATATTTTTTCTTAATTCCTGTGAGGTCGGCAGTACTACAAGTCTCAAAGCGTTTACCAGGAAACCGTGAACTACTTAAGATGCCTTTGTAACGAGCCGGGTGTTCGTGGGAGTCGTCGGCATAGCTCCCTGCAGAGCCTGCAGTTATGAGAGCGTAATTATACACAAATATTTAACAATCCGCCGACGATGATAGAGATCGCGAGTAATTGGCGCTAGAGTTCATTGTTGTATTGCGTACGGTACGGTATTGTCAAAAGAGGAAAACCGTAAAGGTGTACCGCCTTGATGTTATGGTGAATATTCAAAAGGTTACTATTACCCCTTTTTTTTTTTAGGATGGGAAATCATCAAATGACTCCTCCCGCTCTGGGCGGAGCAGGAGGGAGTGTCAGACTTTTACTGACTAAAACCCATCCATGTTCCTTCCTCGCCCTTTGTGTTCCGGGGCCACGGTATCTCTTTCTAATAGTCCCGCAGCCCCAGCAGGCTTCGGCCCTTGCGGACCCCTTCACTGTTGCTGACTCTCTTTGAGGCGCGCGTGGAACACGAACGCGCCGTCGACACGGCCTGTCGTCATGAGACGGACGGACGGCGAGCTAGCCCATAGCTCCCCGTCCACAGGCCCGCGCCTACGGTGTACGGTGGCCGGAAGCCACCACGTGGCCCCCGACGCCCGGGGCGTCTCCCGCGGCGGCCGGGACGTGTGGATCTCTCCCTGTCCCATTCCGCCACCTCCTTCGCTAGCATGACTGCTTCGCAGAAGGAGGTGACGGCGTCCCATTCCGTCTCGCTCCGGACCATGGCACGAACCAGGGCCGGAAGCGAGAGGTCGCCGCCGCCGATCGCCACCTCGAGGGCACGGCGGTGCTTCACCCAAGCGGGGCACACCTCCACGGTGTGCGCCACCGTGTCCTCCGGTCGATCCTCGCAATGGAAACACCCGGGCGTCTCCTTCCGCCCGATTCGGTGCAGGAACTTACCGAAACATCCGTGTCCGGTAAGAACCTGCGTCAGGCGGAAGGTGAGGACGCCGTGGCGTCTCTCCAGCCACTCAAAGAGGGGACTTATCGCCACTATTGTGGCGTGCCCTTACTATTACCCCTGGGAGATACAATCGTGATTGTTGCGTCCTTTATAGTTTCCATGGTGTTTTATCACTATACTCTCAAAAATACAGTCAGACTCAGTAGGCGTGGAGTTTTAAATAACGTTTGTAACGTGTGTGTAGCAATCAGTTTTATTTGCCAGGAATTATTTTGGGTGGCTAGCTTATTTATTAAAGCTTTTCTGAATCTGTGGGCCCAGTTAGTCGGAAATATATCGTATGACTTTGGACACGGACTGTGTACCGTATAATGTCGTAGGTCAGCTCTCGGGCGAGCGCGGCGTGAAATACGACTGTTGTACTTACACGTGCGATGCCGACCGTCGCGTCGGTGCACTGCAACTGTGTCGCCACAGTGGTGCATCATCTCTCTATCTTATACGGCACAGCTAGGAGCTTGCCATAAAGCACGCATGGCTGGATGTGACGGGAGAACTGGTACGAATTTTGCCATTGTTTAAACCGTATTTGATGAAAAACAAGATCAATTCACAGCAACAAGACATTAGCATAACGAATTTAGTTACTAAAATTAAAATATACCTTAACTTCAATCCGATTGTGTGCTTTGTTTAAATTGTAATCATAATAAATATCCGAAGCCAGGAACTAATCGTAAGGCACATTTAAGATCCCTGTAGTGAACGGCCTAAAGTAAATTACATTTTCAAGTCCATTTTACTTCTAATAGGTCCCTGGCTGGTATATAATCCAGGCTCTAATCATCCGTAAGAGGCTTTCAGAGCAAAACACCACTAAATACGGCCCATTGTGCAATTTAATTCTCTTTTTATTGGAGGATAATAATTTCCGAAGTGTGTGAAAGTGTTTGGCGTCGGATTTTCATTAAGATAAGTCGCTGCGCGGTCGCAGGCCACGCCCCTCCATTACACGCACGTGACTGCGCGGCGAAAAATCGATGTAATTTACTTGAAGAAATAAAACAAGTTAAATAATATCATAGTGCGGTGGCAGGCGGGTCTGATAGATGTGGGCAGAGATTGTGCTGTCGTAGGCACGCGGAGCTGTGGTCGGGTGGTCACTAGCAGAGCTGTGGTCACTCGTCATTCTTTCAATAACATTCATAGCTGAAGTAATGCCACACTTGAGAAAATTATAGAGCTTATGAAGCTTTTCATTTTGAAAGTAATCGATGAGCTATTTCCTTATGATATAAATTATAACCACGACATAAATCGTAGTAATTGTTTATTAATCAAAATAACGGATTCAATCCTCTTAAACGTAAAATAGTAATTACAAAGTGTGGTCTTGGTTAGTGACAGTTGTTCCAGCTATTAACTTATCACTTTTCTCACAGCCGCGAGCCGGTTCCACAATTCAGAATTTGAAAATAAGAACTTGTCAAACGCTGTCTTAGTTTTTACATCAGAAGATTTGAATTTCAAAAGGAATGGGATCGTAGTTGATAACCGTCAGGATGTAAGTAGGTACTACGTACTTACTTAAGTAACTTAAGTAAAAATTTACTAATTTATTATTAATATATTATTTTATTAATATATTTTTTATTGTTTGTTGTTTATTAATATATTATTTAGTAACTTAAGTAAAACTTACTTAAGTAAAAATGGGGGTTCCACAAGGCTCAATATTGGGTCCTTTCCTTTTTCTAGTATATATAAATGATCTACCCTATTTATTGAAAAACCAACCTCAAAATATGGTGTTATTTGATAATGACACTTCCTTAATTTTTAAGATAAATAGGCGGGCCCAAAATCTAGATGACGTAAATAATGCCCTACTTCAGGTCCAAAATTGGTTCACAGCAAACAACTTGGTATTAAATGAAAAAAAAAACCAAATGCATAAGATTTGCTTTACCGAATGTTAAAAGTAGTGATTGTGATATAGTACGGAATAAAGAGAAACTTGAATTCGTAGATAAAACGGTTTTCCTGGGGATTACGCTTGATTCAAGGCTACAATGGGGTTCTCATTTAACATCTCTTGCGGGGCGGCTAAGTTCAGCAGCATATGCCATTAGAAAAATCCGTCAGTATACTGATGTAGATACCGCTAGACTGGTTTATTTTAGTTACTTTCATAGTATAATGTCTTATGGCATTTTGCTATGGGGACGGGCTGCACATATTGAGTCTATATTTATTCTGCAGAAAAGAGCCATCAGAGCCTTAAATAATCTTCGTAGGCGCGATTCTCTAAGGGAACTGTTTAAGGATATTGGCATCATGACAGTACATTGTCAATACATCTACGAAAACATAATGTACGTCAGAAAAAATCTGCACCTTTTTGGTAAAAGAGGTGACAGACATAATTACAGTACTAGAAATAGGGACCAACTAGTTCAGCCAGGCTTCAGACTCGCTAAAGTAGACTCATCTTTCATGGGGTACTGTTTGAGATGCTATAATAAAATTCCACAAAGTATTCTTGAAGTGAATGAGACGAAATTTAAAACATGCATTAAACGCACATTAGGTAAGCAAGCATATTACAAGTTGAGCGATTATATCGCTGATAAAAATGCTTGGCTAAATGCTGGTCCTGCTCCACAAGGACGGGGGCGCTTAAATTGATAGCATTAAATGGTATTGTTGGAGCTGCTGAAGATTGTACAACTATCTTTGCATTGTATAGATTCAATCTCTTTAGTATTATATAATCTCATAGCCCATATTGTGTGAGTACTATGTACTAGAAAGCTATCATTCACTGGAAACCTACGTCTTTTCTTGACTTGAATGTGCCCTGGCGGTTGAGAATATGTCATGCTCACTCAAAAGTCTCGCTGATGGTGGCGCATGTGTCGGATCATTTAGTTCCCTTCAAAATGGTTGAGTTGAATGGTGCTGATCTATGCGTCATGTCCGTGAACGGACGCTGTCAGTTGTGACTGGTCATCTCTCAGTTGCCATGGCTTATTTTAATGAATTATTTTAGTTTTTGAATTGTTTTTTTTTTGTTTTGTTTAACTGTGGACACTTTTAACGTGCACATCTTGCTTTTTTTTTTTTTTTTGGGTATGGCATCTCGCAGTTCAGTCTAGAAGAGACTGGCTACTGCTTAACCAGACTAGACCTGTGGATGCGTTGAAGCTAAGGCCTCCAGCCAGGGGCATGTTAACTAAAAACTAAGCGACCACGCCTAAGGGCACCCCCTGTGGGGTACGAACCTCGGCTTAAAAGCAGCAAAGGGACAGGCTGGATCTGAGTGTTATTATTTAGGGGTGCACATCTTGCTACATTGTTCTCACATAATATACCATCTCAACATGAATGATGTAACCAAGATTTTGTAACAATATTCTGATTTAAAAGAGTGTCCATGGAGTTTCTTGCCCGTTCTTCTCCATAGAGATCTACGCTAGGGAATGGGCAACTACAGTACTTTGACAGTTTTTATGCCTTGTGACTGGGACTGTAGCTACATTTAATTTTCATCTTTGTTTCGACAATTCAAAAGTGCCTGTAGTTACAGGCACTTTTGAATTATCAAAAAATCAAAATCAAAGCATTTATTTCAAGTAAGCCAACTGGCTTACTTGAAATAAATGCTTTGATTTTGATTTTTTGATTTACCACTGGGGTCTTACCGTGGCCCCGGAACACAATGGGCGATGAAGGAACATGGATGGGTTTTAGTCAGTAAAAGTCTCACACTCCCTCCTGCTCCGCCCAGAGTGGGAGGAGTTATTTGATGATTTCCCACACTAAAAAAAAAAATAAAAAAAAACAAGGTACCTTTCTACTTATACTGTCTTCTAGTTTGGGCAACTGTGTCAGATTTTTACTCGTTATCCTGAAGAACAGAGGGGGGCGAGTCTGCTATTACAATAGTGTCACAATGGCCTATCATTGATTTCATAATTGTTGATCGATGCCATTGTATTTTGCTAAAAGTTCGTAATCTGCTAAATTCATAATGGTCGATCATTGGTCGGTCAATGGTCTCGTAATAGAATTGTGTTATAATGACATTGTTGTATTGCCATTATTATAAAACCTGTTAGTAGAAATGATTTTCGAAAAACTAGAATTAAATTTGAACATCTAATCATTCCAGATTTCATTTATATATATTTTTACATATTATTTATTAGTGTTCTATGCAATCTGAAGTAGAAAGAAGAAGGAAGAAGTTCGTAAATAGCAAAAAACATTAAAGTTATGTGTAACGCGGATTTGTGAAACTATCCAATTCAAATGTGACATTACTGCCTACTGACGTTTTATCTGTTTTTATTTCTAGGGGTCGGTGTTTTAGTTTATTTTCATTTAACTGTTTTAAATAATTTTTAATATAGAAGCCTATATTTATTGCAATACAAAATGGTGCTAATTGAGCAAATTTCGGCTGGAACTGTCAAAATTTTAGCAGATTACCGTGTAAAAAATTCATTCATTTGTCATTGTGTACGAGATTACCATTCTATGCCATTTCTTTCAATGGAGTGTCAGTGATCGATCATTGGAAAGTCATAATGACGCCACTATATTGGTAGATTACCACGCTTGTCAAAATCTACAATTATGAAATCAATGATAGACAATTCTGACACTATTGTAATCTCAGACTCGGCCCCCTAAACCCGTATTTTTGAGAAAGTTTGTATTCTAATCAGATTCTTAATCCGTCAAAACTAGCTTTGATTATCACTGAGATGAGATTGGACTTGATATTAAACGTTTTAAATATTTATGGGAATTGGCTTTCCTTCTGCGCATGCTACAATAACATTGTTATGAACGTCATAATTATTCTCTCGTCAGTAGTAGTCTGATATTATAATACGTAGGCTTATCCAAAATCCATATTAGCGCTAAATTCACTTAACCTATACTTGTCCATACCCCGTCTGTCGTAAATCGTTCTCATAAAGTGGAGCTGGGTTCATAAGCTGCGCGCACACCGCATAAAATAGTTATGATCAGCGCACGTGTCGCACTCTCAGGCGACATGCGACATGTCTTACATTAGTCGCAAGTTGTAACTGCTATTAAAACAGCTTATATTTGCTTGAATATATTTGTTAACGATTGTATAGTTGGTTGATTGTTAGTTTGCAATATATACTTACTCACTTTGTCGCCATCTCTTATTTCTAATCATTAAAACTTAATCGTTTCTGTGAAATAACAGAACTTTGATAAGTTAATACTTAACAATAAATCTTTGTACATTAAAAGCCATCAAAATGTTTAGATTCTACCCAATTATTTTTGCCAACTATGGCACAGGTGAATGTTGCGATTAGTACAAAAGAAGGATGCTTAAAATTGTATGAGGTCTCGAGTTATCTTGTAAGTCGTATAAATAATGATTTATTAATGGTTAAACGAACTTACCTTAAGTGATGTTCGACCATAATTATACGAGACGTTACATCCGAAGAGATTTAATTACTACGTAGTTTCACTTCTCAATGTATAGGCGTCGCACATAATTTTTAGAGCTGTAGAAATAAAAATCAAAATTATTTAATTCTAATTCGCTGTGAAACGATATCTCCTTCGCCCGTCGACTACAGCGCCCTCACCGGTGAACTTCATTCTTTTTAGAGACATTTATCTCGTTTGATGATATTTTTACTTATGGGCTTTAGTTTATGGGTCCGGGTGGGACTTTAAATCTCTTCGGATGTAACGTCTCGTATAATTATGGTCGAACATCACTTAAGGTAAGTTCGTTTAACCATTAATTATACTTACGACGTTACATCCTCAAGATTTAATTACTACGTAGATGTTCAGCGCTTTCATTCAAACGAGATTGATAAGGATAAAATAAAAACGATTAAGTACGTTAACTAAACAAGTAGAAATATGTTTATTATGTAAACAATCAACTAATAAACACAGAAATTTTGACAAACAAACAAAAATTGCATCCTCTGCATAGTGAAAAATATACCTTCTTATAATCTTATCTAATCAATTTTCACCTTAATTTAAATATCGTAAATTGCCTCTGCAAATGCATTGTCATCATTAACTGTAATCGGACGATTATAGAATTTGGCAAATGTTAATGAACTGCCAGACCAACCCGCGGTTCGTTTAATTATGTCCACTGGAACCCCTTTTCGACTAGCCGCCGAGGTGGACGCGTGGCGGGTGCTATGTGCTGTAAAGACCCGAGTATCAATACCACTTTCAGTCAACACGTTTCTAATCCATCTACTTATAGTGGCAGCACTAGCATTATGGATTGGTTTCTTGGCAGTAAGAATGAGTCTATCTGTTAGCGGTAGGCTTCTATAAATCTTAGTTGCTTCAATATACGAGGACAACGTCTTTGCAGGACAGATTTCTTCTCTGCTAGGGAAAAAGGGTAGAATTAAATTAGGCGCCGATCTGTTTGGGGCCGAGGTTTTGATTAAATCATTTATGTTGATGTCTATCCTCGTGCTGCTTACTTTAATACTAGACAAGCGTATCAGTGATAGAGTCTGCACACGTTGTGCTGTCGACAACGCGAGTAGAGCAACTAATTTTTTGGATAAAGAGGCCAAAGGTTGACTCTCGTTCGGGTAATGATTCGAAAGATAATCTAATACAAGATTAGGATCCCATGTAGATTTATATCTAGGGAAGGAAGGTTTAGTCCTATAGACTCCTTTCATAAACCTTATAATTCTATCATCTTGACTTATACACTTACCTAGTATTAATGCAAGTGCAGAACGACAGGTATTGAGGCTTGAATAATTTGAGCCTAAGTGATATTCATTGACCAAAAATTCTAGGATGTTAGGAACACTGTTATCAAAAACATTAATCTTCTTTTTAATACAAAAATTCCACCATTTTTTTAAAGCTACATTATATTGTTTAAGAGAGCTGTCAGCTAACGATGATATTATTATTTGAATAGCGCTCTCTGGCAACGATTGTTTTAAGTACGATTGCTCGATAATACTGACGACACCAGGGTAAGTCCTTTCCAAAGTGGGTGTGGAGTCCTGAAAGGTGATAACAGCAATGAGGGACTCGGTTCAAAATAAATAACTTCATTTTGGGTTAGAGATAAAAAGAGTGGGTACCATGGCTGGCTAGGCCAATAAGGTACTACCATTGTTTGAAATCAAGCCTTTTAGAATAGTGTATTTTAATGGCACGGCGCTCGCGTCGATGCGGTGCCGGCGGCGAGAGCGAGAGGTCGCTACGGGCACGAGCAGGACAGGAGTCGCGCGTTCGCGGCCGGCGTTTTTAGTTGTCGATATAGTTCGCTACGGAAAGCAACTGGGATTTACAAGTCTGCATTTTTTTGAGGTTAAATTCGGAAGCCTCTGTGTAAAAACCAGGTTATAATTACGGGTACGGTTACCTCGCATCGGGTGTGCTGTGAGAAGCACCGAGGTCAATTGGATTGGAGGATAGTTGTGGGACTGGAGTTACGGTGTGTGAAAATTGGTGTGAACGGGGCGCTGCTGGTCGGCGAGCTGAAGGAGACGCGCCAGGGCGCTGCTGCAGGCCATCGCAAGGTCACACACATACATACTACACATACACTAACACAAGCTTGCGAGTGGACCACACGGGAGCTCGACTCGAAGCAAAGGTTGGTGAATTTAGGTTAAGTTAGCCATAAGTATTAGTTGGCGCGGATCGCGTCCGTTTGCTCTCGTCAGGTAAACCGTTTGGTTGGCACCCACCGATGGGCCCGTGGGATGCCCGGTTGGTCCTGGCGAGAACAATATTTTGGTAGCAGAGCGTGGTTTTACCCACTTACGTAGATTTTGTCAATTTGGTACAAAATAAAGTAATTTTAATTATAATTTGTCGTCATAATTTTCTTTTGAAGGTAGACCGCACATTGACATTTTTCATTGTACCTACATTAGTGTTAAGTTTGTATTAAGGCAATTAAGAATTGGTTGAGTGAATAACGTTGTCAAATGTCAAATAACTTGTTATGGTTGCGTTTAGAAACGTAAAAACGTATTGTTGTTATTAGTAATTAGGGTTCCGTGGTAAACTTATTCACTCAAAAAATAGATTATTTAGTTACGGATACAATTAATAGTTTGTTAGTTATTGTTGCTTGTTTGCCTGTATTGAAGTTGGTACAATGGCTCCGTCACTGACTAAGAGTATCGCGGCAAAAATTGAATCAGAATTAAGATGGTTTTCATTAGCGGTCACGTTAGTTGGTCGTTCGGATCGCGAAGACGCGCTATTGACGCGCGCTCGACAAGCCGATGAACGGTATGATGCGGTTTTAAAATGTCACGCCGAATATTTAGCACGTCTTGAAGACGAGGACCCGGAGGTGGGAAATGATGTTCAGGCGGTAGTGCGGGGTAATGTAGACCAGTGCGGTGATATGGTGATGAGCATTATCCAAGCGGCAGCCGACATTGAAAGGTCGCGAAAGGGCGACATTCGGGAAAAATGCAGGCTGCCGGGCTTAGGGATTATGGCACCACTGCCGCCAGTGAACGTGCCAGAATTTAGCGGCGAGTATGCCGATTGGCCGAGATTTCGCGACATATTTAGTAGTGTTGTGCACTCGCGTACGGACCTCTCGCCCGCGTATAAAATGGCGCAGCTAATGGGTCGGCTCTCCGGTGAGCCTCACGACATTTTGACCCACCTGGAAATTACGGACGCTAGTTATGAAACAGCATGGGGCCTATTAATTGACCGATACGATAATCGGCGATTAATTATTGATGGGCTCATCGACAAAATATTTGGGATCCCGACGGTTGCTAACGTGTATGAAATAAGGTCGAAAATCCTAAATCCGGTCACGGTAGCGGTTAACACGTTAGATCGACTTAAGTTGTCGTTAGGGGACAATAGGTATATTGTTGTCAACCGGGTTTTACGCAAATTGCCGAGCGAAATAGTGGCCCGGTTTGAACAAACACATGGAGGCGAGTCAACGGACCACCTCCCGACCTTTGACAATTTGAGGGTGTTTTTAGAGGGCGAGTGCAGGCGGGCGGATTGCCACGGGGCAACCACGTCGCACCCTCCCCCGTCAACCCGACGTACTAGCGGGCCCAAACCGGTTGAGCCCCGTCGGAGGGGACAGAAATATAACGCCCTCCAATCGCAAGTGTGCCCCTTCTGCCGGGAGGGGGGACACGGTCTTACCGCGTGCACGGACTTTAAAGCGCAGCGGGTGCAGAGACGCAGAGGGGTGGTCAAGCAACGCTACTTGTGCTTTCGCTGCTTAGGTGCACACTTTGTGCGTGAGTGCAGCAAGACCACCACCTGTCGGACATGCGGGGGGGCCCATCATGAGCTCCTCTGCCTGGCGGAGAGTGGGGGGGTGCACGGGGCCTCGACGGGAGGTCACCCCCCCCCTCCGCGGCCAGCTTCGGGTGAACAGTCACCCCCCCATACGGGAGGGGGGTCAACTAGGAATCCGCGGTCGCCACCTCCTCGGGGAGGGGGGTCAACGAGGAATTCAGAGGACCGCCCGAGGCCGCTGTCTCCTCCGCGGGGAGGGGATCGGCGCCGAGGCACGGGCGGGTGCCCGGAGGTAATACATGGGGAGCCGGGTTATACGACTTACTCGACCGTGCTGGGGGGCACGCTGCCGCCCCCGAGTAGTCGCTTCTCCCCGCCCCTCGCAGAGTACCCACGCTTAATGGCGCGTCCACCGTCGTTAGGAAGGAAGCCAGTGGGCTACTTCCGACCGATGCGCATGGCAACGATGGGTCGAGGGGTGTACTACCCGGGTTGGGACCCGTACACGGGGCTTCCTCCCCCTCCGGCCGGAGAGGAGGGAGGTGGCCGCTGCTAGCAATTATCAGTCTGTTCATCCGTAGTGCCCACCCCGCCAGTGACGGTCTTATTACCGACGGCTAGGATTACTGTCTGGGGTACGGATGGACAGCCAGTGCACGTGAGAGCACTTTTGGACTCAGGGGCACAAGGTTGTATTGTGTCTAGCCGTCTAGTGGACAGGCTGGGCCTTACTTTAGAGTCAACACGGGATGGCGCAGTAGGTATAGGTGGCAATCGGGTGCCACACCTCAGGGGTCAGACTACTCTCCTGTTTGACATGGGTGACTCGGCATCGGTCACACGGGTGAATGCCACGGCGATTGTTTTAGACGAAGTGGTAGGGGTCCTCCCTCAGATACGGTTACCGCCGGCGGTAAAAGGGTTGACCAATGGGTTGAAGTTGGCCGATCCCCACTTTGCGATTCCTGGACGGGTGGACGTCTTGCTTGGGTCTGACGTCCTCGGGAAGCTGCTACGGAGCGGCAAGCAGGAGCTACAACCAAACGGGGTGGTGGCCATGCGTACCGCAGGAGGATACGTATTATTGGGCCCGGTACGGGGACCACAGGATGCAACGGATTATAGCCCCATATATTATGGCAGCGTTTTATCAGAGGTCCTGCAAAGGTTCTGGGCAACGGAAGAACCACCCACTGCTTCTAGGACTAGCCCGCTTGAGGAGGAGTGCGAGACATTTTATCAATGTCACACGGTGCGCCTCCCGTCGGGCAGATTTATGACACGGTTGCCGTTTCTATCGACTCGACCTCCGCTGGGGAGCTCCTGGAGTCTGGCAGAGAAGCGGATGGTGGCAATGGAAAGGCGCATGAAACGGGACTCCAACTTCCGACAGAAGTATGTCGAGTTCATGCGCGAATACCTGGCCTTGGGCCACATGTCGGTGTCCAGGGTAGACTGGCGTCATGAGGAGCACTACGTTTTGCCTCATCATGCAGTCCTGAAGACACCTGACTCCAAGATCAGGGTCGTGTTTGACGGGAGCGCGGCGACATCTAGCGGAGTGTCCCTGAATCAATGTCTGCATGCTGGTCCTAAGTTGACCAGGGACATTGCAGACATTCTTACGGACTTCAGGAGACACCAGGTTGTCTTCGTTACGGACGTGAGGATGATGTTTCGCCAAACGGAGATCCATCCAGATGACCGTCGGTTCCAGCTAATATTGTGGCGAGAGAGCCCAGAAGAACCGATGGTCACGTACGAGCTGAACACAAACACGTACGGATTAAAGCCCAGCCCGTATGTAGCTATGCGTACGCTACGAGAACTGGCTGATCAGGAACGGCTTCGCTTTCCCCGCGCGGCTGCAGTCATTGATAGGGACGTCTATGTAGACGACATTTGTACGGGCACAGATAGTACTGAGCAGGCGCTCATCTTAAGGGATGAATTGGTGGCGCTCATGGCCTCCGGTGGTTATGAACTCAGGAAATGGCTGTCGAACTGCCCAGAGGTGCTGGCGGGACTGCCAGCTGAGTACCAACAAGACCCGCATCTGTTTGAGGACTCGGATAATCCTCATGCGTTGGCAATTTTAGGGGTCCAGTATCGGCCGAGTCAGGATGTCTTCACGTACAACTGTGAGGCCGAGTTGCTGTCGAAGACCTGGACCAAGCGATCGGTTCTTTCGACCATCGCCCGAACATTCGATCCAACCGGTTGGATCGCACCGGTCACGTTCATGGCAAAGTGCTTCATTCAGAAGCTTTGGTTGGCCCAACTAGGTTGGGATGTTCAGCTCACGGAGGAGCTGGCTCGGGAATGGACGGCATTCGTGACCACATTACCATATATCTCGGAGATTGAGATCCCACGCAAACTGCTTCCGCAGGCAGGAGTCAAGGCCACCCTGCACGGGTTTTGTGATGCGTCGGAGAAGGGGTACGCAGCCGCAGTCTACCTGAGAACAGGTGAGACTGCTGGTGCGGGAATCGTACGCTTGGTCATGGCCAAGAGCAAGGTTGCACCTGTTCGGACCCGTTGGACGATTCCGAAGATGGAATTGGCGGGTGCAGCCCTCCTGACGCGGCTCCTGAACCATGTGGTGCAGAACTTGCGTGGTACGGTGGATCTGAACGAGACGGTTTATGGGTGGACTGACAGCCAGATCGTGTTGTGCTGGCTGCAGACTTCGGTCCACACGCTCGAGGTATTTGTGGCCAACCGAGTATCACAAATAAACAATTCGGAGACTCCTCTGGTCTGGAGACATGTTCCAGGCGAGTTTAACCCGGCTGACTGCGCCTCACGCGGCTGTCCGGCGCCTGCTCTGGTTGAACATTCTCTTTGGTGGGGGCCACAATGGTTGGAACGGCCACATGCGGAGTGGCCATTTAATGAGTGCGGACGGCATTCATTGCCCCCGGACCAGGGTTTGAGGGTCAATGTGACTACAGTGGAGTCTGCCACCGTAGACCACACTCTCTTGGAACGGTATAGCTCACTGGGGAAGTTACTTAGAGTCACGGGATGGATAATGCGGTTTTTCCATAATTGTCGAAACGTTGTCGCGCAGCGAAAAATTTCGCCTATAATGGGACCTGAGGAGCAACAAAGGGCTCTCTCACTTTGGGTGAAGGTCGTTCAGGGGAATGAGTTCCAGGACGAAATTAGGGTCTTGAGGACTGGCACGGGTCGATTGAAGAAGGGTCTTAGCCGCCTCAACCCGTTCATCGATGAGCACGGAATGCTCCGGGTGGGAGGCCGACTACGGAATGCCGACTTGCCTTATACAGCGCGACATCCTCTAATTCTTCCCAGGAAGGGAGCTTTGGTGGAGTTGTTGGTTTGGGACCGTCACACCAGGAATTCACATGCAGGCTGCAACACCCTTCTGGGCATTTTGCAGCGTGAATTCTGGATTTTGTCGGCTCGGAGAGTGATACGGAGCGTTGTGTTTCGTTGCTTGCCTTGTTACCGCCTCAAGGCAGCCACAATGCAGCCACAAATGGGAGATCTCCCGCCCGACCGAGTCACGGAGGCTCGGCCATTTGCTGGCGTAGGGACAGATTTCGCGGGGCCTTTCATGGTCAAGACATCACGCCTTCGAAACGCGAAGTCGGTTAAGGCATATTTGTGTGTCTTCGTGTGTCTGGCGACCAAGGCAGTTCACTTGGAAATGGTAGCTGATCTCTCTACGGAGGCCTTTTTGGCAGCGTTGGATAGATTCACTTCTCGAAGGGGAATACCGTCACTGATTCGGTCGGACTGTGGTACCAACTTCAAGGGCGCCGACCGTTGTTTAAAGGAAATTGTATTGTTTTTGAGCCAAAATGAGCGAGAGATTGGCACGGGCCTCGCCAGTCGGGGCATTTCGTGGTATTTCAGTCCACCTGGATGCCCCCACTGGGGTGGAATTTTTGAGTCAGTAGTTAAGTCTTCCAAGACTCACTTGTATCGGGTCATCGGCTCAACGATCCTCACCTTTGAGGAGTTGTCCACGGTGTTTTGCAAAATTGAGGCGGTCTTGAACTCGCGACCTTTGTGCCCGTTGAGCGCTGACCCGAATGACCTTGAGGCCATTACCCCAGGCCATTTTTTAATTGGCCAACCACTTAACGCCTTGCCGGAGTATCCGTATACAGATGTAAAGTTGTACCGACTGTCGCGGTATCAGATGCTGCAGCAAATGACTCAAAATTTTTGGAAGCGATGGTCGCTGGAGTATTTGCACATTCTGCAGCAACGCGTTAAGTGGACGGACAGGACGACCCCACCCTGCGTTGGAGACCTCGTACTGGTTAAGGATGCTAACCTATCACCGTTGTGTTGGCGACGGGGGCGCATCGTCAACCTGATTACGGGCAAGGATGGGTCTTCACGGATCGCAGACGTACAGGTGAGGGACTCGATCCTTAGACGGGCGGTTTCAACGTTATCCCGACTACCAGGAGTTTGAGCGGACCGACAACGGGTCGGCCCGGGGCGGGTGGATGTTTGAAATCAAGCCTTTTAGAATAGTGTATTTTAATGGCACGGCGCTCGCGTCGATGCGGTGCCGGCGGCGAGAGCGAGAGGTCGCTACGGGCACGAGCAGGACAGGAGTCGCGCGTTCGCGGCCGGCGTTTTTAGTTGTCGATATAGTTCGCTACGGAAAGCAACTGGGATTTACAAGTCTGCATTTTTTTGAGGTTAAATTCGGAAGCCTCTGTGTAAAAACCAGGTTATAATTACGGGTACGGTTACCTCGCATCGGGTGTGCTGTGAGAAGCACCGAGGTCAATTGGATTGGAGGATAGTTGTGGGACTGGAGTTACGGTGTGTGAAAATTGGTGTGAACGGGGCGCTGCTGGTCGGCGAGCTGAAGGAGACGCGCCAGGGCGCTGCTGCAGGCCATCGCAAGGTCACACACATACATACTACACATACACTAACACAAGCTTGCGAGTGGACCACACGGGAGCTCGACTCGAAGCAAAGGTTGGTGAATTTAGGTTAAGTTAGCCATAAGTATTAGTTGGCGCGGATCGCGTCCGTTTGCTCTCGTCAGGTAAACCGTTTGGTTGGCACCCACCGATGGGCCCGTGGGATGCCCGGTTGGTCCTGGCGAGAACAACCATAATCCCAGTGGCTTTATCTGTCACTATTTTTCTAAGGCATTTAAGAATCAGAGAGAACGGGGGGAATGCGTAAAAATAATAAGGTGACCAGTCTATTGTGAATGCATCAATATTATATGCTGAAGGATCTCGTTTCCATGATATGTATTTCTTACATTTCGCGTTCAGTCGCGTGGCAAACAGATCGATTTGAGGTGTTCCGAAAGTATTTGTGATTTTATCAAAAGCAAATGAAGCTAAGTCCCATTCAATGTCAATATTAAAACGTCTCGATTCCTGGTCGGCTTCCGTGTTATCTTTAGACTTAATGTAGGAGGCAAACACAAAGAGTTTCCTTTGCTCACACCATTGCCAGATTTCTCTGGCCACGTCATTAAGGTGTGTATATTGGATTCCTCCGTACTTATTTATGTAAGCGATAGCTGTAGTGTTGTCAATTCTAAGTAGAATTTCCTTATCATAAAGGTCTTTAGCAAAGCACTGTAAGCCTATAAGGGCTGCTTTTAACTCTAAAAAATTTATTTGTTCTTTGGATTCTGTGACACTCCACAAACCATGAGCACGTACTCCATTGCAATAAATACCCCAACCCGAAAGAGATGAATCTGAGAAGATTTCAAGAGCATATCTACCACAATGTATTGGATTATTTAATGTTAAAATATTATTTTGCCACCAGGAAAACTCTGACTTCAGGTTGGGTGAAAGATTCATGACACAATCATAGTTGTCCTCAGAATTACTTAGAGCTAGAAATTTCTCACGCTCGAAGCTTTTTGTATATAACCAACCATAACAAATTGCTGGACAAGCTGAGCAGAGTAATCCAAGTTATTTTGCAAAGTCTCTTATTGTTATTGAATTTTTCCTAGCAATTCTTTTTGTTTGGTCTAATATATTTTGACGTTTTCTATCTGGCAACATTAGACACATATCATGTGAATTTATTTCAAATTCTAAAAACTTTTGAATTTGTTTTGGTACCAAGCTACTTTTTTCTTTATTTATGATGAATCCTAATGTCTCAAGAAAGTGCACCGCTGTTGCTGTACTTTTAAGGCAACTATTAAAAGTGTTATTTATGCACAACAAATCATCTAAATATATAACTAGTAGCAACCCTTGGTTCCTAAGATAAGTTACTACTGGCTTCATTAATTTTGTAAAAATAAAAGGTGCTATAGATAAACCAAAAGGGAGACATTGAAATTCAAAAGTAGAACCTTGAAATCTAAATCTCAGATATTTTTTACTAGAATTATGAATGGGCACTAAAAAATATGCATCCTGTAGATCCATAGTTGTCATGAAACAATCCTTACTAATTAACCTAGTGGCAGTACGAATATCTTCCATCTTAAAATGTTCCGGACTAATAAATTTATTAAGTGATTTCAGATTTAAAATGAACCTAAATGACCCGTCTCTTTTGGGAATCAAAAAAATATTAGATATAAACTGATCAGACACATCACTGCATTTTTTAATAGCTCCTGAACTCAGTAGTTTTGAAATGGACCGCTTAAGATGTTTAAGTTCTGTTTTACTGAACCTAGGGTTAGATGGCTCAAATTTTTGAAAAGGAACCCTAACAAAAGGATTTTTTAAACCTTTAACATAGTTTAATACTATTGGATCTTTAGTTATAGCTATCCAGTTGTTAACAAAGTGGCACAATCTACCAGCATGAACTTTTACCTCTACTGGTTCCTGCGAGGTCTGTAATCCGTCTTCCGGACAGGAGGGACTCGATTCGCAGCTGGCTGCCTCCGACCTTGCTGTGTTGTTTGTCCTTGACTGAAGGATGTGTACTTCTGCTTCGGCCCACCCGGTTTGGTAGCTTTGATTGGTTGGTATCTGGGTGGGCCTCTCCAGTTTCCCTGTGGTCTGGATGTTGATGGAATGCTGCGCTTAATTTGAAGACCTGATTTTTCAGCTGTTTTTGTGGCTTTAATCTTTTCTCCAAGGCTAGCTCCAAAAAGAAATGAATCCCTTTTTACATCTGTAATGGCAGTTGAAAATTTTTTGTCCAATGAAGAAGTGATTAATTTTCTTCTATGTTGTGTGTTCTCATAGTGCAGGTCAAGAAAAATCTGGCTGGCTTCTGAAAGTCTTTTTAGGATTTCCACCTTTGTGTGGTCTTCTTTTATCAGAGATGAGGCTAAATTGGTAAGGCCAGCAATGCCCAACCCAAGTTGGTTTTGAGCTCTTTCGAGGAATTTGTCCCGATGTTTAATATTATCACCTATTACAGCAGATATTTCTAAGTTTATCTTTGGCGCTTTCACTAGAGTAAAGTTCTCAGGTGTTAAAGTCTTCTTTAAGGTAGCTTCCTTCACCTCTTTAGTCAGCCCTTCTATCAGGACCCTACCCCAACGTTTAGAGATTTCCTCATTGATAGGAGGTCCTAAAACCTCGTCTTTGCCTATTGGATCACCAAGTGCTTCCAATATTTCAGGTGGTAAGACCTCGGAAACTGGGCCTTCATTTGTGCTAGGACCAGGATCCGGAGGGAGCAGGTTATCTGCGTCGGCACGTGGTGGAATAGCGCCAGATATGGTGGGAATATTATTTTCTGACCCGTCTGAATGCGCAGAAAATCGCTGTGAGTCTGGTGTTGGTGACCTTGAATAGTGGTGGTCATATTCTGTAAGTTAAAAGAAAGGAACCACTGTTGGAGTGAACATAATCTTGTCTTTAGCCTTTGTACGCACTCACGTTACGTCTCTTAGACTGTTTAATTGACGAGCTGTGTACAGTACTTATGTTTACATTTTAAAGTCGTTGTACGTATTCACGATACGCCTCTAGACTTGTTAGTTATCAGCCGTGCTCACGTCACGGAGTATAACTACCTACCCTCCAACTCAACTTGGTAAATAAGAGAACATTGTGTCAATGTCAGAGAACTTTCAGACCCTCACTAGCAGTATTCGACAACAGCTGGAACCTACTTAATATCAAATGTAACAAACATACGAACCTAATCCTTGTTAAGTACAAACTTTAAACAACAATAACATTTTTACCAAAATTAAAAAGGTTACGAGTAGCCGGCGATGTGCCGGCAGTCATTATTATAAAATGCAAAACGACGTGTCGAAAGAAAAGTGTTTGTAAGACAAATTCATTGGTGTGTACTTACGCCAATCACTAGCAAATCAGTAAATTGATAGATATTTGGCTAGTACTATTTAAATTATGCACAGATAAGTAGATAATACTAGAGTAGGTACTAACCTTCCTCCTCCGTTGATGAGTCGCGTTCACGTAGCTTTCGCTCCAAACGCTTTATTTTTCGTCGAATGCTTGAAGCACTGCGTTCCCTTCGTCTTTTTCCCATTTTCACGCACTTTCACACTACTTTTTACAAACTTAAAGTTAGTTTTTCGAAACGCACGAAGTCGCGACGCCCGCACATAAAAAAGGAATGAAGTTCACCGGTGAGGGCGCTGTAGTCGACGGGCGAAGGAGATATCGTTTCACAGCGAATTAGAATTAAATAATTTTGATTTTTATTTCTACAGCTCTAAAAATTATGTGCGACGCCTATACATTGAGAAGTGAAACTACGTAGTAATTAAATCTTGAGGATGTAACGTCGTAAGTATAATGGTGTCTCTCAGTGGTCTTCCTCACAAATTAGCAATCATTGTGAGAAAAAGTGCGTAAGTCCGAACTTTGTGAAGCACACTACTGTGCACCTTTCGATATATACAGCTAACTAAGCTGCGAACCTGCCTCTTTATTACATCGTGTTTTCAATAAAATTAAAGAAGTGTGTGAGGTTATTGGTCAACCCGCCATTAAGTGGTTTTTATTATCATATTTTGTAAAAAACAACGGCTTAAAATATTGAGAAGAAAAAGTTAATTGATGCCAGTACCCGTGGGTAATGAATACGATAACGGTTTTATAAAAAGCAATAAGTCATTCATACAACACACGATCCTCATGCCATGTTACTGATACACTGATGTGTGACTTCAGCAGATGTAATAGTTTTATGTATTTCAGGAGAGGGCGACATCCCTAGTTAACTTGACATAGATACTAACTATATTCGACACTGTTTTCCAATTTCATTAATACAAGACAACACTTAATATTAATACAGATCGACTATTAAATAGTTCCTTTTTTGCTAAGCTCCTGCCAAAAAACCACTTTTAGTTCTCCTCTCGTCGTGAAACCAATAAACAAAGTCATCCATCACAGACGTCTACCCGCGGAGTGCGTACTATCCGCTACGCATGCAAACGCAACCGCAACGCGCCACACGCTTGCACTAGTGGTCGCATGCCACTTCGCTCGCGGGAAACTACGTCATCTCTCAGACGTAAGTAATTTATTAATTCAAATAGCTTCCAGGATGCAATTCCCAGGTGAATTTCATGAGAATTTTACGATTGCGAATAATCTTAACAAAAAAGAGCAAAAGGGGAGGCCATACCCAGCAGTGGGTGATTCCGGGCTGATATGATGATGATGATGATGATGATGATGATCAATAATCTTAAATTTAGGTAAATAGACATGTAAGTAATAAGATCACTGCTTGTGGATTCTATAAAAATCGATTAAAAATGTCTTTCTACCTGTGCGATCTTAAAAACAACATGAAGTTTGCTAGTTTTTTATACTTTTACACTTTGATGCAAATTTGTCATTCCAATCAACCAGACCAACCTCATCATAATGAAAAAGTTTTACAATTTATGGGACTAACTATGAAATCACGAAAACAAAACAGCTGTTCTCAACAATTTCATGATTTATGTACATAAACAAATAATGTGCTTGTTGCTACTAGCACCTGAATATTTGAACACAAACAGACACACAGTTCCATGTGCTTCACATTACAATAGCGAAGGTCCCTCCTGCTTGGAATACTCGTACATTGAGTAGTGGAGAGCACGCACAGTCGCACACCGCACACTGCACGCCGGCCGGGGCGGCCGCGTGCGTGTGCGTACGACGGCACCGGGACGAATAATAAGTTGTTCAGACATAATAGGAGAGACTAGAGGAAATACTGGAACTTGTGATTTATGGGCAATGGAAACGAAGACTAAGACATTCGTTCTGTTTTAAAAATACACAACCACGTTTAGATCAGGTTGCTCAGAAGGTGTAAGCCCCTTAACCTCCTTCTTACGTAACGGACTGGGTGGTCCCGAGGACCGCCTCGACAAAGTGACATTTTACAGCGGGCGTGATGGTGAAAAGTCGAAAGTGTTGACAGACAAGTAACCGTAAAGCTTGTTCCAACTCTATTGAAAGTCGAGAAAATGAAACGCTTTTTACTTGCATTAAAGTACGATTTGATAGTCACTGGTTAAGGCACTCTGTTCTATGTTGGACAGACTGGTTAGTTTAGGCGGTTTCTAAACAAGATTTCATCAAAATGTGATTATTTCAAAGCACTGGGCCACTCCCTGTCACTAGAGAGGACATCTGTGACTCAGTGGTGAACATTAACAGGCTGGTTATGCTACCAACGTTATGATTGTTTCACTCTTCTAACTGTTTCTTGATATTATCACGACAATTTTTTCCATCATTACTTGTGTGTTCCTACAGACGTAACCTCATCATCCACGTATCACCGTGAGAACCAGTGACGTCGTCTTACAGATCATATCACATGGTACGAGGTACGTGCCCACAATACTACGGCATTATAATTATATGGCGGCACTTCCCGATCTTATCGCCGTTTGTTTGGGCTTTTAATGGTTTTTAGAGGTCGTGTGGTTGTGTGGGAGTGGAGGCGTGGTGGTATACCGGCTTTTGAGGCTTAGAAGTTTCTACTTACCTACTTCGAAAGACCTTGCTAGGAAAGAGTACTTTTATAGCTTAACATTTGTATGTATTTTTATGTTCCTTTCCAACTGTTTATATATTTGTGTAAATTAACCACTAATTGTTGCTCCGTAAATCTTAGCTGGAATATACTATGCCTTTGAAATTCAATGTTAGTTAAGAGCTTTCTTTTATCATAAGGAAGAATTCATGACACACATAGTTAGACAACTTTAATGACCAACCTTTAGGTATGCTGTTGCTTTGAATCTGCCGACGGGAACTGATCGTACTGAAATCTGTCTATATGGGAAAAGGTGTTTGCCCCACTCTGTGGTCGTGGGGCAGTTATTGACTGACATTCATTTAAACATTATTGCGTTTCCGTGCCTAATGAACGTTGCAAATATGAAATTAATATGAGCATTGATTTAAGTATCAATTACAAGTGTTATTGGCACGATCTTCTAATAAACGTGGTTATTGCGTCGACGCAGACGTCCGCGTCGGAACATCACATCTCTGTTAATTACTCAGGTTCCCGCGCGAATTTATAATCAAAAATATTAATAACGGAGATATTATGATGGTATACTCTCTTAAGTACTTCCTGAAGTAATATTTTTGAGAATTAAACCAGATCTCAAAATGTTTGCCTCTGCATTAAACTGACATAAAATATGTTAAGGCGTCTACAGGAGCTAAACGAGTTTTATAATGCAAAAAAGCATATGATTCACTGCAATAAACAAAACCAGAAAATTATACCTATGATATTCTTCAGGATATATGCTAGTATGATAGTGTTTTGAAAACTTATAAAACTAATTTTACTCGAAAAAAAAATCACGAACTTATTTCTAAAAATTTCTTTTACCGAGTAAAAACCATACTAAAATACATGCGATCATTCTGATTTTTTGACAAATAATTCTACAAGCGACATATTAGCATGATAGTGTTTTATTTTTTTAGTCCAATCCATAGATTTTATGTAAATCGCAAAAAACTACTCTCTATTTCTCACTATTCGGCCCGCAGTGACGGACGTAACAACCACTTTGCAGTGCAAGCTGATTAGAACTTTATTCTAACAGTTATTCAAACGAAGTTTGAACCACCACAAATAGAGTTGCTAATTTAGCTCCTGTAGTCGCCTTAAGTTGCAATTACCTTTTCCGAAAGTAACTCTTTTACTTTTATGACAGTATTAAGTGATCCTATTCTGTTATGCGAAATAAAATGTCAAGTTTCCGCGATATAGATCTTACCATTTTAGACATTCCCCACTCCCCCAATAGGGCATGTTATTATAAACCTGCATAGCAAATAATGATGATTAATGATTTATTATTATTATTATTATAGCTCACTGGTACGCCACTATGCGCCAGCACTGGCCACTCAGATACTTGCACGTACCACTGTCACGAGCCTCACCTCACGTCTGCAACACCACTTTTTGTGCAAGCGTGATAATATGGACCTTGTCACTTACTAACATCTGTTAGGAAATAACTTCATTCGATTCAAGATTCTAGCTGCGGTAACTTAAGCCTGAATTTAGCATGGCTTGGGTACAATAATGCAAGATGTGTTCTTCTCAGTTGTGCCCCTTGATAGGCTGATAATAAGGGTTGCATGGTTCTGAGGAGTTCACACTTTCAAGATCACAAGATCACACTTATCAGGTAACAACTGATAATTTGGGAATAAAGGTGTTTCTAGAGGTAGCAACACCGGGATAAGTACCTAGGTTCCTAATATCTGGTGTTTGGTATGTTGTAGCGGTCGTGCCCCCTGGTGTTTCCGGCTCGTCCGGGTCGGGCTTGCTCCGGCTGGGCGAGGTGCTCAATCATCGTCATCGTCGAACGTGTTGGGTTAAAGTTTACTTTGCTTGACTTTTGAAAAGAGTAACCATGGAGTTTCTTGCCGAAAATGAAAACGATCAACGCGAACCTTGCACCTTTTCCGACGTTTTATAAGTGCCCATCTAGTCCTATGTGATATCAAATACATATTTTGATTTTTGATTTTGATTTTGATGGGAAATGTGGGATAAGAATGCCAATTTTGTTATTAAAGTTGTAGAACTCAGGGGGTAGGTAGGTACTGTGAATCTCACATTCTGTGTATTTTCCATTTTAGTTTCTAAGAACTGATTCTATAGCTTAGGTAGTAGGTAGGTTTCAGTTTCCGCACATCAGGTGGACTATAACTAACTCTTACAGGAAACGATTCAGGCATGAACACGTTACAAGAACGTATTGAATATTTAATATTGATTTTAAAAATGAGAGAGGCATTTAACCACGTCTTCATTAATTTAAGGCGCTTAAATGAAGAAGCTTCATGTCAAGAGCTCCTAAATCTTCTCAAGAGCTTGAATAATTAGTAGCTCCCATTAAACACATATATCACTGATAATGAGCTCATCACGATTCATTCTCCACATAACACGACACACTAACGTATGGGAACACTTCTCACTTCATACATAACGAGGGAACATCTCTATCAGCACCAAATGACCACTATCTATCACTTACCCCATTATGCGGCCGGAGCCACAGAGCCACAGACCACGTGCAAGTAGACCCTAATGTGGGGAACAGCCATCTAATCACAACGCCATTAAATTCTATTAATACATTCTAAGTTTGTGTTTCTAAATACTATCACTATCTTATTTTAAAGTAGTAAGGAATAAATTACTTGAACAAAAACAGGGAACTTTAGACAAAGTTATTTGTGCAGTCAGAACTTTGAGAAGCTCCAATTACACGTACGAGAAACAAAGCTTTTCATCGGTAAAGCTGAGTTTGTTGATTTTTAGTTAAATGATAATATAACTATCACATTAAAATCTCTACGACCCACGTAATAGGGTATGTATTAGCTTGTAACATCTACTTTCACAGTAAAATATATGATTCTACTTAAGATTGATAACTAACTAGTCTTGGTTTTAATTCGTGAACGCTCATTAACGTGGCCATTAAACCGACGTCGATATGAATTTAATTATTATCCAAAATAATAAACTAAATAACATCAATTAATCGGCTTGAGATAATGTCCCTACTTAGTTAATTAATATAAATCATTGAGTAAATGATTTCCAACTCATTATTTATTAACTTCTCTTCTCTTCACATTCAAACCTTAATTTTAATGACGTTTAATTCAATCAATTGGTATTCTGTTGTTAGCAAATTGAAACTTACAAGAAAAGTTCTAGTATGTATCTAAATTCAAGTAATGGATGGAGCTTTATGGCCCAACCCCGTCTAGAGAAAAAGTTGGCTTATCTGAACCAGATGTATCCCCCAGGGTACCCTACCACACTTAGATTACAAGACGGTTGCACAAGTTTAGAGCGGCCAACCCGTTATAATTTTCATACAAATCGTACGCGATTAAACACACATACGTTGTTACAAGTATATCTTTGAATTTTTTGAACTAATAGGTATTTTGTGCACTCTATGTTTCTATCATAGCAAAAAAAAAAAAAAATTGAAATAAATTCAGTATAAGCCTCCAAAAATTACTGTTTTGCACAAATTTTGGCCGTTCATAATGTACCTACTCATAAATTGTAAAAGTAAACAAAACAACCTGATAGAAACCTTGCACATGTAATGGAGATTCTAATGATAAATGATCTTAATTTCACAAACTTGTAAGCTTACTCGAAATAAAACACGTATTTCCTGGAACAAGTTTAAGAAATTTCCGAACACTATTTTTCGTTCAAATTTATCGCGTTTGCGAGGCCGTATGAGGTGCGCGGGAGACGAGTGTAGTGCGGGGTTGGAGCTTGGAGCTAGGTGAGCCAAGGGCGTTGAAAGAACATCGCCGCTTTGGCTCTGGAAACAACAAGCTTGTCGACCATGCTCGCGTTGATGATAGACTCGCCTTGAATATTATGGACATGCTAGCTTGTGCCCGCGCTTTGCTTGCATGGCGCTTAGAAATGGGCCCACGAGTTCTACCGGGATAAAAAAGTACCCTATGTCCTAATATACTGTTCTATCCGTGTTCATCCAAAAATGATGAGAAAAAGTAACTGCCAGACGCACTAAGTTACTTTTGCACTTTCATATTAGTATGTATATGAATGCTTTGGAAAGTAAGCCTCACCCTGACGGTTTGGTTCCTGAGCTACAAGTGAACTTGTTGCATCGCCGTCACCTCACTGCGTTGTTCATCATTAATACTAATCACATTCTCATTTAACAGCCTATTCTCTTAACGCGAAGTTATTAACCGTATAATACACCATTCATTAAGAGTTTATGAGCGGTCTATCGCCCATCACCTAGTTATTAAGCGTCTTGTTATGAGCAATAAGGCTAGACGGTACAAAGATTCTTTGAGCCGAGATCACTAAATGACTTGACCTAGCTGAAAGTGAAAACAGACAACTGTAAATAGGGCAGCTTTATATTTATTTATTTATAGTTAATTAAAACGGCACAAGTCCAATTACATTAATTAACATGGAATCATAAAAATAAAAATAAAAATAAGCATTCAAATAACATACAATACAAAAATAAAAATAAATTCAACGGTATACAATTCGTGGTTAAAATTATTAATAATTATTTAAGTAAATGGTTAAATAAATTAAATATATCGCAAAGTAACATAAACTAGCATTTAACAGTGGACACCCTCGCATATTGTCTCTCACAGAACACCAGACAAGCACGCATTATCTTTCTCCATTCATCAGCAAACACATCGCATTCAGGGTCGGCTGTCAGGAGGGCGTTTAGCATCCTTAGGGTTCGACATACTGGGGATTCGGCTCTAGCAACAGATCTAGATAGCGGTGGCGCGAACAGATCATGACGGCGGCATTGACGGCGCCCCAGGTATTTGTCGGGCACGAATAGGCGGCAGAAAAGTCCGTGGAGTTCGGGGCAGTCAATACGTCCACTTAGGGTTTTACAGGCAAACGTGAGCTGATCAACGCCCCTTCTCACCTCCAACGAATTGAAACCCAACACCCCTAGAAGATAGTTGGTTGGGTACATGAAAGGAAAGACATTGTACAGCCTTTGATACAAAAATCTCAGGAAGGTTTTCTGAACTTTCTCAAGCATCAGCGTCTGAGACGCAGTATATGGATGCCAGACACAGGCGCTGGACTCGAGCTTACTCCGAACCAAAGTGGTGTATAGAAGCTTAATAATACTGGGATTGCGAAAGTCACGAGCGTTCCTCAAGACAAATCCCAGACGCCTGAAGGATTCCTTTGCAAGGGCAGACACGTGGTCTCTAAATGTCAGACTGTGGTCAAAAGTCACTCCTAAGTCCTTAACGGTGGTGACACGAGTGATCATTGTACCCCCTAAATCATAATCGTATTTTATTGGTCTCAACCCTCGACCATAAGTCATAACGCTGCATTTACTAATATTAAACAACAACTTGTTCGCAATGCTCCACTCATAGACGGTATCGATATCTTTTTGTAGGAGCTCGCAATCCTCCTCTGATCTTATCTGCGCAGCTAGTTTTAGGTCGTCGGCATATAGTAGACATTTTGCGGATCGAATCTTACAAATTAGGTCATTGATCATGATCAGAAACAGAGGCGGCCCCAATACAGATCCCTGACTCACGCCCGAGCGAGTGTAATAAGACTTCGACTCAAAGCAGCCATGCCGGACGAACTGCCTGCGATCCCGCAGGTAGTCGGCGAAGAAGTTAAGAAGGCCGGATGAGAAGCCCATAGCCCCTAACTTTGCCAAAAGCACATCGTTGTCCACTTTGTCGAACGCCTTCCGGAAATCAAAATACAGAGTGTCGACCTGCCCACCAGATTCCAGGTTACTGGATATGAAGTCAACATGAATCACTAGGTTTGAGTTCACGGAGCGCCCATAAATCAGCATATTTCAGAAAAGCGTAGTAATATTGAAGGGTGGTGGTGATATTAACAAAATTTCATGACCGCGCTATTAAAGATTGAAGAGTTCTTTCGTGAGGAGACGACCCTGGCTGCAGGATTAAGTATAGTCGTTATAAAAAATATGATCACCAGAACCAAAGGTGTGTGCAAAATTTCAGCTCAATCGGTTGCTTGGGGGGAACTGGGTCTGAAATTTAGTTGCAAGATTTGACCAATACATACTTACAAACTAACTAACAAGGCAAGTTGAATAAAAGCTTATAAACTATACCTACTCGACCCATGAGTTTGGGACAGCTGATTATTATATTTCTCCTTTTGATATACGCTGTAGAGCTGGAATCTATGAAACTACTCAGTGTAAAGAAATTATTGACATGACTGTAACATCTAAACATACATCAGTTATAGGGACTAAATTGTGATAGGTGATAGTCCAGGTGGACCTAGACAACCCTGACATTAAGGCAATTCAATTGTACATAAATAAAAATGAATACCTGTAACCTACCAAAATGAAAATGATGTCATGTCACATCTACCACAAATTGGACAAATTATTAATAACATGAGTCCCTGAAACCGGAGACCGTTCGCAGAAACCAATCATAACAACTTCCGTAACAGGCACTAATTACTGAAACTTCAATTAATTAAACTTACCGACTTTACATGCATTTAAGCCACACAATCTAAAGCTCTACTGAACCGAAAATAAGAGTGAAATGTAGAGCACGTGGTGTTTGTAAGAGATCGCTATCGATGGAGTCATCTGGTCGTCATGGCAACGGTAACACGAGTTCTGAATTCGAAGTTTGGAATTCGAACGTGCTCCCAACCATATACACCACTGAAAGATTTTGATACTTCATAAATCATATAAGAAAAATCGTAATAATTATGAAAAAAGCTTAGTAGAATAAATAAATCCTGATCTCGACTGAATGTTATCTTTTTGAGCAAAGCAATGAATACTGGAAGCACTATCGTGCCATTAATTGAAGCCACTTACATTTGTAGGTAATCAAATAATCTTCTGTAAGCTTTTAATGGACGACTTGGAGAATAATGTCACTGTTGAACCTCATAACTTTATTTTCTACTTACAGAAAAAAATGGGCTTTTTGCGGGCATCGCATTTATTAGTTGCTTCGTTGGTCTAGTAGTTGCAAGCGCTACTATTTAGCGTGAAGTCCTGGGAAAACACAATAATACTTTGCATGACCAGGTTATTGTCCCTGGTTGGGCAAAGAGTCATTCGATTTTTCAAGAATGTCTAAATAGCAGCCAGAGTAGTCAGGATTCGTGTACTATTGATGGCAATAGGCTAGTCCTTATTTCATGAGACTTGAGCATAACTTACAATAAAACATAAATGTAGGTGAACGTGCACGCGTGATGTAATGTCGTTTTTACAAAAAATGCAACTATCAAGATTGTCGTTCCAAACAGGGTGCGTTCAAAGTGTGGAACAAGGAACAAGTCACGTCTGCGGGATTCAATATGTCCGCCAGGAGACGAGCCGACACAGACACAGACAGGAGGCAACGGCATTACCAGAACAGCCTGTTTTACACGTGTCACTGGGCTTTTGGAGACGAGTTCTACGGAAAGTTTAAAGCCAATGCCGTGAGTTAACCAGTAGGGCCTAGCCTTTTGAACTTATACAAACTGAAATAAATGTTGTGACTAGCCAATCCCGTATTATACTTAATAAATTAGCTTCATTGAAAAAAAAAAGCCGCCCAACGCTTCCTGTTATTTCTATTGTTTGTATTGAATCAGTAAATCGAAAACAATGTCACCTGTAAAGGAATCATTTTGTTGGAGCTGATACGTATTCTTATTTAAGAGGAAAGTAGACATAACTAATAAAGTACAATTTTATTAATACATGAAATTAATTTCTGTCCGCATACAAATCACAGTTAAATGTTTTTCTTAGGTTGTAAAGTACCGACTTACACAGGTTCTTAAATAACGAGTATTTCTGTTAAAAACACGAATAATCTTGTAAAGTGCATTGTAATGTAATATTTATAGTTATTCCTTTTTGAATAATCACATAAAATTCATTGTAAGCGTGCGTTTTAATGTTTTGAATTTACAATTTTGTGTTATTTCACTCGTTATACTCGCTTTACGTTATTTAAAACATGTGAGTTATTATAATATAATAGTTAATGCAGAGCGTTACAAATGGGCATGGGCAGTGGTGGTGGGATGGTGGTGCTACACGTATTAATGTGTAAAACGAACAGAAATATAGATAACATATTTCTTGAAGATGGGGACGGTATCTAGATATGGTAACTGAATTAGTGTTATTGCTTTAATAAATACTATTAATATAATCCTAAAATGGAATTTATAAAACGTATTTACAATTTACCCCATCTCAAAGTATTTTCTGAGGTATTTTCCTAAATATTCTACACGCTATAATAGATTAGAATAACTTTCTAGTTTTTTTTTCGAAAATTATCCCTGTACTGATAACGGTGTCGAACCTGGGAATGTCCGCGCTTCCCACGGATCAATTAACAAAATCGTTTTATATTGCTGTAGATGTGATAGGTTCAAGTTTTCGGGGTCAAAGTTGTTATCGTATACAGGTTATGGCATACTGACTGTTGTAGTCATCATAACAGTATGCTATCGAATTGTTTTAAAAGTAAAATAACAATTTTATTGGCTCAATAGTTATGTTTATGATGCTTGTTGGAGAATAAAGGTATATGTTTATGAGTATTCATAGTTTTAGTGTTGTTTACTGTTTATTTCAGATTATAGCACTCATCTAGTTAATTAGTTTTTATTGGGACAAACCACAATCCACAAGCCACAACTAGAGTAGTTAGCAGCTAATTTAATACTTTTGATGTCTCTGGATTCATTATTACGGGTATTTTGAGTCTGATCTAAACTTGTTTGAATTCTTGATACTATAATACGAACAAAAATGCAAAGCATCCTTTTTAAGGCACCGTGTTTTATGATTGTGAGAAACTGACGATTTTGACGTCGGAGGCGGAGTGCACAAATTAATTAGAAAGATTAGAATTGAAGTGTCATACTTATGTCAAGTCTAATATTGAATATCTCCAAACCTTACAAAGTTTTTTAAAGCATATTATTTATCAAAATTAGCCATTTAAAGACGACATACGTGTAATTATTTGGATAAAATACGTCCATCGTAGGCGGAACTTTATGAGCACAAATTTAAAACAAGTTATAAGTATGACAATAAAATCGCTTCGGATATTAATTAACTCGCCGTTTTGGCGTTGTGGATGACACACGGCGGCATGGCGGTAATGAAGCGGCCATCTTACATTATGTTTATACTTTATTATAGTCTGCGCCCGCGCACGTCGCCTGGAATAAGTTATTAGTTCAATAAATTAATGTTATTGTTTTTTATTAAAATATAGAACTCATAACTTACATAGATGTCTATGTAGTTTCAGTTAGTGATTCCATGTATTTTTTTAAATAAATGCACTGTGTAGGTGTCTGTTTTGATACCTATCGATTAGCCTAGGTTTATACGAGGTGCTGCAATTTTTCGGATTAAAGCAAGAGCCTTTAAACTGATTTTTAGAAAAAATGTAGTTCGAAACCGTCTAAGCTTCTGTTTAATTTGTTAAATAACATGGGTAACAATGCTGAACCTTTGGACAAATGACCATAATGAATGACATTTACCATTCTAATGCTAGATGAACAAGTTGATCCATACACAACCAACGTAACGTAATACCAGCCTATCACCATTATGTCGGATCATAATTACATTTTACGATTATTTCATATTAAATATTTGGGAATGGACCCCGTTGAGTCGGCGGCGGCGGCTCATATTTATGTTAATGTTCCAGATTAGGAGTTATTAACATAGTTGTCTTATCACTTCTTATGATTTATAAACTATTATGTTGCATTAGGGTGGTTTCCGCGTGAGTATAACCGCCGTAATGATAGAGCTTTGATGTATGTTTTGAATAGTTTTTAATAGTTTGATATCGGAGCCATTGGGGAGCCAATCGCCGCCATTCTAATAAATTTGATAGGATTGACTTTTTGTCAGCGGCCCTCTTTTCAAACGAAAGTGAACCGTGCAACGGATAAGTTCACTTTTCTACTGAAAATGAACAACCGTCGACTTAAAACTACTACTTACATCGGTATTTTTTTCAAAATTTCCATTTATTCTTTTGACTTATCATCAATCTATGTGTCTGAAACTCTGAATGGAGTGTTGGCATTTTGGCTACAGGAATCATACACACTTAATAGCTAAACCTACCTAACAGATCGAACTCGTGACGTAAACGGTCTGCCTGAATGACGCTTTCAAATCACTAATTCGTCTAAGTTCCCTCAGAGACCATCTAACGTGAAGCGATCCATCTTATCGGCCGATCTGTCGCGCTCCGCCTCTTGCGTGTAGATCTCCGCAGATAGACGGGACTAGAGGAGAGTGGGGTCATCGGGACATCTCCAGCGTTTAGCGAGACTCACGGCTTGATAGCCGCGGTTCAGATAAGTGGCTTCACGATTGTCGCCTGTTTTGGTCTGTTTTAGTACTTTGAGACGGTTGCGGGCGATGGTCTTTATTAGTAACGTTATTAAGGACTAAAACTGCTTGAAGTGGACGTGAAATATAGTTTTAAGTCCAGTTCTTAGTTAGTAGGCAGTTCCAGTGGGCTAAAAAACAATGCACCAAAGATATCATATGAGCAGCCCTGAAAGTTCAGAGTAAATGAAAAGTCGAAGAAACCAACACAGTTGCGAGAAATAAAGACATTCGTCATTTATTGTTCCATCTTCACATTGAAAACTATCTCGTAATTCATCACTTGTCATAATAACGAAGCTGGTGGGTGTGCCACGAGCTGTACCTCCGTGCGTCCGCACCGCTGGCACGCGCCTGTCCCCGCGAGATGGATGGCGCGGCGCACAGGGGATGTTAATTGTTTCCAGTCCACCGGGGAGTGGCCCCAAACAATATGATGACAAAGGGAGCGAGCAACCTGCTACTGACGATGTGTAAAACTATTAATACAGAACTGAGCTTTTGTTTCCGTAAAACTGACCTCTCTGTCTGTAAAACCCAGAAATAATACGAAACTAATGAGAAATGTGTGGATGATTTGGTTGGAGAGGGCGTGACTACTGAGATGGCGACTTAGAGAGAAGTAAGGAAGAAGATGACGCTGCGTCGGCCTCAAATATATTGGGCTAAGAGCAAAAATATAGTGGGCTGCGTCACGTATGTGCTATACAAAATGGTTCGTCTGTACGTATAATATGACTGTTAGTTTTAATTTACTAGAACTGCTGGCAAAATTTAATAAAAAGTATGTAAGCTTTAATACTAAATCAGAACGTACGTATGACTAATACATTTTTGTACTATGTAAAAACCAAACACATAGATAGAGTCACCGTTTCCAAATAAATATCAAACTATTCCGTATTCCGGGGACAACCGGTAGGATTACCGGAAAGTCTTCCAATATTCCGTCTAATGATATACCAAAACAAAAGGAGATCGCAGATGACGCGCGGACGTGCCAACCCTACTGATTACACCCCCGTATGTACCCGCAACCGCACGACAGAGCTATGAAAACGGACCTTACACGTACGTGATAAAGGTGCTCTCTTACCCATGGTCCTGGCTGACTGTACCCTTAGATAAAGACGTCGCTTATGGCCGGATTAAGATGCGATCGCGGCTTTAAACTCGGAAGGCGGATATTGGGCCAGGGGATTGGATCCAAGGCATCTTGTTAACATGCAGGTGGATGGCTGTAAAAATGTGATAAGCTTGGTAGAGGAGGCGGTTAGGAAAAGGTACGTAATGTGAAGCGATTTAGAATTAATTGTCGTTGGTTTTTTTGATACGAAAGGAGATGTGACTGAAAAATGTGTTGATAATCCATATTTCAATAAATACGCTAAAAGTGTCTCTGATACAGTTTTAACCAACTAAAAAACACTTAAAACTATCTGAAAACTGAACAGTCAAATTAAGAATTTTTATTTCTCACAGTTTCTTTTTATTTCTTTTTAGGGTTCCGTAGTCCTGACAATTAGGAGCCCTTATAGTTTCGCCATGTCCGTCTGTCTGTCTGTCTGTCCAAGGTTTTGTAAGAGACCGTAAGTACTAGAAAGCTGTAATTTTGTAGAGGTGTGTATATCAATAACGCCGACAAGTGGTAAAATAAAATTTTGGAAAATATTTTTTTAGGGTAGCTCCCCTACATGTGAAGTGGGGATGAGTTTTTTTTTCGTCGTCCATTGTGTGGGGTATCGTGGAATAGGTCTTTTAAAATGACTCAGGGGTTGCTAATATTGATTTAATGCTCCATTTACGAACTTTAAAGTGCAAATTTTTATTGCAGTAGGTCCCCAACTCTAAAAGCTAAATTGCTGGCTTGAAAAATCTGGAAAAATTCATGCTGATAGTGCATTTCATGAACTTTAAAAGAAAACTATAGTGGTTAAGATAACTTTATTAGTTTAGCAGTAATAGCCGTTGAACTAGGGTGTTGTATAATTTTGTACCAAATACAAAATCCATAGAATTAATCCTATAAAGTGACTAAGATGAAGTAGAATTGCTTGTTTATAACGAATGAAGACATGCATTGAAAAACAAAATCTAAAATATAACGGGCTACTACGGAACCCTACACTGCGCGTGGCCCGACACGCACTTGGCCGGTTTTTTATTGTATAATCCTTATTATGTATTTGAGGTCAAATAATACTTCCAGAACAATCGTTCACTGTCCTCGCGTAGTAACTGGTCCTTTCTTATTTATCATGGGAGTTCTTCATCCAGATTTCTAAACCCCTACTTTAGGTCGGTTTATATCTCCATCCGTCTTTGAGACGCGTCATTGCGGGCCGCTGTAGGGCGACCATTATTTTATGTGAGATTCGTCACCTCATCCCCGAATTCTTACTGTGCAAGAATAATGCTAATTTAGGGTCTTACTTATGAAAGACGCAGCAATTGCCTGTTTTCTTTCTAATATGTAGTTCGTACGTATGTAAGTATTATATTGCTTTGTTCCCTGTGTTGTTTTAGCAATGAAGAAAAGAAAGTTCGAGTCGACTTAGTTCTAATCTAATCAAATATGAAGTAACAAGACACATCCTTTATCTCACTATGCTGTTGAATCGTAGAATTCCCTTTCGCTTACTCTTAAAACCATTCCAATAAAATTTCCAAATTTGTCTCTGCTCGTCTGACAAGCACAGCATCCTACCCGCAAAGTAGCATAAACATCTGTCGGTTGGTTGACAAGCAGGTCACGCGCGCGCCCTCTGCTGATCTACTCCAGTAACTGCCGCCATTCTTTTATTCCCCCCCCCCCTCGTTCCCGCTCCCCGCACCCCATCGGAAAGTTGTATTGTTTCGTCTCACGAATATTTTAAAATGGTGGAAATGTATTATCGTTACGGAAGTGAGAGTGCGGACAGGAGGATTTTGTAAATAGCTTTCGATATCGTTAGTGTTACATTTTATTAGGTTTTTTGTTTCGATAAATGGAGGAGTATTGTTGTGCTGGGTAGAATATGAAGTGGATATCGGTGTTTATGATGCGAGATGAGATAGATAGGAATCACAAAACAGAAGACAAGACTAACAGTTTTGTCAACGATTATTTCATCATCATCATCATGTGTTACATGATGTGAGGGTAGATTCAAATCCGGTCAAGTACTAATGTAATTTTCTCAATTCAAATGTACTTTCGAAGTTAAATGTGTATACTTGGAGTTACGTAACAAACAGAAAACAGGCCCTTTATTCACAACGCTTCGATTCGATTTTCGATTTGGAAAGTCGTATGTCTATCTTTTTTTGACATTACGAAATCGAGCGAGATAGACATACGACTTTCCGAATCGAAAATCGAATCGAAGCGTTGTGAATAGCTATGCAGGACTCAAATCTCTGCATCACCCAAGTCTGAAAACTCAACAAATGAGCAATCTTCAAAATCATTAGCATCTGTTATAAAGTAAAAAGAAAAAGAGTAATATCCCTGTGTGGGCTTTAAATTGAGTAACAAGGTGTCCAATAACGTGTTTCATTAAACGACGCGGAGGTTATAGCGCTTTTTATTTACCTCTTTTGTCCGATACTCTTCAATTTATTTGTCAGCATTTTGTGAATAAAAATATCTTGTATGATATTTGTGATTTATTTATGAGGGTCATGGATGGGGTACTCATTAAATAAGTAAAATAAATGGACTCAAAATTGAGATGTATCAGTAGAGTAGTTGGTACATTTCCCTGTCATTAAGATTTTAAACGATTCATAAGAACCTGCCTCCTGCCACTAGGTATGAAGATAAACTTATCCTTTTCCCTGCCATAAAACCATGCTTGAGCAAATGTGCACACAACGATTGCCAAAGAGTAATAATGAATGATTTGCCGAACATTCGCAATGAAGACTAATTACTGCAGACAGAAACCAATGCGAGTCGTTAAGTTGAGGTTCAGTCTCGGTCGCAAATTGATTGAGTTCACAACAAATAAAACTTTACATGCACGCATTTACAGAGATTGTTTTACTTTATTGCACATGAGACTGATTGATTGAATTCTAAGATTTACGATTGAGTGATGAGCAGTCTTTTATGTTGAACTCTAAAAAGCGGTTTTGTCAAAGCTCATCTGTAGTGATGATCCTTATAAATGAGATAGATAATGATCAGTATGATGAGAAGGCTATATTTGTTTTGCGCATAATCTTTTTATGGGAACTAATGCATTCTGAGTAAAATGATTTCTATTTAAAGCATCGGTGTAATTAACGATTACTTATTTGCACGAATGCCGCCTTCTCGTACTTTTCTAGCATATCGCATTTTCTTTACGATAAGTGGAACCAGACACTATAAATTAAAATGCAATAAAAACTTAATACATGTCGTGCATTTTCTCAAGTGATCCGAACTTATTGGAAATAGAAATGTTTGTCTTGTGACGAGTAACACGAGTGTTAGATATACGTCAGTTTCATTGGACGCAGACAAGCCGGGTTCATATACATGGCGGCTTGGCGATGTGGGTCGGACCGGTCCCTTCAGCTCGCTAATTGACATCCGACAGGTACACAGACAGACTGACATAACCGCTCATAAACCAACACACGAATCACGCAAACCCGACCAACAACCCACCACATTAAATTCAATTTACATCGGCCGCTCCGCTATGCAGAATTCACTAAAGCATTTGACTGTGTGCACCATAAAAGAAAGCTGCAGAAACCTTCCACAAAAAGTCGCGGGACATTGATCTGTTGTAGTCTTGGAATAAAAGTCATTTTATTGAGTGATCGCTCAGTCGTTGTCACGTTTTATATCATTGAAAAACCTGGAACCCGTTATGGTGATGCAAGGGTTTACACTGGGGCCGGTCAAGAACAATTTTATATCTTAATCTGGTGGGGTCAGAGTTCGATATTGAATGCGATATATTTGTTAGTTACGTCGTTCGGAGGTCTGCGCGCGAGTGCAGCAGGCCGGAATGTCCGCTCCGGGAGAACCTGTCCCGCGCCTGAGACATGCACTTCAAGTCTGCTTTATAAAATTCACGTGTGGAACGCATTACTACGTCAATGATTCACATTTATGGCAGCGTTATCTTTTAGAAGTTTTTTTTCTTTGTAAAAGGTTTATGGCTCGTTAGTTGAATAATTTGTGCGTTCCAACTTAATCTGCCGTAGATAAAATTGAATCGTCTTAAGTTATTGGAGACTGTCTAAATTGAGGAATTGAAGCGTTTTATTTTTGCGTTAGATTCAGTTGAATTGCCATAGCTTCCTCAATTACTTAATACTAGTTTTAAAGCAATTAAGTTTCCACTTTTCATATTTTATAGTCTCCGTATCATTAAAATCTTTGCTTACCGTCTTCGTCCCAGTTATTAAATTAAAAATCGTCTACGGCGTAAAATATGTCTTCATTTACTTGTGACTTGGAAATTAATATTTGACTAGTTCGTGTTCTCATACATATGTGAGAATTAAGGAGAGCATGGTCACATGTACTCAGGTACTCACCAGGTGGTGCCAGTGAATTATTGGTATTGGCGATACTTGGCTTCGGCAGTTTTAAACGATATGCAAATAAAGATCGCGCGAGAGGTGTGAATATATTATTTTTCAGAAGGTATATATACACCGCGCCATCAATCAGCGGCTCGTTCTTCACCGGCGTTAACGATGTGTTAAAGCTAAGCAAATACGCATAACTGCGCTCATTATCCACACGACCGGTTGTCCACTGTTTGTCGTGAGTCAACGTGGACTCAATAAGTTTGAGCATCGAGCTGATCTTCACTCGTACGGTAATTTTATTATTAGTCAAGGTTATGACGTTATTTTACTGAGTCATGTTGCTCGCTGACTTTTGAGAGGTGATCAGAACTAGAGTTTGTGTTTGTTTGTGTTATGGAAATATTTTCCTTTCACTCAGCGCCAATGTTACCTTATTCCATCAAGGCTAGACTGAGAAGCTTCCCACCATTGCATTATTACCCGCTCGGGGGTAAGCAGAGCTTCGTAATTGGATGTCAGTCATAACGCTGAACGTGTTTCTAACTGGCTTGGCCAATTAGATTTATTGCGGGGAGAATTAAACTACACTCATTCCAACCTGAAGATTAAGCAGAAAAGGTATTTTCTACAAAAGCGTAAAGGGTGGGAGTGCACTAAGTTTATAAAGTGTGACTAGCAGTAACCTATTAAAGAATTTCAACCCATGTGGGCTAATCAGCACTGCCCGGTACAGAATCGAACCTTGGTCTTCATGTGTGGTAGCTGCCACCCAGCATCCATAAGACCGCCAGGTCCAATAATATTTCTCACTTCAATTATAAATAACCCTTGTTCCCAACTTACACATGCTCCCAAGTCCCAATTGAGACATTTTCCTAAAATAAAATACAACAATATAAAACGAAATTAATTTAGCAAAACAACTTCCCTACCCGGGAATTGACCGTGCGTCCCTAGCGGCCACTTAATTCCATTACTAATTCACCGGACACACACCGAATTAAAATAGCCGTACATAATCCAACAGGAATCTTTTCCCGCGCAACAATCATCCATAGCACTAAAGATCTTCTTATATTTCTTGGCCCAAAATTCCGTGAAGGAGCAGTTGGTGTTTATGCCGTTTTGTGTGGTATGGAGTGGTATCTAGATGGTCTGCAAAGAGTTTTTTAATCCGTAATGGGCGCGCGTCGCTGATAACAGACAGTATGATATACTGAACACCCGGAAATATTTTGGAAAATGTATGGCCTAGTATGGAGACCGCTCTCACTGGCGAAAACAGTTGATTTTCAATAACTTTGTAGATTTAGACGTACATGGCTATATTTAATAGTAAAAGGTAATTAAAGGAATTGAGTCGAAAGCCAGTTAGATGAGCCAGTCAATAACAACATATTGCGATCAACAATTTATCTGCCAAACTTAGATAGATACACGCTCTTTTTGAATATTTACTATAACTTATCACGATGTTCGCCGGTAAGTAAGCCCTACATAATCCTTTAAAGAAAGCGCAACATAAGTATCTAAAATCTCTGTCTGTATGGTGTCGGACGTAAAGAATAGCACCATCCCATATCTTCCCGTGGGTGTCGTAAGAGGCGACTAAGGGACTTACTAGAGAATGGGCAGCAGCGTTCTCTGTGCTTTTGTAACAACCGTACTGCGATCGCCAACCCGCCTGCCAAGCGTGGCGATTATGGCAAAACCCCCCCACATGAAAAGCGCATCAAAGAAATGGCCCCTAGTGCCCGGCAGCCCGTCTACCCTCGACTACGGCAGCGGTCGAGGCTACGGCGTGGCAAGAGGTGCGAAGAATCTCCGGAAGGGATCCGGCTGCCAATACCAGCGACTGGACCTGGCAACATATAACACACGCACACTCCGGAAAGACGAGAAGATAACACGAGAACTCGAAGAGGAATTGAGCAGGCTGCGATGGAGTATTGTGGGATTATCAGAAGTCCGAAGAGAGGGGGAGGACACGATAATCCTGAAATCCGGCAACCTGCTCTATTTCCGAGAGGATGACCGGCAGTCCCAGGGTGGTGTCGGGTTTATCGTCCACAAGTCCCTCGTGAACAGCATAGTGAAGATCGAGAGTGTGTCGACCAGGGTGGCGTACCTTATACTCAGAATATCCTCAAGATATTCGCTGAAGGTCATACAGGTTTACGCCCCGACCTCGGCACACCCCGACGACGAAGTGGAGACCATGTATGAGGATATTACTAAAGCCATGCATGGTTCCAAAACTCACTTTACTGTTGTCATGGGGGACTTCAACGCGAAACTGGGCAAACGAGACGGGGATGAGCTGCAGGTGGGGCAATTTGGAGTTGGACGTCGGAATCGCCGGGGTCACCAACTGGCTAGTTTTATGGAGAAGGAGGGCCTCTACATGATGAACTCCTTCTTCAAAAAGCCTGAGCACAGGAAGTGGACCTGGCAGACCCCGATGGTGCAACGAGAAATGAGATTGGCTTCATCATGTCTACCAAGAAGCAAATGTTCAATGATGTCTCTGTGATCAATTCGGTGAAAACCGGGAGCGATCACCGCATGGTAAGAGGCACATTGAACATCAATATCAAGCTTGAAAGGTATCGACTGATGAAGTCTACGCTCCGTCCAGCACAGATTCAAATCCAAAACCCCGAGAGCTCCAGCTTGAACTCCAGAACCGTTTCGAGTGCCTAGGAAGCTCAGTGGACGAATATAACGAAGGGTTCGTGGATTCGTGGCTGTCCATGCGACCGGGTCTAAGTTCTTCAAGGCACGTCGTACAGATCAGAACAAGAGACTCTCCGATCACACTCTCAAGCTCATGAAGGAGCGGCGTGAGATGATCCTGCAGTCTTCAGACGAGGCGTGTAAATACCGGCAGCTCAATAGACGGATCTCTAAATCCTTGAAGAGCGACCTCCGCCGCTTTAATGCCGAGCGTATTAAAGACGCGATTGAGCGGAATAAAGGCTCCAAGGTATTTGCAAGAGATCTGGCTATTGGGCAGAGCCAGCTCACGAAACTGAAGACCGACGATGGTAGGATCTTGTCCGCCAAACCGGAGCTTCTGAGGGAGATCGAGAGCTTCTATGGACAGTTATACACGTCAACCAATAAACCCGTCGTAGATCTAGCAAACGACCCAAGAGCTAGACTGACCCGACACTATACCGAAGACATCCCGGACGTCAGCCTGTACGAGATTAGGATGGCTCTGAAGCAACTCAAAAACAACAAGGCACCGGGTGATGACGGAATTACAGCCGAACTCCTGAAGGCGGGTGGAAAACCGGTTCTTAAGGCCCTTCAGAAGCTGTTTAATTCCGTCATACTTGAGGGAAATACGCCACAGGCATGGTGCAGGGGTGTGGTGGTACTCTTCTTCAAGAAGGGCGACAATGCCCGGTTGAAGAATTATAGGCCCATCTCACTTCTAAGCCATGTCTACAAGTTGTTTTCAAGAGTCATCACGAATCGTCTCGCGCGCAGGTTTGACGATTTCCAGCCTACCGAACAAGCCGGTTTCCGAAAAGGCTTTAGCACCGTGGACCACATACATACGCTGCGGCAGGTTATACAGAAGACCGAAGAGTATAACCTGCCCCTCTGTTTAGCGTTTGTGGACTACGAGAAAGCCTTCGATTCGATCGAGACCTGGGCTGTACTGCAGTCTCTCCAACGGTGCCAAATTGACTATCGGTACATCGAGGTGTTGAAGTGTTTGTACAAAAACGCCACCATGTCAGTCCGACTTCAGGACCAAGCCTCGGAACCTATCCTCCTACAGCGAGGTGTGAGACAGGGAGACGTCATATCTCCGAAACTATTCACCGCTGCACTGGTGGATGTCTTCTAGGTTCTGGACTGGAGAGGGCTAGGCATCAACGTCAATGGCGAGTACATCACTCACCTTCGGTTTGCCGACGATATAGTGGTCATGGCTGAGACCATGGAGGACCTCAGGACGATGCTCGATGACCTCAGTAGAGCTTCCGGAAGAGTGGGTCTTAAAATGAACATGGACAAAACCAAGGTCATGTTGAATGCCCATGTCACACCCACTCCTATCAAAATCGGGGACTCTATACTCGAAGTTGTAGACGATTATGTGTACCTGGGACAAACAGTCCAGTTAGGTAGGTCTAACTTGGAGAAAGAGGTCAATCGTCGAATCCGACTCGGCTGGGCAGCGTTCGGGAAGTTGCGCGGTATCTTCTCGTCCAACTTACCGCAGTGTCTCAAGACGAAAGTCTATGACCAGTATGTGTTGCCAGTGATTACATACGGGACCGAAACGTGGTCGCTCACAATGGGCCTAATCAGAAGGCTTAAAGTCACCCAAAGGGCAATGGAGAGGGCTATGCTCGGAGTTTCCTTGCGCGATCGAATCAGAAATGAAGACATCCGCAAGAGAACCAAGGTTACCGACGTAGCCCGAAGAATTGCCAAACTTAAGTGGCAGTGGGCAGGTCACATTGCTCGCAGAACGGATGGCCGATGGGGCCGAAAAGTTCTGGAGTGGCGACCGCGAACCGGAAGACGTTGCGTTGGAAGACCTCCCACTAGGTGGACCGATGACCTGGTGAAGGTTGCGGGAGTCCGCTGGATGCGAGTCGCATGGGACCGGTCAATGTGGTGACACTTGGGGGAGGCCTATGTCCAGCAGTGGACGTCTTTCGGCTGAAATGATGATGATGATGATGAAGTATCTAAAACGGACTGATTATGCAAAGGTTTTGACTGAATTGAATGGTATTGACTGGAGTGTAATCACTTGTGATAATGACCCTAATTCGGCAATATATAATTTTTTAACTATAATTAAAAATACTTTAGATAAATACACTACTCAACAGACAATGCCTAATCGAAAACGAACTATTAAACCATGGGTAACGCCTGGTCTACTACGGTGCCTCAAATTTAGGGATAGACTGCATTTTAAGCTCAGGAAAAATCCTGACGATCAAGTACTTAAAATTTCATATACTAGATATCGTAATTATTGTAATGGATTATTGAAAAAGCTAAAAAGAATGTATGAAAGAAAACAAATTAACGAAAACAAAAAAGACATTAAAAAGACCTGGAATATTATAAAACAGATATGTAATCTAGATACTACTACTAAAACACCTATTGAACTACTGAATGTAAAATCTAGTCAAACGGAATCTGTTAATTGTGTAAATAACTACTTCGTTAATATAGGACAAAATTTAGCAAGTGATATACTAGGGAAATGCCCGGCTGGTACAGAAAAGGGTCTTGTTGCAAACTCGGATTATGCTCCTCAATCATTTTTATTGCTCTTGCCAACATGTGAACACGAAATACGTAAAATTATACTCTCCCTTAAAAATTCAACGTCGACCGGATGGGATGGCATCTCCTCTATTTTCATGAAACAGGCTATAGATAGTCTGATCAAACCAATTACTTATATAAGCAATATTTGTCCTGAGAATGGAATATTCCCGACTGTATTAAAGCAATCAATAATTGTTCCTGTATATAAATCAGGAGACAGAGACAGTGTCTCCAATTACAGACCAATTGCTCTATTACCTTGTTTGTCAAAAGTGATTGAAAAATTGATTAATATTCGCCTTCTAAACTTTCTGGAATCTCAAAATCTACTGTCTTGTAATCAATATGGATTTAGAGAGAAAAAATCTACATCTGATGCAATTGAACGACTTGTCAGTCATATTAGTGCCAAATTAGATAAGAAACAAAAATGCTTAGGAATGTTTCTAGATATGGCAAAGGCTTTCGACACTGTCTCTGTCCCTAATCTAGTAAATAAACTCGAACACATGGGAATCCGAGGAGTGCCACTTGACCTTTTCACTGATTACCCATCAAATAGAAGTCAGGCTGTAAAGATCGGTGATGTAATTAGTGATAGTGCCCCAATTTACTTTGGTGTGCCGCAAGGCTCCGTACTAGGCCCGACACTCTTTATCATTCACAACATAAACATCAATGATTTATGCAGAATTAAATTAAAAATGCAGAAATCGTAACTTTTGCAGACGATACTGTGGTTGTATTTCACGATGCTACATGGGATGATGTTAAGAATGTTGCTGAAGAAGGATTAACATCTATTATGAAATAGATGAATTTTATGAATTTCCAAATTAAAGTAGAAAGAGCGCAACGAGCAATTATAAAAATAATTAATTTTAAAAGTTTTAGGTATCCTACTGTAGATTTATATAAAGAATACTCAGTACTTACTATAAGGCAATTATTCATTAGGACAATAATACTAAAACAACGCACGAAACCATTACAAATATCAAATAAAAGACGACAATTTATGGTTTACACTGTTCCCTTCTGTAGAACAAGTTTTGCGCAGAAATTCTTTCGTTACCTAGGACCTTTTGTATACAATAGAATTAATCAGTCTGTATCTATTTCAAAATGCAGCAAGTTTGTGTGCAAAAATATTGTAGATGAAAAAATATGGACTACGAATCAACAGAGAAATTATTAATAAGTGTTGTTTGACGTAACTAACTCTAGGGAATGTATTCTATAATGTTATAGGTATATACATTTTTTTTTTCTTTCTTTGTTTTTGCAATATTAATAACAAGTGTAAAATGCTAACACGCGTTGCGTAAAGTAATGTTGTATGACGCATATAAATTTTGCTTTTATTTTTGCGTCTACAATGTCAAGTCAGACTATTTAACACCTAGTTGTATGATTGAATAACTTTATATGGCAAATGATGTAATGTTGAGGAATTACCTACGAGTTAAGTCTAGTGAACTTATTGCACCACCTAAATTGAGTAATATTATTAGACATACACAGCATGCAGTTAATCTGTTTAGTTTGCGTATACTATGTACATTCATCGGAGACAGCAAACTGGTCGCACTACTCTGCCGTCGTACAGTTTATAACTAGTACGAAGGGTAGTTAACTAATTTGTTTATCACAAAACTAGCCAATAAGTCTCAAATACCTACCATAATCAATTGCAAAATAGTTTTTTCTACATACTTACTTACATGTTGTTATGAAATTGTAAACATAGGCTAAGTTTAAAGGAAATAAAGTTTATTATTATTATATATAATGAGCTGTTATGCAACTCGAGTAGGTAAGATGCTGAGGTGAGATAGCCAACAGTTCGTACTGTCAACTCTGGAGCCATTTAATACAGGCCAGTCTTAACCACGCCGCCTGATTATGATGATCGTCCGCAGAGAATACATAAATACATGAGGTGGATATTATGTCTAGGCTGGCTGGACACTGGATAGCTCTTAACGTCCATATTCTGATAAGATCACATGTGACTAGAACAGGTCCTACAGGTACAGGTCTAATCAGGGTTCTGTACAGGTGACGCGACATCGCTGCCAAAGGAGATCGCTTGCTAATGGTGTGGAACCAGCTCCGTAATGGAGTAGGATCCCGCAAGGACGGTGGGAAGTCGGAGAAAACTAGATCAGAATGTAACATCGTTAGAGTAATAAGATAGTATGCCTGAGTAAGGGGTTATCAAGATTTTAAAGCTTTCCGCGCCTCACATAATTCTTTATAAATTCGCTATAAACCGCCTCTCATTAGTAAAATAATTATATTATCAGCTCTGCGTCCGTGAACTACATATTTGCCAACTATCTCTTGCAATGCAACCCAGTTAACTTACAGAAAAAAAAAACACATTATTGTTTCTGAAAGCCGTCGCCATACTAACCAACCATTGTACGAAAACTCATGCGTCCGGTAGTCGGTGCGCAGTAATTAATAGTCGGTGCGCACGGGACGTCGCGGCACCGAACCCGCGACCCACCGCCCGCCGCGTGCTTTATGATCAGCAGTGTTAGTCGTGTCAATAGGTGAGCTTGTTTTAACTTGGCAAAGGATAAGCGAGTAACGTTTGTTTAGTATTCCGCTTGGTATGATCACATGGAATTTGGAGCCAGAACGAAGTGACATTATATCGGCCAAAACGATGGTGGGAAAGTTAAATAGTAGGTATTGAATTATTGATTATCATTTTGACTAATAGATGACCTAAAAGAATCATGTTGAATTGAAAGTTTGTTATGGAAACTATTTCCATTTATCTCTCCCTCTGTTTAAATATTGATAATAAGGCGGGAGAATAAACAGCGTGTATAGATTGGATCAGATGTTAGAATAGATATCGAAAGAAGTAGGTTACGTTTGTTAAACGGTTCTGTTTTAATTATTTCGATCACACCACTACTGTTAGAGGTGCCGCAGGAGTGGGCCCAATTATCGCGCAGTCCCCTCAGGGGGCGGACACAACACAACTCGGGAAATGTAACATAATGTTAATTTAAACGCCATTCAACTTTTCATGACAATTAAACATTTATTATACCAGACAATTTCCCTAAAAACCATAAACAATAAGCATGCATACATGCAATAAAGAGCACTCGTCCCGGAACCCATGACAGACCATAACGGGCCATAACATTTCCTTTATGTGGCACAAACATTAGAAATAAGGCTAATTGCACGCGAGGGCGCGATACTCGCTGTCCACAGCGGTCGGACACGGCAGGAGCGTCACTCACGTACACACAGCCTTATACTTGCATGCGGATATGCAGTATTTCATAATTATCATCGTTCGATATGCTTTTACGCAGAAAAAAAATAAGACAGATTTACTGAAGTTTTCTCAATCACCATTGATTTTCATCGTAAGGTGATATAAAAACCATCTCGTATTTTCCTGGAACTGTTAGGCAGAGTTCTGAAGCAATAACTTTTTTCGCTTACGGATAACTTTTGCCACCTAAAGAGAATATTAGTTGACCAGTTATGTTATTTGTAACTTACTCCACAAATTAATCACAGTCACCTGTCCTATTGCACCAATAAATCTTCGTACCACATTCACAAATGTATATCTATGCAAATCCGCCAACATTGCTAGTTCACATTCAAGCTACTCCATTTATGCAGTGCTAGGTGCTAATCAAATCCACTTCGCACTTGTAGCCTATAACTCATCGGTTTCTCTAGCCGCCATTAATCTACGTTGTGTAACGGTTCTCCTGCATCTGGGGCACTACACCAGTACACCCTACCCCACGCTAACTATAGTAGAACATGTGCTTAGTGCCATAAGCAGGCAATCTTCAATTTAACGCCATTACACTTAAGCTATGTGACACAAATTAATATGTTAATCTAGGAGACATTCTGATGAAGTAAAATAGGAAAACATGATAATGTGCTCCATAAACCTACATGTTGATAATTCTACGTTAATTTGTTGCTGGATATAAATACTTTAATAAAAAAGTAGGTAAGGCTACTTCGATGAAATACTTACATAATTATTATTCGAATGCAGCTAAAATTATTTAAACAAGAGGTTCAAAATATAAGTTTCATGCTCTTAGATGACTTATACTCTCATGGCGACATGGAGAGAGCGACTTTCGCAACCCCGTGCAGGGCACGCCACAATAGTGGCGGTAAGTCCCCTCTTTGAGGAGTGGCTGGAGAGACGCCACGGCGTCCTCACCTTCCGCCTGACGCAGGTTCTTACCGGACACGGTTGTTTCGGTAAGTTCCTGCACCGAATCGGGCGGGAGGAAACGTCCGGGTGTCACCATTGTGAGGATCGACCGGAGGACACGGTGGAGCACACGGTGGAGATGTGCCCCGCTTGGGCGGAGCACCGCCGTGTCCTCGTAACGGCGATTGGCGGCGGCGACCTCTCGCTCCCGGCCTTGGTTCAATCCATGGTCCGGAGCGAGACGGAATGGGACGCCGTCACCTCCTTCTGCGAAGCAGTCATGCTAGCGAAGGAGGTGGCGGAACAGGACAGGAAGAGATCCTCACGTCCCGGCCGCCGCGGGAGACGCCCCGGGCGTCGGAGGCCACGTGGTGGCTTCCGGCCACCGTAGGCGCGGGCCTGTGGACGGGGAGCTATGGGCTAGCTCCCCGTCCGTTCGTCTCATGACGACAGGCCGTGTCGACGGCGCGTTCGTGTTCCACGCGCGCCTCAAAGAGAGTCAGCAATAAGGAAGGGGTCCGCAAGGACCGAAGCCTGCCGGGACTGCGGGACTATTCGAAAGAGATACCGTGGCCCCGGAACACAAAGGGCGAGGAAGGAACATGGATGGGTTTTAGTCAGTAAAAGTCTGACACTCCCTCCTGCTCCGCCCAGAGCGGGAGAAGTCATTTGATGATTTACCATCCGAAAAAAAAAAAAAAAAAATGGTGACTTATACTTACCTTATTAATTCTGTCCTTAATGGAAATTAGCTGATCTTGGTATTTTCATATTTTGGTATTTTATATCTTTGTATTTTGACGACCCGAGTGGCGCAGCGGTAGTGAGGCTGCCTTATGTTCTTAGGGTCCCGGGTTCGAATCCCGGTTGGAGCAAATGTTTGTGTGATGAGCACGGACATTTGTTTCCGAGTCATGGATGTTTATATGTATAGTAAGTATGTATTTACAAACAAAAAGTATCTATGTTGTATTGTATATCAACTATCTGGTGTCTACGACACAAGCCTCGTTGCTTAGTGTGGCACTAGATGGCGCTGTGTGTTAATGTCCAGCGATATTTATTTATTTATTATTTAAAACATTCTCCTGTATCTGAGGTTCATCTCACGGAAATGTCCTCGACTTCTAATATCTACTTTAAATTTGAAGTTAAGCCAACTCAAAGCTTCAAGCTTGCACACAACACAACAATGTCGCATTCATGCTTTACGTAGATGTACGTGTGTGTGTATCGATGTACCTAGTCCTACTTCCATCATACTTGAGAAAGTATGATGGAAGTAGGACTAGGTACATCGATCCCTGTTGTGATACGAAGTCCTTCATGCAGTTTGACAGGATTCAATGCAGTAGTGCATAACTCTAAGACTTATATCTCAAAGAATATTCCAGGATTTAAACGTTTTATAGTACACCAATCATGCATTCATACCCAGAAACTTTCCGATTGAAAAGCTTTTTCAGCAGTAAGTTCCTTCGTAAAAAGATCAGCAACATATGAACTGACGGACTATAGCTTAGCTAGACCGCGTTTGATTTACGACCGCTTCTATACCTTTACATGGATTTAAGAAAAAACTGCTCGCAGCCTCCCACACGGCTAGACATCCACCTCTCCAGGCGCTGACAGTTCACAAGTATCTATGTAAAGTTGGCTGAATAAAACATTTGAAGAAAATGGCGGCGCCGTCAGCCGCCGCCTCACAATTAGAAAGGCCGGGATTATTCCGGATTACCGTCATAGTGGTGAATAATCGCTTGCCGCCGATACTATACGATCCGCCATTGTATTGAAATGAACGCAGTACGGTGTGAAACTATCTGACGACTGCCACTGCACGTTATTGCTATTTTAGTCGATCGTGAAAAAGTTTGTAGGATTTTACATGTAGTAAAAACTATAAGCTTTTGTTGAAGAATGAAAATAGCAAAGTTTTTCTTGATTCTGTACATTAAGAAGCAGTTCAATGATTCAATGAATGGCAGACAGTACATATAGTCCGGTCAATTTAGACATTCGAAGTTACATAAAGTCCCAACAAGCTGAATTTCTGTGAAATTGTTCAAAACATAATTATAAACAATGCCTAGAAGTTCCCCATCATTCCCCTGTAAGGAAAAATTTTTATTCAAGGTCAAAGGTAAAAAAAATGAGTTTTTCGCGATTTTCAGCAAAACGGTAAGTTTTATCATGAAAGTACCTCAGACAAAAATTGTAGATCATAAAATTATCTATAAAAAATGTATCAATACTTTTTTTCTTACGAGCCACCGTTTCTGAGATATAACGATTCAAAAAGTTATAAATGTTGTTATCGTCATAATATGCACGTTTCCACGCCACCTATGAGGTAGTGTACTTAGCGCGTTTTTTTAACGTGGTTTCCCCAGTAGGCCTACTCCACGGGTCAGTTGTGATCCTGTTTAATGTAAAACTATTGCATAATAACGGAAATTTTCAAAGATTGGGAAAGATAAAAGCGATGTAAATTAAAAAAAAAGTGTTGAAGTTTATTCGTCTTATTCGTAAGTTTCAAATTCTTGTTCTTCTTCTCCTGCTTCTTCTTCATCTTCATTTTGGATGCAAGTAAATTGCGTCAATAGCGATGTATCGCATGATACTTGGTCGGAGTCAAACGAATCCTCCATTGTTTGTGATTCAATATTAGAGCACGACCGGCCTTGACAATTTGTGCATGCCAAAGAACAAGACAGTCCGACTTTTTTGCAACCACATTTAGCACTGCATCCCTTTTTGCAGTTGCAAAAAATAGTGTTCAGCAGTTTTTCCGGCGCAGGTGGAAGTAAAGTTTGAACTGGTTCTAATATATTGTTGACCAACTTCCAACCCCAGTCTGTAGGGTCTAGCTGATAACCAAGCCACACTTGAACTTGGTAATATACTCGAAAAAGATGTTGGTGAGCAGCAACTGAGGTTGGAGGAAGACAAGCTAATTGAACTTGTTTTTTATTTTTAGTATTTTTAACGAAACATGCATTTCGATGCTTATCTAAACCGGTAGTTTTTTTAGGAGCTCCCTACATAGAAAGAAGAAAGCGGATGCCGTTGGTAATAACTTCTTGTTGAGTTGAATTACTCTTTTTAAAAACTTCAGCACATTTAATTAAATCTTGTTTTTAAACATTTTGAAAACTGCTGTTTTACCCCTCCTGTAAAATGCAGATGTCGTATCACAGCCAGTTATTGCGTGTAAAAATAGTACATGATCTTGACACTTTACAAAAGTAAATAAACTTTTTGATGAATATATATCTGATTGATGCTGAGCTTTCCCTGGTTTTAAGAAAAAAATGGTTTTTTCAGTTGGCGTTCGAGCAGTGAGTGAGCAGTGCATATTATGACGATAACAATATTTGTAACTTTTTGAATCGTTATATCTCAGAAACGGTGGCTCGTAAGAAAAAAAGTATTGATACATTTTTTATAGATAATTTTATGATCTACAATTTTTGTCTGAGGTACTTTTATGATAAAACTTACCGTTTTGCTGAAAATCGCGAAAAACTCATTTATTTGACCTTTGACCTTGAATAAAATTTTTTCCTTACAGGGGAATGATGGGGAACTTCTAGACATTGTTTATAATTATATTTTGAACAATTTCACTGAAATTCAGCTTGTTGGGACTTTATGTAACTTCACTCTCATTTTTTGGTCTAAATTGACCGGACTAATAGTTTAAACCACAGAATGCCTCTTATATTTCGTAGATCCAACCAAAAAAAACAAATAAAAAAGTAGAAAGATCAGAGTTTTCAAAATACTACAAAAGTGGGCAAAAGCATTTTGTTTCAACTACATATTTACTTTGACAAGCTTTTGAATTGCCAGAATCGGTCAGTTAGTCAGAAAGTTAAAGCTAGTTGCCCTTCCCAAAACGAAGATCTTTTTGGAAAAGAACAGCAGAAACTCTACGAACACTTTGAAATCAAGTCATATTGTATTAAAAATCTTGGGTACATTGATTCTGTTGCTTGTTTATATTATGCGATAAAGGGGAAGGAAAAATAATTCCTCGAAATATACTTAATTTAAGCAAAATATAGTAGTTAACATAAGCATGTACTTAAGTAAATGTCACGATAATCATTTTAATATAAGTTAAATGTTCCATAGCCAGTTCGCGACATGTTTCCTAATGGTATCTTTAAATAGAAGTCCTCCTCAGCCTCCCTGAGGGACGACCCTGCCCGGGGTGGCGCCGATACGGAGCCATTTGAATAACAATAGAATACAGGAAATAAATAAATGAACCTTAACTCAATCGGGAACTGCCATTGATTTTTACATTTCCTTGGATGTCCTTTTCCATTTTAAGAAAATGTGTTGCAAGTGGGTAGTACATGCTATCGAGTGCATGTCAGATGAAGAATATTATATTAGGCTAGCTAATACGAGGTACTAACGTGTGGCACCATAATTTTCAGTTTAAAAAGTTAAAAATGTTAAAATTATATTGATTTGTTATTGTTAATGTGTGTTATGTTGTTTTTAATAAAATCATTTTCATGACTGTCTTTACAGACTTCAGTTCTTTTGTGTGTTTGTGATCTTCTACCAAACAAATACAAAATAATAAATACCTTGGAATGTTAGCTCAGCTTCTTGTGCCGATTATCGTTATGGCCAATTGCCTAATGGGCAAGATCGTCGGCGAACATCTCTCGAGACTCTCCTTAGGCGGTAGCTCTTCGAAAGAGGTCGCATTGTGTAGAGGCCCTATCTCAGGAGCCCTAACCACTGGTAGCTTGGACCCTGCTCCAGACATAGGAGGAAACATATTTGGAATAGTGTTTATTTATATTTTTATGTTCGTCGGGAATCAAACTCACAACACGTTACATGTTCAAAAGCTCAGTCACTTCGCTAATGCACCCATTAATATAAATGACATTCACTAGCTTTCAGCTTTAATCACATTCCCAGTAAACGTAGGTACTTTAACGGGCCTAATAAAACGACAAATAAACTGTCAATTTAAAGTCCTTTCTTGAAACATTAATAGACCTATAAAACGGCTCAGTAATTAATAGGTACTTTTCTTATTAATTAACTTTAATTGTTCACAATAAACCAATCCAGGTATTGGAAAGTAATCAGCTAATAGGTTTATATTTAACGGATCGTTTTATATTGTTACAGGTACGTTTATACTGCTGTAATCAAGAGTGAGTGGTACCTCCTCCCTCACTCCCCCTCCTGAAGGGCAGGCCGGGGGGGGGGGGGGAGAGGTATTGCGATGCAAATGAGATGATCGTCGTGATTCAAGTGAACTGCCGTATCGACAAGTGGATGTGGAATGTACGAAGGTGAGTTTGTGTCGGGAACGCTGCGGTTTTTTTTGTACGGGTACTTTTTAGGGTTCCGGGTAAAACGGGACCCTATTACTGAGACTGCTCTGTCCGCCTGTCTGTCTGTCACCAGGCTGTATCTCATTAAAAATAAAAATAAATTACAGGAGGCAACCCTCCTACTACGGTACGGAACCCTTCATGCGCGAGTCCAACTCGCACTTGGCTGGGTTTTTATATTTAATTTATTCAAAAGATTTGAATGAGAACAACAATTGAATGAAACGTTTTTATAGTTTTTTTTCAAATATACAAGTAGAAATCGCACATACGAGTAGTAATGTTTATTTTGATATCATATTCTTCAAACAGATCCAAATTGTAGAACTGTTAAATCTCAGTGCCCATAAAGACCAAATTATTTAAATCTCTTTTCAATAGTCAACTTAATCGCGGCTTAGCTGTAGAACGTATAGCTTAGACTGGTTCAGCTAAGTAGCTTACCGCAATAAGGATTAATTTTAGAACAATTAATTCCGGATTAAGGTTGCCATGTCATCGTTTATTTTTATAATTTTGCTTCAAGACACTTTATTCCTATTTATTCTTGATAGATTTTACGCCTAAGTTTAATATTCTAGCGAAGTTCTAATATTACCTTTAAAACACGTGTAGTATTGTGTCACTTCTATTTTTATTTCCATTCATTACCGTTTACTATGTGTCGAAAATGTCGAAATGTATTAGGATTGGGTACCTACATTATTATACTAGTTACAATCGGCTAGTAAGAGGAGATGGCTGCTGAGATGACAACTTACAGAGAAGTATGGAATAAGAAGACATGATGCTCCGACGCTTAATAAGGGCAGGAGAATGATTATGATGATTCGGCTAGTAAAAAAAGCAACCGCAGCGACGGCGACGCCAGTAATATCGCCCTGTATGTACACATAATTGTGCCGGGTGAAGGGCAGGGCGCGTCCCGCTTGTGATCGCTGCAATCCGTGCCTCACCAGATTTTTACCCCATTGTGAGGAGGACTCGCGACTTTGTACTAGTTTAGTAGTAGCTGTTAACTTCGTGTTTACACCATAAGCTAATGGCTAGCAATCCCGAATTGATCTTAAAATGAAAAAAAATCAAATCTAACCATAGCTCCTTATCACAATGACACACATTTCAGAAAAGTGCTAAGTGGCTATCAAGCAAGAAACTTAAAGCTTCGTCCTTACTTTGACGTTAGTCGCAATTCCCGTCGCGTGTTGCATCGACTCGTGAACAGGGCGCCACAGAAATATGATGCAACCAACCATACCATTTTCTAGTAGTCAAACTATATACAAATTCAACCGTATTTTCTAAAGAACTATACATGACACCATTCCTAAGATATCTCTATCCATATTTATTGAGAAATGAACACAACAGACGCCCTGACGACTTATTTAGAAGTGAATGTTGACGTTAGTATCACTTGTAGTATTATCTACGGCTGTGTGGGCGGACGTCATAGCTAAGTATACAATAGATAGGAACACAATCATTGGAAATATTGTGAAATCGTGTTATTGCACAACTAGACTTACTTTGGTCTGGTAGGCTCAGTTTAATTCTGGCTTATTTCGATCAGAAACCCCAATCCGATCCCATTCAGTAAAAACTCGTTAGGAATATGGATAAACTTGCTGAGAGAGTGCACCTGTGTTTGTGCACATACTCGTGCACTATCATATGTCCTGCATCGGTAGTTTCCGCTCAGCTGAGATTGACCGCCGGCCGAACACGGCCAATAGGACTATTAATTAGTTTTCAGGATATAGGCCATTGGAAATGTGTAACCTACGAGTATGGTTGTTTTTCATGATTATATCAATAAATTTATAAACCTGCTTTATAAATATTTGTCAGCTCTGAAACATTCTCAAGGTCATAAAAAGTTTTTCTATCTACAATTCTCCTGATTCAAGCACAATCTTGGCATCGTACCCAGCGTGCGTGTAGCCGTCTGTAAGCTGACGAGTTTATTAGCGACGCTGATGGCTTCCATAATTCAATACCGACGGGCTGCCTGGTGAATGCCTGATCAGCGATAACTGTATACACGCGGGGAATGCGGAGAAATACTGTCATAGCGAGATTAATTTATTATGAAAGTTTACTTACTTAGTAAGAAGTTAAGTTGTTGTAGAAATGCTAACTTACCTATGACAGGTATTCTTTTCTTGGCTATTCCTGCAGCAATATCGCAGGGACAATTTTTATGCGACCTACGCGACGTGTTTAGATTTTAGAATTTAAATAAAATACAAAATAACTATATCAGCTCAAGCATACAGATCGAAAATGAGTAGATAGGAAAGACAAACAATAGAATCGGACAGATCATCTAAATCAGTACAAACAAACATTACAACAGAAAACTTAAAAGGTGACGTTAGTTTACCTTTAACCAAAAAATGTGAGCACGTCAAGCTTCAACGTATCACTCACTATCGACCCGTGGCACCTACGTCCATAGATCTCCGCATATTACCCTAGCCATCTACTTAAGCATGGCGTCTCCACAAACCGTTACGTCATTGTATAAGCACCACAACTTCATCACACGGAGCCTGAGAACCTCACAGACCAGCTGCAAGACAGACAGGCACGTTTCAACATAAACCCATCTGTCATGACAGCCGCTAAACAAGGAGGTAGCTGGGTGAGAGAGACGTTATGATGTGACCGCTCTATGCATCAATGTGTCTGTGTGATCCGTTTGTCATTTAAATAATCTATGGTTGATGTTCAGCTGGATGATGTACATATAGTCTTCTCCTGGACTTTGTTTTTCTAAAAAAGAGGGTCTGTAGGTAAAGCGTTTCGCAGTAAATAAAACTTGTAGTCACGACATAACAGACTAAAAGTCTGACATCCAGTCTTACCTAGGGTATCGTAATATTAGCCAGTACTAACTGGATGGTAGAGGTCAGATAGGCAGTCGCTTCATGTAAAACTGGTATTCAGCTGCATCCGGTTAGACTGGAAGCTGACCTCAACATAGTTCGGAAAAGGCTAAGCAGACGGGCTATATTGGCACCGGTTTTAACAATTATTATTGTGTGTTCAATAGACAGAAACACACTTATACCTGTCAGATAAAGAGAAATGAAATAGTTTCTAAATTCAATGCACGGAATTGATTTTAAAAGTGACTTAAACTCCAGTGAGTTATGTCATCTGTGATTTTTCCAGCGAATTTTAATCGCGCCTGGTAGTTAACCGGCTAAGGAGGTTAGTTTAATAAATCCCTTATAATTATCATAAATAAGATTAAAGCAAAGGTCTATACGAGCAGGCTATAGACATGCTTTGCGCATGTAACCTGTCCAGGCGGTTGATTGAGAGGCAAATGGCAGTTTCAATCAAGTTTTGATTTCCTTAACTTATCGGCTATGTTAAGCGTCGATCTACTACTTAGTCTTGAAACATTATGGTATGTTGTGCACCGTGTTTGCTGCAGACAGAAACAAGTAGATAATGTACTTGTGATTTACTGGGCCTGACCCCTACTTGATTGTGTTCAGATCTGTCAATTGGTCAGTCTCGAGTCTATAATAACATTTAGTTAGTTGTTGTAATATTGTGGTCATGTCTAACTGATTTATCTGGATTCTCGATCAATCACTAAGCAGAACATACGCGAAAGTCTTTCAGAATTGAACTCAGAATGGTAGCACCATAGCGCTTGCGAACACTTTAGATCAATATAACGTTTTGCCATTATTCGTCTATCGCTTCACACACCCGGATGCACTCCTTTATCACAAACTAAGTAATAGAATACCTGGTATATAACGAGGCTGGAAAGGCCCTAAACAAACCGCCTTTGGCACCTATAGGCCAGGAGCCGTGCAGCCGGGCATCGCGGCCATCGGCTAATAACTCAGGGGCTACAAATAGTCGCGCGACACCGCCGCCGCCGCGCGCCGCTGCACTGTTGCACTGCGGCGCATTCTCACTGATGCAAATTGTAAGCACAGCACCATCTGATCTAGTGTGGCCAGGCAACGGGACTTATTAGGACTAGGTATAGATTAAAGAAAAGCCGGTTTATGATTGATTAATTACTAAACTTGGTGGTAAGTCGCAAACTTATGTAGATGAAATTGATTAATCTCATAAAATTTAGACGAATTTTGAGGAGAATTGACTTTTATTGCAGTGCTTTTTTCAGCTGAAAATCAAGCTTTGCCTTTTCATAGAAACGATGTTAAAAAGAAATTATTATATCTATATTTCGTAGTAGTAACTTATAAAAAGTGTATAATCCATATTTACATTATATACATACTACAACTAGAACTCCATATAATTACAGAAATAAAAGTAAACGTAAGTACCTACATGCCCGCCGACAAACTGTTACGCAGTTTGGTGGGTGTATAAAATGTACAAAATGTTTGGTCCTAATTAAATTATTTATTTATTTACAAATATAAAACGACGTCAATAGGCGGCAAAGTACTCCTCCGCACCGCTGTCATCCGGAAATGTGTAACTTATTATTAGTAACATATTATTTCACGAATTATCCGACTTTTTTCATGCGGTTATCAGAATTGTTCGTTATTTTTTCTCATAGCAAAAGAAGGGAGTTTTTATCCTACATTTTAATTTGGCGACCGTACCACGATGGTATCAGCCATGCGCCTGCGACGATTTACATACAACCAGTGAATTGTGCTGCGGCCGTAGCGTATTGGTTATTGTGCACTTAATAGCAACAGATAGGCTGCTAGGCTGCGAGCAAGGAATTGTATTGAAATTAATATAAAGCAAGGGAAGCTGCAACAGATTGAGTTATCACGTGGGAATTAAAGCAATAACGAGTGAAATATAACAAGAGCTTTAGTTCGTATTAGAATGTAACTACATAACTTTACAATCAACTTGTAGGGTACCTTAATACATAAACACATTGGTGTACGATCCTATCTTCTACGATTCATACAGCTAAAACAAAGAAAGTATTATTCAGCACTATATATTGAAGAAGTTTTCCCACGGAGTTTCAACTTTGTGATTTATAAATTCCCGGTCATATCTTATATACATTACATCACCGTTATAACATATTTATAAGAATTGTAATGCTTTATACTATAGGCTAGAAAACTCCGTATATTCAAATCTTACCTCTGGACAGGACCGTTTGCCCATTCTAACAAATCTACAAAGGGTCTATAACTCAGTCATTGAGCGTCAGTTCATTGTCACCGCACGACCATTCACGTCGGCGGACAGGTTGCAACTGACCGTTCCATACGTTATTTGAGCTGTCAGCGCGCGCCGCTAGGTGGCAGCAGCGACGCCTCCGTGACACGTCACGTCCGGTCGGAGATAAATCTTATCAAAGGACATGTGGTTGTAGTACCTACCGTTATGAAAACCGGGGGTGTGGAATCAAAGTTATCGGTATTTAAGATTAAAGAGAATTTCTGATGACCAGGAAAGATGATTTAAGTTTCGTAATATCTCGAAATTCGTTTAAAAAACACTGTGTAGGTACTAGTTCGGCCCCGTGAATGCAGTCCACTTTACCTAAATTATAAGTTTATTTTTATTAAGGTACAGCATCTTCAGTTATCAATCAACCCTTCTAAAATATCAAACGGTCAAATATACTTCACCATAACGTTGCGGATCGTATAAATAAAGTAACTGTTGAAACTGCCAGAACGCTTTAAAGAGTCATATCACTCAATAATGCCATTTCCCATGAACAAACTTTTCTCCTTCTTAGATTGGTTTTGCGTGTCACCGTAAACTTATTTAATAAGTTACCTAAGTTATATTTAGTTATTTAATAAGCTTACAAAACGAATCGAACGTAATATTTAGAGCAAGCCCTACGCGCTGCACAAGCTCCAAGCTACCTAGGTCTGAATATAATGTAGGTTATAGTAACGGTAGCAACAAGTGGCTGGTCGCGGGTTCGATGCCGTGCGGTGCATTAATTGCGTCTTATCGGTGGGAGCCGTGTTTAGTGCAGTAACGTTTACTGATTGTATTGGGTTGGTGCGCCAGGCGGTGAGAAAGTGGAATAACCGTGAAGGAAGGAACTGAATAGTACCGTGTGCTATCTGGGATAAAAAATTGTACTGCGATGGCTGGTTCGAGGCGCACGGGAAAAGATTCCTGCAAGGATTTGGAGTTATCTTTTGCCCAGCAGTGTGAAAGCTTATTGAGTATCTGTATTTTCGCCTTTATTTTAAAGGGAAATATCGATCCTTCAGACGTCTTCTCTTACCAGTTACTCAATAAGCGAACGTTACTATACAAAACATTAAGATTATCACGATTGTATTTCTCCGAGGGGTAGGCAGTGCTGTACTAATAGTCCAGCCAGACTTCACCAGTTATGTTTAAATCCTATGTGGAAGGAGGTGACCCTGTTGCCATCAATTTAATCATTTGGACGGATAATGTAAACAGTACGGATAATGTGAACAGTAATGAAATTGATTCAATTGATGATTCAATAATTTAATTACTGTTAAGTTAATCAGCAAGCAGCTAAGTAAACAGTAAACATACTAAGCGCACGTGGTGTTGACCTCTCATTACTAATACCACTATTGTTTACATTTCACAATCCTGTATTTCACCAAGAGAGACTAAACTCGGTGCAAATCAGACTGCGCTTTTCCATTAATTAAACTCGACTGGACAGACTTTCTACCCATTACTATGTACTAAGTTCGTCAGCTTGCAGCTAACTAAACAGCAAACAATACTGAGCGCACGTGCTATTGACCACCCCCTCTACAACTATGTTTACCATAACAGTTTACAATTACATTTCAACTTGATACCACTTCTCTCTCGCATCAATCACGACCAGCATCCTTCAGCTAATCAAACACGTAGTTCAGCGCATGTGGCTGGCGGGGCAGTGAAAGTGCGGGATACGGGACCCGGGAGCGTAGGGCGGCAGTCGGCGCCCAGCCGCCGCGCAGTCTGCCCGCCCCGACGCGCCGCCCGCCCTACGACAAGCGAACATCGAACATTATTACGATAACAATACGGAAATGATAACTTAAAAGTTTTAGTGATTGTAAAAGTGTGAATGACAGTCAGTTAGAAAAGCGTTTCCGTCTTAAGCGAAGCTGATTTTCATTGTTTTTTTTTGTGGAAAATAATAATATAATTTTGAAAAGTTGATTGTTACATTTGCACTGTTTTTGATGCGTAAAAGTTAAATAATCTTGTTTATTTTAATAGGTTTCCAAAGTGATAAACATCCACATATCGTCATGAATTTTGATAATAATTAATTTGTAGTTTTTTAAGTGTTAAAAAAAATATTTTTTTTACCTTTATAAAATGTAATAAGTGTAGATGTCGTTTGTTAACTGATAACAGTGATAGTGTGTTGGAGGTGTTCCTGCAGTGCTCGAAAATTATTATAAAATAAAGGTAGGTTCACACAGGAATTAACTATGTCCCATGATTTACGTTGGTGTTGTCGTAACTAATATTCCGTTTGACTTTGAATTGGTCAAAGTCCTTTTTCAGTACAATACTTACCATGTTTTGACAACTTACTATGCGAAAATAACTTCAATAGGTTAAACTATTTCCCCGCGATATCAATTTTTAACAGATTTTGAATAACACTTTAATGATTAGTTTTCCTAAGCTGATCTCGACACGAGCTTGCGTCATCGTCTCTCATAACGTGCATTTGATTCGAGTGGTAACTACTTACGCGATAGGCTTGGACAGGTACGTATCTACAGCTAATTCTAATCACAACGATTAAATACGAATAAGAACTTAATTTAGGAATAAACTCAGAGCTAGAACTCACGAGTGCCGTCACTTAGGTTCGTCGCTTGTTCCGCTAGGAGCTATTGGTTGGCACAGAATCTATTTAGTCAGTAACGAGTTATTTCATCACACTTCAATCCTAATAAAATACCAACATGTGAATAAAAATATACCGATAGATATGTACAAAGTGCTCATTACTTGTAGATACCTGTTATCTCATACTCAAACGATACCTCATCCACAGACGTCAATAGAGAGATATCTGTCCACCTCTCATTCACATCATTCAATTCCCGATCACAAGCTAACTCTTAAATCCCAATAACTCGAAACAAAACTATCACAAGAAGCACTAAGTGTGCACCGCGCACCTCCGCATAAAGTCTAAGTGCCACATCCACAGATATGCTTAACGAGCGCTTATCCGCCACTTAAGCGAGCAGAGCGAAACGAACATCGCTTATTCATTAGTTTTTTGCTCAACTTTTGGAGCCAATTAAGCGAACCGCTCGATACATTAGGAGTTTTATCGCTCTCACGTGATAATTCAATGCTAAGTGAGGATTGTATCTATATTGTTGCAGACTCCGAATAATCGCTGGGATAAATAATGGCGGTGCTAGGATTGAGATAAATCTCGCTTTAATTAAGTCAGGCGTTCATTTACTTAAGTTATCATTGTACTTGTTAGGTTCAGTTTTTATTGATATCGTTAATGAATAAAACATTCAACTTCGAGGTATCAATTAGACACTGAATATAAATGAGGGGTGTAACAATGTTTACAGTGAAATACGAAGCAGAATTTGATCGATTTTGTTGTTCGAAATAGTAGCTTTTAGTACTGTTACAATCTTAAACCTTATACGAAAATCATGGTTATATTTGTTTGCCAACAAGAGAGGCGAAACTAAAGACATTACAGACTTAATTTGAAATACCCCTTATCGTGTCTCGTGAGTCGTGACATCAGAATCATCAATATTAGCTGACCCTAAAAATAAAAGAAATCAGAATTCTCCGAGTGAGTGATGAATGTATAAAATTAAATAAGATTGCTACTGAAAGCTACCTCTCGGATCACGTCTTGGTCCTCATTAACATATCTCTTGAGTTGAAGTCTCGTTTTCCGAAGAGATATCAATTTTATAAAAGTTTGTAATTAAATTGTTAAGGGGTTCTCTGTTCATGTTATTTATTTGAACCAATTGGACCAAGAAAAATCTTGTAATCCTGTACTCTTCCTTCCTAAAACAGCAGATATTTAAACCTACCTACGTACTTAGTCTAGTAACGCTAGTAAACGCTCTCTAATATAAACCAGAATGACTTTTCACCACAATAATGGACAAACCAATGTAAATAGAAACATATACACACAAACCAATGACATGAACTATTAACTATTACCAGACACAGTGCCTGTGTATTGATGCCAGTATCTCGATAGTATGTGGTACTATTACTACATCACTTGAATCAAGTCTCGACAAAGGGGCGATGTTAGTGCTTACACTTAATGGTCGAGTTAAGAGCTTGGATTGTTTACTTTTGTATTCATTTATAATAGGTACGTGATGGTGCACAGAACACTCTCTTTAATGACCTAGATCATTTAGCTTCGTAAGGCATCATTTATTTATTTATTTAACACTTCAAGCACAAATTACAGAGGCGGACTTAATGCCATAGGCATTTTCTACCAGTCAACCTTAATGAACCTTGTAGCCTTGTTTGCCGTGTCTTTGTTCAAAAGTTGCTAGTGAATGAAAAACTAGCTAACCATTTTAAGGATGCGATCGACTAGAAAGCACTGGAATTCTATAAGCCGGTTGTAAAGCTAACATAGCACCACGACTGTAATCCCCAACGGGTTTAGCAATGGTGTACCTACCCGTAGTACACAGACATTTCGACACTTATGTTTAAGTCCTATGTAATACGGGTCGAGCCTGCTGCCATAAACTGGAGACTAATTCAAACTTCGAGCTGCTTCTAAAAAAATATTTCAAATAAAATATTGGCATGAGAAAGAATGTCTTTAAATATAATCACAAGGCATACCAAACTTTATATACTTTTCAAAGACACAATACCCAAACATCCCGGTGGTAATCTTTGTCCACCGACAAACGTATGCAGTCGCAATAAATAACAGCTCAAAGTTGTGCCAGTTAGAGCATTACTGCTTGGTGCACAGTACAATATGCCACTGTAGCCCGTAGCCTGTAGCCCGCCACAAACATAGTCCAGAAATAGCTCCAGCCGAACTGCAAGTAATAAACAAATGCAACGTTAAATCTGTCACGCGATGCTGCGTTTAGACGGCAGTCAGTGGCTCGGGCAAGTAATTGTGGTAACAGTGTGACTTACAGTGTCCACTCCAATAATGTTAAGTTATCATTTTTGTTTCAAAGATTCATGAATGGGCAATTCTACCGTTAAATCCTTGATTTTGTGATGTGTTACATTTTGCTTATTCATTATGGCAAAGTGAAGAACTAGGCGGGATACATTTTTCCTGTCTTCTATAATTCAATATCAGAAGGACAGTAACTGTCCATTTCAATGCAGATTAACCAAAACGCCTAATGAGCAACCATACCACCAATATTCGAAATGTAGTGATCTAACGGTTAGTCTAAGTCAGTGGCTGGCACCAGCAGCTACTACTCCTTAAGGACTGACATAACTTCGCGCCAACTGAAAGTTATAAACAAACGCGAGTTAAATCTGTCGCACGGTCGCTTTGCACGCGATGCAGCGTTCAAACGGCAGAGGCTGCTGGCGCTAGTTAATATAATTCTTTGTAATGAAAACTATAAGATAAAGTAAACGTACACTAAGTTTTAAGAAACTATAAGAGACTTGTTGCAGAAAAGTGCAAGAAGACATTTTAAAGGTTCATCAACTCTATAAAATCAAAAACTTTCCTAAGTTAAAATTGCCTACAAATTTCGTGCCAGATAAACACTTGCCAATAAATCACTCGCACCATGCACACATTTGCATCATCGCATTCGGTCAATCTCATTGGTTAGAGCCAAACTACTGCATGGAATTGCTTATGTGAAGTTAGTGTTCTTAACGACTACATCCAGTATTTGCTTAAACACTGGACACGGTAGATACAGTGTACACCAATAAGTCCATGCCCAGTAAAAGTGTAAACTACTCGCCCGATGCAAACGAGGCTTGCCAGTCGCACGTGGCAGCGGTGACCGGATACACATTAACGTTACACAGTCACTTGTTGACTATTTAAAGAATATTATGTTTGTATACGGCTAATATTGTTGATGATCAATGTTTTTATTAAGAAAGTAACAAGTATATATACTAGTACCTAGCAAGACATGTAAGTTTAACCTTAGATAGTAGGTGATATAGAACATGTGATATTTAACTAATTGTATTTTAACCAGTAATCCAATTATACAAATTGTAATATTACAAATAACTGATTAAATGCCATCAAAAAACTTTTAAAGTACTACATATTATTATATCGTCCGCTACATTTAGTAAGCATTTCTCTCTTCAAAATGTCGTTTTACAGTGAGAAATGTCCATCTTATTTCCTTTCCTACCACTACATCATGGGGCAGTTTCCCAAACCTTTCCGACAACATTCAATCTCAACTTCGTTACCAACCTGCACCCCCTCCGCCCCTCCCCCCGCCGCACGTCGCCCGCTGACGAAGCAAATAACGAAACTATTTCACTAAGGGGTGCGGAACTCAAAAATGAAAAGGCACATTCTTGGTTTCCTTGTGAAATGTAAATTTGTGGGTCCCTGGGCCCCAGACGCCGACTAGTGCCGAGGTTCGCGAACCTTCGATATTCTATTAAGATAACGGCTGAAACGACGTCGTTTTATTATTGTGACGCGCGCCATATTTTCATCATACTGAAAATCTGTCAACTTGAGATATGGTGGTTTGGGGTACGGAAGATTCAGACAAGGCACAACGCTGTGGGTAGAATCTATTTAACGCATTCTTATTTATTTATAAATAAGAGAACCAACAGATATAAAGGATGGATAACAATTGTACATGTAACATTGATACAATTACAGGTTCTCTCGATTAAAAACAAAAAAGTTGTAGAAATCTTATATTAACAGATGGTCGAGGTGGGTTTTGAAATAAAATATTGGAATGACTCTGAGGGCAACCTGTAAAATTTTGCAATAAATAAAACAATGCCTACAGAAAGCTGACAGCCTGTAGAAATAACCAATCTGGCATAACCTGAGCTTTGTTTGTGCGCAAGTGTTACAAGAATGTGGAAAGAAGAGCTCCTTCCACATTCATATTAGCAACGTGTACCCACTTGTAATTATGCCAACGAAGTTGATTTACTATATCTAGCCATATTACTCTTTGTCGGAACTAAGAACCAATAGTAACCTATTGTGAGGGGCTAATAAACTCATCGCTATTATTAATGCTCGCTAATTATAATCGCTAAAATTAAGGTTCACTTCTGTAAAGCACTAGACTGTAATGAACTAAAACATATTCTCGCTCACGTCACGGGCGCCGCGCGCCGGGCGGCACGGCGGTGGCACCTCTATACTTTCTAAGTCCTCACAACTTCCCCTCAAGAAGGCGCTTGCGAAAATATGAATATTATTCAAAGTGATTTGTCATAAATTGAACAGCGGCACTTCAGCACCGACGACGCGACACTGCCTGCACCCGGGCCCGTTATGTTTTGACAAACAGTTTGACACTTGATAACACTTGGGATAAATTAAAATTCCTTAAAAAAAAAGTTTATTGAAACTCGTTTGTAATTTTGCTTCAGTTAGTTTTAGAGGATGTTTCGAGCTTTACTGAGGCTTTCACAATAACACAAGATAATTAATATTTCAGGTAATAATGAACTTTCAGGAAGCTGTAATTGGGGTTTTCTGTTATTATTTAAAATATTTTACAAGTAATAAAGAATCTAAAATCTCTGAAAAGTAGGCACGATAAACATTCTCGCTTAAATCATACAGACTCGGTTGCACATACATGCAAGATTAACATTATTTTATTGAAATTACCATCCTGCGAAGCTTACAAAGCCTGCAATTTTCGTATTCATCGATTTATTACAGTTCCGTTACTATCACCCAATTAATATCGCTCGCCTGCCGACACTGAATCACGACGCACCTATTAAACCCAGCTGCACTGTATAGCGTCCCGACCGCTCGGCCGCGACCAGCACGCTCGAGCGACACGCGTGTGCAGGAGCGACTGCGGACAGAATAAGTGAAAGAAGTGGCTCAGAGCAAGCCACGAGACACCGCGACGTGATATACGACGCGTAGTGCAGCGTGGTCCTTTTGGATTTTGCACGACACGGTCATCACGAGGTCGCTGTTGCCGTAAACATTTATGAAATTGTCTGTAGAAATTGTATTGTTTTACTAACATGGAAGAGGCTTTAAATCCGACTATGGCCACGCATCAAAAGACCCATGCAGCACTATACTCAAGTGAAGGAAACCCATTACACACGCGCGAGTCGCTTGATGCAAGCCGCACCGCATGTGGTCGTGGTCGAGGCGTTAACCAGCAAGTCGGCTCCATCACCGGTTAATCACCGGTCGGTTATACCGCGGCATCCTTAATCACCGCTCACTAATATTTGCGCTCGGCTGATGCGCTAAGACGTAAGCTCTCGTTTACTTAATACCGCAGCCAGTGCATTAAGTGGAGCTATCAATTCTTGGATTCCGCAGTAAATCGGAATTGAAGAGTTAGTTCGATTGTGTAATGCTATGGCGGATTACTGATTCCATGTAATGATTGGCCGATTCCACGATTGACTTTAACGACGAAGAACAAAAGAATGTATTATTTTCTGCTCTATAGTTCTAGTCGGGTCGCACTTATGTATTCCGCGTTGACTTTAATATTACGCCTAATAAATATGCAATAAACACTTTGCATATTCTCATAAAATACCTTATTAAACATGTAAAAATATTCCCAAAAGACAAACTTATTTTGAGCCGAAACCCGCCGAAAATTAAAACTGTTTTAATAAATAAATTCAATTAATATTTTTCTTGTTTCAGGTAAGGAAATACTTAATTAATTCCGGGAGTCAACCCTGCTGTGCGCGTAATTTATGCGCGGACATGTGTCGTCCCGGCAGGCACGGAACCCGAACCGCGGGACGCGCGATCCGGGATTGTGTGGAGGGTTAACAACGGTGTTTCCGATAGATTCGTAAGTTTTTATTTTGCAGTTTTTACAAACTTTAGTGCGTTGTTATAGTATGATGTTTTCGTTGCGTCCGTGTTTTCTTTGCATGTGTACAATATTTTGCAAGACTATTTTTTCTGCCATTTACCTATTTTATATAAGTGCAATATTCCAGTGCAATATATCACATCAGCGGAAACGATTACCTACAAAAACGAAGAAGATATTAAACAAAATAACTTAAACATCCATGTTGTACACGGTTCACAGTAAGAGCTATTGAGAGTGGTCGTGAGTAGATTTAGATAAGTAGTAAACGTTGCTACCCGCGCCTTTAATACGCGGTCGTGCTCACGAGCAGTTATGTAAAATTAAACTTAAACCAGAAATAAGGAATAATCCAGAACTCTACGGTTTCAACGAGGAATGGTTGCACGCGCGTATCGGGAAAGGAAATAGTCTAATGACTGCACGGCATACAGCAAATTGTAAGACTAGATACCAAAGCTATGGTAGAGCTTACAAACATGAAATGTATTTCAACGGAAGGTATTAAAGCTAGGACTTGGAAGTTCTACCCCCAAGGGCCAGAAGGCGGTAAAGAGGACATTGTTAGTACTTATCATAAACTAAATAGGCCTCTGCAGATGTAGGGTTAAACAAAATAAGTTTGTTTATCCAGAACTGCCGAGTCATTAATGTTTCTGATTGTCTGTGCTCAAAATTGACTCTGAAAACAGGTCATTGAGCTTTTTGATAGTTTTGTTATGTAATGTTTATGTCCTTTGCTTGCTAATTCATTTGGGGATAACAGGCATTATCGTTTTTAATAAACACAAGTTACGAGCATATAAAATTACACCACAGAGTCGAAAGCCAATCAAAATCCAATTTGAAATAAGCCTTCTGCAGTTTTATTACATTCTTTTTCCAATTAAATCAATGATTTGAGTATGCACACTATAATGTTAAAACGGTGGTACAGGAAACATGTTTTTTTTTTTTAATGAAATAAATGCTAATTACAAATGAAAAGATCCCTTGAAATGTTGTGTAATAACAATAACAGGTATTGGATCAATACACGTTATTGAATGTTAATGTATTTTTGAGAATTAAAAACACTTTTCTGTCAGTCCACCCTCACTTAAACAGACCACATAAGGAAGCTATCATAATATCCAGAGAAATCGAGGTTGTGGCCGAAAATATGGGACTGCAATAGGCTGTGAATGGGCAAAATTAAACCTGTGCGTATGCGCAAATATATTTTACCTCTCATGCCACCGCACTGCACCTTGTGTGCGTATAGCCGACATGTCAATTATACCGTAACTAAGACTTACAACTTGGAACTTTAACTTGGTCTAGATTCAAGTTTTACTAACAGCGTGGAGAGCAGCGGTGGCCCAGTGGTGGCGGCCTCGACTTACGAATATTAAGTCGTGGGTTCGAACCCAGGCAGGCGCGTTACTTTGTGTAATTTAATTCAACACCACTGCTTTCAAAACGGTGAAGGAAAACATCGTGAGGAAACCGCCATGTCCTAGAACCAAAAAATTCGAAGACACGTGACATCTACCAATCCGCACTGGGCTCGCGTGGTAGATTATAGCCCATCCCCTCTCATAGTGAGGAGGCCTGTGTCCCAGCAGTGGGAACATTAATAGGCTGATGATAATGATGAACAGCGTGGAACTGGGTACTAGTCTGCACTAGTAAGTAGTATGCAAAACAACAGTACGGAGACAATAAGACAACAGTATAAGTCGTTGTTGTCACAGAATGTTGGTCAAACAATCCCACAGAGGTGCTAAGTGTAAAGTGCAAGTAAGTTGTTTGCAGTGGAGGGTTGAGATAGAAGATTGGCCACGCGACGGTACGGCCGCGGCGATAGGGTTAATTACATTTTGGGAAACGTGTTTTCTTTGCTCGTATACTTGATATTTCGGTTTATGTATTTACTAAAAATAAACAAGGAAAATCAGGATTATTTACAAATTCATAATCTATTCCGCAAACTTATTATTTTGGGGCCCAAAATGATCTGCAATCATTTTGGGCCCCAAAATAATAAGATTATTTACTTTTCGCTCAAGTTTCAACAACGAGAAGAGACGAGGGCTGCGGCATAATTTTGATGCGCTGCATCTACAGCAAGCGTGACATTAATAGATAATTTTACGGCATACGGTTTGCAAAGACGTTAAGAGTTGTACAGTTTCTCGGTAAGGAACAGAACGCTACAGAACACACAACAACAGTAACATTTTGAATGATGTTTTTTGCAGAAATAAAAAAACATTGACACTGCTTCTGTAAAGATGCTAACAATAGTCAAGAAAAAAGTGGCCATAAGATTGATTACATAGGGGGGAGGGGGGGGGGGGGGGTTCTTATTCTTATTATCTAAAGTAAGAGCAATAAAAACTATCGAATTTCATTAATTCAGAGCGTGACGCGAGCCGATTAGGGTGCGCGCACACTGCATCCATACCACGGAAATATTACGCTGAAAATTCATCGGTATTTCGAATTCCATTGCATACTCTGTTGCATTTCCATCTTCAATTACAATAGTGATAGCGCAATGGATTCCAAATGAGGGAAAACGTGTGTAATAGATTATGGGTGACGGGCGAAGGGAAAGGGGACACGAGACACCGATGTTTAATGTTTATACGTTTTGTCGCCGCGAGGGGGCGCCACGAGAAAAGTGTATGTGTACGAAAAGCACAGAGAATAATTTAAAATATCGTGTTAGTAAACAAATTGTAGGTTATTTAAGTGTTTGATTACTTGGTACTATTTCTGTAGCACTTAATCTTATTCCTACATGAGGTAATACATTGACATTCGTAGATGCGGATATGCTAGGTAATTATACGCTGAAAAATAACACTTCCAGGAGGGTAGGGTTATTTTTAATTCAAACGATTGTTTACAAACATGCACTATCGAGGAAAACTGCCAATCCATGTAAACCACCAACATTACTGCATACATCGCTACAAGGTCACCGCCCGCCCCGCCCCTCTGCTTCACTCCTACCCCCCTCCCCCACTACTACGACAAATGAATGAACGAGGGGTGCGCCGGACACACGGGGTTGATTCAAACAACCACGACTCAGTAGTGTTGATACTTTAGCAGACAACTGGGTTTTTAATTAACCAAAGAAGTATTATCTAAACTAATATTATCAAGAGGATAGATTTGATTTTTTGTTTGTGTGTTTGTTACGATTTAACTCGCGAAATACTCAACCGATTTTAAAAATTCTTTCACCATTAGTAAGCTACATCTTTACCGAGTAACATAGGCCGAGCTAATACAATTTTCGCCGCTGAAATCGCAAGCGAAGTGCTAGTTTAAAAAAATGTGAATTAGTACAAACATACGAGCTTAGAAACTATAGGACATTTTTTCTAATTAGTAAAATAATTAAATTGGTATGTCGTACGAATGAGAAACTTGTAATTGTAAGTAACATTAATTCTTGGCTATGATTATTATTAAAGATAAGTATTTTTGTCGGTTAAATAATTATAAAAAATAATTAAAAAATAATTACGAAACAGTAAATAATTTCTTGTAGTTAATACGAATTGGTTTTACCTCTGATGCAGAATTGCAGACATAGCTAAAATTATTGATTGTTACTGTGATTAAATTAGCAGTCCATTTAACATTTATTACCGTCATAAATTAAGTCGTAATGGACTGCAGCCACCGATTAACAGCTCATAACAAATTCAATATTTACGACTGTCTGCATACCTACTCTTATCTCAATTTCAAAGCTTGCGATATTTAATGTGAAATAAAGAAACTTGTTTGTTCTAGCAAGGATCAAGTGTGTTGTCGCGATAGATATTTTACGATCGCGCCCCGACTGCACGCAGCAAGGTTAGGTTAGTTCACAACGTGGCCGCACCGCCGCGCCACCTCCCGCCGTTCCAAATTCAAAAATACAGACGTTCTATGTATATTTTTGAACATTTAAAATGAATAAAATTACTCGAATAAAGTAATCTAGTAACCAGTGCAGTGCGTGAGTGTCTTAAAGACACTCAGTGTGAGTGGAAATCTAGTGGTGTAATAAGTTTCGTCCATATTTTGGTAGTGTTTGTTGTTAATGAATTATTTTTCTTATTAGAAACGTACTAATATGATATACATAGGTCATACTCAAACAAAATGAAAGTAACACAAAGAAGTCGGCGCTAAAACACGAAATGCAACTTGTTGATTGTCGAAATTTGCTCAAAATTTTCTTACTTTTGTCTCATTATTTGCGTCCAATCTATTCATAAGTAATATTTTTTCAAGTTTCATACGTACAAAGTGCAAGTGTTTACAAACAGCGGTGCATCGATTTCACATAAAGTGGCACCCGACATAAGGCGGGCGCCAGAGGGGAGCGGGCGCGGGCGCGGGGCGGACGCAACTGTCAAAATGCACGCGTTCCCCCTTGTGGAAATGCAACATGAAAAGTTTATTGACTTCAACGCTAAACCGCATTGTAGCTTGAGAACAGTTTTGCAGCTATTATTCTACAACTAATTTTCACTTTACAACCGAAGATTCTAGGCAAAGTTAGCCATTTGATGACTGAATTGTAAAGCCTGCTACTTCCAAATAGAATCTTTCATGATAAAACATTTTCATGCGTCAATTAAACTACAAATTCGTCCTGTTTTGCGAGAATATTTATAGTGGCGAAAGCTGGTGTGCTTCAGCCCGTGGCTTCCTATGGCCATGTTCATATCACTCCCAACCCAGATATATATTTAGTCTACTTGTGTGCCAAAGTTTATGGAAATCTGATCTGCCGTAACGTATGAATTGGACATACAGGCGTTACTTTCGCATAGGTATATAATATTAGTATGGATATCCCGCCAGAATGAATCTGTCCTTATCACACGTCCCGCGTGCACGCTCACCCTAGCCTTACGTCCACACAGGGGCACGCAGCAGCCGCTCGCAGCGTGACGCGGACCGCGCGCCTGTGTGAGTCAGGACTTTACTATGAGTCACGCTGCGACTCGCTGCTGCCACACGAACGGCAGGCGCCGGGAATTCTCGCCGGACTCTAGTGTATAACTTACTACGTCTTACTACGGATACATTTTGGCTGTTCAAAATCGTAATTCTATCGTTTCTTAATACCTTTGATTTATTGCGGGAATTGGTTTTCACCTGTAGATAAAATAAAACCTAAAGCGGCTTAGAAGAAGCATTTAAACATTGCAATTTCATTCAATCATTTATGCATCATAATAACATAAGTAATCAATAATATTATACTTTAAATTTATCTCAAAAAAGCAATTCTATTTTATTTCTCTTTTTATCCTGCACTAACAATAGTTTATTGCATTAGACATTAAAATAGCAACAGCCGTACAATTTATGCGAATGTGTTTATTTTAATTTCGTTTACCTATACCCCACAGCAGACTTGTCTAAATGGGGAAATCATCCCCTTGGTAAAGAGTGCAAATTAATATCCACCGTAGTCTTATTGAAATAAGGTTGGAACTAGTTTGGTAAACAGTTTTGTTTTGATTCGGTTCGCGATAATGAAGTGAAACGTGGAAAAGTACAGATAAACACTAGAGATGTACTGTGTATGTGTGTGTGTGTGTGCGGGTGTGTCATACGAGAAGAGTTTAGTTCGAGAGGCTCGCGGTTCCGCGCCGGGTTGTTGTTTTTTTGTGTGCTTAGTATTTACTTGCGTTGTGCTTGGCTTATTATGTCTGTTGGCAAAATTCAAAAGAAATATTAGAAAAGTTAAATACACAATAACAGTTATTATGTGTAATTTTGCAAATAGTCGCATTATTTTGACTAGCTGGCTCCCTAGCTGCTCCCTAACTCTTGATTATAATGCTTTCATAGTACACTGTAACACTATAGTCTACACACCCCGAAGCAACGATAATTTATGTCATCAATAATGTACCTGGGTACAAGTACATTGTAGCGCACCTACAACGCACCCCGCAAGTTCAGCGGTGCATCCCTTCGCATTAGAATAGTTTAGTGCGCTATACAGATGATGGGGCGGGTGTACAATTGCCGATTACAAATTAATCTCGAAGCCTTGTTAAAAACAAAACAAAATAATTTCCAAAGTTTGTCACGCCTTGCAGAAATGCCGTAGCTCGTAGCGCTACGCCGTAGCATATCACGCATCATACGAACGCTACGACCTACATATTTTCGGGATTTTTCTCAACTGTTTTTTAAGTGGGGTATCGGGAAAGTTACGAAACGGGATGTGGCCATTATTAAGACATTGCCATGTTGGTCACAAGCGCTACTTTTGACCATAGGATCCTGGGCTTGGGTTCGATTCCCAGGTCAGGCAAAATCGGGTTTTTCATAAGAATTTTCTCAGTAGCAGCCACGGAGTCTGGATGTGGGCCCGGTTAATGCCAAAAGGCTTCCCCTCTATTACATGGAACTTGTAACATAACTGGGGAAATGTGGGTGTAAGGTTACCTCTACCTAAGCCTTCGCCCTTCGGGGATTACTTATTTATTTATTTATTTAAGGACAACCAACAAAGCATACACCAACAATACATATTTAGGAACTCATGTTGACTTTAACATTTTATAGTGTAGCCTTAATTAAAGGCTGCCACGGCATGCAATAAACATAGGAGAAAGAAAATGCAAAACAGATTTTATTTGTTTAGATGTATCTAAACAAATAAAATCCGCTTTGTCCTGCTTTGACTGTTTGATTCTTTGTCTATTAACTGTATTCATATACCAATCTATTGGTATATAAATATATTTTTTTTTTTAAATATCGCTGGACATTACACACAGCGCCATCTAGTGCCACACTAAGCAACGATGCTTGTGTCGTGGACACCAGATAGTTTATATACTACATAGATACTTTTTGTTTGTAAATACACACTTATTATACATATAAACATCCATGACTCGGAAACAAATATCCATGCTCATCACACAAACATTTGCTCCTACCGGGATTCGAACCCGGGACCCTAAGAACGTAAGGCAGCCTCAGTACCGCTGCGCCATTTGGGTCGTCAAAACACACATTACAGGCGTGATGTTACATTTTTACTTTAAACAATAGACTTCAGGTTGTAACTTTACTGAAACGGATACATTTTCCAAGCGACTTCATAGAAACAGTTGTACATCTCATAACGCGGGAGTGCCGGTCAATGCCTCCCTCTGAGTGAGAGGGACTGCTCCCTTTACTGTGCATGCTGATTTATAACTGCAGGGTCCACGGTCTACTGTTAGCAGTGAGTGACGGAACGAATGTGAGATGAACTGCGTATTGTATTAGTTAGGGGTTTTGTCAGTAATTAGTAATTTTCTCTTGTCGGTGGAATTGGTATTAGGTATTGGTAAAAGCGTAGTCTTTTCTCTAAATGATAATGTTGCGTACCTACTGCGATATATTTTTGACTCCCACTTCCGACTACTCTAAGAAGAAATACCAACACTAACTCAGAGGTCACATGGTCTCTTTTAAAGCCGAGACATAATCTTGCTCGAGTCATGTGAAGACCATGCAGATTCTCTGGGGTGGTCCAATAACATTAAGTTTTAACAAATCTCCTAACTGCCCAAAGTCAACACACAATCACAACGCAATGCTACGCATACCTGGGTTACATCTATCTAATCGCCTAAAGCACCAACAAATCAATTGGTAAATGCCCCCGTAATCACTCTAATCTTAATATGTACTGTTCGTACCCCCCATCACCCCCGCCCACTGCAGTGTAGTGGGGGGGGGGGGAGGGGAGATGCATTGTGATAACTTTAATCAGAGCAAATGTATTGAAAGATTACCACTGCGTGCGGGGGCGGGTGATTGAAATAGTTGAGCTGTCGATTGTACGGTGGTGGCCGGCGCGCGGCGGGTGGTCGCATTTGATGATTGGTGACGCGTGGTGCGAGCTTGTGCCCCTTTGTCCCCGATGTCAGTTTGATTTAGTTTAATTCAGTGTGTTTGCTGTCTAGTTATATTAGTGCATACCTACTACTATATTACAATCAAAGTCACTGTGATCTTTATTCTCATTTCTATAAGAATGTTGTCATGGTTAAAAAGGTGCATAAACAGTTTACGATTATCTTAAAAGACTCTAATCTCGTTAATTATCTAATACTAAATTATCTGAAACAATGTGTCTTAAACAGCTTTACATTTAATTCTTAATCTGCATAATCAGCTAATTCCGCCCCCCTGTACAAGATTATAAATTGCTTTATATCCCGTTTAGACGCATACAGGGCGTATTGTCGCCAACACTACGGAGACGCGTACGTATCGTCACGCACTCGACAGACAGTGGGGGTAGTCGCTCGCAGTAATGCTGCCAAAGGCAATATTGTAACATTATTATGCTATTTTAGGGATTTGACATCGTGTGGCTACGTGGAGCGACGAATTTTGAAAGGTTGTTTGCTTTTGTTAAACTTTCGAGGATAGAGCTTATGATTATTCCAGCCGAAATACGTCTATTGCTATAATACATAGGTCTTCCCTGAAAGTTATCAATTTTACCCGAGATATGGCTAGAAAGGAGGTGTCTGATGAGATGACGAGTAATAAATAATGGAAGAAGAAGACATGCTGCGCTGACCCCCGTGCCGGTGTCCTCACGATGTCCTTTACCGTTCAGGAAGGATATCCGGATACCCATTGGACCATGAAACTGAACCACAAAAGTTGTTCAGTTCATGGTCTGAGACGCCACACGAGAGGTGTTGCGTCTATTATGTTACAGCACCCTGTCTAAAAAATGGATGATGTAGGTAGAATGTTATGTCATGTCAAGATAAGTACACCACAGGCTATAGGGCCTCCAGTCAAGACAATATCCTTGTTCAGCTGACTTCATAATTCAGCAATATTTATCTACCTAACTTTAATCTATAGTCCACCTAGTTACTCCCCCAGTATGCGGCCACACGTTTGGGCCGGTCTGTCACCGGCGTACGTTTAGCCCTGTGGCTCACGGCGCGATGTTTGCAAACTCATCAGTTATAAATGTTCACGCCCGCGGCGCTGAGGGGTCGGCAGCGCCGGTACTTACACACGTAAACTGTTATGAGTATTGTTGTGTAACGGAAGGGATTGCGATTTTCAGTTTCAGGGGGTTTAGTTAGGTTGGTGTTCAAGTTTAAAGAAGACAAATCTTCTATAATATTATGTAGGTACCCGAAATATCTTTTGACTTATTTATTAACATTTTCAGACCCTTACTTAAAAGGGCTTTCATTATTTAAGAATAATTTATTTAAAATTATAAGATTAGATAGTTTGACGTGTTCATCTTCTGAGCTAAGAATAACATATTTTTTCAATCTTCATCAAGACCAGACAGAGTATAGAGCTCGGAGAGTTTTTAAAAACCAATTAAATTTCTGTGGTAAAGCTACGTAACCTTTGATTCCTGTTTTAAGCTTCTATTCCTCACCATAACAGAAAAATAATATCACTGTCACAATATTGTAGATTATTCGTTGCAATGAAACCGTCCCCACAGATCATACCTTTATTACAAACATTGTAAATCTCAGCGAAGCGCGACGGAGCAATAATAATAATTCGGACGGCAATAGTTTCCTTCTCCCCACCTTTATGAACACCCATCCAAGAATCTCATTCGCTGCACAGTATGACGTCACAGGCATAAGTGTCGCTATGAATTTTCTATACACCCTGCCCCGCTCCCTACCGTAAGGGCTTGAAGATTTATTACCTTACTTATGTTAGTGCTCCTTATTAAACGCTTACTGCACGCTTCCGATGCAGACGTGCTGTCCCTTTTTAATCTTATAGCGTGTGAGAGGGATGGAATCCGATTCGAATTTTCTTTCAAGAATAAGATTTGAAAAAGGGAAGTTTAATAATGGTGTTTTTAAGGGCGATTGTGATTTTGATTCGTGGAACCCACTTTGAACCTTATGTGGCTTAATATTCATGGTAACTTTTTGTATGAAAAGCGGTCAGGTTCTATTGTTCAGTTCGGAAAACCCCTTTTTCCTGTTTGATAAACTTTATTTATTCGATGTCAAGGTCGATTTTACAATATCAACCATGTTTATTTTGCTTGCAAGGTGCAAGTGCATCGTAATGTTCCTTACCTGTATTTCCATACGGTTTATTTTGCCAGATCAAAGTTTTCAGGGCTGTAAACTACTTGGCGCTATTATCAATCATTATTTGTGAATCTAATAAGACTCGAGGATTTGACGGATGAATGTTTAAAGTGGTTGCGAAAGTTTGGGAATTTCATAATATTAGATAGATCAGAGGAGATTTGAGTTCTATTTCTTTAAGGGAGAACTTTTGTGTACAAAGATAAATAAACTACGGAGTTCGATTTTAATGCCTATAAATTTAATGTTTTCCGATAAGTTGAAAACTATTTCTAAAGATCTTTGTATCTCAAGTTGCATTTCGAAAAACAATGACCAAAGCAAAAAAATGACCAAATCAAAACCAAAATTACAGTTACTTTGAACTTTAGATAGCAAACCGTATAGAGTAGTGCAGTGTTCAAAGTGTGAGTGAGAGACAGTGGGAGCCCGCAACGATGACGGAGCACTGGTCGTGGCTGACGGGCTCGCCGGCGGCGGAGTACACGTACAGCCCGCCCACGCGGCCCAGCCGGCCCCCGCAGCGGCCGCTGGTCAAGCTCGCCACCAGTGCGCATCTGCACACCATAGCCAGGTGAGCGACCATGTCACAGCATGTTGACAAGCTCGGTGATGATAATGGATGTATATAAATGATATGTAAATAAGCCCATTCTACCTTCGACCCAAAAATAATTTACGTTCAATAAAACAGCATTTAACATTTGTAAGTAATGTAGAGCGTGTAGAATCGTGCATGAATGAATGTAACTGAGTCGTAGATAAAATAACTAGGTCATACAGGACACTCGTCAAATAAATCAAAACGTTAACATTACTTACATAATTGGAAAGCGGTCAAGGTAAGCAAGTAGCAAGGCTTGGCTTGTGAGTCAGTAAGCTGTCCTGTCTGCCCGCCATGATTACAATTCGAAAACAAATGACTCTTGGGTGTAGTGGTAGTAAGTGCGACTGCTGAGTATGGTGAGGTCCTGGGTTCGATGCCCAGGTCGGTCAAACTAATATTAAGTTTTTCTGTCTGTCTGAATTTGTGACTTAAGAACATAACTGACGAAATGTGCGGGTACTATTCAGTATCCTTAAACTTCGTGGATTACAGGCGTGATGATATGTTCGAAAACTGTTTCGAGGATGAAGTCAACTAATAATACACAAGACAAGCAGCTAATATTCATTTGGAGATAAGGGTTCTTAATGTTCTGTCTGAGCATACAAATGGCGTGTTACTCGTGAATGTCAACTCGGCGTTATAAAGTCATTGTTTCCTCACGTTTGGTATTCAACGCGCTGTTTTCTTGAAAAATAGCGAATTCCCCATGGAATCCATTCCTTCCAGGAACCAATTTATCTTTGCCTCCATTGAAATATGATTCAAAGAAAAAGCAACCTTCTCGCCTTGGAAAAAGAAAAACATTGCTATACAAGATTTTTCAGGAGCGAAAAGTCACTATGTCAAAGTTGACTTCTGTTTTGACTTTTACAGAAACTGTTTTTACTTTTTTTTCACATGTATTACGTTGGAATAAGATTCATTTTTCCTTGTCACGCCTGCTAACGGAATTTACTAATGGTGTTTTAAAACAAACTTTTCGTTGCACTTCGCTGGGGCACTTCGTCCAAGATAGAGTGTATTTTGAGGTGTAAAGATAAGTTGGTCGGAGTGCAGACTGGGTGGACAGCTTGATGGATTGGTGCAGTTCCCACCCACCTCGGAGGATTTCATTAAACGTGATGTATGGACACATACATTGTGTATTAAGCAAGGAATATTGGTAATATTTCAACGATAATATAATATAATTGACTAAATGTACTTATACAGGCTGCAAGCGACACAGACGCGACGCGGGAACGGTGACCTGTGCTCAGTACATCATTCTGAGCAAGAATATACAATTTATTGATAGGTTACTTCAAAAAAATTGCTGTTCCATACATTTTTACCTTGTAGGCAGGCTTGCACTTTTGTAAGAAACAGAGGTTTTTTTAATAACCGATGTAATGTTTCTATGTAGGGGCTCAGAATGATGTTCTGAACTACGCAGTGTCCCATCCACCCCGTATAATAACTAAAACGTTCTCAAGACCAATAACCACAAAATGTACCATGTGTTAGCTATTATTTATTATTTATTTATTTATTTATTTATTTATGTACACACAAAATATTTTACAGGACAATATATTAGCATAGAAGAGCACAAAGGTACTGCTTATTTCTTAAGAAATTTCTTCCAGCAGACCTGCGATGCTATGTGATAAATACGGGTCAACAGGAATAAGCTTAATATTTAGTTCAGTATCTGCCACGATTTTTATCTTTCCCAAATGTAAGCATCATACGTTTACCCTAAACTTGGGAAAATACGTAATGTTTCGGATCTCGTACATTCTATTTCAGTGACAAATGATAAACTTTGTAACTGTACAGAAGGTACTTCAGCATGCAGGCAGGCTTCGGCAAACATTTGCGTTCCGCCAGCTGCTGCACCCAATTTACAGACGTATTTACAATCGGGAAATGCTACATGGTTACAATTTTATGCAAAAAGTAGAAGAGACAACATATATACCTATTTTAAGTTAAAAACATTTTATAAATAAATACGTCAATGAATTAAACCTTTAAGTTATACATACGATAAAAAAAGACAAGATCCGAGCGAGTAAGGACTTTAATATATTTGTGAAAAGTTTTCTTTGACCCATTTAGGGACCTACCACCAAAACCTATTCTGCATGTACTCGGCCGAACGCTGAGATTTTTAAAAATACGCAGTGCTTATTTTATGTAGTTATACCTTTTTTTTTTTAATTTCTTATATTTATTTATCGTGCGTTTTTAGTCGTGAGAACCTGTGGACCTGGCTCTGTGTTACATACAGGGTGGGTAGGTTTTTTCTCCTATTAATAAATAAAAGAAAAATAAAATAGAAATGTTATTCAAAATTCTGAATTTAGCGCACGTTCAAAAAGAAAATCTCTCTGGATTTTATTACCGAACCAATATTCCCTCTACAAATATTTTCCATTGTCGTTGGTACGAGATTCGACACCTGAGCCTTGTATTGTAAAATTATAAAACCACACACGGCACAACTTTATTTGATGGAAAAAACATAAAAATTTACATATAGAACAGGCCGCGGATTTTCGCGGGAAATATTTATTTCTCCCCTGGCAACACTACGTGAGGTGAATGGGGAGTGATCGCGAGGCTTGCAACATCGACTATTACTCATTGTGGGCTCCCCCTTTAGTTTATAGGCTGTATACTGCGATTGTTTGTGACTTTGTGGGTAGAGGAAACAAGATGCTTGCTAAAGGAATTGGCATTCTTACAACTGGTTTTGAGATTCAGATGCAGCTTAAATCTTTAAACCCATAAACCAAACTGAAAAGTAGCAAATTACCAGTTATCTATAAATCTGAAGGCAACGAACCCAAAATGTAATCAAAACTCTATCAGCCTTACAAATAAACGTGGTATAAAAGTTATACTCGAGAATAAACTAAGAATAAGCAAAATGTCTACAGAGAAATACTTTTGATTTAGGTATATAGCAATGAGCAGTTACGGTTAAAATATCAATTTTCTAAAGGTGGTGTTTTTAGACCAATTAGTTGGTAGATCTCTCAATATGGACACGCGCGGAGGTGGATTATCTTCTGTTTTGAGGTACTGGGGACGTAAATAAAGATTATTCTATTCTAATAGTTCGATCGGTCTCTCTTAGCCATTTTAATATTCATTTTTAAAATTATATTTCTCTATTCACAAAAGTAAACAAATTCAATTAAAACTGTATTGACTCAGTTCGCGCGCAAAGAATAGAACAAAAAAAAAGGTCGAGAAACGTCAAGTTGACAAAGGGTCCATACAGTTTTTACGGACAAACTGCTTTTTTTTTAGAAGTTTCTGTTTGGTCGCGCTGTTGCCAAATCGTGCATTTTGACATTACGGAAGAGTTGTTATACCAAAGATATATCTGGTTTATTTGTAATAAAATATTCTCGACATATTATTAAGTTATAACTGTTATAATTATACTTAGTATAAGAATGGAATAGATGCGATATAACACATTTTTATTTGTAAGGCTGTATAAATATATAGGGTACAAAACACCTTTTAACGAAGCCGAAAGGCACTTGTTTTCCTCATCATTGCGCTCATTTTTTTGTTCTACACCATACCTGAGAACCTTCTAGTTACGGAGATATTGGGGGTCAAAGTTACAACTTTTTTACAACTTTTTTTTGAAATACAAGTTTTTAATGTATGATTTTACTTTAAACACCTCCACGACCCCCGTACTATTCCATCCATCCACCAGAACAATGTTTTGAGTGCGTTACATTGAGTTCTACCACAAAACATTATTTTTCACTCCCAAAAAAAAAGTCGTTACCCAGCAATAATTTTTGCATAAAGTTACTTAGTTTGATGTATAAGAATGCTTGGTTGACGGCTTCGTGATGAGGTGGTTTACACCCTGTAGGTACCTACAACTATGCCTTCAGTATTGGTTATAATAAATCTACGAGCCATTAAATTAATGTCACTAGACCACAGAAACAAATAAATAGCATGCGCCGATTGACAGCTTGATTAGCTAATGATTTACCGTTCCATTTCAGTTCATTCAAAACTTACTACAACAGCCATAAATATGTTTTCCAAATTACCGTGAAATCAATCACAGTTATGAAAAATCGTATTTCTCCCCTGTCCAAGTCTACCATCATTAGTAGAAGAACACGAACATATTGTATCAGGACGGTGAAACCTTTCCATTTTTCTTGTTTCCTTTCTAAAAAGCTGTCAAAGTATTCTCATTACCGCGACAGATCACTGTTCCCTGCTTACCCTGTCTCGTATGATGGATGGGGAAACTTCTCGGCCGATAGTTCCGTCTTCAGGGAAATTAGCGGCACTAATGATACAAGACTTAGTTGAGTAATGACATAGTTTAGCAGTAATGCCAGTAATAGTGAAGTAACACTGTCGTACATAGATTTGTCTGTAAGTTTTGGATAGTTTTAGCCTTGGTCCTACATCTACCGCGCCGAGTCCTTAGTTCTAGTTAATTAAACCAAATTGTCAATCTAATTCAAGCTGATAAAGAGATGTGCCGCCAATTGATGCGTTAATAAACGAATTCATTTTAAGTCACACACAAAATTCATTAAACTAACCTTAATAACTATTCTGGAACTTAAATTGGTATCATGAGACAAATCAGCCTATTATAAGTACAGATAAGATGTCCTCTATGTGTGAGAGTAAATGGTTAATTTTGGTCAAACCCCCAAATTCGTTGCCATTCTGAGTATGGTACTTAAAATGAATGCAAAGTTAATAAACTAAACATTACAGTCACCCTTCACTGTTTAAATATCCATCATTACTAACCCAGCCTTAATTTTACCATAAACTCCGTTCCTCTGCTTACCGTGTCCAGAAAATTCATCTTGCATCAATTCTTGTTACATGAGCCAGGTCGCCAGTCTGTCTGACTGAGTAAACCATGTCTTGTACAAACAAGAACAGATTGGTTTTCCTTTCTTATTTGCTTAACTGTTTACGAACCGAAGTCCGGAGCAACCATAACGTAGAAGATTTACAGCATATATTGTAAACATTTTACAGGTTAATATTGTATGAAAGTCATGATGGATTCTGACGAGAAAATATAACTGTGGCAGCTCTCTAAGAGCATGGCATATTGCAACTCAACTACTATCTAGCCACTTGACACAGTTGCTCATACATAGATACTGCTTTTGACAGAACGCGAGCAGATCATACATTGTATATCTACATAATATTTGATTGGATTACTATACTACTATCACTATACCGCAATCTAATGCTTTTCTTAGTGCTGCTATTTGATCTAAAAAAAACCGGCCATGAGCGAGTCGGACTCGCGCACCAAGGGTTCCGTACAAACTTTTTAATGGACAAACTTAACTTTGCTGTTCGATTCCTAGAAACGGCTATTGCACCAACTGAAAATAATAAGTTTGTAATAGAAAAATCGCTTTTGTTTTGTTATTAAACTACATATTTACGGTTTTCAGACTTTTCCCTTTACATGTGCTGTAAGACCTTTCTTTTTGCCAAATTTTGTGATTCTAGGACCCAAAACCTATAGGGTACTTCCGGTTGACCTAGAATTGTCAATTTTGGTTAAAAGCAAGGTCTTACAGCACAAGTAAAGGGATAAGTCCGAAAAATAAAAAAAAGTTGAAAATTAAGGTAAATTTTGGGACTTACAAGTTTTCGTGAAAATCTAAATTTGCCCATATCTATTTATCGTATTGATTCAGGAACCTTAATTTTTATACATCTAATAGGGACTATAGACCTCAGTAATGGTAAAAATTTCAACTTGCTAGGTCCACCCGTTCCTGAGAAAATCGGCTGTGACAGACGGACAGACGGACAAAAAAGTGATCTTATAAGGGTTCCGTTTTTTCCTTTTGAGGTACGGAACCCTTAAAATACCTGAACTTATGTATTGTTTGATTTCCAATTTATTATCATAATGTAACCACGACCGATTGCATGCGACTGCAATTTTTTGGGACTTTACCCAATGTCTAACCCGTTTAGGGCATAACAATAAATTGTTTAGGTATCTTGTTGTCACCATGAAGTTGGTCGCCGCGGTATGATTGTTGTTATTTATAAACACTTAACTAGCCTCCACCTGTTTGGAATCCACAGGAAATATATTTCATTATAGCAGCATTCAAAATCGATTTAAAACACTTTGAGCTCGTTTTCCCGTAAATCGCGGAGTCTTGTATCGCGTCACCCTGAGTGCGATGCATCACGCTTGCACGTGCGCGGGGTAGGCACGGCTCTCGAGTGGCAGCCCGCGCACCGCGACCAATGGTCCGTGCTATGGGATACGTGCCCTGAATCCCGAACTAATGGCGGAAACTAGCCAATTGTTGTCGAAATACGATTTGACCGAGGTTAAAAGAAAATCGAGGTTTAGTGCAGTTTAATCAATGGTTCTGTAAGATGGGATATTGAGCTGCTGATGTTTAAACTGTAATAAGTTTATTAAGTTTCATGGGCACTGTCCACTAAATACTTCTCAAACATCATTTTGGACAGTGACTCCTAATAACGCTATTAATAACTAATAAAAAATAACTAATAACGATTAGGTATAATTTATTTGCGTAAAGTTCCGAAATCTGCGTAGACACGTATGGAAACTACAACCTAGGTGGTCTCACAGCAGCTGAGCGTGAACACAACTTACTACTAATAGCCGATGACAACATAAACATACAGTTTATCAAACGCTTCTGCCTATACTTAATAACGTTATAGAATGCAATAAGCGGCCTCCGAGCGGCAGTCATTAGCCAAAACACCACGTTTGGTATGACTGGCAAGTCCTGCCAGCATACCGTGGCACCACAATTACACACAACATACGTATTACTTATGTCTTTGACCAAATCATCAGTTTGTGTCGCACAAAGATAAAACTACAACGAAATCATAACATACTAGACTTTATGGCAACTCAAATAGGGGTTAATGTGACTGCATATTATGCTGGTTTCCAAATACCATATAATTTAAAGAAGTAAAAAAGTTTTGCTAAGATATAAATGTGTGGCCGAGTGCTGGTGGGTCATTGTGGACAAGATGACGTCGAAGTGTTGTTTGCTGCTGGTTGTCATGGCAACCGTCACCAGTTCGGTGATGGGGACCGCGGAGGTGATGAGCCATGTTACTGCTCATTTTGGAAAAGCGCTTGAAGAGTGCAGGGAAGAGGTAAGCAGTTTTACATTAATTCTCATAGCTGAAAACTTTTATGTCAACATAATATTATAATGGAATCTGTATCACAGTGAATACTTGTAGGCTTTTATAGTTTCTTACCAATTGTTACTATGGATCAGGCCAGGGCCATCTCAGAAGATTCTAGATTAATAATAGAAGCCTCGCTACTGCTGAGCCCAGCACCTCATCCATCCGGGTTCGATTCCCAGGTCGGGCAATGTGTCATCGGTTTTTTCCATCAGGAATTTCTCAGTAGCAGCCATGGAGGCTGAACATAATGCCCGGTTGAGGGCAATTGTCTCACTCACTATCACAATAACAGGCGAAATGTGTTTGGCCTGCCCGACATTTTGGGCTAACATCTGGAATAGAATCACACTTCCCCTAAAAGTAATCTCCAAGCATTTCTTATGCACGCATTCTATCGTCTCCAGTCAGGGTTATCAGCGGAGGTCCTGGAGGAGTTCCAGCACTTCTGGCGCGAGGACTTCGAGGTGGTGCACCGCGAGCTGGGCTGCGCCATCATCTGCATGTCCAACAAGTTCTCGCTGCTGCAGGACGACAGCCGCATGCACCACGTCAACATGCACGACTACGTCAAAGGCTTCCCTAATGGTAAGAACGTGTTTTAACCGACTTCAAAAAGGAGGAGGTTCTCAATTCGTCGGAACGTTTTTTGTTTTTTTTTTTTTATAAATATATTTTTTTATGTATGTTACCCGATTACTCGAAGATGGCTGGACCGATTTGGATTATTATTTTTTGTTTGAAAGGGTATACTTCCCAGGTGGTCCCATGATCATCAAGTCAGGATCTGATGATTGGATCCAGGAGTAATAGACAGAACTCTTCAAATTTTAAAGAGAAACTTGAAGCGATTTGGGTAGTTTTTGAAAGAGTACTTTCTCGGCGTGGCCCCATTTCAATTTGGTGAAGATTTAATTAACAACTTCGGAGATAGGCAACGGAACTCCTCAATAAATGATAGCAAATGGACTGGGATTGCTGAAATCTCATGTCTGTCTATTGTTTACACCAGTTCATAATATAACATCACGCCGGTACTCTGTGAAGGGGTAAGCACATGTGAACAACTAAAAATGGAAAGACAAAAACTTTTTTGCAAAAAAATAACACCGACTTAAAAAAAATACACAAACAAAAAAAATCACAAAAAAGTGAAAAATAACTTTAGCTTCAGAAGTGAAGTGAACTTTTGGTTGATTGATTTAGTGTTTTTTTTTTATGTCGGTGTTATTTTTGCAAAAAAGTTTTTTATTAGAAAGAAAATACCTCCTTTTATTCGCACTAAAATATTGATTGGAATCATTTCATTTGGGGTTGTAATAGACATAGAATAGAACACGTACTACTAGACTAGTAGCCTTTCATTATGATAGTCCAACAATATTTATTGCGAAATTTACGTCATCAAGCAGACGAATATGTCAGACATTCTTCAAAAATTCAATTCCATGTACATTTGTTTCCATATAAACCCTAGGGTGCAGGTTTACTGATGAAATGGGATTTCACACACATTCTTGTAAGGATGTTTGCAGACGTATACAATGTTTTTGTTGCTTAATTTTTATAACAATAGGAGACAATCTCCTTTGGACTGGCTGCCCGTCTGAGATAGTGGAATCTAAAAGAGATAAGGTAATGAGCAGTCCTCAATTATAATTCCAGAACTGAATCAGATTAGATTATCATTAACAACAACTTATACTGCGTTTATCAAACAAAAATAAGTTACAAGAACTTCGTCTATTGCAATGCGATTTTGCAAATTGTTCTTTCTAGTTTCAAAAATAGCATTTCCCTTCATGTTATTCCTATTTATTTGTACTGCCGCTAGTGAATTATTGTGGTCGTAGGCATTATTTACTGGCTCAGTGCACATGCAACTGAAACAAAGGTCACGCGATCCAATCTGTCAGCCATATTGTTTTTTGCTGAATTTATCGCGAAACAAACTGCAAAGTTAAAAGCTCTAATGTTCCAGGTAAGGGTTTAAATGAATTGGATGAGACGGGTACAAAGCTAACAATTACTGAATTTGAACTTAGCAATGGTTTAGTAAATGTACGTAGAGTGAAGATATCTAAATGTAAATCTGTTGCTGTACTCACAGCAGAAACAATTTAGCGATATTGTTGAGTAACACTACCGCAACTAGTACGTCACTATCTAGACATACAAACGAGTCTTAATGAAATAGTGTCTCCGTGTGTGACTAACATAGTGACTATTCTTCGTGAAAGTATATGGCGCTGCCGATCTTGCCAAGTCATACTAATAGTGCAGAATCTTCCCTGAAATTATGAACAATTATGAAGTATAATTTTCGTGTCACTCATTTAGCTCATGACGTAAGTCATCATTTTTTCTTAAACCATCACAGGTGAAGTCCTCTCCGGAAAGCTAGTGGACCTGATCCACAACTGCGAGAAGAAATACGACAGCTTGACTGACGACTGCGACCGCGTGGTGAAGGTGGCCGCATGCTTTAAGGTGGACGCCAAGGCGGCCGGCATAGCTCCGGAAGTGGCTATGATCGAGGCCGTCATGGAGAAGTACTGACGAAGATGAAGAACTGGCTGGATGTAGACTATGGACTGCTGTGCTTAACTTAGTGTTAGTAATGCATGAACAAAAAATTACAAAAAAATAATGAGTTGTTTTTTAGTTTATTATATTTTGTTTAGAAATAATTGGTGGTGTTTATGTTTCTTGATCCCTGAACTTCCTCCTACAATACGAATAAAGCTGCCTGAATTAAGTCGTAACATAGAAATATTGTGAACGCCGAGTTAGGTTCTTCCGATTTATCGCCAGCTAATTTATCGATTACGGGATGTAATCGCTAAATAACCTGGCGATAAATGAATAGGTACATTTTTTATAGTCATGTTTTGAGCAACTGCTGCACTATGTTTTATATGGATAGGTTGTATGATGTGCCAGTAAGTTGGGGGTCAATTAAGCCTAAACCTGCAACAGACCCTCTGTTGCAGTATATGACTGCTAAAGTAGCCAATTTTGCACAGTTATTTTAAGGTCGTGTTGGTTTAGTTGATGCACGGATAGTATTTTGTGAATTTTATTGTAGAGGTATGGGCCGAGGAAAATAAAGAAGCGACGGCTGAATGATGTTTTGGTTGGGAAAGATGTGGGAACAAGGCGGTTTCGACGCACTGGGCCCTGTGTGTACTGTGACAGGGAGTGCTGGTTGATGACTGTGGCCAGCATAAATAATTGCCTTACAGTTAGTACTTGGCAGTATTCGTACAGTTCAACTGTGAGAAATAAGCGGGGTTTGAAACCACAAACTTTAAGGACCGCTCTTTGAGCGCGTTCGACTTTTATCAGGTTAGATTTGGCGGCACCTCCCCAGGTCGTGTTGCAATAGTTTAAAATCGATTGACACAGCGCTTGATAGACCATCTTCATAATGTCTGCAGCTGCGGATTGGCGCAATTGCTTAAATATATAAATGAGCTTCCGTACGCGGTTAGAGAGGTGGTCGATGTAATCTTTGAATGACAGATGACTGTCTATCACGACGCCGAGATATTTGATGTGTGTGACTTTATCTATACTAGAGGTGTTATCAGTAGTTGTAATTTGAGAGAGTACATCAGATGGAATTGCGGTATTGCGAATGGAGAAGTTGAATAATTTGTTATGATGGTGAAACTCACATCAAAATTCATTGTGTAGATGAGACGAACTAAACTGTCACACAGAAGTACAAAAACCTTTGTTTTATCAACTGGGCACGAATCCAAGATTTTCCAATTCATTTAAGGATGCCTATAGATTCGCGAAATTTAATAAGGGTAAGGAATACTTCTCAAAAATACGAAACCCGCGAGCTGCGCGCAGCTCGCGCACCCACGCAAACTAGTTGTCCATATAAATTCTGCAAATAATACAGAAATAACTAGGTCAATTTAAATACGAACCGGGAAATAAAATACAAGTCAAACTGTAGGAAACTCTACTATTGGGTACCACAGGGCAGTGTGCTTGGGCCGCCTTTATTTCTTATATATATTAATGATCTGCCACAACAAATAAAGCATCCAATGATCCCCTTTGCTGATGAAGTACAGCAATAATAAAATGTTCCAATAATCAGACTTATGAAGAAGATGTAAATAATACCCTCAAAGACATAATTGATTGGCTTTACGGAAATAACTTGATTATTAATATACAAAAAACCAAGTTATTGCATTTCTACCAAAGGTTAAAACCTAACCATTTAAATTTTTCATATAGAGGACAAAGTGTAGAAAAGGTAAAAGTAGCAAGATTTCTTGGCATTCTAGTTGACAGCAAACTGACGTGGAAAATGCAGGCAGACGACATATTATGTGCGCGGCTAAGTAAATCTGCTTATGCTCTTGTCATCCTGGCAAAGAAAGTTAATTTTTAATACAGTTGCTCAAAAACTGGTGTATTGCAGGGACGTATAGCGTTCGGGATGTGGGCTATTACATACTAGTGCTTTTTTTTTACCTTTCCCGAACTCGTGCGTTCTCTTTCCCAACTGTCAAAATAATTTCTATTAAAAAGAAAAACCAACCGTGAAGTTTTTACTAAAGAGTTTTTGTGATTCATACAAATACGTATATTTCTAAAAAGAAGCTACTAATTTATTTCAATATCAGATTTAATGATTTAATTGAATGAGTTAGGTTAGGTTTCATTAATTTCATTTCATATCAATAAAAAAAAAACTACTGAAGACTAAGCTGTATGGATAGTTCCCTTTGTCTACCAAAATAGGTGAAGAAGAAAAAAACTGCTTATATTCTACGGTTGGCGCCATTTTCCAGAAATTTTCTATTTTTTTTTTAATTAACACCACCGGAACTTAGTATAATTGCACAAAATGCTTCGGAGAACATTTTACCGGAAAAGTCAAAAAGTCGTTACATATCTACATACGACGAATTTATTGCGTGGAGAGAAGAGAAAAAAGCAAATAGTTTTAGTAGAAAATGTTATGTTGGCATACTTCTCCGAACTCTCAGCAAAATTAAAACCGTCTACGTTATGGTCGAGGTTTTCGATGATAAAAAGTATGCTGAAAATAAGGAACAACGTGGATATTAGTGAATACCCAAAATTAAATGCTTTCTTAAAACGACAATCAGACGGTTTTACAAGTAAAAAGTCGAAAATATTAACATCCAATGAAGTGGAAAGGTTTTTGAACGAAGCTCCCGATGATCGTTATTTAGCCACAAAGGTAATTTATTAATAGGTACTTATATTTTTCTTTAGTATTCAGTTTACGAAATCGCAAAATACAGTCAATACATTATTTAAAAAAATATTAATCAAATCCCTTTTTTTGTAGGTTAAGGGTTAAGGTTAAGGAAAGTCAAGATTTTTAATGATTTGAAGACAGGCGTCTTCAAATCATTGAAATCATATTTTGTGCAATGAACAAAAGGGCTTTCGACAAAACAAAACCACGAATATGGCTATTTATGAATTCATCCAAAATGTTATAGGCCACGTTGACAAAACAGTTCCAGCTTGTGCAATTTATTGCGATATGTCACAGGCTTTTGATTATGTAGATCATAATATACTAATCAGTAAACTTGAAGCATACGGCATAAGAGGCAGTATTTTAGATATAATTAGTACCTATTTGACGAATCGACAACACTTAACAGTAATAACTAAAGTGAATCCGAATACAAAAAAAGAGGAAACATTCAGCTCCGCGAGGAGAAATGTCACATACGGTGTTTCTCAAGGCAGTGTCCTAGGGCCGCTGTTGTTTATTATATACATCAACGACTTGCCAAAGGCAACGACTCAACCTATGACATTATTTGCTGATGACAGTATAGTTTCAATTGCATGTAAGGACATTAATAATTATAAATCTGACATAAATAATTCACTGAAATCTATAATTTCTTGGCTTGATAATAATAATTTAAAAATAAATTTATCTAAAACAAATATAATGCACTTTGGTCAAAGATTGCATAATCCATTAAATGTAAATCTGATTCACGATAATTACACTATTAATGAAGTATCTAATGTCCGTTTTCTCGGCTTAATTATAGACAGCAAACTAAACTGGAAAGAACACATTGACGCACTTTGTAAAAAAATACGTAGTCAAGCATATGCTTTGTACCAACTTGCTCCGTCTATCAACACTAATGTGTTACTATCGGCTTATTAAGGACTTGTTGAATCTGTTCTAAGATATGGCATTATCTTTTGGGGCAACTCATCAAATAAAGATATGGCATTTAAAATGCAAAAGCGATGCATACGTGCTATGTTCGGTATCCAAAGAACTGAGAGCTGTAAGCCACTTTTTACAAAGCATAAAATCCTCACACTGCCGTCACTTTATATTTTAGAAATCGCCTTATTTGTAAGAAATAATCCCCATTTGTTTTCTCGAATATCGGACCTTGTAAAACGAAACCGCCGGGATGATAGTAAACTGCGTGTTCAGCCAGCTAAGACAGCTCTAATGTATAAAAGCGTTGTATGCAGAGCACCGATAATTTATAACAATATCCCTATCTGTATAAAAAAAAAAAATACAGACCAGTTTAAGAAAACATTAAAAAAATACTGACAGGAAAAGCCTATTATAATGTCAATGAATTTTTAAATGACAAATCGCTTTGATATACTGACTGAATTCATTATATTTATTTCGAATCGCATGAATATTTACCAATTGTTTATTGTTTTTTATTTAATATTAATGTCAATTGTTCATTTTTTTTTAGATTAAGTATTTAACTTTGTATATTTTTTTTGTTTTTTTTTTATTTGGAAATCTAATGGTCTTTGACCTAATTTGTACACCAGTCATGGTCAAACCTGTTGTGCCAAAGAATATCCTGTAACACCTATAATAAGCATCATACCATGTATATTATCTACACATGTTTTTGCAAATAAACAAAACTTTATCTTTATCTTTATCTTTCCCATGCCTACATTATACTTGAAGTAGCAGTGTTTGTCAAATGTAACTTGAACTTGTTTCCGGCGATAGTAGATACTAGAAAACGGACCACTCAACTTAGATCCCGATACAAAACCATGTTGTGTACAAGTAAATACAAAACAACACTAGAAGAACGCAAGAAGAAGTATCTTAGGCATGGGCCCGCTTATATACAATAAAATTCCTGATAGCATTAAGAATGAAAATCTGCACAACTTCAAAAGAAAATTAACGATTTTTTTAATAGAAAAATGCTATTATTCAATCACCGAATATTTAAATGACATGCTGCTAAAAGACTCATGACATTTCATAGGTAACAATAAAATTATTGATCATCCTTTTGACATTTGAACTGCTCTACTAGCACTCAAGTAGAGCGGACGTGTGTATTAGCGGTTTTATTTACTGTATGACGTAAAAATAATATTCAATTGATCTGTGACCTAGATACCAAACCGCTTTTTTGTGCTAAGTTTGTGATTTACTTTGGTGAATAACAAGTAGTAATGAGAAATATCTAAGAACTAAGTAAATATGTCAAATATTGAAAACAGCCCTCGGAGTATTCCACCTCCTAGCAGCCCTGCGGCCAAACCCCAAACACCTTACCATGCGGCAGAAGGAAGATCAGAAGCAGTGGAAACCAGCGATATCAGTAACTGGTTGACCTCCATCGACAAATGCCTGACTGAAGTGTGTCTCATTGCACAGGAAGGAAAGCTGAACTCTGAACAAAAGTTAAGGATCAATAACCTTTCGCGCAAAGTAGAACATGGCGTTTCACAAATGGCAGTTTACTACCAGGACTTGAGGCTCAAAGTCAAAGAATATCAAGTGATGAAAGAAAAACGGGACCTCACAAATTGCCTTGAAAATTTCCAGCAAACAATTCAAGCTAGCATTGAAGAAAACTGCATCAAGACAACTATGGCAGAAAAACTGTCGTTTGCTGACATGGTTAAAACCAATAACAATAATTACTTGCGCCCAAATAACATCAGCTCTATTGCAATTTATCCAACAAATAAATTAAAGTCTAGTGACGACACAAAAACTTTGGTCCAAAAAATAATATGCCCGGAACAAATGAAATTGCACGTTCGAGGATTACGCAAAACAAAAAACGGGGGCGTTATTATCAGCACAGAGACAAAAGACGACATTGAAAAACTTAGACAATCGTCACAGCTAAGCAGTTCAGGCCTGAAATTGGAAGAGCCCCATAAGAGAAGACCAAGAATTGCTGTTATAGGAGTTCCGACCGTTTTAAGTGATCAAGAAGTCTACGATTGCATTTATGAGCAGAACTTAGCGGACAAGCTGCCTAATTTACCTCGTGACTCATTTATGGCTTCCATAAAATTAAGTCACAAGTCGGGTAAAAAGGAAGGACCTACGTGTAACTTTATTGTTGAAGTTACTGCCAGCATAAGAAAGGCCCTTATAAACCTAAACCGAGTGTACATTAATTGGACATCCTGCCCAGTGAGGGACTTTACACTTGTGACCAGATGCTTTAAATGTCAACAGTATGGACACGCTGCAAAGACTTGCCGGGAATCTACCTACACGTGTGGACATTGTGGAGAACAAGGTCATCAATCCAATGAGTGCAATAAAAATGCTGAGCTGCCACAGTGTGCAACATGCTTGCGTTTTGAACAACCGAGCAACCACAAGACAGGCAATCTAGAGTGCCCCGCTAAGAAAATAGCTGAGGCAAGATATATCAATTCAATTGATTATAATGACGCGTGAGAACGCCGATTTTACTCAATACGTTCTGTTTAGTAATTTGTGTTATACTTAGTTTACTCTTAAGCATATTTTTGACCTTACCTACTAATTGTCGCACTTATTATAATTTTAGTATTTAGTATTTATACATTTTCATACAATCATTACATTACATTTATTTTACATTTTAGTCACATAGCATTTTTCTCTGTAGACACAAAGTAAACGTGACCTGGATTTTAGTGTTATGCTTCATTGCGAAAATAATAGAATATTGCAGAGAAGTTAGCTAAACAAACTGTTTTTTCGGACATTTAATAGAACCACAATAATTATGTACCTAGCATATTTGTAGATAAGTTATTTACTAGTTATTTGTTTAAGGAATCTTAGATAATATTTAGGTATAAGCGCTTGAGTGAGTTACCTGAGATACAGGTTTATTCCTAGTTCAGGTAGAATCCAATTATTGTATACCTATAGTTTTTAAGGCCATATTGTAATATTTTTGTATTTCAATTATTTCAATAAACAATTTCAATTTAATTTTAATTTATGACATCTTCTTCTTAGCGTGTCGATGGCAAATTTTTATTAGATATGTTTGGCCCAAAATTAAGCTACGCGAACTCCGCTTGCTGATGCAGTCATAAGATCGTCAAGTGTGCAGGTGTCAGGGCATGCGGCGCAAGATGAAAGATGGGCCATTGTCTGTGGACACACACCGCATACACATTTGAGATCTGAGCCGTCCATGAACCTCCATCTGAGGAGGTTGTCTTTGCTACGGCCGACCTGGGTTCGGAGTCTATTCAGAGATTTCCAAGTCGGCCACGGCAAAGCATACCCAGGTGGAAGGCTTTCAAACGGTTCAATGAAGCCGTCAGGGGTTTAAACATTTAACATTCTTTAAATAAGTAAGTGCTGACAATTTCCATTTTATTACAATAACTGCGGACAGTTTTTATTTTTCATTATTTAGTTTTACTCAACTACACTCAGTCTATCTAATTATCTAATTGACATTGAACAGTGTGATTGAAAATTCCTAATGCGATAGATGATCTAATTTATTTACTTCGGAGTTCGATAATAATTGTCCCACGGGATCATACTACCGGGATAAAAAGTAGGTATTCAATGTGTTAATCCAGGTTACAAACTATCTGTGTGCTAAATTTCATCCAAATCAAATTTCAAGCCGTTTGGGCGTAAAAATAAATAAAATAATAACGTTTATTTCAATTACAATAGGCATTTCGATACATATTATTGGAGATCACCTTTTAAGCAAGGAATTGCTTGTTATGCTTTTGAAATTTAGACAAAGTCAAGACAGCTTAAACATGAAAGACTAAAAAAAAAAAGAGTAACAATCATAAACACATACAAACTTCCGCCTTTATAATATAAGTGTGATGTGATAAGGTCGACGGTCGTGTCTGGATAGTCTAGCAATACTCCCAAACCACCAGCTCACGGAAATTGTAATGACATGAGTAGAATAGACTACATATATGAACTGTCTGAATGCATAATGGCATTATGTAAATATGGGGTTGAAAAGTTAGAGTTACGTGCCAAAAACCGGAAGGAACATCAAATGTATACTCTATAGTCTTCTTTACTGTGTGCTAATCGTGATGTTGTCTGGTTAAGACCTCGCCATTTATGCACAAGGTAGTGGGTTCAACTCCAGACAAGTACCAATGGGATTTTTTTAATTCGTATGTCGATACTTTGAAGTTCATCTTGGACATCACTGAAATCGATGGGCCTTTGCCGGCAGACATTGGACTTATTCGCGAAATGACCTGTAGTCGTTTATGGACTTATTCATGATATGCCTCATTCTGAAAATGCTCTATTCGTGAAATTACCTATTCTACTTTGGACTCATTCGCAGAAAGACTTATTCTTAAAAAGACCTATTCTCGAGATGCCCTATTTTTTAAGTGTTATAAATGACTATGAATGTACTTTGTCCAGCAATGACGCAAGCTGGTATTATTGTCCGTATTTTTTATCTAGACCGTAAGATTAAAATGACAATAATAAACACGGTTGATACGTAAAGAGCTATGTCAACACAAAACTCCATAAATGTAGGGATTGCCCCCGCAGTGGCTGTGGATCAGGCACTGCATAGTGCAAGTCAATCAGATAGTGCAAGTCAATCAGATAGTGCCAGTCAAATGTAGGCTCATGCCTACAAAACTAATAACACCTTGTTCAGCACATCATTTGGATTCCATGAATGAATCCGCTGCACTAATTAAACCACGTCTAATCAAGCCGACTCATTGTCACGTGGCCATAACTCCTAATTAGCGCGGTAATTAAGCGCGGATATAAGCCTGTCCATCCGATGCTCTGTCTCAATGGTGCCCAGTACATCAGCCACCATGTCCGTCCGCCTGGCGCTGGTGGTGATCGCCGCACTCTTCATCACGGCGGAGTGTTCGCAAGAAATCATGAAGAATCTGTCCATGCACTTCACTAAGCCGTTGGAAGACTGTAAGAAGGAGGTAAGATACTCAAAATCATGTGTTGATTTAATGTAAATGAAGAGGGGGAAACTCGTATCTACCAGATTCATAAGGATCAATCTTTTTCGTATAAAACCTGGGACTAATCTATTTAAGAGAAGATTGTTTCTTTGTTTGGTAGAACTTCTGGCACACTCGACTTATACTACCCCAAATATCATCTCATCTATGTTATACGATTTTGATCGTCATTTTCATAGATATTTGCTGTTTTGTTGTGGCTCAGAACAATCATAATTTATTATGCCATATGCTATTCCAGTTGTTCATTAAACTAACATGCAATGGGTCTTTACAATTCTAGATGGACCTCCCTGAGTCAGTGATAGCAGACTTCTACAACTTCTGGAAGGAGGGCTACGAGTTCACGAACAGACAGACTGGCTGCGCCATCTTCTGCCTCTCATCCAAGCTGGAACTGCTGGACCAGGAGCTGAAGCTGCACCACGGCAAGGCGCAGGAGTTTGCGCAGAAACATGGCGCTGGTTAGAGATCTGTTCTTATTAATTGCATTTTGAACCGTTTAGATCTATGTAGATTATTTTGTGGTCCACGCTTGATTTTCTTATGAACCTCATACATTAATCCGTGAGATCACATCAAGCGCTAATCATAGTTTACCTTATGATTGCCCATCAGCCCTCTATCAGTAGATACATAGAAAGCTATATCCATGTAACTAGATATTTATTATATATAGTGCGATACGGGCTTACGGAGTGCTTCACAAAATTAAAATGTGAGTCAGCGAGATTTCCGAACAATTGAAGCGGAAAATTGCAAAGAAAGTGTAATGTCACGCAGTTTGTAGTGGGAGTATAATGTCGTTACATACTGAGACTCCAAAACAATAGTTTACATACTGCTGCATCTGTGAATTATTTTATGGTCATAATACTATGTGATAATCTGACGACTCAATTCTTCTCAGTGACTGCATCCCATAAATGTTGATCCCTTCTTATTCTCGTGTCGATGACTTTACTTCTGTCCGACCAGCACTAAGCAACCTAGACAGTACTGGAATTTGCCCCAATTACAAATACAATACTGAGGGACTAATCATTTACCTAATTAATTTAATTGACCATCTTTCATTTTCTTGACTAATGTAATCCACCAGACGAGGCGATGGCGAAGCAGCTGGTGGCCCTGATCCACGGTTGCTCGGAGTCGACCCCTGACGTGACAGATGACCCCTGCATGAAGACTCTGAACGTGGCCAAGTGCTTCAAGGCCAAGATCCACGAGCTGAACTGGGCGCCGAGCATGGAGCTCATCGTCGGAGAAGTCTTGGCTGAAGTGTAGAGGAATGATCGTCGGGTTGGACTTCTTTGTTTCTCGATTGTATCCTACCTTTATTTCTTACTTGCAATTTAAAAATAACAATATTGCAAGAACATGTGACTCTTTCCTGGTATTCAGATATTAGCTAGCGCAAAATAAATGTGTCTTCATCTTCTTGAATTGATCCAGCTAGACGTTTTCAGTTATTGCTCTAATAACTTAACAGTATTAATTGTTAAAATCAAATCTCTGTCAGAATAAATATTATAATAAAGCAGTTCCCCAAAAACGTAAACAGAATGTTGAAATGTAGATATATCTCATTACGGACCAGGCATGTTAAATGGACTTGTGTGATAATTTAGTTATTCGTGTCAAGAATCTCCTGCCTCGCCAATTTGCTCGAAGGGGGTGGGTAGTTTTGTAAGCTGCAAGTACTTGATGTAATATTATTAAAGAAACATACATCAATCAGTTTTGTTTTATTTCTACGGTTTTATTGATAAAGTTTATTGCTTATTTACATCGAAAATATGTAGTACCTCCTTAAAACACCTAATGTTAATATAATTAAGTTTAAGAAGAACCTACAGTTTTATGACCTGCAAGATGTATGGTAAAGGTGAGGAAAGAGGTCCAGCGCCTCCTAAATAATCATAAAAAAACTCCATGGGTTTGCCAAAAATCTCTATACTGATTCATACGGCTGCCACTTAACAAAGTCACGAGAAGCTACGGTACATTTCATAAAATTTGAGTACATTTAAAACACAAAACCAATTAACAAAGTAATTAATCCCACACATTTCCCAATTTTTCCGATTTCTTCGCTTCACAACATTAGACCTGCAAGTATAATGAAGACAAATACTGCTGTTTTTAGACCAGTCGCCAAAATGAGGATATTGATAGTATTCTGTTCGCTGATTTTGTCGAGTGTAGAAAAAAATGAGGTATATGTGCTACAGACCCTCAGCAAATATATCGGTGATATGGTGCTAGAGTGTCAGAAAGAGGTAGGTGTTGAAGTCAAACTAGTTTGTAGATTTACATAGAAAGACAATTGTAGCAAGCTCTAACATGAGCCGGAGAAAACATAAAATATCAATACAATCTATACTATTACTAATCTATATCTATACTAATATTATAAAGAGGAAAGATTTGTATTTTTGTATGTAACGAATTAACTAAAACTACTGGACCGATTTGAAAATTTCTTCCAGCAATGGATAGCTACATTATCAGCGAGTAACATAGGTTATATTTTATTCCCGTACTCTCACGGGAACGGAAACTACGTGGGTAAAACCGCGTGACGTCCGCTAGTCAAGAGGAAGGATTTGAATTTTTGTAACGAATATACTCAAAAACTTCTGGACCAATTTAAAAAATTCTTTCTCCACTAGAATGCTACATTATCCCTGAGTAACATAGGCGTGCAAAGCCGAAACGGGCCGCTAGCGGATAATAAAAAGATTCTCACACGAAACCGCTCGTGCGCGCGGACGGGCGGAGGAAGCTAAGATTTTGTGGCGGTGCGCCGCGTGGACAAACGCGAACGCGGTGTAATAAGTGCGTTAGGCATCAACGGCTTTCGTACGCGCCAATGCGACGTGAGATCCGCTTTACCGCCCGATCGCACGGACAAGCGGTGTCCTGAAAGTATCGCCCGAACAGGCTTCCGAGACCATGAGCTTCTTCATTAGTAAATTATCTAAATAAAATAATTACCTAAATAATTATGAACATAGAATAGGCTATTTTAAAATCTCCTAGTACATAATTTAAGTACGAACATAATATTTAATGTACGCTTTCGTCATCCTATTCTTTTCTAACATCTATCAGTTCCCGTCTATAGAAATGGTAGATTTTGATTTTAGTACATCTTTTATTTCAAGGTCTTTCAATAACTAGGTAAATCTAAGTCTTTATCATTAATATCTGCAGTTGGAGTTCACAAATGAAGTAATTCACGATCTAATGGACTTCTGGAACGAGAAGAACTACCTGAAAAGTCAGGACGTAGGCTGCGCCCTGGTCTGCGTGTTCGAGAAGAATGAGTTCCTGAATGAAGAGGGTAGCCAGGTGATGGCGGCTAATGTTGCTGCGTTCTACAGGGCTTGCGGCGCTGGTCACTTTCTATTTTGTTTACACTCACTGTTCACCTTAGTTCATTTTTCATTCACGCATATTTCCAATCCGTATGAGTATGTTCCAGGTGGATTGGTCTTATTGGAATGCTTCATAATCAAAAGGCAACCATGTACGAAAACGTTGATCATATTTGGATTTTGTCACATTAAACTTGTTGCTGGTCAACAGTACATATTGACGTCGCTATTTGCATCGTGTATTATGGCAAGGTTCCAAGTATGGAAAAGGTTTTCGATAGTCAACCATACATAATGTCTAATACGTGAATTATCAGCAATTTCACAGTATTCGTTTGCAAACATAATTACGCATTTCCAGACGAAAGATTATCACGGAAGATGGTAGAACTGTTCCAACTGTGCAAGAAGTCGACGAGGAGCATCAGTAACCTGTGCGACAACGCGCTGGAGATAGCCAAGTGCTTCCGCTACGGCGTGTCTGTGATGCACTGGGCGCCGTCGCGCGACTTCTGGAAGGACCAGACTGAGCTCCCACCGGACTCCGAACCCGAGCAGGTCTCCTTCGATGATCAGAGCTTGGACCCGGCTATAGTAAAGGAAATGAATTCAAGAAAAATGTTTGCTGAGCTTTTTAGAAGGTGTGAGAATTAAATGTAAAAATACTTTGGTGTTATCATTTTTACCTGATACACATAACCAGCTTGTAATGGATTCCCACAGCTGGCGGCGGGCCGGCACAGTCCACTGTTATACCAACCGGGCCAGTATGGGATGTCATTTTTGTTGTTGTTTGTTTTTTTTTTGTTTCCATTACAGGCTTTACCTGATATAACAGAGCTAAATATGGATCTGTGCAAAAAACCATGGGTATTTAACTTTATACGAAACAATGCCACGAACTGCAAAGTTGCAGTTGTTGTTCTTAAGATAAGTTATGACAAATATCTCGGTAAAACTCTTTTACACCGCTTTTCGTTGAACCCTTCTGATTCTGGCGAAGTCATCAGGCAGATATTGGATCCGTCCTTACTATTCACTAGATTTAATTGAATATAAGTACAATACATAACTCGACATACCTACGAACAAAAGACTACCGAGAAATTACGCGAACGCGTTAACTGTTTAATAACCCATCATTAGCGGACACCAAAGTACAGAACCAACTCATCATCAACCCAATGATTACCAGCTGGTGTCAACAATTACACACAATCGGCAACCAATCTACCAATTACTGGTGAATATATAAAACACAAAGTAACACTTCTCACTTGAGACACTTTGTAAGAAATGGGAACGTACAACGTCTTTTTCGCGCTTGTGATAATGGCTGTAGGAGTGAGGGAGGTAGAACCATCGAAGGATGCCATGAAGTATATCACTTCAGGTTTCGTTAAAGTTTTGGAAGAGTGTAAGCATGAGGTAAGCATGGTGACATAAAAATATTCATAAAGAAATCTTTGACTGGAGAAAAGAAAGTTCCTATAATGTTTTATGCCCGATTGCTGACTTTATCGCACCTCAGAATCCTGTCTCTAAATAATTTAAAACAGATGATTATATATCTGCACAATCTCACATCCCCTCATCATTACTGGAGTTATCCCTCCACCTCCAATTCTTCCAGCTAAACATGAGCGACCAGATTATAGCCGACCTGTTCCACTACTGGAAGCTGGACTACACGCTGCTGAACCGCGACACCGGCTGCGCCATCATCTGCATGAGCAAGAAGCTGGATCTTCTGGATGCCAACGGAAGGATGCATCATGGCAACGCGCAGGAGTTCGCACTCAAACATGGCGCTGGTTCGTTACATCGTTTTTTATGTATTTTGGGAAATCTACAATCTCGGTCTTAGCTCCCTCCTCTACTGCTGGTCTGATTCATTACGTGATCAAAACAGTTGAAATAAAAAGTTTAAAAAGTTCTAATTTTCCAAAATTAAATAAAATGTTATTACAGGAGAGGAAGTAGCATCAAAGATAGTGACGATAATCCACGATTGCGAGAAAAAGTTTGAGCGAGACGACGACGAGTGTCTGCGGGTCCTTGAGGTGGCCAAGTGCTTCCGCACCGGCATCCACGAGCTGGACTGGCAGCCCAAGGTCGAGGTCATCGTCAGTGAGGTGCTCACTGAGATATAGGGAATACACCTGGATAGTGGCATGGATGTTTTATTTCATCTTTCCCTACGGAGTTTTGAATAAAGTTCTGTATTCGTCTTTTGGAAGGTAAAACGCTCATCAATAATATTGTGGTTGAAATTTATGGAAAAGGCTCGTCTCTATTCATTTTTAGTTTTAGTTATTAAATATTCTAGTTACGATAACTAACTTCTACATATTCGAATGTGTGACATGCATTGATCGTTAAAATAATATTTTCTGTGATGTATTTCCGTGAAGACCGTAATAAAAGAGATTAGTAATCTGCTTTAACCTGTTTTATTCGTATGTCATGTAAAACCTATGTTTTACCTCTCCTATTAATTATTCTCGTTGATCTCCAAGGACAGAGTAATTCTTACATTTTCGACCACTCGCGCACACATATTTACTCTGAAATAGCAATTGGACTCGTGTAAAATAATGTCAAGGAATCACTTTATTCCTACAACGAGAACCTCTCAAGCCAAGAGTCCAGAATAAGTGCTGTGAATATACGAGTACAAAGCAGTGTCTGCCGTTTATTACTCCGTAGAAGGCGTGGAGTGAACCTTTCTCTTGTACATCGCATCGCCATGTAATGTACTGCGTAATGGAAATGAATGTGATCGGTGGTCTGTTGACCATGTATCGAATGGAGAAAAGCGAAATATGATTTGAAATTTCCTAAATACGTATCTTGGCTTTTTGTCTTTGTTAATAACATGTTTTCCTTAATAAAATGTATTAAAATGGTGATAATATTCATGTTGTGTCGTGTTTTCATTTGCAATTTCACGCCATGTTCTGCATCTACAATGAAATACAATCTACATTGTAAAACCCCCAAATGAGTTATCTAGTCTCAATACAGTGTCCCCCCCCCCCTCCTTTGAAACGTAAGCCTAATTTTTCTTAAAATATTACTTCACATAATTATAACTACAGAAGTTTTGTTCTTATCTGCTACTATTGACATTGAGCGCTCGCGCATCCTCGTGTACGCGCGAGGAGACGCATATGCGTGCGTCGATTTTTTCAGTGAAATCAAATACCTGCGCCAGGAGTTTTCCGCTTGGTGGAAACGGATCCTTAGAAGATACATAATAACTAACAAGTGCGCTGTTTCTTTAAGGTTTACCGCACACTATAAACCTCTTAGCAACGTAACACCCACACTGCCCAACCTTCCATCAACCCTAAACAATAAACCCATCCGCGTAAATCGCTTCACACGGTTAACCCTGCGCCTGCGCCGCCACGTGAGAATCGGCGCGGTTAATTGCGCCATAACTCCGGCCTATCGCTGCCATTACGCGACAGCACAATCGCGGCGTGCGCCGGCGCAGCATGCACTGCACTGGCTGTAGAACGGGGGATAATGTGAACAGAAGGGTGATAGCATGAGGGGTAGGAGCTGTAGGTACTATAGATGTAGATAGGAGATAGATCTATGTAGATAGATGTAGTACGATAGGTCTACTGCGTGAGAAAAGTGATGCCCATTCCCAAATGGGGATACTGCAATCAAACAACGCACAATCGCAACGCTATTACATTGACCATTTAACAATTTTCATTGCGCTATGGAGTAGATGATGTTTTCGAACAAGTGAAGCAATGGTTTAGGAAATTCGCAATTAGGGTGAAGGTGCTCTTTGAAAAGATAGGCCAAGTGTTTTTCATTTATAAAAGGCTTGATTTGAATGTCGAAAGAGATATTTCGTAAGGTGACCAATGACTGTCTCAAATTGTTTCTTCTTGAACTACATATTATTTTAACTACCGGAGTTAACATTAATTTGTAATTAATCACATGCATAAGTGTACCTTCTGTCTCTTCGTTACTCGTTGTCCACTAAGCATGCAGCGTTAATCGAACTCTGATGTAGTGATAACGGCGTGAACAGATTTACTTAATGTTCCGATAGTTTTGTGTCCACAGCACTAGAGGGCGGGCAGCTCTTTAGTGCCGTAGTGTGCTGTACTGACGCTTTGAAGGTTGATAGAGGTGCTTCACCTTGCTAGTCGACAGGAGACGAGACAGGGAGTGTTTTTAAATATGGATAATTGGTAATTCTGACAACCAGTCTTACCAAGGGATATCGTATTACCCAGAACTAACTGAGTTGTGGAGGTGAGTTATGCAGTCGCTCCATGTAAAATACTGGTATTGAGCTGCATCCGAATAGACTGGAAGCCGACCCCAACATAGTTGGGAAAAGGCTAGGCAGATGATGAATCGTTAATTCTAATTTATATTGCATCGACGGACTTCTCCGGTTTTTATTTTTCTTTTAGGAGACTTGTATGATCCCTTGCTAGACCATACATTACTTTTAGATGATGGGTGACCGGAATAAAAGAAGGTAGGTACTTAAAAACACTACTGTATTGTCCCAAATGTACTTAAAGTAACTGATGGTGTGGAAATGACGTGAGTGACGCGGCCCTTGTTGGCTGTAACGAGAACGCCTGGCTGACTTGATAGCTCAACGCGAACTGAACTAATTATGATGAGTTGAAATGATAAGGTGTATACTGCTGAATTCAAGAATGTGCAGTTGCACCGTTCAAGACTATTGAAATGATTACCTATTTATATGAAAATTATTCTTCTCACAATAAGCAGGAAAATTTGGCTAGAATATCAATAATCAATTTTTTTAGAGCTTTCAGAAACCATAAAACATAATAATAAACTGACGTTCTACATCCTGTTCGTCGTTTCAAACTTGAACGTTTAGAATACAGTATCAGAAACAGAAAGTTAGTTTAAAAACTGCTGACCATCAATCAACGCCTTGTTCTCCAATGTATGACCATATTTTTAATTCATTCAATTTTACAAGCCTGCAGTAAAATGGCGGCAATCTGGAGCAGTCTGAAGGAGCACACATTCCGTTAGCGGGCCCCGTATACCAGCTCGACAAACAATACGTGCTCGGCGCAGTTAAATCTATTTGAACGCGCACCACCTGAGACCGACGCGTTATTTACTTTTATTGCTGAACCCTAACAAAGCACATTGGACAAGTACGCACAGAAGTATTATAGATTTTTTTTGCGTGAATTTTACTTTAAATAAATAATACCTGCTAGCTCTTTCTAATTCGATTTATTGAATAAGTCGAATTAGAAAGAGCTAAGTGAGAAACGTGGATTGATGTTTTGTAAGAAATAATGAGATTTTTAAGTTGACTTTTTTGTACCTTGTTTGTACAAAAAACGATGTCTTGTTTTTTGTAAATGAAAAACGACACAATATGACGAGAAGCGAAAAAAAATAAGAGTTGTTATTTTCTTCGCTTCTCATTGGATTGCCTATTATAAAATTTCTCCTTGCCTGTAAGAGCGCATTAAGATGGATATTCCAGGGTAGCCCGCGAAATTAAAGTTTTCTTACATTTTGCAATTTGCAGGCCAGTGCTAGGTTGTACCTATATTGATTTAAATATTGTTCGCGACTGTAAGACGTATGTAGTTACAGAATTATAATCATCAAAATCATTAATACAACCCTCCAAGTTCATAAAGGTACCCAACACAACCTATCACTGGCTTGCAAATTACAAAAAAACGAAAGAAAATTTTAATTTCGCGGGCTACCCTGCTTTAGCTTTCACTTTAAGCAATAAACGACGTTGATACAGACCATACACTACTCCGTTACTGAATTAGTTGAATATCGCATTCAAGTGAACCTTTGGTAGTCCCATCTCCTCACTAGGGAGATGTGAGTAGAATGCGATACTTTTCCTTATTTATAATTTTATTAGTATTTGTCGGCGAAACTGTTGGTTGTATCGATACGATACTAGACGCAGGTGCAAGGTTTTATCGCCGATTCGCAAGACGTGCCGGCTTATTGAATCGTGACTGTTATGCTTGTTAAGGGGGCGACTTCTACGTAATCTGTTGAATAGTTGTGTACCTACTATTTTCATCGAGAAGTTACAGATTTTCATCTAGTGACGTTTCTTAGAGAAAGGAAATGTATTTCTTTTTACAGCTAAGATCGCCTTATGTAGGTACACCCGGCCGGTATACTGAAAGTCTGTCATTGCATTCAAAGCAAGATTGACGTGGAGCCAGAGCACACGTCTTTAAAACTACTTTATCCAAATCCCACAATAAAATTCATGCGATAACATTTTACTCGAATCTATCGCAGACATTTCTTGAAACCATGGTACTAACTTGTGCGGGTGTAAACCCACCTTAACCTTAAGCCTTCATTTATTTCTCGTCGTTCGTAGTATTACAGAAAACATGAGGAGTTATTGGAAGCAGTGATAGCTTTACAGCTTATACGATTGGACGTGAAGGATTGCCCAGTTGTTGTCGTATCGGGCGAGGAACAATGGGGCATTGGGATAATGATATCGGTTCGAGATGTCGCAAGTTAACTGGGAGTGTCAATGTTTTCCCTTATTTTATTTCTTTGTTTCTTTATAGAATATGGATATTAGATAAGTTGAGTCGCGTATAGGGACATAATCAGGATTATCATTACCAGTGTCAATATCAATCAAAGTTCTTGATAGGTATTTCGAAAACACAAATGGAGTTGCACATGGGTCTTTTGGCGTGCTCTCCATCAGAAGTAATGCCACCATTTTTGTTTCCTCCGATCCTCCTCCAAAGTCATTCAAGCGCCAAAAAAGCCATGTATTACTGCATATTGCTTCTATATCTTGGGCGAAATAAACTTCAAAATGGAGCATGCCAAAAATAGTAACTTTATTGAAATAGAACAAATCCTAACACCTTTTATTAATAATTTCAATAAAATCAATAAAATAAATAATTTGTTGTAGGAGATCTTAGTACTACAACAATTAAAGAAAATCTATAATAAATCAAAACCTACACCTTTCAGGGTCCCTGGAGGTTAGAATCTCATTATATTTTAATCTAGGGCATCACTGGAATTAGGACCAAGTCGGCCTAGTTTCTAGATGCCCACCTAGAAACCTAGATGCCTCGCAAGTGAGAGGCATCTTTTATTGCTGGCTGGAACAAGTCAAAACTTAATAACTGATAATTAAATAACAACCATCTTTGCCTTTCCCCCATATACTAAACCTTTTCCGCTGCATATTCGTCTAACCTATTTTACAAAATTTAAATCAATTAAATCAAAATATATATTTTTTCTTTGGTTTTGTTTCCAAACTGTCTGTCTTTATGAATTCCATCCTCTTACTTTTCCCCGTCACTCTTGCCCCATCCCCGTCCCTTCCCCCGCTTTCCTACACGGCGGTCAGGACCTCCTCCATGATGACCTCCATGCTGGGCGCCCAGTTGAGCTCGTGTATCTTGGTGCGGAAGCACTTGGCCACCTCCAGCACACGCGCGCAGGCGTCCTCGATGGCCTGGTGCTGGGTCTCGCAGTCGTGGATGATGCCGACCAGCTGCTTGGCGAGGGCGTCGTCTGTGGAGGCGGAAGGGTGTTCGGTGAACAAATAAATATAGTTTCTGAGATTTTGACAACGATTTCTATGTGAACAGATTTCCATGTGGATGTTCCAGTTGTTAAAATCTTGCTCTGAATGACGAAGTTTACGTAAAATAGCCTTCTTCTACCTATTGTACAGTACATTTCGTATTTCTACAGCGATTTTCTACAAGGTTTTCGCCTATGTACTTATTGCAATCCATTATTCATAATGACTTTTTCATCATCCTTATCGCTGATAGACTCTCTACTAGACACTTTATTGCAGTACCTATCAATCGTTTGCGCGTCGATGCGCAAAGGATTAATAGGTACTGCAATGTACGGCTTGGTATTTATAGGAACAAATAACAATATCTAGGTTCAGGCCCGCCACACTATTCCAAAACCACTGTGTCTCCTGAAAGCCAGAATCAACAGTTGCGACCGTCAGAAAAGTTTCGAGATAATAAAGCTCGACGAAGCCCTGGAGAAATAATTTAACTGTCTTGGATTCCGCAACGAAATTAATCAAAAAAAAAAATAGCGAATGAGTAGGAAAAACATGATTTCCACTTTTCTAGGTACGTCATTACATTCAAAAGACTCATACCAGCTCCATGACTCTTGGCGAACTCTTCAGCCTTCCCGTGGTGCATCTTCTGGTCCTCGCCGATGAGCTCCAACTTGTTGGCCATGCACAGCACCATGCAACCCAGGTCGCGGTTCACCAGCGCGTACTCCTCCCGCCAGAAATTGTACATGTCCTGCATGATGTGGTCGCCCACGTTCAGCTGGAAGAACGGATATAGCATGGAACGGCCTACGTTCCTCTCTGCGAGAGGGAAACGTTGAGGAAGAGATGATGAGTCATGATTATCACGTAATTGTTATAAGAGCAGTGCTGGACGTAAATGCAACCACTATCTAATGATGTTCATCAAAACATTATTTTATATCCTATGCTGAAAATTTACGTTACCCTGAAGTAGCATTTATTTACCTCAGTTTTACACTGATCCACAACCTTCGTGAACCCGGAGCTCATCTTCGAGATGAGCTCCTTGGACGCCATCACCGAACTTGTCATAAACAAGACGCAGACGAAACACGCGAGCCGCCATCTTGAATCCGCCATTTTGAATACTGTGGTGATCGTTGTCTTCGAAGTCTTTTATATCGGGGGCTTGATTAATTGTTTTGATTGTCACTCTGTTTTAATTAGTAGGTGAATGATAGTTAATTACCGAATGTGCGTTATGTTTTGACATGAAGTTTCTGTTCAGGGCTCATGTCATCATTGCAGTGCAGGAAATGGTCATTAGAATTAATTGCCAGTCACGACAGGTTTCTTACTCAATTGTTCTTGGAATTGGTTTGTGTTTTGTCGGAAAATGAAATAGGTTAGATAAGGGTGCACAACACCTATCATTAGCATAGTACGGATAGTCCAGCAGTGTTAGTCACTAGTTATTTGAGTCAACAGAACATAATTTTTTACCCATACTTTCTATACATTTTTATGGATATTAGCGTTAAATGTAAAAGTAACTTTGTATGTGTGTCTATTACCTTTTGACACCCTAACTGTTAGGGTGTCAAAAGGTAATAGACAGCCAAACAAAGTCAGAAATTAGGTATTATTCCTTAGGAACATTCCCATGGAATAATACCTAATTTCTGACATCTACCCTGTTAAAGCCGTATATAGTAAGTCTCCTATGAGTACAGAACTATATTTAAATGTCCATCGACTGCTATATTACTGGTTCATTACGAATGCGCAGCTCGTGCGCGTGCAACATAGCGGATGTGCGACGTCCTTGTGTCGACGACCCGCGCTTCGGAGAAGTTCGTATTAATAGCTAGGTTGCGGGAATAGGTCACTGATTCAACTAGATTAGGACTTCGAGACTTCATTCATATGTACGGCCTACCGAAAAGATTGCTACCTACTAGAGTTTTTTGTGGATCTGTGGTGTGAGAAAGAAAATCCTGAGTTCCTCGACCACCATTCTTATTATTTTGATCAAGCAGCTTTACCGTTCAGTTGTAATGTTACATAATGTTTGAAGACTCTCTATGAGTGCTGTCGACATGACCGGCAGGCGGGTTGAGAAACGACAATATTACACTTCACATCCGTACAGACAGACAAGTGGCGCTGTTGGTTACACGGTAATCAATTATGTGGGTCTTTCATAATTAAACCTCTAACAAAATGGCTGTTAGTAGAGAAAAATCATTAGAGCAAACCCAAACCTGCAACCGAATAAAAACTGAATTAAAATAAACAATGCTGAAATAACTCGTAACTCCATAAAAGTTATTAATCCTCATACCGGTGATGTATGTAAAGCGCTAATTACACATAGAGGGCGACACGGCTCTGTGTTTAGAGGAACATTAGCTTGATAGGTGCTGCCCTGCTGGCTGCTGGCTCCCCGGTGCGGAGTGCGGTTGCATGAGTCACGGATTTCTAGAACGTCATTTTCTACTACGAACATTTTTTACTCGTAGGTATCTATCTACTGTATGTACTGCCATAAAAACACGAGTAGAATGGCAATACATATATTTAATAATATACCGAAGGATATTAGAGAACTGCGAACCAGCTTATTTCAAAAGCATCTCAGAGCATGGCTTATAGAAAAATGTTTTTCTAGGTCAAAGGGAAAAATTGCATGACATGTAAATTATATTTGACATTTTTATTTTAAGCAATTGACATATTTTGTAATTGAATTTCTTAATTTATCATTTGTAAGTTGATTTTTAAAAAATGTTTAATTTAATTATTTTTATTTGACATTTGTAATTTGATAGTTTTGACAATTATTGATTTAGTAGGTACTATTAGTACATTTTAGAATATTTTATATCGAGGGACTAAACGAAGCCATAATATACCAGAGGTGGTTTGACTCCCGAGCGTGCGAGGGAGTCAATGAAACCGAGAGTATATTAAGTTGGCGTTTAGTCTCGAGGTGCAAACTGTACTTTTCACTTTGAGTGCGAGAAAAATAGTCAATTTAGTACAAAAATATGTATTATTCCTCAAGTCCATAGAACTTACGTAAGTTTTTAGGTAAATCCTCCGTAAATTTGGCGGCAAAAGATTATCTATTATGTCTTTTGCTCTTTGCTCGACGTCAAACTCTTCACTGTCACTGGACATTCTTAATAAGTTTATTTAAAACCAAATAAATTTACACTCGACACAAATTCTGAAATTTTCGCGGTCAGTTTTTTTATTCTAAACCAGTCACAGACTAATAATTTTGAAACGCATGGCGCCACCTTCTTTGAGGAAAAACCATGGACATAAACTCTCAACATTTTCGCAATGAAGATGGTCCACACTCCACAGATAATAGTAGTATATTTACTGGCTGTTTGAGTTAGTTTAAGTCACATGAAGGAAATTAAAAAACTAATTACTTTTGCTTTGTAGGGCTATATTGGCGTACTTTTAGAGCATGAGAAGTGAAAAATTATTTTGCTAAATTAGAGTCATTGTTATCGTCACAAAATTAGCATGCCGAATTTACATAGTTGGCGGAATATGAAGAACTAAAGAAGAAGTGTAACATCTGTAAAATACCATATTTCAAGCAAATAAATGAATCTATCTATCTAGTTAAACTAAATAATAACAGCTGCTCAGGTCAATCTTCAGGTTAAACTGCGCTTGCCTGGGTTGGTCTAAGGATGCGGACCACCCGTTACACAACGAGTTACTGCGTGCCTCGTGCACGATAAGCCGTTGGTCGTTACAGGTAGTCAGTATTCCAAAAGTCTGACATCCAGTCTTACCAAGGGGTATCGTATTACCGACACGGTACTAACTGGGTTGTGGAGGTCAGATAGGCAGTCGGTCCATGTAAAATACAGGTATTCAGCTGCATCCGGTTAGACTTGAAGCCGACCCCAATATAGTTGGGAAAAGGCTAGGCTGATAGGCAGTCGTTCGCTGAGTCCCCGAGGACTAGCGCCTGTCGTAGAATGTTTTTGTTGTTTAATTTTTGTATTAATCACCACTTTTCATAGTTTTGATGATTTTGTCGACAATTTTCTGTGGTGTTAATAATATGTCACGCCTATTTTCACCTGAAGGTTTAGGTAGAGTACCTACCTATACCTGCAACTGTAGTGGTAGTGGTTTTCTATTTTCTTGATAAAGTTTCGTAAGCATCTGTTACGAAATCTAAACTAAATAGCAACTTATTATCTCAAAGTATTCGGAGAGTTTATTGTATCGTATCGTACACAACAGCGTACCCGCACCCTCCGTAAGTCGACTTCGCTAATCTGGTCACAAATAACTCTTCATTAGCATTAACTCTGCGTGTGCTGTGCCTAAGTATAGCGAGTGTGTGTTTATGACTCCTACGGCTTGTGTTTCAGTCAGCTTGTTAAAGCTAGGAATTATTAAAATTAACTAGTAGGTATTAAGATAATAACTAACTATGTAATATTTACCTCTGGTTCTGAATTTCCAAAGATGGTGATCAACGGAATAATTAAAGGCTGTATCTTTGATTTCGGTAAACACACACCATTCAATCAGGTAGAGAAGTATGGAAGAAGAAGACATGCTGCGCCGACCCAAATGAATTGAGATATGGGCAAGAGAATGATGACACACCATTAAATCAAGAGAAGAATTTCCCTTGAATTAAAACTGACTCCTCTTCACTCATTCAACTGCTGCGTCACATTTCCTCAAAACGCATGAATTGTGCAGGCACTGCAATGTCAGTTTGCCTTTGTCCCCTGTCTTTCAGTTTGCGGTTCAATTTTAAATAATCCTCCCTCCCTAAAGTTGGTCCTGAAGTTCTATTGTCTACCTACATGTTCCAAAGACCATAGATGTACGCGTACCATAAAGCATAGACGTGCATTACACGCGATTGATTCCGCAGACTGAGTTATGTGCTAGTTTTGGCACAAAAGCCGCGGTTTTAGCCATCGTTAGCGTGCCAGGATGAATGTGCTGGACAGATGAACGTATCTAGATCCAATTCAAACTCCTTTTATCTACAAATACCAGGGTTGAATATTTTTACCCTGAGCCCCTGTTCCCACTATGTCGCATGTCGTGACGATTAATTTATCGTTGGTTTTTAGTCGGTAAAACTCATGGACGACAGTAATCGTGTCGTCCTATATGTGAACACCTCCATTTAAATACACAAGCCACGACACTTAAAACTACACGATTACCTGTCGTCACGACTGAGTGGGAACGGGGCCGAAGACATTACTGTTGATTGAAATAAGATTATCCCATGATCTGTCCACGAAGTAGACACAATAGTTAAACAATGGCGTCTCGACCAAATTGGTCATTTGACAGACCATGATTTATATTATATCATAAGTGTTATGACGTCCTGTACATGATTTCTTTTGATTTGTTTCAGGTAAGATTTAAATGAAATAACAATGGGCGATCCAGAATCCAGAAGGCAGTTCTTGTAGCCTTTTCTCTGGCGCCAGTAATGTACCGGTATGTTTACTATTTCCTGTAATTAAACGATTTAGACAGTAGCGATTAAACTTGCGTTTGAATAGGTATATACCTAATGCGCGCTGTCACTAATATGGGTCTATTCAAACCGAGAGGGCAGAAAGATCTAGCTCTTTTAGTTATCTTTAGGACTACGATTGTCATTAGTTTCAGACTTAAACGTTAATCCTTTTACCTTGCATACACTGTCCACCTACAGCTTTAAATCTAATCTCCTTCAATGAACTCAATCACAGAAAATCCTCTGAATCCCCATCAACGTTTATCGCCGATAAATCCATAGAATTAGTGACATAACGCGCTGTCCACCTGGTGATGCCCCGGGGTTAATCCCGCGGGATCCCGCGCTGAGCCCGGCCGGGATTGAGACAGCTGCGCAAAACGGCAGTTCACTGACTGATCGCGGGCGATTTGTGTAACTGACCCTTAAGAACTTGAGCTTGATAGAGCTATGAGTCAAGCGAACACATTGTACGTTTGATAATCTGAATTACTCACGTAAAACAAAGTATGACAGTCAATTCTGAATTTCAAAGCAATCACCTTACATTCGAAGACTTTTCAAAAGTAAATCATCAAAGTAATTGCAGAACAATAATTAAATCAAACAATTAAAACAGTGTTTGAATTATTAAATCTTCGGACCACCAGACATCTTACACAAACTGTAAACATTCTTAAGACAAGAAATATTAAAGCCTTAAAACATTTTCGGTTCCCCTTCTGTCCCGTTCCCCTGTCTACATCAATAAATTGTTCCTTAAACTCAGTAAACGTCTTACTCCTATCTGTAATAGCGGACAGCCGGACAGCCGGACACCGGGCGACGGCGGACACCCGGATTAGTGTCCGGGGGCCGCTCTCGCTGGAGATGGCTGATAGGGTTACGAGATTACCGTTGTAAGTTTAAGGTAGTTTTAGGGTCAATAAGTAGCGTTGTACGTTGTATTCTCGATAGGTACAAAGATAAAACGTAGTTTTGTGTTTTCTTGGTCATCAAAACATGTTGCAAAAACTATAGGGCTTTTAGTATGAAAAATATTGCACCGGCTTTGGAGCTTAATGCCTTAATAAAAATGCGTTGTTGGAATCCAACTTTCAGCATTCGTTTAGGTATCGCCTAGAGTTAGTGAAACGGGTATAGGCATCAGTAACAAATGTCGTGGCGCCATGTGTGTTTGACATAGCTTTCATGGAAATACAATTCGAAAGCGCTATCTTACAATACGCGGTATTAACTTTTAGTTCATTTATATACCTGAATACCTAGGTGGACACGTTCATTTACTTATTCGCATAATAGGAAAACTAGCAAGTTCTACATTGTGTGTCTACACCATAGCGGCATGACTGTATCATCGCCCCACAGGCTGGCAGTGGGCAGCAAAAACCGCGGCGCGACGCGAGCAATAAATCGCGCGACACAGCCGCGTGTCGACGCGATGCCGCGCGGCGATTTATCGCGCGGCCGTTATCGGTAAATGCATGCCGTTAATGTTGCGATCATTTGCGCTCCATTAAAAGGATTAAAGAGTTCAATATTTTTACTGCTCAATAAAACCTTCATGAAGCATTTTCAATTTCAGGCAGTGTAGATGATGTAAGTACCTACGTTGAGATATTTGTAGATACGATACATATGAATAGATCAATAATCTAAAGGAAACAATCATCAGCGACTGGAAAGTGCCCACAGAGCAGGTTAGTTATCATAACCTAATACGAGAGAACCGTGATCAACGCAATACGTACCTACCTAGTGGTACGTAATTATGTTACTGTGTCGCACACGGAACTAACCTTTTAAAAGCCTTTTAATTTATGTTATTGTCACATCTGGAATTAGATAGGTAAACATATGTAGATAAAAATTTGATACGAACTTTAAACTTCAGTACCTATAATCACTAAACAAACATGATCGAGTAGATCGCACTTGCATACACTACCATTCACTTTTACTATCTTCGGCTCAAACAAATTATTATGAAATATTTTAAAGGCTATTGAAACATCAATGGTGCGTAAGTATGCAGTACACCTACTCACTTGTGCAAGCAACAAACCTAATAGACAAGATGTACTGAAAGGTTCATCGTTTTCAGGTTTCTAGTTAGTATACTAACTGCCAAATCTCATGATAGTCAACAACTTTCAACGAACTGTTTAAGTTCTTAAAGGATTTGCTACATAAAAGGTTTCCGCATTTAACGGGGGTCCATAGAATACAACGCATATCTTTTCATTAATGCATTTGAATTTATCTAAGTCCTTTATTGCGGTACATTGCGACTGCACCGTGCACCGTTTAATGTTTTCAGTCCTAAAGAGACTTTTACTAGTAGTTACCAATGCATGGTGTTAGCTATCGCGACAGTAAATTATGTAAAATTACCGATAGCCCGTGATTTATGCTTGAGCAAGTTAATTGTGAACTAACCAGTGATCTATTACAGTTCTTCCTTATAGAGAGCGGTTCTAACTTTATAACTTGAACTTTGATGTTGGAGTTTAGTTATATATACGACTGAGAGAACTAATGTACCTAAGTGTTTTTATTTTTAAATCAGCCATTGGGTTTAACAGGGGATGAAAGTTTGTATCAAAAAGTATGTCAAAGAAGAATGGCAGAATTAGGAAAGAGCTGAATCTCTTTCTTATTTCGAGACGCAAGAACAGCCGAACTCGAAATTGGGTAGTCTCCTTAAAGTTCCATAGAGTATTTTAAAGTTTATGTACCTAGTTACAGTATCAGCGTTATTTGGTTATTCAATATGGATAAAGATATTAATTCTTTGCTATATAATATTTAGTTGAATAGAACACTAAAATATACGGGCACCATTTTAATCGGCAGAGCAGTAGGACAAGAGAGAACATAGAACCAATTTTGTTTATGGAAGAGTTAGCAACCACAGATACTTAACAGTAACACCACAGATAATCAATTGCTCAATAAAAGATACTCAGATAACAGAACGAAATTAGTTTTTTATGTGGATGGGAAATCCCATAGGACGGGCTATTAATATCTGCCCGAAAACGATAATCAAATCAAAAACCGGCCAAGAGCGAGTCGGATTCGCGCACCGAGGGTTCCGTACTCGTAGGGAAACTTTTTAAAGGACAAACTTACCTTTGCTGTTCGATCCCTACAAACGGCTATTGCTCCAACCGCAAATAATAAGTTTGTAAAAATAAAATCGTTTTTTTTTTGTTATTAAACTACATATTTACGGTTTTCAGACATTTCCCTTTACATGTGTGAGTTTTTCCTCTTACAGCACCAGTAAAGGGAAAAGTCCGAAAATTAAAAAAAATAAAATTAAGGTTTAGGTACTAAAGTTTTCGCGAAAATCTAAATTTGGCCATATCTTTTTATCGTGTTGACCCAGGACCTTGACCTTGACCATTTTTATACACCTAATAGGGACTAGACCTTTCAGCATATGGTATAAATTTCAACTTGCTAGGTCCACCCGTTCTTGAGAAAATCGGTGGTGACAGACGGTCAGACAGACGGACAGACGGACAAGAAAGTGATCTTATAAGGGTTCCGTTTTTTCCTTTTGAGGTACGGAACCCTAAAAATGAATTAATTGTCATGTAGATAGTATTGACGTCAAACACTTAAATAGCCTACCTAGTTGTTAGAATAAAGCTAGCGTGTTAAGGCGTTACGACAGATGTGCTTTAGACCCGTCACCAGCTGTCTGTCTAGCCTTTTCCTAGATGTATTTGGGTCAGCTTTCAGTCTTATTGAATATTTCGAACTCTACTACCTACTACCATAATTTCTCCACAACCCATGAAAGGTTTTCACATTTGTTACTAAGTTAATTGGTACAATTGCTATTGGTTCTTGGTTAGATTGCCTCATTGATATATTGGCCACAAGCGCTACTCCCGCGTTTGAGATCATGGATTTGATTCTCAGGTCAGGCAAAGTCTCTTTCAAGTGCGCCTAGACGTAGGTAATACTTATTACCAGGTATCTACTTACTACAACTTGGTAAGACTCGGCATCTACTATTGAAGAAGTAATAGTACATTAATAGGTACTAGACATACAAGTTCTTCAATTCAAGGTCAAAGGTACTCTTGAAAACTCAATTCTATACCTACATAATTATAACATAATACCTTGTTACTCTTGAAAACTCAATCCCCATTCCAATGTTGGCGCCGTACAGACGTCTCTGACGTCATCAGTTACATCACATCACGGCTGACCCTGCTTTTAACGGTATTGTTTGTTCATGTGCTCGGCCCGTTTCATTCCTTTCCATGTTGATTGAGCGGCCCTTAAAACACCTAACGTAATGCCATCTATTTGTTGAATGAGGCAACTACGGAGCCGTTCGAAATAGTTTCACTATTCGATACGAGATGGCGCTAGTTTCCTTAATAGTTTGATATTTTTCTTAGTAGATTTATTGGTTGTATTTATTTTTCATATGAATATTATACTTGTATCATGTCTTTCCTAAATCATATAGGTACAAAGTTTTAACAAAAAATAAACTCAAAAAAACATCGTATAGGTACTTAGTTCGTACAGTTACAAAAGTGTTGATGATTGTAGGTTAGTATGTAACACAATTTTTTTTGTTATCTCTACTTAAACATAGTTCATTAACTCGACCTTCAATTTAGTTTGCACGCATTAAGGTAACACACATGTTGATGCCACTGCCCAAATATTAATTTAATGAAAACGTTTCTATTAGCGCAGACCTTGGACGCCTATGTTTTGGCATTTTATATAAACTAGATAGCTACACAGTAGGTACATAGATGCACACTCTACTAAAATGTTGACTTGATGGTGTAACCGGACACTGTCCACACCACACACCACACTCCATCAAAGCTATGGGGTATAAACCATCGTGCATCGGCCTGGTTCATTTCCGGATCTATACCCCATGAAGTTATAATGTTTCGTACCCCTCGTACAGATAGTAGGTACTTACGTCAAGATTTGATGATTTAAATCTTATTTATGTCGTATCTTATGCAATGCCGTTGGAGAAACCATAGAGGCAAAGATTAAATCCAAATGTGTAAGTAGATCAAAAATTGTAAGCATCAATGACGAGAAAGTTATTTAAAAAAAATAACTAATTAAGTAATATGTTTATTTTCTCATCACAAACTTTCCAGTGAACAGGAATTGTTTTATCTAATACAGAAGTAAACATTAATATTGTGAGAGACTGGTGCCCGAAACAGTAATTTGGGCTATTCTTCGTGCTTATAGATTTATGACCAAATGTTCGTCAAGGTCTCTAAGTGTGAGGGCAATGCAAGCTCGCGCAAATCTCTCGCATGTTTAAAATATCTTTCACATAAAGTTAAATAGCAAAGGTATTGTTATTAAAAACTAATGATAACTGGCCTGATCAGTCTCTCTCTCGTATAGATCAACTAAACAGAGCTAAATTAATTACAATTGTTTATAACTGGCGCAACATCCTACTCCTAGTGGACACACACCGACCACACCGTGGTGGCCGGGCGTACCCTATTAATTTGGTCAATGCCATTGACACTGAATTAATAATTAATTTAAAGTACCGAATCAATTCGTCCCACTGCCGATTTAATCGATTGACATTGAATGTTGTTTATTGTGTTTTTAGGCTATTGTTCTGCCATTAGGCTATGATTAGATTACCATTTTAGTGCTTACGGCAGCAATTTTTAGAGCTTTTAGTATTATATATGGTATATCAGAACTCTGATAGCAACATTCGACTCTACAGTGGGGTTAGTTATAAATAATTAAATCTTCCAGAGGAATAACAGTATTAAAGGAAAAAGATATAACTTAAGACGGTAGCATGGAGTTTATCGAAACCATTGTATACCTTATTCTTATAGCTTTAAGAGGCACAAACCAATAAAAATTGCAATTGAAAGGTGTCTACTAACACTTACTAACGGCTGATATTCTACTACTGAGGTAGTAAAATGTCTTGTAGCACCTTGAGGCTTACCCTAATAGCTTCAAGAAGTATTAAACGCTGTGAGTGATTGTCAGGTGTGTGTACTAACACTTACTATTGACTGGTATTCTTAAAAGAGTTAGATAAATACTTTAAATACTATTGTACCACCTAACAAGTTTTGTCGAGCCTTCAGAGTTAGTAAGAAAGCTATAAGCATCTGAGAAGTGTTGATTATAAGTCCTATAGAGCTAGATTCTGCAAGAGTTAGAATCCACCTTTAAATCATTGCAGGCTACCGATTGAAGTTTATTGGTAGGAAAATTGTGGTTTTTATAAAAACTTGTATTTGCAAATATAACTCTTCATTATTACTTTAAGTTGAGTTATAGGATAACCACTTAACCTATAGTATATTAAAAAAAAAAAAAAAAAAATTATCTTAGTTAAAAATGTCGTAACCGTAAAACGCTTTTCCTGAACAATTGACAATACGGAGATACGACAGTAAGTCATGCGAGCGACGATATGTTGAGTTAATTAATTAATTATTATTACAAAATTATACATAATTCTTGGATTTTTTGTCATTCAGTCAGGCGTGTGATATATAAAGGGTTTTCTTCAAACGATAACAGAACCCTAAAAATTATCAGATTACAGCACCGCATAGAACTATTAAACAAGTTTGTTTTTTCACTTTTATAAAACAGGTTTTAGAACTTCTAGTACCATGCAAGTGCTTACTTTCAGTATTTAATCACTACGGGAGGAATAACATAGTTATCAGGATCCTTAAGTAATTAGAACTAAGACACCATTTAATAAAGATAACCTATAAAACATTGTGAAAGAAAAAACTCATTTAAATATTACTGGTCCACTTATTTATAATTTTCAATTAAAATGTTTAAAGGTGGTACCAGGAATTGATAAATACGATAAATTAATAAAAAAAAAATTCGGGCAGTATTATTCACATAATTTTCTCATCAAAAGTAGTTCATTTTTAAAGCGTTTCAAAAATGAGATGAAAAATAGTAAGTAAATATATTGTTACCGTAAACTTACCGCCGCATGACACTTAACACCTATGACACCCAGTAATGTTACCTTAATTATTTTATTAAAATACGACACCTGTCATGACCATGAAATGAATTGCGTACTGACAAATATTATCCCTATTGACATTAACAAGAACGTAAAAATGTATGAACACAGTTTAAATATTTAGCTCTTTCGGTGATATTTATTACTACTAAATAAGTCCGATATAAAGTTACATATTGGTTACACGAAGTAACCATGTGTAACCAAAAAAGTCATTAAAGTGGTTTCCATAACTTGTTTACTACTTTAGCTTGCAGTTATAACCTGTGTATAGCTTATAAAACACTTGAAGTGGTAATCACTGCTGCAATAGCACTGTTCTAACTTTTCTTAATGACTCATTTATCACTTCTCTATAACCATTAAGTCACTTCAAGCTCTAAATCAACAGACCCAAATCAGGGTTATAAAAGAGATACAGCACGCTATAACACCCAATTGTTAGTGCCTCTACAGAACCTTTGGTTCTTATATTCTCAGCAGCTCATGTAGCACTTATTCTTATAACCAAAATGTTAGTTGGGGAATTATGATTGATTGGGAACAAAATCATTGATGTCATTTGCAGAACGTGAAGAAGCATTCCGAAGAATCTATAAAGAAAATATTGATGTTTTTTTTTGTTCTTCACTGCCTTGTTGTTGTAACTGCTGCCGAGCATATAAGGGCTAGGGTTCGATTCCTACATCAGTCAAAATAAAATCAGAATTAAATTGTCAATGGCATCCCGGAGTCTATTTGCGCACGGTTGTTTGCAATAACCCCTCCCCCCCCTCACCCCTACTCCATGAAACCCAAACAAACTGGCGAAAACCCTACTATTGTGCACTATGCACCTCTGTCTAACCCGTCCGAGATCCTAGGCGTCTGATCCTGACCAGACCAGCAGGCCTAGCCAAGTTACAAACGTTTCATATCGATTCTCTTTCTACAATCGTAAACGCCTCGGCGTAAGCGATTGTAGAAAGCGTTAAATTGGTAGCCAAGTTGACGCGACTGAGTCGATCGATCGATCTCAAATGTCTGTAGAAAAAACCTACACTTTAGTCTATTTTTTATTTATTTATTAGGTCTACCAACAATTGTTTACACTAATTTACAAACAAAGATAAACATGCGTTTAAACTCTACACAGTGTAACAATTACTTAAATACTGTCTATGGTGAACGTTCCTTCCAAAGAGTATAGCGATCAACATTGTAGAAAAGATAACATTCTATTCTATTCTTAAAATGTCACTTGCGGGATATCTTCCGTGATTATTCATTGTTTTTGAGTTAACCCGCGATCATGGCGCTTGCAACAGCGTCGAAATATCGGGAGCTCAAAAACAATGAATAATCACGGAAGATATCCCGTAAGTGACATTTTAAGTTTAGTTATGAACCGTGAAAGCTTAAAACAGTGTTATTCTATTCTATTATTTTGAACGATGTAAACTTGTCTACGAATTTTCTATTCGTTAGTGTTGATCACGTGATTTAACGTTGAGATGATGTCATTCTACTAGCGTTAACGATTGTAGATTGTCAACTTGGCTAAGCTTGCTGATCTCACTAAGTATATTCAATTGTATTGTCTCTGCCATCGTTATGTGCTCTTAATAAATCCGTTTTGTTGTAGATATAATTCTGTTCTCACGTCACAGGCGACCTAGTAATCAACTCCCTTTAAAATATAATAAAGCGGAATGATCCCGAAGCATCGCAGGAATTTCATTATTCGTTTCAAGTGTCTCTGGAGGCAAGTCAGCTTAATGGACGATTGCGTCACGTCCTCCGCCATTTTCTTTTATGGGTACTGTACTTACCTAAATTTTTGTGACGTAAGTACGCAGTACGAAGGTGTTAGACCTTCTTAAGAGGGCTATTACAGATTTTCTTGTTTTTGAGTGTTCTAAGAGTCTAGTACTCAAATACAAGAAAAAAAAATGTTTTTTACTTAAAGCGCTCCATAAAGAAATAATCAAACTTTCTTGTGCATATTTAATTTTTTGGCCATATATAAACCATAATCACACATTAAAAATCTCAGTTTAAATGTGTGAATATGGTTTAGGTTATCTTAACAAATAAAAAAATCTTGTATTTTCTCTTAACACTCAAAAACGAGAAAAACTGTAATAGCCCTCTTAAGACTTTTAGCGATAGCATAATGGCATGCAAATTGATTGAAAGGCGCAGAAATAATAGCAGTTAATAGCTGGCATTGAATGTACGTTAGTTAGAGAAGTCACAGAAGATATAGTGCGCATTACCTATTACTACATTTAAACTGGTCACTAACATTATCATTAACACTAGAAACGGGATATTTACCATGTCCACTGTTTACCCGTGGTCATGGTACTCACAACAGCGCCTAAACATCGGGAACTCGAAACAATCAACATGCAAACATTAAACATGCTAAATATCCCGTTTGTGATGATAATATTACCTAATTCCTTGTTTTGTATAATTTAGGGAGATTATACAAAACAAGCTTTTTTTTTTGCTTTGAGTTAAAGACATTGATAAATTAATTCCTCCGTATATTCTGAGCTTACTGATAGTAGATCTTGGTAAATCTATACTTAAACTAAAAATAAACAAGAAATAAGTACCCACGCATTATTATAACTCAACATTTTTGTAAATCAGCCGGTCTTCCCGATCCCGATTCATGCGAACGCGGTACGTCACTGCGGCACGTAACCATCTCCGCGCACGCGCAACTGATCTTCCTTTCAACAGGAATGTGGAAATCTAATAACTGATAACTTGCAACTATTTTATTTTTTCAATTTCATGTCATTTTCTCACGCACTTAATACTGTCATCCCCACATTTGGACATCTTGCAATGACTCAGTCCCTGGCTAGACTTAAGCTAGACAAAAGATTTCTTTAAAAGAAACATAAAAGCTGTAAACATAAACAATAAAATCGAAACCAATATACAAAATACTATTAAAACATAACTTAAATAACCATGACATAACAAAACAAATCTTTACATTCAACGACATAACAAAAACAAATGTCAAAAATTAAAATAGCATTGAATGATAAGTACTGTATGTTGGACCCTCAGTCATCAGCATCACTTTATTGCACACTAGCCCATGGCTTCATTGAATCTGCCGCATTGCTTGTCTCATTCGGCCCTTCGGTTCCACCGGCACCCTTCACTTTGGTGACCCGAGAAGGACCATGGTACTCTGGTCTCAGCTTTATACCAACTCCAAATTGCGTGCGTCGAATAGCAAACCGCCTAATTGAAATTACGTCTACATATTTTCATCTTGAATCTTTACATTTATTTTTTAAACCCTAAAGATCGTATTTTTTGTAGTAATTTAGATAGTAAACGATATACTTTACCAATTAGCCAAACTATAAACATTAAAGAACACTTTTAAGTAATTTGTAACAACTTTAAAATTGTCCTAACACTTAATACTCACTACCATTTGTGAACACAGTCGCGGGTATAATTTATTTCTGCGTACGTATTAATCTCAAATGGTAACTCATCGGTCGGGCTCAGCCCCACGTCACGCCACTTTAAATACTTATTACATCTCTCATCACCATTCGACGAAAATTTTCAGCTTCAGATTCAGGCCTATAAAGCAGTACAAATACTGTGCGATTAATTTATTTCGATAACCTGCACTATCAACTTAACGTTAAATCTATAAAAGTTGTAATTGGAAGCATTCTTTCAATTCAATTTTCGAATCCTAAATATGTCTATCTTCAAATATTCACCCATCTTGATTCTCTTATTGAATCAAAGCCTCAGGATCTGCTTGCCGTCTCAACTTTGTGCCAATGAGTAACTCATGAGGTGCTGTTTACTGCTTGTTGTATACCTACGACATAAATGTTTGTACCAATTACCTGGATGCTCTTTACCAGTGTTTTTCAACCTTTTTCATGATACGACCCCCAAAGTATGAAAAAATATTTCGTGAGCACGGACCCTTTTTTTTTGTTTTTTTTTTTTAGGATGGGAAATCATCAAATGACTTCTCCCGCTCCCAGGCGGAGCAGGAGGGAGTGTCAGACTTTTACTGACTAAAACCCATCCATGTTCCTTCCTCGCCCTTTGTGTTCCGGGGCCACGGTATCTCTTTCGAATAGTCCCGCAGCCCCGGCAGGCTTCGGTCCTTGCGGACCCCTTCCCTATTGCTGACTCTCTTTGAGGCACGCGTGGAACACGAACGCGCCGTCGACACGGCCTGTCGTCATGATCACATTTTTTTAAACGGATCCACGATGGGAGAAATTAATTAATGAAAAACAAGCGCAACCTTCGCATTAAGATGGACGAGATAGGTTTTTATTTCGTTAATTTGTATGAATATACAAATGTTTAATATATCCTTCAGTTAACATTTTCTTATAGCTATCTTTTTAAACTTTATTGCATTTTTAACTGAGCTCTTGCGACCCTCCCACAGAGGCTTTGCGACCCCCGACCCACAGGTTGAAAAACACTGCTCTATACGTATATTATGTTACAGATACAACCCGTTCTTAGTTAGAACGCGTTTTCTTTAGTTAAAACTAGTTTTTACTGACTGCCTTTGTAGCCAGTGAAAATCCGACCACAATAAACATCGTTCCAGCTGTTGAGTATATTTTTTTCATTGGCTACTCGGTATAGTTACTACAGACTGTGTAACAAGTCGGTCTGTCTAGTCACTAGTATGACACGCCCGCTTATAAGGTAAGATGAGCGACGTTAGTTCCAATAGTGGTCAAAATACCCCAGATTACACTACTGTGTACTAGATGGCGGTGTATGTAATGTCCTGCGAAATTTATTATTTTATTATTTGCAGCTGCATAAATAGACATTATAGTCTAGACTCTTAAAACAATATAGGTGTTCAAATATTAAAACCCGGAACAACATATTAACTGCAAGCGGATATTTTTTTTTTTGTATTGGTTTGCTTTGCATGAAAAATAAGATGTGCATAATTGTACAAGTTTTGTCGGAGAAGAGGACGGAGACGGAGATAATATTAAATGTTGGTTACATATCGCATGCTGTAGAGTGTACGTATTTATTTTTTTCGAAATGGCATCTCGCAGTTCAACCTGAGAGGTTGTCGTCTGCGTACGTATGTAAAAACTTTTTGTAAAAACAAAGTAGGAAGGTGCCACGAAACATTTAATTCGCTCACTACCACGAGCTCCACATTATCATCGCTCAAACTAGGTGATAATGAGGAGCTCGTTGCTAAATACTAACAGCCTCATGGGTCGATCTTCAAGGTTAAGTCGTACTTGCCGTAGTTGCTCTGTGGATGGGTGACCATCATTACATATCGAATTTCCTCCGTGTCTCGGGTAGGACGTCAGGGCTTTAAGCTGTTGGTCCCGGCTGTCATTTGTAGATCTTTGACAGCCTTTTCTCGCAATTGGATTGGACGTAAGCTACCTAACTTGCCTATAGCTGGAAATAAGTGGCAAAATGAGGGTGAAAATGTCATTTTAGACTTAGTTACACGCCTGTCTGCCTATCTCTTTCAAGTAGTCTTTCAAGTATATAGGCGTTTTATAGTGTATCTGTCTACTGATACTGCTGTAAATCCTTTGCTACTGCTGTAAAGTGCACCTTTTTGGAAGGGATAAATAAGGAATAGATAGAATATTGTTTATCATGTAGACCATACAATAAATACATTCATAAAATAAAAACATTTCACACAGGGTGACACAATGGGCGGTCTTACCCCTAAACGGACCTTTTAAAAAAATCTTTGGATTACAGGAAGAGGCAGAGACCACAGGGCAGGTAGTCTGTGCTGAAACCTTCCATTGCTTGCAGTTCATTTCATTCCTCATACAATCCTTTTTAATTCCTACCGCATTTGGGAAAACTTCGTCGCCCCTTCGACTCTTTAATTTTATGAGTTTCAAAACTTAATTGCAACTCAGTCCATGTATCTCTCGGTGAGGTCTTGGTTTATTCGGCTACTCGTCATGTCGAGGGCTGTCTGTCTTCCTGGTCTAAAATTTTGGGAATTCCATGGCGATCGCGACCTTCAGTACATCCCACGACTAAACGGACGCTTCGACAGAGCCGCCGTTCTAACCAGCGATCTTCGCGCTATACCTACTAAGCTGCTGTAAAGGCGTCCACTTGAAAATCTCAAAAATGTCGTCTAAATCCTGGATCCATTTTGACACGGTGCAGGCCGATAAATTTTCTGACCATACCGTTCGCTAAATGCCCTGCAACTGCTTGCAGGATAGCTTGATGGGGTTTAGGCTTGTATCAGCCCTCGCCTTTTCGTCTTTTGCACAAAGCATCACATAATACTGGGAACACCCAAAAATTCCGAAAAACTTTACTCCGAATTTTGATATTCCGATACTTCAAATGTAGTCGAGTGCGTCGAGTTTATAGAGGTAGAATTTTCATGGGACTTTTTTATTGAGTTCCTAGAGGAGTGGAGAAGAAAGTTAAAAAAAATAATTTCGCCTTTATTAGTTACTTTTTTTTTATTTTCTTTGGAATATTTTTTTTCGAACTTCAAATTCGACGAATTCATATTGTAGCGTAATAGTGTGACCTGCGTGCATCCATTAAATGCTAATTTGGTCGTTTCTGTTTCTTTGTTCATTGTTGTCGATGTAATGCAATATTTCATTTAATATTTGAGGTTCATATTACATACATATTCATGGGCACCGGGCCGTAGGCCGACGAAGGAGGCCGGCGGAGGCCCGGCACTTCGGGGACAGAAGTCAAAGAGTGTTATTTAATATGCGAGCGAAGCGAGCGCGCGTCATGGAGTCGTAGCATGGTATAATAATATACCCCCGCCACGTAATTCTCAACATGCAGGTAAAAAAAAAAGAAAAGCGGGAAAAGCGGCCATTTGAATTCATTTTTTTACACTATACATAGTGTAAAAAAAGTTCGTACCACATTGTCATACAACTGATACAACTTACCCTAGAAGCAATTTCGTCTATGGTTTGAAAAATATTGTTATCTGTGACATTTTTTTAGTATGTTTATGGCGTGGCGGTCATAAAAGGTAAATGTTTGTAAACAGTTAAAATATTGTAATTTCAGTGACAAAACCAGTTAAAAATTATTTGTGTAAACAATATTATAAGTATTAAGAATTAGTACAGGATGCAACTCGGTAAGTGAAATAATACGAAAATTAATTCTGGGACGGAATTGACGGGGCTCCATCGACTACCAGGGGGCAAGGGGGACCCCCCTGCCCCCCCCTCCACTCCCCCGCCTGCGGCACGATACTAATTTTTTTACAAAAAATATGTCACTTTTAAAAAAAAACATGAAAAAAACTATGCATCTCCGACGATTTTCCCTCCCCTTTTTAAAATATTTTTGTCATAATTCTATATAAACTCACACAGAACATAATAGAATCTTTTTGTTATGCTTTATGTCCTGTGTGAGTTTAATAAAAACTTTTTCTTCCTTTCAGAGCGTAGCATCAAAGAAGTCGTTGTCACATGGTCATGTCACGCGTCACTAGCGGAAAACGTGCGAACAACAAGTTATTATTCACCTTATGAAGTAGTCGGCTGAGTTCGTTTTCAATCGGTCGGCGTATCTAAGGGTTGTAAACAAGTGGGACGCGCGGGGGTATCGACCGCGCGGCGGCATGGCGTGGCGGCAGAAGTGTCGGATCGCGCGGTGATGCCTGACGTGCCGCTCTGGGGAAGATGCCGGCGCGATGTGCTGGCGCCAAGTGTCAAAGTTCCACAAGAGCGTGGCGGTGCTGGTGCTGTACCTGACGCTCTACCTGACGCTCTGCCTGCTGGCGCCCGACGCCACCGTCAGCTTCGTTCGCGACGAGCTGCGCATCGGAAACAAATATGTGTTCATGTTCCTCGTGGCACCCTACGCGCCGGTGTTCTCCGACGCCGAAGGTGCTGAGGTGTTCACGACCAGACACTGCGGGATGTGTTTCATTACGAACAACAAGGGATTGCTGCCGATGAGGGATTACGACGCTGTGCTAGTGTTCGGGAATAGAAGTCTTCTGTCGCAAACGATGGTGGTCATGGATCCTGAGAAGAACTACCTGATTGAAGCGCAAGAGCGATGTGTGAGGTACAAGCTGCGAGGGTGCCGCCGCGAGCCGCTCGTCACGTCGTTCTACAACCGCGAGACGTTCGACCTGTGCGGGCTGTGCCAGAGGCTGGCGGAGCAGCGCTCGTAGGATGGCCTCAAGTGGTCGGTTGCCTTGTTACAGTAAGAGAGGATGGGCCCCTCGACGGGACCGGCGCGCGGCGGTCTGCCAAAACGAACTCTAGGTTAAGATTGGTGCTTTGTAATGTCAGGGACAGTTGGGTCGCGAGTGTTGTTGTGTGTTGATGTTTCATATTTTATCAAAGACTTTTGTTGTGGATGACAAATGTATGTTGATGTATTTTTCATGTTATTTTGTCAGCTATAAGTGAATTAACGCGATGTTATATTTTGTTGTAAGTTTTGTGATCCCATAGACAAGCGTGTATTTTTACGTTATTTAGTGTCATACTGGAACAAATCTCTATAAACTGAAAGAATATTATTTGTTGTAAGTAATGTTTCGAAGAAAATATTTATGTTGCACCTATCAGCTGTTTTCTTTAAAACCAATTATTTTCATCTTGATTGCCGTGCGATACATTCATGAGCTAAAAGATATTTTTCTGAATGATATTGATCGTGTCAGCTGTCGCTCTCCGCAAAGGCACATAAACAATAATCTTATTTTGTTTCGTTCGGAATCTCGTTGCTTGCCAAAATTCTTTCCGGACGCTCTATGTACCTACCGATATTGTATGTAGGAACCTACGAACAATAAGAAAATGGTTTGTCAAAGATTACTGAAAATGCTACTGTGAATAGGTACTACCTCTAAAACAACAACAAGAGTTCAACTTTGTCAGGAGTCCAATTATTATTTATTATTATTTTATAACATCCGTACAAGTCTTCGCATGAGTTCAACTTTTATATTTGATGTACTTTTATTAGCACTATTCCAACTGGACGATGCAGTTATGCACATGTATAGAAACTATTTGATAGAAACTCATTGTGGTTTGTATAGAGGAAAATAACAATGTCATGTTTGATTCATGAAACATAATGTGAAGCTCATTGGTTTCTTATAAATAAACAGAAGTTGTTTCTTAAAATACCAATAATGCATAAATTCTTGTTTATTAATACCGGAAGAGGTCGCAGAATACTTTTATTGAAAGGTAACCGTTATTAATATTCTTAAACGAACAAAAGTGGGTCAACTATTTGGATTTGTCACAAAAGAGCTTGCAGAGCAACAATAACAATACACGAAGACGAAGAGACTGTTTCGCGTGAAAGTTTACACCAATGTGAACCTGATGAGAAGAGCAACTTGGTCGAGCAAGCACTGCCGGAATGAACTTATATTGTTTAATTTCATTCTTTAAAAACTACAATGATTTTCTGCCCAACTGTACCTGTTCGAATATTGCTAATAAAAGTACATAAGAAATGAAAGTTGGACTCATGCGAAAACTTGTATGGATGTTAAAAAAGTTGGACTCCTGAGGAAGTAGGACTCCTGCGAACAGAGGGAATACTATACCTAGGTGCAGTTCTTAAAAACTTGATTAATCTGACACATAAATTGGAAGATTTCTTTTTACAAAATGGGTCATCAATAGGTATTAATGTTTATTTGCAAAATGTTTTTCCTCAAGAGCTCATTGCTAATTGTACGAAGTTCCCTACTCAGACAATTAAACAACGTTCCTTCCTTGATGCACAAAATAAATTAATGGTAGGTACTTCACTGCTTGATAATATTATGTAGATAGATGCCTATACACAGGTGAAAATAATTAATTGTATTTAATACCGTCGCTAAACGATAATAAGAAAAGAAACATCACCAGCCTAGCCTTTCTTCCAAATATAATATTTTGGGGGCGGATTCCAGATTAGAAAAAATACGGAACCCTAAAAACATCTGGCATGATACAGTCCGGGATACAAACGTAAACCCACACGCTGCACGCTACGCTTGCAACTGTTACTACATAACTCATGATAAAGTAATGTTTTTGTCGAATTAACACATTGATAGGACGGAAATATACATATTATAGATAACTTTATCTGAATAAGTACCTATTCTGATCATTCCATAAATACCACACCGCTGGACAGTTGTGTTATCCTAATTCGAACCTTCTTTGCTTTTTGTAACCCCAACTTATTTTCTAATCAGAAAAACATATATCTATATTATTCATATCATATTCTATATTATTGTTTCTTCCACTTAACAGGTAAATTATTTAAGACAGTGTTAGTTACCTACATCCATAATTATATTATAAATATAAAAATGTGAAATAAGGTATTAGCTATGCATATCTAATACAATAATAAACGAAATAAAAGTGCACTTACTTACCACCTTACGAAACTAAGAACTAGACAGCCGAAACCAAACAACTCACTTAACAATTTAAAACATCTCTTTTATTTATTCAGGAAATATGGATAGGTTTCATGAATTTCAGCTGCATTAACCGCAGGTGGGATATCAGCAGCTTTTTCTTAATTAGATAGTATATTTTTATGAATTTCAGCTTCAAAACCGATCAGGCAGGAATATGGCGTATAGCAGCGATAGGAATTCGTAAACAAGGTAATGGCAATAATTATTCTCCTTGCCTGAAATAACCGCGTAAGTCCAGTCCAGCATTACAGTCTGAATCAGTAATTCTCATCAAATCGAAAACAACCTTCACGGACGAACTATTTATAACGCATTTATTTTCCGTAGGTAGCTGTGGATTGCATTTTTTATCAATACGTACGGTGTTTCTATTAAAAACTTAGGCATTATAAACATAATGGAATTTCCATGTCTCAAGGTTTGCAGCTGCTAGGTTCTTTATAAATAACCTAGTATAGACGGTTATAAAATGTTTAAAATCATTTACTAATCACAGTTCTTCGAGTGCCTATAACTCCTGAACATATAATTTGTCATCTAATTACCCAGAAAACCATCACGCCTGTTAAGCGTGTACAGCGTAGATATAGAAGTGAAGACTAAACACCCGCTGTCGCAACCTAAAACATAGGTGGAACTAAGTGTAGGTCGCAAGTGAACTAAACCTTGTATTTCCTTCGTAAAACTTACAATACTATCTTGATGAACGAGAATGGCAGACAGCCACGTAATCTGGACCAGACTTAGAACTCGCGTTCATTTGTAAAAAAAAGATAAATCTCGCAAAAGATAAATCTCAGTCAAATTAAGATAAAAGTTAGTCACACCATTTTCTATAGGTACAGGGTGTAAACCGACCCTTTACGAAGCCGTCAATCAAACATTATGTAAGTACATCAAACTAAGTACCTCTACGCAAAAATTATTGCTGGGAAACGACTTTTTTTTGGGGTGAAAAATCACTTTTTACGATAAAACTCAATGTAACGCACTTGTGCTGATGAACGGGTTATGGAGGTATAAAGGTTTTTGAAGTTATGACCTTAAAAACTAGTATTTGAATGACCGATGTGATCGAGACGCCATTGTTTAACTATTGTGTCTACTTCGTGGACAGATCATTGGATATCATTGCAAGGACATAGAATTCAAGAACTGTCTAGGTAATCAGGCTGCGGACGCCTCACATGCACAACCCATCACGTTGCCGTAGAATTTTGTTATATTATATAAATATTAAAACAAACAATGAAGTCGGACGAGTTTGTCCGAAGACGTATGTACTCGACCGCGTTCATGAACACTAGGTCGTTTGACGGGCATTCCATGGGCAATCGAATTTGGGCGAACGAACATATTGTGTAATTGCGCCATGGACTAGACTAAAATGAAAATTTATCAAGAAGTTGAATAAAACATTTATTTTCAGCAGCACAATATTATAATCATAAAAGAACTTCTTCGCGGCCTCCGGCTGCGTGGCTCTACATGTCATCATAGTTGGCATTACCGTATTCACCATACGATGCTCCTCCCACACACGGAGGTGACCTCGGTCATGATTCATCACAACAAAACTGTTGGGTTATGTTATTTTCATTGTTTTTTTTTTTATATTATGTACTGTTGTTGGTGTACTTGTACCAAATAAATAAAACCAACCATCAACATATTTTTATTCATCAAACATAACCTATTGACAATAATTATTATTCACTAGCTGTTGCCTGCGGCTTCGCCCGCGTGGCGTTGGATAAATTGTCTCACGGGATCATACTAGGTACTGGGATGAAAAGTATTCTACTCGTATGAGTTAACCGAGGTTATAAACAACCTGTGTGCAAAATTTCATTTACCCTCTTAGGGGTTGAATTTTGGAAAACGCTGAAATAAGTACCTCATTATTTTTGCTGCACTCAATTCATACGAAATTTCATGCAAATATATTATGTCCAAGGAATAAAAAGTTTCATACAAACTTTTATATCCTATTTCACCCCCTTGGGGGTTGATTTTCGAAAAATTCTTCCTTAGTGGATGCTTACGTCATAAGAGAAATACGTGTGCGAAAATATAAGAATCTAGCCCTAAGGGTTTGGCCTGTGCGTTGATACATCAGTCAATCACTTTTGCCTTTTATATATATAGATTTAGGTATAGTTTCTGTTTTGAAGATCGACAGGTTTGAATGTCGCATTAGATACCATTAAAACTTAATTCTCTTGAAAAAACCGGTCAAGCGCGGCCTTAACCTTACGTTACATACGTAACCTTACGTTACATACGTAACCTTACGTTACATACGTAACCTTACGTTACATACGTAACCTTACGTTACATACGTAACCTTACGTTACATACGTAACCTTACGTTACATACGTAACGCTTGGCGTTGTTTACCATATGATTTATTTCAGTTGTCTAACTCATAGACATGAAAACATATTATTAATAATTCAGGAACCAAAATGCCCGTTCATTAAAATGAATTTGTACCTATTTCAATCTAAAATAACATGTTGTGTAAGGAAATGCGCATCAGCATTAGATTTTTCAATGTAAATCAATTGACACGGAACTCAATGTGAATGAAAAGTATCCAATTTTCAAATGCCTATAGAATGTTTAATAGACAGACCGAGTGGGATGCTAGGTTTAAAAATAGTGTGAAGTGTGCGCATTTCTACATTTATTTACATCAGTTCGATGTTGAGTGTGTTTGTATAAGAGTCGGGCGTGAACTATGTTCCTAGGCCGCGCACGCGCCGCAGCACTACTACATCGTTTTCCTTGTTGTTCTTGCTTGTGGTAATTGTTGAGATACTGTATCACGCACTAGGTACACTATTCCATGTAACTGTGAGCATAACATCACGCCGGTACTCCCCGGGGGCTACACTAGTACTCCTGTTGGCTGACTCAGCTTAGTTAACCTCAACACGCCTACGTTTTGCTTCATTCCACATATTGACAGCTACAGCTAGAGTTTGGCTATAAATTGATATAAAATCCTATTTGTCGAGAGTTTCATAAAGAATATGTCGAAGTACCGGGACATGTATTATTAATTTGACGGATGATTCCTAGCCTATTCTAAGGAAACCAAAGTCCATCTCCGTCGCACGGCATTTCCGAGATAAAAGTCTTATTTTGGAAAACGAATAATGCCACCGTATTTACTTATCGCACAGTAAGCACTGTCTAAGCTTCTACATCCCGAGCTACGTAACCGGAGGAACCTCTAGCCCTGTCATACAGGATGTCCTTGTGGAGTCGACACCACATTGATGTAATGTCCACTAAAGCTTTACAAATAAATTGATTTTATTATTTTTATACGAGGAGGTATCTTTTTCAAAGATCCGTCAATTGCGGCTAAGAAATTCTAAGAATAAGATTTCAATACGATTCTAAGATCAGTCTGAAGTCACTTTCTCAGCTCACATAACACTCACTCACTCTGCACTACTCTCACTCTACACTCGTGTGACAGGCACATTGCGCCAACTCTATTCAACTCCCACACAACAGGGGACGAATCTATTGTCATCAAGCAGGCACAGGTTGCAGTTTTTAGATGGAAAACCAACCAAATATCACTTTGCCCCACCCGGGAATCGAACCTACTGATGGTATAATGATTTACGCATTATTGCATGTTTTTCTTAAACACACATTTATACCCCTTTTGGCGAACACTGAGCAACACCTTAATGGATGTCTAAATATTATTGCACTAGTGGATTGTATGTATGGGTCGTAGCGGGTGACGCTCTGATGTTGCTGTATGTATGCTGGGATTTCAACTCTCCGCGTTAAAACAGAAAAGTGATGAAAATTCAACAATGCGCTTTTATTTATGCATCGTATAAAGGTTGTAAATATGGGCTGAAGGTGGCCAATGCATAAGCACTTCAAGGGGCCTGCCCTTACAGCTTTGTCAATGATAGTCCGCGATAGCTCCTGAAGTGGCCGCGGCTCGTGTGTGCGCACCGATAACATTGGAAAAATATTATGTTGTTTGTGTTAAACACGGTAGCTCTACTGCTCTAACTACTGGTGAGGGAGCCCGTGACACTGAACCTAGTTCGATAAGACACCCAGATGATATATGTATATATATGTCACCGTAAAATAGTAAAACTGTTAGATTGAAATCTATCTAGCGAGATTGTAAACTGTTATGTGTGTGTTATAATACATTTCACAATTATACGGTTTCACTTCGAGAGATTATAATCTACGGAAAAATAATGCGTCATTTTGTAAGCAGTATGTTCGGTTGACAATCTTTCGATAGTTTACAATCTCGCTAGATAGATTACAATCTAACGGTTTTTACAATTTTACGCTGACATAGTTATATTATTAGCCTCGTTATTAATGGAGGAACACGAAATGGCGATGCTACAATGCAAAACATCTGGAGGATAAGACTCCCAAGTTTTGTAAAATTATTCGTACGTAACCGTGACACGCGTATTCAATCACTACAAATCGAAAGGAACCGGCCGGTTATTGCTGACAAAACGACGAAACCAGCTGCGCGGAGGATGACTTTCAATCGCTGCAGCAACCACTTTCTCCACTGTTTAGAAGATGCAGCAGTGGCTCCTCTTATACAGAAATTGATGATCTTTCAGATGAGCGTTAATTGTTTATTTCAGGAGGTCGATTATACTAGATACCTAAAAATCGTTTTATTTAATTTAATTAATAAAGAAGCTAATTATATATATATATATATATATATATATATCTGGGAGTCTTATCGAACTAGGTTTAGTGTCATGTCTAACTATACAGCTATCAGCCGATTTGATTCAAACAAACGCAACCTATATCAATAAACTAAACTTAACTTAAACAAAACTTAACTAAAAATAACACTTTAATATTACGTTAACCACATATATTACGTTAACCACATATATTACTAAGTAAGGACTGAGGAGTGATTCCCATGAAAACTTCTTTTACAATACCAAAGAAAACGTAAAAGCGGACTGAAACATTTTCATGAAAGAACTTCTGCAACCCGACCGTGTCACAAAGCTCAGTCAAGTTTACCGCAAATCTGCGAAATAATCATAACGTAAATACGAACTATTTAAAAATTGCACATAGTATTTATTTAGTTTTAAGACTATTCATATTTGTAGGTGATACTAATAGTGCTCTATGTAAAAAAATAAACTCAAATTCAATAGTAGTGGTATTTTCGATTCAAAACGTTACGTTACGTTCTCTCCGCACGTTCGTGCTAAGCTCAAATGCCTGAACAAAGAAAAATCTTTGTAAAACATTCACACAAAATTCTAATCATAAATCCGAAATCAAGCTTACGTCAAGCTCTTGTGCTAATAAATCTCTGTCTGAGCTGTCGTAGGAAGGCGTTACGTAAGTGCTGGCACCGTGCCTGTTGCCTGCTGCAGCCGCTTTTTGTGAGTTGTGAGCCCAGCGACCACGTCATCGTCTGCAGTGCGTCTCGCCTTATCTTAAACTGATTTTGGTTCATGAAAAACAGTCATTGCATTAGCAATATAGGTCATAAGCATTTGCATAGCTATTTTTCGAGTTATTTGGGGTCGACTACCAGTCTAACCGGATGCAGCTGAATACCAGTATTTGACATTGAGCGACTGCCCTCACCTACCTGACCCTCACAAACTAGTAAAACGACACCCAGGACACATGGGTTTATTAAAATATGAAAACTGATGCAATCTTATTTAGTAGCTGGTAGGTAGGTAGGTCTCCTCAAATTAAATGCGGAAAGTGGACAATATGATTGAGATTTTGGTGATGTCAATAAGGAAAAATTTTTGCTCAGCATATTCAGTAGTTCAATCTGATGCAGCTATGTGTTGTAAGTGATCTTTCAAAGTGCAATAAGGTGAACAAACAATCCCTTGTTTATTTATTGGTAAGGTGTTTTCATTCAGTGTATCCTATTATGTAAACTCAACCTCGTCGCGATCTCCGATCACCACTCAATCTGTTGGTAAACTGTTTACAAACACTGAAAACAGTAATAATTGCAACAAACATAATAACAAAACGTATAAATAATAAACATATTTCGTATAGAGATTTATTAAATTCCCAGAGAACCGACTCAAAGACAGCGTCATCAGATCACACACACACACATTCCTGTCACAAAAGACAATGACCAAAATGTATGGAGCAATGGTGCCTGATTATTTTTTCGCGGCCATCATAATCGAAACTAGATACAGAATTATGACAAACTAATATAACCAAAAGGATCTTGTATGGCGGTAAAGCCCAAAAATGAAGTCTGGACTGAGTTCAATCAGTTTATACAAGATGAATTTTATTTAGAGATATGTGATGCATGATAAAGGAAACACTTGATCCCGGAACAAGTGTTTCCTCTACCGTTAGTACTGAACCTCAGTCTCTCAGCAAATCTTAGAAATTGCACAACACATTGTCTTAAAGAGGTCACATGGTGGTAGGTCCCTTATACATGTAGGGATTGGAACCGGCAACAGGTATAATGGTGCGACTTACGACGCCAACTCTTGAGAAATGCTCGCTAAGGAGGGTCAATTAACGCGACACCGAATTAATTGTTTTGTTTGTTACGGCCGCATACCAACATACGTAGCAAACTTGGTATTTTTTAAGGCTGGATAATTTAATTGGTCATTCACACAAAAAGGATAAAACATGACTTAAAAACGTGTTGGCACTGTTATGGAAGAATGAAGGTGGCGTGAACTTTTGATAGGCTACATTAATTGAAAGAAATCAGTCGAGGGTGTTTACCTACGAAACACAACTCTATAAAAGATTGTAGCTATACGAGTACCTACGTAAACGGGAAAAACTGAAAGATTGTGTCTTAGTAACAGAAATAGCTGTATGTACAGTTGGCTCGACTGCTATAAAGTACTATATTATACATATACCTACTTGTACATAATGTACTCCATCGTCTGACGGTCGAATGACGTGGCCGATGCGCGCCAATCAATAACAATTATTATAGGTATGAGCCTGTAGTCCTATACGTTCCACTCCCTGTAATCCCCGAAGGGTTAGTGGAGGTATATCTAATACTACCTTCATTTCGCCAGTTATTTTGGAGTCACATTTAATAGGAAGCGAGCCTATTGCCATCAATAGGGCACAAATCCAGACTCCGTGGGTACTATTGAGGAATTCCAAAATTATGGAACTCAATAACGATCTGGGAATCGAACCCAAACATCATGCGCTGCAGTCACGGTTGTGACGACTAGATCAACGTGGCCGTTTTAAAAATACATAAGTTGGAAATATAGTTGTAACTGTATTCTTCAGTTTCCTAACGATTTTCCCCACTGTTGGACTAAAATGTCTAAAATATAAACGCTTATTTGATGCTAGAGTTCAACCGGCACTGTGGAAGAAATTGCCTCTCTGTGAAGCCGGGGCAAGAACTACATAGTACAACTATCTGGTTATCATATAAAAGTGAACGTCACGCCTGAAATGATCGTACTTAATGATTAAAGCTAGTTTTCAGCGCACACCCTTGACTCGTAAGACTTATCGTACAACTCGCATGCTATCAGTGCACTGTAAGTGTTTGATTGGTCATATACATAATGAAATAAATAAACTAACAACAAACTGTAAAATGGCATCCAAAACTCCTCTTCAGCGCTGTCAGCTGGTAATGTGCCCAAGAGACTGGCGGCGTTGCCACGTTGTATGGCAACAGTTAGCCTCTGGCCAAGGTAAAAGCCAGTCCTTAGGTCACGAGAAGCGTCAACTAGGTGTTTTGAAATTTCCTTGAACAGACACTTGGACCCCACGGCCCCAGAGTTTCAACCCCAAACAGCTCGAAAATACAGTTAGGTACCGCAAAGGTTTCTGTATTTACGACGCTTGAGGTTCTCTGCAGTCGCAGCGGCAGCGCCAGCACAGCACGACGAGCTTGGAAGACGAGATGGCGCAAGAGTATGCTGCGTCCTGTGTAAGAGTATGCGCGTGTGCTAAAGGCCTATCCATAACATTTTGTTTTTTTTTTTTGTTATTGTACTTACCGAATTTTTGAATTGTAAACATGTGTTGTGTTGTTCTGCTAATAAGTTTTTAACTCAACGTAAAAATTGCTAGTGCCACATTAAGCAACGAGGCTTGTGTCGTGGACACCAGATAGTTGATACAAGGACACTGGGGTATTTTGACCACTATTGGAACTAACGTCGCTCATCTTACCTTATAAGCGGGCGTGTCATACTAGTGACTAGACAGACCGACTTGTTACACAGTCTGTAGTAACTATACCGAGTAGCCAATGAAAAAAATTTACTCAACAGCTGGAACGATGTTTATTGTGGTCGGATTTTCACTGGCTACAAAGGCAGTCAGTAAAAACTAGTTTTAAGTAAAGAAAACGCGTTCTAACTAAGAACGGGTTGTATCTGTAACATAATATACGTATAGAGCAGTGTTTTTCAACCTGTAGGTCGGGGGTCGCAAAGTGTACACTACAGCATGCGATATGTAACCATAATATTATCTCCATTAGAGAAAAATTTGTACAATTAAGCACATCCTAATTTTCATTCAAAGTAAAGCAATACAAAAAAAAAATATCCACTTGCAGTTAATATGTTGTTCCGGGTTTTAATATTTGAACACCTATATTGTTTTAAGAGTCTAGACTATAATGTCTATTTATGCAGCTGCAAATAATAAAATAATAAATTTTGCAGGACATTACACACACCGACATCGAGTGCCACACTAAGCAACGGCAAGGCTTGTGTCGTGGACACCAGATAGTTGATACAAGGAAACTGGATATTTTGACCACTATTGGAACTAACGTCGCCCATCTTACCTGATAAGCGGGCGTGTCATACTAGTGACTAGACAGACCGACTTGTTACACAGTCTGTAGTAACTATACCGAGTAGCCAATGAAAAAAATATACTCAACAGCTGGAACGATGTTTATTGTGGTCGGATTTTCATGAGACGTTCTTTGTTAAGTTGTTTGAGGTGATTTTTATTTTTTTTCACGATGTGGAAATCCTCAATGAATCTCCAATGGACCCCTCCTCCCTGGGGAGTGCGGAGGGGTCTGTCAGACTCGTACTGACTAAAACCACACCGGTGTTCCATCGCACACTTGCGTCGGGGGGCAGCGGGATCTAAAGCGACTTCCGCTGCCCCGGAATAGTGCCGGCCGGAGTGAGGTGTAAAACTCCCCCCGCTACGTCTAGGAGAGGCGCGCGTGGAACACGACGCGCCGCCGTCTCGGGTCCAGTGTGATAGGGGGCGACGGATGTTCGTATAGAAATCCGTCGCCCCTGGACCTATTTAGGGGGGCCGGAAGAGGGCGTTATCAGCCCTCTGCCGACGCCCGTTGCGTCTGCTGCGGGTCGGGAGAGCGGTCTCAAACCTCCCTCAACCTCTCCGCAGCCTCCTTCTGCGACATGACGGTTTCGCAGAAGGACATCACTGCGTCCCAGGACTCTGCACTGCCAACCATCGCGCGAGCGACGGCCAGCAGCGACAGGTCTCCTCCAACCTCTGCTACGAAGGCACGGCGCGGCTCATCCCACGCGGAACACTCGGCCAGCGTATGCCGCGCCGTATCCTCCGTGCAGTGGACGCAGTGATGGCACCGGGCGTCCGGCTCCCTGCTTAAGCGACACAGGTACTTCCCGAAGCAGCCGTGCCCCGAGAGCACCTGCGTCGCCTGAAACGTCAGGGAACTGTGCTTCCTCCCGAGCCAGTCGTCGAGTACTGGCCGGATCGCCTTGATTGTGTCGAGGCCGGCGGTGGGAAGCTCTAGCCTCCCCCGCCATTCCGCCACCATGACCTGTCGGAGCTGAGACCGGTACACCGTTATCTGTCGGTGCACCAGCCTCTCGCCCCGATGTTTGGCCTCCTCGCGCCACTGGTACAATGTCGCGAGGGTCTTCGCCTCCAGGTCTCACGGCGGGGATCCGGCCAGTGAGGCGAGGAGCCTACCCCAACATAGTTGGGAACAGAACACACCTCTAAGAGCTCAATACAAAAAGTCCAAAGGTTTTTTGATGCCCTTTTATAGTTTGTTGTTAGTTTATTTATTTTAGTTTGTTTAATCGTTTTTAATTAATCATGCATTACATACGAGGTGAAAGGGAACACAGTATTCAGTACATCATTGTAAGCGCCTCCACATGGAAATTTTTCATCGGTTATTAAAAACAAATCAACTGTTCCCTACAAAAGTGCAATTGGTAACCCCAGATGCATTATTATTTACAGAGGGACTGCTTTTATCAGTGGAAAGTTCACAAGTTATTGCAAAGACGAGAAGATTGAACACATTCATATTACGCCGGGTATTCGGTCAAGTTTCTGTAGGTACCTATACTAACTAAACTGTGTATGGAGCCAGCCAACAGCAACCAGGTAATTGGTGCAAACATGTTAGTCACTTATCAGAGAAGTGTCCACGCTTCACCTGAGTTACTCACTGGCACAAAGATCCTGAGATTTTAGATTGGATTCAGCAAGAGAATCGAGATATTTTCATGAATCATCGAGAAGAACTGCAAATGAAGGCGAAAGAGCGGATTTTAAAGGGTCAAGACGAGAATAGACGCAATTTCAATATAGCGAGAAAGAAAAGCTAGAAGATAGACAGGTCTATAAAGTAGGAGATGTTGTTGATGTGTGGCCTGGTGCGCAAGACAGTGATGCCGAACTGATGACTGAGGCTGGAACATGCGTTATTTAGAATTCAATTGTATTTTTATTTTTCAGTTCAGTTCATGTTCACGTACTGCTTTACCGAGCAGTACGTTTATGTTTACAGCTTCTATGTTTCTTTAGAAGAAATCTTTAGTATTACACTAAAATAGGACAGACTAATAATTGCAGGGTGGCCAAATGTGGGAATGACAGTATTGAGTCGGTGAGAAAATGACATAACATTGAAATAACGTACATTGTAGGTAGTTCAGTTTTGATTTCCACATTCCTATTGAGTGGAAGATGGGTTGTGCGTGCGCGGAGATGGTGACGTGCCGCAGTCCGCAGTGACGTACCGCGTTTGCATGAATCGGGATCGGGAAGGCCGGCTGCGGGCTGATTTACAAAAATGTTGAGTTATGAACATGCGTGGGTACGTGTTTCTTGTTTATTTTTAGTTTAGAGATTTGCCAAGATCTCTATCAGTAAGCTAAGAATATGCGGAGGAATAAATTTATTAATGTCTTTTAATTCAAAGAACATTGGATGTCCATCCATTGCCCACAATGACCAGGGAAATTACACAAAACAAGCAATGAGGTAATGCGCACTATATTGTTGCTCGATGGAACATTATTATCGATAGAATCAAACTTGAAGTACTTTGTAAACCTCTTGATATGAAGTGCCATACTGAAGTGATCAATATCACTTAAACTGTGTCTTTGAAAAATAGATTAATTAATTCTCATCATCATAATTTCTATTATCATAACCATTCCTGTTCACTAAATACTACACAGTAATAATTAAGAGTTACCATTCAACGCCTTACAAAGTAAATATTGCCTGCAAATATTGACTCTATATTTATTCTGCAGAAAAGAGCCATCAGAGCCATATATTATCTTCGTAGGCGCGATTCTTTAAGGGAACTGTTTAAGGATATTGGCATCATGACGGTACATCTACGAAAACATAATGTACGTCAGAAAAAATCTGCACCTTCTTGGTAAAAGAGGTGACAGACATAATTACAGTACTAGAAATAGGGACCAACTAGTTCAGCCAGGCTTTAGACTCGCTAAAGTAGACTCATCTTTCATGGAGTACTGTTTGAGATGCTATAATAAAATTCCACAAAGTATTCTTGAACTGAATGAGACGAAATTTCAAACATGCATTAAATGCACACTATGTAAGCAAACATATTACAAGTTGAGCGATTATATCGCTGATAAAAATGCTTGGCTCAATGCTGGTCCTGCTCCGCAAGGACAGGGGCACATAAATTGATAGCATTAAATGGTATTGTTGGAACCGCTGAAGATTGTACAACTATCTTTACATTGTATAAATTCAATTTCTTTAGTATTCAAACACTGTTTTAAGCTTTCACGGTTCATAACTATACTTAAAATGTAGTAGTGTATGTGTGTGTGTGTGTATGTGTGTGTGTGTGTATGTGTATGTGTAGTGTGTGTGTGTTTCTTTAGTAGTATTATTATAGCCCATATTGTATGTACTAGAAAGCTAACATTCACTGGAAACCTACGTCTGATGATGGTGCGTCTGTGAGATCATTTGGTTCCCTTCAAAATGGTTGAGTGAATGGTGCTGATCCATGCGTCATGTTCGTGAATGTTATATAGTTCATCTTTTTTTTTATAATAATACACTCACACTCAACATGAAGGTTGACTCCATACAGTCTGTTCCTGCCAGTTTGGTGGCTTACTAGGACCTGGTGTTCTGACTGTAACTTTAAAACCAATTGACCAGTTGTAGCGTTTGGTTTTCTTCTCGCCATAATTAGAAAAAAATCGGTCTTGTCTGTCGGTGGCTACACAAATATTTCCAGTGTGCTCACCATCCTCACTAGTATCCCTTTAGCCAGGCCACAATGTTGATATGACGCTGTAACTGGTGCCGATGGCATCAGCACTGGCTCGCCCACTTCCAGCATGTCTATTGCTCTCATCATCCCTTCTCTGGATTAGTCTGCATACATTTTAATGTCGGCCGTTCCATGGTACAGACTACAGACGAAACCATCAAGTTCTAATTAAATTAATAAACATGTGAAAACGTTTTGTTTTTGTTTGAAACATTTAAATCAAAAACACACATGAGGAAAAAATTGTATCGTTGTACAGTATACAATATTATATTTTGTGCCTCCGTAATATTCTTTTTTTTATATTTGAATTTGAAATACAGTAAATAAATGTGCCAGCAAAAAATTGTCGTTTAAATCTTTTTGATGTCCAGTACTTTTGTAGCTATGCTAAAAAGTTTAAAATATTCCTAGACAGTGTTGAGGTGTGTATATTTAAATATCTCAGAAACATACAGGTGAAGGTCGACACCGATGTCAGGCTAGGATCTCAGACTACAAAGCATCTGTTAATAGTCGTTCTATTGTCTGTATGTTTAGGCAGACAGTAGACGATAATAACAATAACCGTCGTCGCCCGGAACTAGCTGAATATTGAACATGATGCGTCACTGCGGCGTTCCTTAGATGTCCGCGAGTTTTTGGCAAGAGATCATTATTTACGTGTTATCTATCGTTTTCTCTACTGATCGTTCGATCGTTAACTTTGACATTGTTTCAATTTGTTCAGTACTATCTATTTAAATTTACAAGCTTAGTAAGTGCTAGTATTTTAAAGGAAATCTTTAAACTGAAGATCTAAGCAAGAGTGAGTGTACTCTACAGGTTGACACTGACAACTGGAATCTTCAAAGTTTTTAACTCTAGTTTAGTAGTTCAGTACTACTGTAATGATGGGAATTCATCAAATGACCCCTCCCGCTCTGGGCGGAGCAGGAGGGAGTGTCAGACTTTTACTGACTAAAACCCATCCATGTTCCTTCATCGCACTTTGTGTTTCTGGGCCAAGGGATCTACGGTAACCAATCAGGGATTCTGCACGCTTGTTCCAGTCGGCACATTCGATTCGTCAGTATCTTTGTTGAACATACCCGACCGAAAACAAATTCCTATACATATAAGGTCATCTGACGAGTATCGATCGGTTAACTCTATCGTTGACTCTCGCATCTATGAAGCTGCATCTGTGCAGCACACTTCTCATTGCCCTAAACCCAGTAATCCCTAATCACCACAATAGACAGATGAATACATTGGTGATCACAGTAGCTACGTTGTTAGAAATACAAACGTTGTCCATCCTACTGACATACTAACGTAGTGTTGCTGTACCACCCGCGGACACAGAGCGCTTTATTCTTTGCTTGGCGGCCAATTTCCGCCACACCCTGTATCATGTTGTTAGTTAATTAGGTTAAGAGCAGTTTATGCTTTGTTTTCTCTGTGGAATTGTGTCATAAACACGGCGGCGCTTTAGTTGGACGTTCGCGATAGACGTGCAAGTACTTACAATGTCAGAGAAGGACGGTGAACTACAATGACACAGCTAGTAGGTAACCGGAGGCCAATGCGGGGGAATTCTAAATCGTCGGAAATTTCCAAATAGGATAAACAAAGTCTATAATAAACAACATAACCAGATTCATGAAGTGGGCGAGCCGAAAGAAATATTATGTATATAAATAAATAAATATCGCTGGACATTACACACAGCGCCATCTAGTGCCACACTAAGCAACGAGGCTTGTGTCGTGGACACCAGATAGTTGATATACTATATAGATACTTTTTGTTTGTTATTACATACTTATTATACATATAAACATCCATGACTCGGAAACAAATGTCCATGCTCATCACACAAACATTTGCTCCTACCGGGATTCGAACCCGGGACCCTAATAACGTAAGGCAGCCTCACTACCGCTGCGCCATTTGGGTCGTCAATATACATGCATCGAATCGTAGCAGATGCAGAGTTCTGTCGTTTCTGTCGTGGGGATAACCCCACGAGAAAAATGGCATGAAAATGCAGTATTAAATTATACTAAACAATTCAAAGGAAAGAAACAAGTCCGGAATTTCTTCAAATATCCGCAATTTTCTCCGAAAAACTTTGTCATTATATCTGGGAACCCTGTGTACAATGATCTTTTGGCGTATGTACGACGTTGTCAGGAGGTCGCCATTTGGTAGATATTTGTGAAACTGTTGAAAATAAACAATGATTGACTTTCATTTAAGATCTCCAACATACGAAGCACAGATACATTTGAATCACAATAACACAGATTTCACATTTACGTGTGCTCCTTCTGTTATATAAACATAAACTATAATGATATATATGATATGTTTAAATTAACGTTAACGTGAATGCAACGATCAGAAGGACCAGTGCGCTCTTTGCCTCATCATCTTTACTGTTTTTGTGCTTATTGGAACTTCTGCTCGGCGCCTTTTCACGGGCGCTTCGCTACAGATTGCAAGACTAAGTGATTTACCGACAGGTTGTTGTATTCCGGTAGCCATGTTACTTTCATACAAACTACTAAAAATATTGCGAAAGTGCGTGTTACCTTCTAACAGCAAAGTAATAAAAATAATACGGAATTTTGCAACATTTACCTTATAGTTTTATTATAATGAGATAGGTTTTGGGCGCGGCTTTGCCTACCTGGATGTCGGAGGGGTGACGAACATCTTCGCAATCCGTTCTGCGGTGAAGGCGTGAAAGGTAACAGGCAGACAGTCAAACTAAACCGACAGACAGACAAATGTACGTTTGTATTTATAATATTTGTAACTATGTAAACGTGTTGCGCCGACCCCAAATAGAATGGGGCAAGGGCAGGAAGCTGATGATGATGAACTATGTATTAAAATAATAATTATTATTATTATTAATAATAATTATTTCTTAAAATTATACATAAGCGCTGGTTGGTATTTTTATTACTTATATGCATTTTTATTACAGCTTCCATTGCTTACATAGTTGCCATTTCTCAATGGTTGCGTAGGGATAGAATTTGAAGCACGATGTCGACTATTAAATATAACACAACATCGCGTCTGCTTACCCCTAAGGGTTAGGTAGAGGAGTTCCTGCTGACAGTTACCTGTCATAGAAAACCACCATATAGCCATCAACCGGCCACAAACCCAGACTCCCGATGGAAATCTATACATATAATAAAATCGTTGAGACCAAAAAATCTGTACATTGAAGATTTAAAAAAAAAACCAGCCAGGGTGACTTAAAATAAGTAACTGAACATATTAAAACCATTTTAAAATTTTTTGTTTGTTTGTTTGTTTGTTTGACCGCGCATCACGTAAAAACTACTGAACCGATATTGTTGAAATCTTCACAAATCTATTTAAATAAATTCAGAATAACATATAGGCTATAGAAATTTTATTTTTATTTTTTTAAAGGGGGTGAAAAGGGGGGGTAAAGTTTGTATGAAAAAAAATTTTTAGATTGTTCTAGAATCATGAAACTCAGAGTAAATACTTACTAATAAAAATAAAGAAATACCTGTTTTAGCATTTTTTTAATCTCATCCAGAGACGAAAAAAAGAGGGTTTTGTGTTTAAAATTAATAAACTTCAAACACCTATACAATCAAAACCAATGAAGTGTAACCTTTTAAAGTTGCTACATATACTTCATATCTAATACCGGTAAATATAATTTTCTCAGTTTTCTTGAAATTTGATTTTTGAGGTGAATACGCACAAAATAGTGGAACTCAAGAAAATCAACTTTCTTCGGTAAAAGTAGTTACTACGAAATGTTTGTGCGCGCATCACGTCAAAACTACTGCATAGGCTTCTTAAATATTTATGGTATATATTATCACGCTACTTCCTTAAGGGGGTAGGCAATTTAACATTATGTCCGTATACTTCAATTGTTTGACGTTTCAGTCATGACGTAAGTACATGAGAACGGCTATTTGTAGCTTATGTTGACGAAGTAAATAGCCTAGCGGTTTCATGACCGCTCTGCAAACTACGGGGTTGTAGGTTCAAATCCCGCAACATTAGTTTCACTTTTTGTGATTTTTAAATATTTTTTTTTGAGGCTGTTAGATTGCCTATATTTCTTTTTGTATTTAAATTGTTTGCATTTCTATATTTCTTACTTTTTCGTAATTTTTTTCCAAAAAGTAATAGAGAAGTATGAAAGAAGAATACAATCATGCTGCGCCGACCCCAAATAAATTGGGATAAGGAGCAGGAGTATGATGATGATTTCTCCAAAAAGTATTATAGCGAACGGAAGCCTGATAAATTCACGTGTTCTTGACGTGCAAGAACTGTGCTGTGCATACGCAGTTTACGTAGATTATATTTACGGCTATATTGTTATTGGCCTCATTCCATGCATCTTGGTGAGAATTTAAGACCTGCCTGGACTGTCATCGAAGGTCTGACGGTGGAGACAAAAGTCAGTTGCAAGAGGTTCGCAACAGTTTGCAGCAGCTAAATCGTGTTTGGGCTCATTTCATGGACCTTGATGAAAACTTTAAACTTAGCTAGAGTATGACTTTCATCGAAGGTCGACGATGGAGACGGAAGGCAGTTGCAAGAGGTCATCAAGAGTTTACAGCATCTATATCGTGTTTGGGCTCATTTTATGCACCTTGATGAGAACTTTCGACGTAGATGGAGTATGACTGTCATCAAGTGTCTAAGGATGATAACGTAAGGCTGAGGAGGCTAGGGCACGCCACGATAGTGGCGGTAAGTCCCCTCTTTGAGGAGTCGCTGGAGAGACGCCACGGCGTCCTCACCTTCCGCCTGACGCAGGTTCTCACCGGACACGGATGTTTCGGTAAGTTCCTGCACCAAATCGGGCGGGAGGAAACGCCCGGGTGTTTCCATTGTGAGGATCGACCGGGGGACACGGTGGAGCACACGGTGGAGGTGTGCCCTGCTTGGGTGGAGCACCGCCGTGTCCTCGAGGTGGCGATCGGCGGCGGCGACCTCTCGCTTCCGGCCCTGGTTCGTGCCATGGTCCGTAGCGAGACGGAATGGGACGCCGTCACCTCCTTCTGGAAGCAGTCATGCTTGCGAAGGAGGTGGCGGAACGTGAGAGGGAGATATCCTTACGTCCCGGCCGCCGCGGGAGACGCCCCGGGCGTCGGGGGCCACGTGGTGGCTTCCGGCCACCGTAGGCGCGGGCCTGTGGACGGGGAGCTATGGGCTAGCTCGCCGTCCGTCCGTCTCATGACGACAGGCCGTGTCGACGGCGCGTTCGTGTTCCACGCGCGCCCCCAAAGAGAGTCAGCAATAGGGAAGGGCCGAAGCCTGCCGGGGCTGCGGGACTATTCGAAAGAGATACCGTGGCCCCGCAACACAAAGGGCGAAGAAGGGACATGGATGGGTTTTAGTCAGTAAAAGTCTGACACTCCCTCCCGCTCCGCCCAGAGCGGGAGGAGTTATTTGATGATTTCCCATACCCAAAAAAAAAAAAAAAAGGCTGAGGAGGCTGGCGAGGGAAGCCCTTATTTAGATAAACTGAATATTTTAGCGATTAATGCAAATATTTCAGAGAAATTAAATTGTTACCTACTTGATTCTATACTATACCTAATATTATAAAGCTGTGTTTGTTTGGTTGGTTGAACACGCTAATTTCAGGAACTACTGGTTCGAGTTGAAAGTATCTATTACTGTTTAGCCGATTAATCGGGGAAGGCAACAAAGAACAACAACGTTACAACGTTTATATAAAATCACGCTACAATCAATAGGAGCAGAGCATCAATGAAAAATGTTGCAAAAAAAGGAAAAAAATATTCTTTTTGAGATCTTTCGTTGCGTGCGCTGCGTAAACAATTAAAGTTACGCAAGAATCGTGTATGACGGAAAAAATTCTATAAAAATCCGCGATAGCATTATTATGTCTATCTTTTAAGGGTGTCTCACACTCTCTCTAACCATCTCTCTGTCTCTCTTATACGACGAAGTTGCGCGGGTCAGCTAGTACCTAATAAACACTTTGCTCGACCCAGAACGAAATCGAACCCGGAACTTCATAACGATATGTACCTCATACACAAGATAAGAGTATAGATTCTACTGATTCCATCATGAGCTGCGACAGAGACTTAAACTAAAAGATGTAGAACAACATGTCGTTGTTGTTATCAAGTGAGAATCCTCCACCCGCATACATTCCGTTGTTATTATAGTTCATCTTTTATGTACTTAATTCATCTTGTTTCTATTGTAATTTTTTTTTTGTGAAATGTATTTTGATTTGTTTAGATTTTTAACCTTATCAAATTTACTGTATGTACCTACCTAGATTATAAGTGAATGATGTGATTGGATCGAATTGGAAACGCACAATTGTATTTGTCCCGGATCTATGTAGGCATACTTGCATGTAATTGTGTAGTTTCTGTTGGAGATCCAATAAATATATACATGTAACTTCTACCAATTCGAAAAACCGATAAAATGGTAAAAACATTATAGCCTGACCAATTAATTATGTACGCGGGTTGCCAATCAATAACTTAGTAATGAAGTGATTGACTGAGAAATAATAATATATTGGTCGATGTTACTTCACTAGTACAATATTCTTTTTGACTTTTAAAAACTAAACTGCTCTACAAAGTAATGTAACCTATGAACCTGGCATTCTAATAGTATAACACAGGAAACATTCAGATACAAAACAGAAAGAGAAAGAAATAGAGATTTCAGCAACAATCTCTATTTCTCTCTCTCTGTCTCTTCTCTTAGGTGAAATCTTTCAGATCAATCTTAGTTTATTAATTTACGTGAGTGGAAAATGCCTCGTGAGATTGATCTGAAAGATTTCAAGTTCAAGTATAGTGGAACAGTATTATAACACGAGAGCTTAAACATCAAGTATGAAATAGTTACTAGAAAACACGGCAAGTGAAAGCAAGGAACAGCTGATTGCTTCAGAGCGGAACCTTCTAACTGGAGCAGCCGAGAGTTACGACCGTACGTCAGCGGGCCAGTGTCAGGGGCCACTGCAGGCCCGCCGAGGCCACTGCCGGCCGGTTTCCCTACACCCCGGTGCAGCGGTGTCGAAAGTGCAGGATGCGTGCGCCGACGCAGCACCGCTGTACTTCCACTCAGGATTGGCCAACGACGCTGGCTGAACGTGGTTCTGACAAGTGGTTCGAAGATGACGCTGAGATTTTTAAGGTGGGCCGAGTGTTTCAAGTGATGTGTTGTGTTCCTTCGCAAACCGTGTGTGTCGATACTTGTCGTGAGAATGGTTCAATATTTTCCTGATTATTGTCGGGTGGCAAGCCAGTGATGCTCTAGTATCTCTCATCACATTGAGGGTTGCGAAGTCAATGTTATGCCATAATGCGTCAGGCGCTGTTGAAATCGTTATCGCAGTTTCTGTTGTGATCAGTATCACCGCGTGCACTGTAAATCTGTCTGAACGCTGTTAACATTACATTCTGTAACGTAATCTTTTGAAATGTATTAGGAGCAAACAGCTACAGAAACAGTACTTTAAACAAAGCAATTGTTTATTTATACTTTCATGTTTTTTCTTTTAGTTTTAAATAATGATCAGTATTTTGTGAACTATAAACATACTAAATTGGCAACAAATTGAAGAGGTTTTGGGTCATTCATTTTTGCACAAGTTATATGAACCGTCATCTTGTTTCGCCTTAATTAGTGATGTTCAGCCTTATCCAGAAAAACGACTTCGCGGGTTCGGCAGAGCCAATCAAACTGAGCCTTAAAGGCTGTTGTTTAGGTATTCAAGAGAAAACCACTTCCTCGTTCCACTTTTTAAAATGCTAGAAACTGACCAATTAGATTTCTATTCGATTCGTACAACAGTTGCCTAATACAAGTTGAATGCTAACAGGAACTGATGTAATTTAAACCATTTTCAAGTAACGTTGATTCTATTACCTAGCGACGTTTGAGGTCAGTTCACACTACCACATTCGATACATCCGCCCTTACGAAATACATACTGTAACAATGAATAATAATCATTAAGGTACAATTCCAAAGGTCATCGTAGCCGGAAAATGGCAACCGGCAGCTATGTCACCATTAGTTGCAGATTCACGGTAGTGTCAACATAGATTTACGCAGAAACTATCTTGTTCTGCGGTTTGTCTTAGCGATAGATTTACCCATTACGGTTTCCTTCGGACCTGTACCTTTATGATGACTGTTGGAATAGCTGATAGCTTAGGACCCAGGTCAGGTACACCTTGCATAAATTAATTTTAATAGCGATGCCGTAGACCCAACAGCAAGCGTTTCACTCAAGTGGCTGACAGTAACACAGATAGCTTTCCGCAATTATTTGGGCCCTTAGTAACGCTCATTATTCGACTTTCCTTGATCCTTAGCATGAGAGATTATTATGAAATAATTACTAGAAGTTAAGACAACTAGCTCCATACTAAATGAAGTATGTTTCGATGTTGTGTGGGTCATGAGCTCGGCGTTCCATCACTATTGCTATTGAAACAGTCAAGGAAAACATCGTGATTCAACCGGCAGTTCAATGTTCCAAACGAAAAAATCTGAAGCCCGCAGTGATAACACCTACTCGATTTCGATTAAACCGTTTCTAAAAAAACAAAAAATTGTTGTCTGTAAAGTCGGCTTACGCACGATAATTTTACGTGATAACGTCATTTTTCATGATATTGGTGATTTTAACTTAAAAAACAAAACTTCACCCCCTTTTTTTTCACCCCTTTAAAGATCGAAATTCTAACAATACGTTACACGTTAGCTTCCAACCATACGTCTAGGTAAAAAAAAATGTGATTTTAACTCCGAAAATTAAGGACTTTCATACAAACTTTCATCCCAAATTTTACTCCCTTAGGGATTGAATTTTCGGGGCTGCGGGACTATTCGAAAGAGATACCGTGGCCCCGGAACACAAAGGGCGAGGAAGGAACACGGATGGGTTTTAGTCAGTAAAAGTCTGACACTCCCTTCTGCTCCGCCCAGAGCGGGAGAAGTCATTTGATGATTTCCCATCCTAAAAAAAAAAAAAAAAAGGATTGAATTTTGAATAATCCTTCCTTATTCCCTGTATACATTATAAAGGGAACGTCTGTGCAAAATTTTAGTTTTCTAGGTCCAAGGGTTTGGGATGGGCGTTGATCGCCGGATCGGAACGGTGTGACACTTTTTCGTGCGTGCAGCCCGTGTTCATCGATTTATAAGACGTCGTCACGTCAAAAAAAAAACATTCAGACGACTTGATAACCTCCTATTTTTGGAAGTCGGTTAATGAGAGCTAGATTACGGTTAACGCTATGTCAATGGCGGCCAAAAAGGTCATGTACTGATAGCACGAGGTAAGGACGCAAACAACGCCTCTTCGTCGTCACTACAAATCATTCTCTGACCCTCAGTAAGGTAGTGCCGACCTGCGTGCTGCTGCTGGTAGCTTCTACCGATGCTGACCTGTTCTCCAAGGCGACCAGGACTAAAGCGGATGAGAGGGATCTGAGGAACAGTGTTTTTGACTTCATCATCATCGGAGGAGGCACGGCGGGGTGTGTGCTGGCGAATAGACTGTCTGCTGTTTCAGATTGGAAGGTAAGAATCCTGAAAATCTTTTGTTTTACCCTTTGCAGGGCCATAGTCGTGATGGGGTAGTGGTTAAAGCCTTGCACCCAATGCACGCGGTTGTTGCTGCATATTCGGTCAAGTACAAGTGTGGCAAATGTTTATTTTCTAAGCAATTCTTAGAAAGAAATGCTTGACTTATATTGAGACTGAAATTACCATTCCACCTTGAGTAGATGGTGATCAATCCTGCTCTGTGCGAGGAGAGGCCTTTGACCGGCAGTGGTATAGTTATAGCCTGGGATGTCCTATGTCTCTATATTACCTGATGGATAAGAAGAGATCTTTATAGATACACTTAAGGGATTGGCTAGACCGCTATCTTAACTGATGGCAAGCAATGATGTGCTCGATGATGGCTCGTACGGTTGACATGTTTTTTTTGTAACCTAACTTAATTTGAGACTTCTAGGTATACTTCCAACTGATGACTTTTGTAATAGTTACTCAGAACATACTAGGTTTTTTGAATTATGTTTTTTCGGGTTTGCCCGACTGATATAACGAATCCGATCGAGCAATGCCAAACAAACCCAATTGTTATCGAAACGTAGATAACCTTTGTTCTGCTGTACTGATTAGGAAAACTGTAGGAGGTAGAAAAGAACCGATTCATTAAAACATAATTATCAGATAAAAAGATCATTAATAGCGTTTTGTGGTTTAGGTAACTAAATCATAGTTTCCGGTTTTTTTAGGTAGGCAGAAGCTACACCACAATAAATAAAACAAAGTTTCCTTTCTCATTTTAATTTTCATGAAACAAATACAATAAAAAAAAATAGTAATTAAAACCGGCCAAGTGCGTGTCGGGCCACGCGCAGTGTAGGGTTCAGTAGTAGCCCGTTATATTTTAAATTTTGTTTTTAATTAAAGTCTTACAAAATTACAGCTTTCTAGTACCTACTAACGGTCTATTAGCAAAACCTCGGACAGACAGACAGACAGACGGACATGGCGAAACTATAAGGGTTCCTTGTCAGGACTACGGAACCCTAAAAAGTAGTAATTAAGACAATGATTCATATTTGGATAAGGTACTCTGTAGGCGACTAAAATAAACCTACTTATGTATTAACTACTGTATTTAATGTTTTAATTAACTGCTCATTAGATTTATTAACCTTCAATTATAGGTTATCTATATCTTCTTTGAATATCAGTAGGTACATTATTAATTTATTGAGTCATTTTTAGGTAGACCTTCCCTTGATACATGATTATAGCGCTACGGTAGGCACCGTAGCGCCGTTGTAATAACGACTTACTTATCTAAGTAATATGTAGATCAAATTAACTAATGGGCTTTGTTTTCCCTTGGTTACAGACAATTAATGTAAATTCTAGAGAAGCATAGACTTAGTTACACATAATCTGCATGTGGCCCTTAGGTGTGGCCCACCCACCTGAAAAACTTTTATTTCCCTGAATAAACATTACAACTACTACCTGTAGGCAATACAAATATTTGTTCCGTGAAAAAAATCATGTCATTAAAAAATCTTCCGACAGTCCTGCGACAGGAGCCTCTTCTCTCCTTGTCTATAAAGCAGTTTCTATAATAGGACTCCCACTTCCAGGTTCTCTTACTAGAAGCAGGCGTCGACGAGAACATTGACTATGACATCCCAGGAGTGCCCACTAAAGAGTACCGCCCCATCCTCTGGAACTACCGGACTGAACGGAACGGCTACTCCTGCCTCTCAAGACCTGGAGGCAGCTGCGAGGTGAAGACTGGCAAGGTGCTGGGCGGATCCAGTGTGACCAATGACATGAAGTATACCAGAGGATCCAAGGCGGACTATGATGGGTGGCACAGCCCAGGCGCGCTGGGCTCCTTAGATTGGAAGTTCGATGGTGTTATAGAACATTTTAAAAGTGTTGAGGATAACGGTGAGGATAAAGGAGCCTGCCCACTACACTTTACCATACCATGACCGATTCACCGTGCTAAGAACGTATCTTGGCAGGCACGGAAAGAACCATGACATGAATTACTATCCCCACTAGTATATCAACAGCGGATCATATCCGTTTATAACGATCATCATACCGGTCTAATACGGGCTTAGAACGGTAATCATACGCGGTTATAAACTATATTATTTGTATTGAAAAGTATTAGACTATGCCTCTAGATCGTAGACCACTAGGTGTAGTAGAGTAGTCTCATACTTTTCAATACAAAGATTTTTTTGCCCGATACGTTCATAGCTGGGTCATGGGGTATGGTTCGGTGTAATGGGGAGACTCATTTAGAGTTATATTTTTACTTTATCTGGTGTTCAGTTCAAACTGTTAAATCATACATAATCTAAATGATAGTTTTAATTAACTATTTCTATGTGTGGTTGATTTCCAATTTATTTACTTATCCTTTTGTCGGCGCACACGGTACAATACTATTTTATATTAACTTGTTTAGGTCATGTTGAATGCCCATGTCACACCCACTCCTATCAAGATCGGAGACTCTACACTCGAAGTTGTAGACGATTATGTGTACCTGGGACAAACGGTCCAGTTAGGTAAAGAAACTTACTAACTAACTTCGAGAAAGAGGTCAATCGTCGAATCCGACTCGGCTGGGCAGCGTTCGGGAAGTTGCGCGGTATCTTCTCGTCCAACTTACCGCAGTGTCTCAAGACGAAAGTCTATGACCACACTGGTCATAGACTGTTGTTACCAGTGATTACATACGGGACCGAAACGTGGTCGCTCACAAAAAAACTCTATGCACTCAAAACGTGCTGAAAGGTGCATTGAATAGTAAACGGGTTATGGGAGGTATCAAAAGAAAAGTGACCTTAAATTTATTATTAAAAAAAAAAAGTTGGAACTTTGACCTCCGATATCTCCGTAACTAGAAAGATCCCAAGTATGGTCCAGAGCCAAAAAAAATGATCGCAATGACGGGGAGCACAAGTGCCTTTTGGCTTCGTTAAGGGTGTAATTACACCCTTAATGTAATAACTAGTACTAGAATATAATGTTTGTAATTATTACCGATTTAAAGTAATACAGTATTTTGCTTAAAAATTTGCCGTCCAGGAAACAATATGTTGTGTATTTTGTCCCGATTAAACTTAATTAGTTCCGTGCGGTTAATGAATGCTGTTACATTCTATAAATTATCCTCATGATAAACCGATTTACTTAAATGAACTATCTACCTAACGTTTTAATTCAATAAATAGATATCATGTAATTATTAAGTGGTAAATTAACCTACCACTGGCACTAGATTTGTAAAAAAATGAGGACATTGAGGACATTGCCTAGTTCGGTTACATTAGCCACATATATTTACTTATTTGAATGTGCGTACCAAGTTTCTTGAGAAATTAGTCAGTATATCATAAATCTGACTGGTTGATTTGGTAGAAAACGCTCACTTCAAACCATGTGCCTAAAAATAATAATAAATAAATAAATAATTTATTTCTGATTAATCCTAACATTACATTCATATTTGTTACTAGAATTGCGAGCTTACTAACTAATGTTAATTATAATTAACTGATTTTCAAATAAAAAATAAAAATACAATTGTCTAATTAAATAATATGCAATAATAATAATTCATTTATTTTTCAAGTAACAAGGACTCAATAATACACAGAAATTAAATATATAGCACAAATGATACATTAATCCTCATCACCAAAATTATTTGTATCTTTCTTCTTTTTAATCTTACTTTATTTAATTTTAAAGGTGACTACGACGTGCTGATGAATTCCCACTACCATTCCCGAGGCGGGGAGATGCACGTGCAGCGCTTTAAGCACGCCGACAGGTACATGGAGATCTTCACCGCCGCCTTCACGGAAATGGGCCTTCGTTCCCTAGACATAAACACCAATATCCAGGAAGCCATCGTCAACAACCAGTTTGCTGTATCCAACAACACCAGGCTGAGTACCAACAGCGCTTTCCTCAAGCCAGCGAGACACAGGAAGAATCTTCAAGTGGTAACAGGAGCATACGTGACGAGGATAGTCATTGATAAACAAGAAAAGAACGTCGATGGCGTAATTTATGAAGTAGAGAAAGGTAAAGAACGACCGGCGTACGCTAAGAGAGAAATCATATTAGCTGCAGGCGCCATTAACAATGTCAGGCTACTACATCTGTCCGGCATCGGCCCTGAAGCTGATGTAAAGAAGCATAATATTACACCTTTTGTCGATCTCCCTGTAGGACATAACTATCAAGATCAGGTGACCATTGGTGGTCTTGCATTCGTATTAAACGATGTCCCTTTCGTCACTGAAGCTGAAGTTATTAATGATTTCAAAACTTGGTTCCAAAACCGCAGCGGACCGCTAGCTTCCAGAGGCATCGGCCAAGTGTCAGCCTTCATACAACTTTACGAGAACTTCAACGCTCCCGATGTGGAGCTCGCTTTAGAAGGTAATTTTGTTAGAAGTGATAAATTTATGCTGACTAATGTAAGTGTGCATGCGGCTGAAGAAACGAACCTGCCTTTGCCGTACTACAATTTAGTTAATATCAATCCCATATTACTAAGACCTAAAAGCAGAGGAAAGGTCATGCTAAATAAAAGGAATCCTAAATATGGTCGACCAATAGTCCAAGCGAACTTCCTCAAGGAAACCGAGGATTTAGATGCTCTTGTTGATAGTATTGATATAGCACTACAATTACTTGACACGAAAGAATTCAAGAAAACTGATATAAAGTTTGCACCGTTAGACCTTTTCCCTTGCGATAGACTAAGTAACAGAGATCAATGGAATTGTATCGCTAGACATTACACTAAAGCTATGAGTAATCCCGTAGGAACATGTAGAATGGGGGAAAATAGTACCAATTCTGTTGTTGATTACCAATTGCGGGTGCATGGGATCGAAGGTCTTCGAATTATGGACGCTTCAGTAATGCCTACACATGCTAGAGGCGGGATATTTGCCCCCACAATGATGATAGCAGAGAAAGGAGCTAAGATGATCATAAAAGATTGGAAGGAAAACAACGGTCATTATTACAATAGGCGGTGACAAAAATTACATTTAAGTAAATAAAATATTTTATTAATACCAATTCGTTTTTATTATATCACTGGCTTTTTCAGCTATCATTATAACAGGTGCCGCTGTGGAACCGCGAGTTATTTTTGGCATGACGGACGCATCAACGACTCGCAAATTTTTCACTCCGTACACTTTCAAGTTCGCATCTACAACAGATTCAGGATCTTTGGATGTGCCCATCTTGCATGTCCCGGCGTAATTGTGCAAAGGGGTTGAGAAATGTTTGATAATACACAACCAAAAGTCTTCAGATACGCCCTCGTGGTCTTTGCAGTTATTGTTGAGTATATTGCGGGGATCAAACGCATAATCCGCACTCTTGAAAACGTCTGTATCAAATAGTTTCACAATTTCTTGAATTCCTTCCAACAATTTCTTCTCGTCCGACGCGTCTTTAAGAAAGTTGGGGTAAATCAATGGTTTTCCAAAGACAGGATCTGTAGCGTTCAGGACTACCTGACCACGGCTTTTAGGGGTCAATAACGCTACACACATTTCAATCTTGTCGTAATACATGTTTGAGTCGTGACCTTTGAATCTTATCTCAATGTCAGGTGTTCCTAAAATATCTGAAATTGAGGTTTCTAAGAACGCTACAACTTGAAAGTTTGCTGACAAAGGACCGACACCTTTAGAGTAATAAGTTGTAATATCTTTTAGTTTATCAGGGAACTTTGATGTTGTTGCTGTTTTTGTTAATTTTATAACGGGCAAACAAATTGACACATGATCGTGAAAATTTCCGCCTACTGGTAAATCATAGATCGTTTTAATATCTAAATATTCTAAATATTCCTTAGGTCCTATTCCAGATTGCATCAGTAACTTAGGACTGTTTATCGCTCCAGCACTTAAAATTACTTCCTTCGTAGCTCTCACTTTTACTTTTGTACCATTTTTTAAATATTCTACACCGTAAGCAGTTACTGCCTCTCCCTTAATGTCGAATAATATTTTAGTAACTAATGCTTCTGACAATATTTCTAGATTGGATCTTAACTTCCTAATAGGTTCAATGAAAGCTGTGAATGCACTAACTCTTTCACCGAAGTATGACATCGTCTGTATCCTCATGAACCCGAGCTGATGTCTACCGTTCACATCTGTGTAGTTATATCCTATTTCATTTAAAGCACTCAGTAGAACGTCTACGTTATCATCAACGTAAGGATACCGGCCAACATCGAGCGGACCCTGAGTTGAATGAAAAAACTTATTTTTTGATATATCCTTATCGTAATTTCCTTCTGAATATTTGAAATAAGGCAGAACTTCGCTGTAAGCCCAACCCTCGTTCCCAATGATAGCCCACTCGTCATAGTCGGCGGGACTTCCCCTCATGTATGCCATGTCGTTGATAGAGGAGGTGCCTCCCAGGACACGGCCCTGGACTACCTCGCAGCCTCTTAGTCCTCGATTCTGACAGAACCTGTAACGTGATATAGCTATATGATTGATAAAAACTACAGTTGCTTTACCAGGATCTGTCGACAGATTGATTTTTAGGAACGTGGTCTGAAAAACTTAGAAATAAGGAAAATAACGTAAGTAATACAATGCACGAGTGAAACGCACATGAACTCTACACACTATTCACACATACTAGTCTTCTAAAAGCCAATCTCTTGACAAATCCCGACCCTCAGACTGTGGACTGAATCTCACCCCTTTTTCGGCCTCATGGAGTACTGCCAGTCTATGTTAGAACCCTTGAACTCGGTTGTAAGTCCCGGGATCAGCGCCATCTTTGGTTCCTCCGGACCTGCTTCAATCATCAGAACCTGGAAGTAAGATTTTTGTACTTTTTATCCAGCTAACTGTTTTTAAATAAAATAAAGTTTTCGAGACTTATACTGGTTAATGAAAAGTGTTACGGTACATTATTAAAAACAAATGTACCCTAGCGAGGAGTGAATTTTAAATTAATTGGACTACATAAATTCCGTACCTTCCATTTCCTGTTCTCCGACAGTCTGCTAGCTAGCACACTGCCGGCCGTGCCTCCGCCCACCACGATGAAATCATATTCAGTTTCAAATTCCGCTTCTCCACCCCTCGAGTCTTCAGGAAACTTACTGAAGTACGATAGCGGATTGTCGGGATCCTTTCGTTTCGTGTCTACCTGCTTCAGCTTCTTGTTCTTGCCGAAGTAGTCAGGCTCCGGTCCTACGTGGCCATACAGAGTGTGTACCAGGGATATCAGCAGGATAGCTGTCGGGGCACACTCAATGCGTCCGTCACATATCTTACATAATTCTGCGGTAGCGTTAGCACTCATTGCACCCTCATATTCTGCTGGGAAGACGCCTGTCAAATCAGAGGAAACCGGCGCATTATCTGCTATGAAGCTCACAGGTACTTCGATAGGAGGAATTTTGAACAGTTGTGAGTAGAGTGGTTGAAAACGTTTCAGAGCTCGCTGTGAGGTTCAATTCCATTAGTATAATCATATCATAATTATAATTAGTATTGGTAGTGTTAGTAGCAGTTATTTTATGTATAATTAGCAGCTATCTTAGTTTTACAACGTTATCAATTTTAAATACTATAAACTGTCAATATTAAGTTAGCTTTGTATTATGTTTGTCATTGCTGCCACTTATATTGTTATTTATTTCTATTTCTTCATTAGTAACAATACTTGTTTATTATCAATACTAGGGAATGTATTCTTGATTTTCACTTAACTAGCACAATAATTAGAGGTATTCGCACTATGTGTTACAGTCGCGAGGTATGCACAATTCGTCAGTAAGGCGACTGCCCGCGGCCGCTGCTTCGCCGCGCTATGTCTCCAACTCTAAGAATTTGTTGTTTATTTCCTTTGTTTTGCTTGTTTACTGTTTAACCATTGTTTGAAGTTCCAAGAGATAAATTTGACTTCTTTTGATATCGGTCGTCACTGCTCACTTTGTAAGAGAGTTACAATAGAACACATACTTATAACCTGTTGGAAACAAGTAATTTGCTGAATACTTGCGGTACAATCACGAAGCTTTCTGTCATTATCAAAAGCCGAGTACTGGACAGATCACCTTATGCCTCTCCCATCGCCACGTCCACCTCTCCTATATTTCCTATCCTAACCAACCAAGACTAACGTAATATTTTACTGAAACAAATTAAAGTAAAATAGTTGCTTACCTACTTGTATTCACGGTATTCTGTATCTGGCGCTGACCCCATTCTATGTAGTTGGGTAAACGCTAGGTAGTTGATGTTGATAGTTGTCTATCATAAAAAGAAAAAGGAGGTATCAATTACAAATTGATTGCAATTGATACCTACTAGTAACCTACGAGTAAGCTAGGCATTAATGGAAGAGCGCCGAGTCGCAAACAGGCAGCTACTTTGGGAATTAACAGAGCGGCACATTGCCCAAGGGAGCGCTCGACTTAGCCCTGAACAAAAACGATGAGTCCCGAGTTTATTGTCATGTGACCATGGGGTTGGAAAACAATGTCAAATAACGTTGATAGATGACCACTACGTCATCTTTGAAAGGCTATGTTGTATCAATCTAGGTCGAGTAAATGTAATTACAACTAGGTACTGAATAATTTGTAAACCATTTCATTCCAGTGGCCGTTTCTCACTGGAAGACAGTACGGTTTACAAATTCTTGAAACGAGATGAAGGGAATCAGTGACTATTATTTTCACCAATTAAGTTAACCTATGTTCAAGTTGTGAACGAGTTTTTGTCCCGATATTTTTGTTGGCTGTAAAATAAATAACAAACTTAAACTTGCTTTATTCGCAACATACCTACAACATACCTAGTACAAAAGAGCTCATTTAGTGCAAGTATGCTAACTGTTGCATCTGTTTAGCATACTGCTAAACTGTTTAGCGCAGTTTTGTGTCCATATTTAGCAATGAGTATTAGTAATATGGACTGGTATTCAACTGCATCCGGTCAGACTGGAAGCCGACCCCCACATAGTTGGGTAAAGGCAGGCAGATGATTAGCAGTAAGTAGGTACCTATTATTTCTTCATTTAGCCAGATAACCCTTGATCTGTCCACGAAGTAGACACAATAGTTAAACAATGGTGTCTCGAACAAATTGGTTCTTTGACAGATCATGATTAGTGAAAGTAATGGTGAAAGTGAAGGTGTTGCAAAGGTGGGCTGCGGGACTATTCGAAAGAGATACCGTGGCCCCGGAACACAAAGGTGGGCTGCGGGACTATTCGAAAGAGATACCGTGGCCCCGGAACACAAAGGTGGGCTGCGGGACTATTCGAAAGAGATACCGTGGCCCCGGAACACAAAGGTGGGCTGCGGGACTATTCGAAAGAGATACCGTGGCCCCGGAACACAAAGGTGGGCTGCGGGACTATTCGAAAGAGATACCGTGGCCCCGGAACACAAAGGTGGGCTGCGGGACTATTCGAAAGAGATACCGTGGCCCCGGAACACAAAGGTGGGCTGCGGGACTATTCGAAAGAGATACCGTGGCCCCGGAACACAAAGGTGGGCTGCGGGACTATTCGAAAGAGATACCGTGGCCCCGGAACACAAAGGTGGGCTGCGGGACTATTCGAAAGAGATACCGTGGCCCCGGAACACAAAGGTGGGCTGCGGGACTATTCGAAAGAGATACCGTGGCCCCGGAACACAAAGGTGGGCTGCGGGACTATTCGAAAGAGATACCGTGGCCCCGGAACACAAAGGTGGGCTGCGGGACTATTCGAAAGAGATACCGTGGCCCCGGAACACAAAGGTGGGCTGCGGGACTATTCGAAAGAGATACCGTGGCCCCGGAACACAAAGGTGGGCTGCGGGACTATTCGAAAGAGATACCGTGGCCCCGGAACACAAAGGTGGGCTGCGGGACTATTCGAAAGAGATACCGTGGCCCCGGAACACAAAGGGCGATGAAGGAACATGGATGGGTAGTCAGTAAAAGTCTGACACTCCCTCCTGCTCCGCCCAGAGCGGGAGAAGTCATTTGATGATTTCCCATCCTAAAAAAAAAAAAAAAAAAGTGTTGCAAAGGTAGGTGTTGCTTGCAATTAGTACCTATAGGGATTGAAGAATGCTGGTTAAAACATAGCATCAAGCTTGTCTTCCCCGTAAGGGTAAGCAGAGCTACACACGTCACAAAAATTTCATCGAACGAAAACTTTTTATTCAATGAATAAACCCGTTACGTATAAGGCATTAATTTGTTTCTAATTCAGACACGGCAGTGAACTGAAGTTCGTGCCAGTAACCAGTAATCCTAGTCAATGTAAACTTTAATTTTTACGACTCAATCCGATACCTACTAAACACCATGTAATTATGTTCAAATTGTACACATATCGGATCAAATGGATTTCAATCAAGTACTAACGTTGATTTTATTTGTTTCAGGTAAAATTGCAGCGTTATTTAGTGTGGTGTGAAGGGTTTGTAAGCAAATTATTATTGAAAAAAATATATATTATCGTTATATAACGTTAAGGTATTAGCAAGATTGAAGAAGAAGGTAGCTAACAAGATTGATATTTGGTTATAACACTTCGTTGTAAATAAATGGAAATAAATCAGTTTTCTCACTTTGAAAGTCAGAACGCCTGTTATAAAAGTAACAGCAACGCATCTTCAAATCACATAACACAATATTATCAGGCGCTCAATTTCACTCTAGATTTATTCATTCGTACATAAATAATACTGTTAGCGGTTATGCATGATCAAAGTTGTACAATATATTATAAATTCATGAACTGCTTCGATTTTACGACATTCCAGTTGCGCCATGTTCTCGTAAAGTTGCACGAATCTGTCCCGAATGGTGAATTAGTAATTATTACTTTGAAATTCGTTACCCTACCGATATTAACCGTGGGTAGGGAATGTTTTCAGCATCACAATGATATTTAAAGTATCTAAAATAAATAGATAAACTAGTTATTTATGTGGAAGTTTACGTGTTCTCTACCTAGCTATCAGTGCGACAGTATAGGTCAGTAGTATCTCAGTTATATCCATTCCCCATTTTATGCGAATAACTATAATGTACCCACTTACTATGAATGCGTTCGAATGGAAGAGCCCTTTAATAAATTTAGGTAGGTCCTACCGTCGCTCAGCTAGTTATTAATCAACTAAGTAATGGAAACTTGGACACGTGTCTTTGAATCGATTACCTAACTAACTACTTACTTGTATGTTTGTCCTCGGCTGTGACGTTGTTCTGTTATTATGATACCATCCAGCTTAATTGTGTGTCCACCACCGCGACCACACGGCTACAGGTTTGTCATTGCCTGTGCAGATTAAATAAATCTATGTGTTACTGAATTGCCTAAAGTTCTGAATTTAAAAGGTAGAGATAAGTTACGCAGAGTTTTTGAGGCAGCAACGAAAATTATGTAAAGAAGCAAAAAAAGCTAATCATTATGTATGTACAACCAAAACTGCCATACCTCACGCATTTCCTGGGTGGTTCTTAGTTCAATTTATCTTTTTGTAGACATCTTAAAACTTTGTCATCACTAGAAAATTACTTCTAAATATCTCCGGATGCATTTAAACAATATTATTCCTCTCGGAATCACTGAAAACATCAACCATTATTAACTTAAGCCTATGTAAATAAAGACGTAAACCCTTTGGCATAAAGACTTTATAATCTGTGGAAGATTGAACAATTTTCAGTGCCCGTGTTGAACCTATTATTTTCATTATAATTGTGAAGTTATTACAGGTTTGTGTTATATATAAGGTGTCTTGAACTTTTATCGTTTTCCTGTGTAGTAATTTGGGAAAGGAAATTGTCAGATAACAAGTTAAGATATTTTAGGTACCTACCCTAAGATTTTTCAGATAGGATTTAACACCTTACACTTAATTATTTTTGAGAAAAGTTGAGAAAAGTAGTGACTTTTAATACTGATTTGTGTGTCCTGTACTTTACAGTGGTAAAGTACAGGACACACAAATCAGTACATAGGTACTTATACCGATTTGTGTAGGTACCTATCCTGCTCTGTCACACCTACCTACAAATCAACAAAATAATAATAATCTACTTTAAGTGGTGATTTTAAATGCCTGTTCCCATAAATTCTCATGTTCACACCCATAACCATAAGTACATAATTTAAATATTATGTAATTTCCAAACATTAGTACTGACATACGACTCATAACGACGCTCATTTTAATAATTGAGAAATTAACAATAATCCCTGGTGGTTCGCTCATTGCATTTAACACGCTAACTCAAATTAAATGTACAATAACAATGGACTCTAATTATTATTGCTCACAAAATGGCCGGCTTCGCACTGTTATTGCGAAACCGAAGCGAGAAAGCAGCAAAAACGATAATAAATGAAAATATGGGCGGAACTCCACCGCACTGCAATTACTTTTAATTCGATCCCGTTAGGGGTTAGTGCAGTTATTTGAAATACCGCCATCTGTGATCGGAAGTCGGAGTTTTGTACGTTTTAGTTCTGCTATCGGCCGCAAGAGTCGACTAGCGTCGTAAAACTTTATTACCAAAGCCACAACTTCCAAAGCTTAGTAGAATGCAAATTCTCTTGCACTGTGAATCGGTTTTTAAAGTATCGGAATGCTTTGCTCACCCTGAATTTAATGTTCGTCTAGCTTTGAATATTCAATAAGTGTACTATTCCGATTCAGGAATGTAGGCAAACTGCATGAGACTGAAGTGGCAGTTCGGATCCCACCCAACTTGCTAGAAATAATGTATTATATTTTTTAGTACTGCCTCTTTTGACTATTCGCAGGCCTCTTCTATATTAAATAATAGGGACATGTACAAAAGTAAAGCAGTTTTTACTCTTCAAAATGAATTTAGAAATTCCCGCGCCAACGCCAGTTAGTCCAGTAGCGAACATAACAAACGGCACAAAAAAGTGTCTATTTAAATAGCAGGTAGGCAACGATTTATGCCATAGTGTCAGTGACGCGGTTATATAATCAATTACCAAATTGATTTTTCGGTTCACATTCAACTTAAAGTGTTCATTCGTTAGAGGAACTCGTTCAACAAATCATTAACAGAGCCAAACATGGAAATGTCTAGCTTTAGGCGATAGAAATCGATCTATTTATTAGTTTTTGTTGAAGAGAAATAATTGCTTGGGATTTATGTAAATTCTTTAAATATACCGACAAGTCGGTAGATTGGTTAGGTATACATGGACCATCATCACAAGTTTTGATTATTGTCTTAGAAGAAGATTGTTTAATTGAGTTAGGATGAGGGAAAAATAGAGCAATATGCATGGGCTATGAGCATTGTAAGGGGTGTCCATGTTGGCAATCAATGCGGTACTGGACTGTCAGGACCAAATATACTGCTACTGCTGCGTCCAGCGCTACCAGCGACGTTGCTTTATGTGTCCCGACTGCACGAAGCTTGAGGAGATCGTAGAGTACATGAAGGTGACGACCAGCTGGACCTTGAGGGTCGAGAAGTTGGAACTGCGTCACAGCATCAACTTCAAGTCGTTTGTGGTGCGAGTTCCGACACAACATCTCGACAAGTTTCACAAGGAAGAGTTTTGGCCGAAGGGTGTAGTCTACCGACGTTTTCGCGGCAGGCTACGTGACACCACATATATTTTGATATTGTAATGTAACTTTGTGTATTTTATCTATGGGCCATAAGATGCCTGATAATAAAATGATTGATAGATTGTAAACAAAATCCCGTATTGCAATATTGGTATTTAACCTATCGGCGCTGAACAGCCCGTTTAAAATCCAGCGAAACAACCTAGCGCCAATGGAATCAGTCATAAATCTCACAGGGCCTCATACCTACACACTGATTACCTCAGGCAATCAGGCCAGGACAGCACTTAATAAGTTTATTGCTGTCCAAATTAGTACCTATTTGTTTTCCGTAACCTATCACTTTGTTTTCCGTAACGTCTTAACGTTCCGTAGGTACCTACCTAGGTAACGCCCATACACACTATCAATTTCACACTAAACCGATAAGCAAACGAATCTGAATCCCTAATTAAAAGCAGCAATGTTTCTCTAACAAGTCTCTGTGAACCAAGTTAGGTAACAATTAGGTGAACATTCTGTAGCCAGCAGGCAGCAGGCAGTAGGCACCCTTATGTAGGACTTTACATAGGTAGGCACTTGTGTATGTGCAAATGAAATAATCCTTAATTACCTGCCCATACCCCTACAAGGACAAGCGAGATGTTTTTAGCTATCGATTGCGTGGAGGTAGGGCTGCCTAACACCAACGTTTTACGTTAAGGTATTGCAAATACCTGGGAGATAGGTTAGTAGGTAGTTAGGGTGCGGAGTCTTCTTTATAACAAGATCCGAGCGTCTCTGCTAGGTATTTAAAGATAAATTAGGTATAAGTACCTAAGTTTGTAAATCTCAACAGATATCTGGTACATCGTCATAGGTATCTCTTTAATGTTACACGTTTTCTTCTTAGCGGATTAATGGCAAAAAAGTTATGTTTATAATACTAATGTCTTACCCAAAATCCAGCGACGTGAACTCCGTTCTCTGATACAATGAAGAAGTCATCAAATGCGTTGAGGTAGCGGTCTTTTTGACGAATGTTACACTTCATTTCAGTTATGTTGTAGCTAGAGGTATTCTGACAACGACCAGGTCAACTTTGGTCAAAGTGAATCAAAGTCAAAGCGAATCAAAGTCAAAGCGAATCAAAGTCAAAGCGAATCAAAGTCAAAGCGTATTTGACTCTTAAATTTGTAGATCTTGTCACATGAGAATACCTTCAGGCCAGCCCTGACCGGATGTGTGCAAGTCTATAGCACCTACTAATGTATGTAAACGGCGAGTGTAACTCCTGCGCAGCTAGCTACCCTGCTCAATGCTGGGATTAGGTTTCGATCCGATACCGCGGTGCTTTGGGTCCGACTTCTGAAGCACCGCCCGGCCTTTTCAGTTAGTAGCCCCGGTTTCGCGAGCCAATTTAAATATTAATTCCAATAGCTGCAGATTTGAAAGATAAAATAGAGTTGATCGCTTATTATGGGGTGTAAGTTGTAAGAGTTACGGGTAGTTGAGGGAGCGATTCGCTGAAGTTTGACGTACGAAGCAGGTAGAATGATAGAGAAGGTACCGTTCCGAGGTCTGCCTCGTAGATGGAGCAGTCCGTTACAACCACCAAATACTAAAGAGAAAAAGATACACGATAAGTAGTATGTTAACAAAATAACTCTCAATCTTATTATACCATAAAAATACGGTATGTGCCAGCTACACACCTACTTACCCACATATAAATCTTACGCAAACACCACGTCAACGCTTTCGCACCGCATCAACAAGTTTTTGTTACGTACCTTCAGATCAGCGCAGGCAGGCTGTCGGATGAGCGCGGGTTCGCTTCCCGTCGCGTCCGTACAGCCTGTCATTCAAACTTACGTACGTACGTCGCCGTGTTGAAGTGAACATGACATGGAGTGATATGCAACGCAGTCGAATGATGCAGTTGATATGGTATATTTTATGAGGATAGTCTTCTAAGAACGTTCAAACGAAGGATTCCATCGAATGAATCTTTGACTGCATTCAACGAGGTGAAAACGTTTTGATTTCCCTGGAAGTTGCAGTTTCAGATAATTTTATTTTTCTGACTACTGAAACTTAAGGGACCACGCTTATTGACGCGAAATGGGTTTGAGCTGATCATCTAAAAAGACGTCCTTCACTTCGTTTTGGTCCACACAACGCAAGTTGGCGGACTTCTGTGTTAGATAATTCGCTTTTATTACATGGACATAGGTCATCAGTCATCACCATCACTTCAGCTTATAGACATCCACAACTGGAGAGAGAGAGGATTTTGCCATAATCGCCACGTTTGGCAGGCGGGTTGGCGAACGCAGTACGTTTGTTATAAAAGCACAGAGAACGCTGCTGCCCATTCTCTGGTAAGTCCTTCAGTCGCCGCTTACAACACCTACGGGAAGATATGGGATGGTGCTATTCTTTACGTCCGACACCACAGGTACTGTACATGGACATAGGTAATTAAAGCATTTATGTCTGCTACATTATGCGTGATAAGACAGTGTTGCATGACCGAGAAAGTACGCCGATTGGAAGTTGCCGTCTCCACCAGTAACAGCCACCTTCCTCCTGCAGCTACCGTAAACGAGGGCCTTCTTTAGGAAATAGCGTACAATTTTATGCAGGTGCCTGCAGCAAGCGCTCGCGCAATGTTGACGTGCACACGCTCAGGTACGTGCGCGCATGCACTTTCTACGTAACATTCACACTGCATAAGTAGTGATTAAAGTAGTGGGATAATTGCAGCAATTAGAAAATATTAGCAAGACCACTGTAATCAATTCTCATATTATGTTAAATTCGATTCGAATTTCACTCAAGTGACCGCACAATCATCTATCGTTTTTCACACTTCAGTTTCTGAAATAAATAAAGAAAGAAAAATAGAAAGATGGATCCATGAGGTTTTTCAGCAGTTAACTTCTGTTTGTGTCTGTTTTATTTATTTTGGTTGGTTTAGGCACGAAAACTTACAGGCTCAACAGGCTGAGGCTACTTATGAAGGTCTAGTTCGTCAATAATGATTCTGTTGTAAGTGTGAAAAATTAAACTAAATTAATCAACTATGCATTTCCTATTGATAATTTATAATAAGTAGGTTGTTTAGTATTTTCAAAGGAAACTATTACCACGATAAAGGAAGGTAGAAATGCCGGAATGTTCTCAGCATGTGATTGTGGGAACCTCAGCGACACTGTCCTACTACCATCGTGTGTGCCTCTCTAGGAATAAACATACGCAAAACTCAATTGACATTTTTTCGATGTGTTGGCACTTTAAGTTTAGGTTCGTACAATCACAAAGATGGGACAACTAGTGAACCTGATACTATGTAATACTTTGTTATGATATTGCAGTGAATTCAACTCATAAACTTTGCACCTGCCTTCTGAAACGTAATCATAATCGCATTATGTACAATCTGGTTTCAAAACTAATTTTCAACATTGTAATATTCGTTATTTTTAAGGTTATAAATGTTTGCAACAAAAAAAAATCGTACCCGTCGTAAATATTGTACCCAATAGTAGTTTATAACCCGACTTTGTCCCTTCTCATAGAAGATTTCACCAAACCCTGACCGTTAAACCAGCTTTTCAGCAGAATTTCGCACTGTGTATGTACCTTACATGGTAAATAAAAGCATAACAAAAGAAAGCGCTCATCGATTCGCCTCATAAGATACAATATTAAAAGCCTACTACGAGCCCTTCGTTTATTCGATACTATAAATTACTGATATCAAGTACGCACGTTACTGCTAAAACAAGCAAACAAAGATTCCGGATAAACCAACTTGAGTACACTAACACAAAATTAAGATAAGAGATACGATGAAGCGCATGTGCATGTAATTATACTTAATCTTGTTGGTAATGCACAATCGTGTTTGTGATCAACCTCACTGCCTGTGTATGGAAATATTTCCCTCCTACCGTAACTTTTCTTTGAGAAGTTTTCTTTCCGAATGCGGTCATCAATCAGATCGCCCAGAGTATGATCCAGGTCAATTTCCGTCGTATGGCTTGTAAGAATGCCATGGGGTCGTGATATACAGTTTATCCAGCGTGCATCTCAATTGTATCCACCGAAAGAATAATAACTGTTGTAAATATTAATGTTGACTAACTCCCAAACAACACAAACTTGAACCTTCAACTTCACAAAAACATACGTTCTACTAGATCTGAGAGATATTAGAAACAATTACAAGATTCCATCCGGTGTCGAAGGTACCAGGCGCCTATAAATCAGACGGAGGTGCGTAATGGCGCATAATGCTGGGGTACGGGACGCGGCTAATAGTAGTGGTCACAGGTAAACTGGACCATGGGTAAGTGGATGTTTGGAAGAATTTTGGTAGTTTTGTGGTCAAAAATACGTTAGATGAAGATAAAGTTTCAAGTGAATGTCTCGTATACAGCGTACTCGTGTGCACTCTAAATCAGCATCGTCATCATTCTCCTGCCCATAAGCCAATGCATTTGGAGTCGGCGTAGCATGACATCTTCTTCCGTACTTCTCTATACTGCACTCTTAGAATGTTTTGAAAATAAAACAGCAATTAGAAAGATTAAATTATAAAAAACACTAATTAGGTGATGTAATGCACTGTACTTTAAGTGAAGTGATGTAATGTTCATTGGATCTCTTACTTTAATAGAAATATTGATTTTCAATAAAGCAGCCACCTATCTCTGCCACTGACGGCACTCAAGAATTGATAGAATATGAGATTTTCTATTGTCAAAACCAATAACGAAATATACTCGAAATCTGAGCTGTCATAAGTCTTCAACTCTGAGTGTATCCAATCTGTAATTGGGACCACCAATACTTCAGAACCCATCAACGAAAATTCCACATAATATTATGATGAACTATGAGCCTATGAGGTAACCACGGTCCCTTTAATAACGGTCAACTCACTATCGCGATATAAATTAAAATGAAATTAATTTCCTTAACAAAAAGGGGTGGGTACGTCGCCTCCTCGCACGTAAATCACGCGGGTGACAACCGTGGCGAATTGGTGATCGATGATATTCGCCGGCTGGTGGTGGTATTGTGGGATGGTGAGGCGATGTAATTGCGATATCAGTGCGTATTCATTTATGTACTTTGATGGTCTATGATTTCTTTGATGTGGTGCGTAGTAGGAACTAGCAACCAGTGTGCGTATATGAGCAAATGTATGAACGTGGACAAAGCAAAGGGCCGTAGTCGGTGGCGTTCTGTAGTGTCTGCATATCCCCACGGGGAACAAGTTTCGTAACAGAACCTGCCTGTGATCGGCAGTTTCAGTCATTGAGTAATCTCTCCGTCTCGTTTCCTTTCCTACATGCATAGTGCTTGCCTTATCCTAAGTAACTATAGCTACCATGCTATAGTCACCAGGCTAGGCTCTATGAGTTTCCGAGTTTTAATGAAAAATTACATAATTTTGTTACCTCCATGTCGCGAACGATGCGAATAATCCCATGTGCGCCAGGACAGATAACTGCGGTAATGGATTCAGTCCATAATTAACTCACAGTAATGCGCTATTGCCAACGGGAAACTGTTCCGTCTACCTATACCTTAATATGCGATCAAGCGATGCACAAGCGATCATTATATAGCTCATGGTCTTGATCCATGCAGCTGTGGTTACTTATGTTTAGACTAACTTGACTATCTTAAATCCATTGATGTTGCTTTACGCCGTTCTTTTCTGGAAATAAACCTCTCCCAAATAACATCACTACAACAAGTTTTCCTTCTCAACTCAGTGACTAATTCGAAATGTTTAACTAAAATTAGTCTCGCGAAAAACTTCTTCTTTGAAATCTATTCGAACCATGTTTTAACAGAAATTAGCCATAAAATCCTATATTACAACAAGACGAATCATAGAGCTGATCCTACAAAACACCCCACTGGTCCAATCAGTTACCCCACGAGAAAGAAAACTAAACCAGCTCATAATTCCATAGGCTCGCATTAGACTACTACTTAGAATTCAATTCGATGCCCAACAAGCAAGTTAAACAGGCAAAAAGACTAAAAGCGGGCAAAGTTGCGGGCAATCGGCGCACACGCAAGCCTGATACGATCGGGTTCGGTCGGAGCGCTACGGAGCCGATCGGCTAATTAGTGGCATGGCTGCCGTGGCCGCGGGCCATGCTACCTGGCCGATTCGCTTTACGCCTTCATTTGGCTCAAAACGATGGATTAGCATTGGCAGGAGTTTAAAAGCTATAAATAAAGTTGGTTGCGTGAGTCTGTTCTGTATATTTGTTCTGAATTATTCCCTGCATAGATATGGCGCGCCATTTTCTTTGCAGTCGTTAAAGTATCACGCCGGACGGACAACAGTTGTTAGCGAAAGGTAAAAAAAAATGGTGATGGTGTAAATTGGACTTCTTCATCGAAGATTTTACAAGATTTGCGTACTAAAGAAGATGAGGTCTTTTGATCATTTAGATCATAGCATCATATATATACGGGTAGGCACAGGCAGGTACACCTTGCAAATTGAATAGCTCCCACTGTTACGTAACATGATTCAAACTTGTTATTTTCATACCCGTCCATGTCTTCTGTAACCTAGCTACTGTTTATAACATTCTTGAGTGACGACCTTCAAACACAGCCGTTAGTCATCCCCTGACAGACACACGCATAGTGGTCAGCATAGTAATTATTTGGAAATAAAACGCCGATGTAATTGAACGCACGTTTTTGTCCAACTCCTGCGCAATTTGTAGCACTGTGCCTAAGGCTTCGCTGTAATTTTATTCCTACGTTTTGAAAACACGCGAGCTTTTATGTTATACTGGTAATTTATTTATTGTGGATCTTTTTAAAGTTACGTGAAAATAATTGTAACATGCATCTGTATCTTAGGGATCTATGCAAAGGAAAAAAGAAATAATAATAATAAACAATTTATTTCAGGTTTTGTGGCAAGCCATAAGCTGGCTAACCAGGATTGTAAGGATCGAACTCGATTCATCTAGTTTTTAAAGTCGGAAAAGAAATTCTTGTCCGCCTTCCACGCCACCTCATTATCATCGGCCTGCCATTTCCTAACTATGTATATTGGGATGCACTTCCCCAGTTTAAGCAGATGCATCTAACTAATTACCTGTATAATCAGTAAGTGGATAACAAAACAGATTTTCACGGTTCTGCAATGACTATCCTCGAACGTCACTCTTCTATGCCAAGTACGCCATAAAAGTCTAGTTCTGCTAAACTATTCTGGTATTTCCTATGACGTACCGAACCGATGCCTTGACCAGTCATAAAACTTTGTTTTAATGATTACTCACGTCCATGTGGTCGTGAGTCGATCGATGTTTTCGCAGTAATAACTAAATAATATAGATATACAGCCTCACTCCACACAATTGGGTCACAGCTCCAACTGTCGTTAGGTGTAGTAAGGTCATCGCAATAAAGTGCACTATGAATTATGTGCTCCTCATCAATACGGGTACCCTTGACATGCCATCATCTATATTTCAAGCAATACCTACACACAATTTGTTGCCACGGGACCCGACGGCCCGAAGAATTTGCCAAACTTATGTGATAGGGCACGGCTTTATTATAGAACGTATGCCTGATTGAACCTAAAAGTTCAGAAGCGGCGATCATGTACCAGAAGGTGCAGCGTTGGAAGGTTTACCATAAATACCAGAAGCGGCGATCATGTACCAGAAGGTACAACGTTGGAAGGTTTACCATAAGGACTATTGGACTGATGTTCTGATGAAAACCGCGGTAAGTTCTTTGGTGGTGACGAGGAGCACAAGGCCTGGCTGTGAGGCGACACTTGGGAGAGCCCTATGACCAGCAGTGCACGTCTTTCAGCTTATATGGTATGTGCTAGTAACGGTATGGAGCTAGTAACGCTTAACATTATCCTTAACATCCCATATTCAGATTTTTGCCCCGAAAATGTAGGTAGCTAATTTGTCACAGACATCAGTTATTTATGAAAATGACTGGTTCACACAATTAGCAAATGTAATAATTTTAATAAGTGATCGTGACCGTTACAGGAATAGTTCGCCACGTGTGGTCTCATTGTGATGCGGCTCGTGATAAGAGCTGCACGCTATCCAACACGATCATCATACTATGTCATGCACGAGCATCACATCATTAGCACCTGACTGTTGGAGTGCATTCCAACAGCTGATGTTACAGTTTTCAAGATGACGTAAACAAAATACGTAAAGTAGAATAAATAAGAGTGGCGAAAGCTTTGTACATAATTTATTTGCTTAGAAAAAATCTTAACCTAAAAATTGAATTTAAAAACAGAAATGAACACCAAGAAAACTGGAAGTAACTGAACCAAGATGAAACCGATACAGTTTTATACTGAATGTCCATTACACCTAGTAATTAGGTTGTGGAAATGTGGAGGTCAGGTAGCCAGTCCATGTAAAATACTGGTATTCAGCTGCAACCAGTTAGTAAGGCAGTCGACACAAAAATTTATGCAGTTCTGAAAGCATACATGATGATGATGATGTCTGCCCGTAAAAATCTGTATATACAAACATAAAGTAACGTGTAATATGATTTGAACCATTAGGTATGTAGCAAAAAATCATGTTTCTTACTTTAAAGATGACTAATTCAAAACACTTATTTTTAATCCGAAGTCAAACTTATCTTAATAAACACAGGCATTGCTCTGTTCACACCTCGGAACAGTTCGGGCGACCTCTTGACCCGCACGCCGAAGTGTGAGCATAATGAATGGAACAGATGCGTATCGCGACGCTGTCCTAATATGGAGGTGATTTATGGCATTCATTCGATCAACGGATTAGTCGCGCTGGGAAGTTTAAGTTATCGGAGATACTCATCGGGCTGTAGATGTGGAGATTGCTCTATTAGAAACGAGCTGTTTTATTTATGTAAAAGAAACGCTGCAATACCTTGTGTTACTTCTAATTAAAGTAAAGGACTAGGACAAGGTGTACTGGTCGCAAGAGTTACTGTTGAGCATTGTGGTCGCTCGATTTCCAGATCTGACAAAGTGTTTTTAGGGTTTACTATTAAAAATACTCCATAACAGCCCGGAGACATTATTTGTACGGTTGGCGTCAATAGGCTCGTCTTCTATGACAGGGAACTTAAACATAACTTGTAAACTATAAGGTAAGGTTAGACTAAAACTCCTCTGCCTAGCCCTTGGGGGAAAACAGGCGTAAATTTATGTAGAAAAGTAAAGGAAAAGTAGAAAAAACCGGTCAAGTGCGTGTCGGGCCACGCGCAGTGTAGGGTTCCGTAGCAGCCCGTTATATTTTAGACTAGCTGTTGCCCGCGGCTTCGCACGCGTGAAGTTCGGTAACTGTCCCACGGCTCATACTAAAGGGATAAATAGTATCCTACATGTAAATCCAGGTTATAAACTATCTATGTGCCAAATTTCATAATGATCACAATTATTATCATCACTATGACGATCACCACCATTATCACAATGATTATCACAATTACCATCATTATCACAATCACCATCAAAGTCATTATCACAATCACCATCATTGTCACTGTCACAATCACTGTCACAATCACTGTCACAATCACTGTCACAATCACTGTCACAATCACTGTCACAATCACTGTCACAATCACTGTCACAATCACTGTCACAATCACTGTCACAATCACTGTCACAATCACTGTCACAATCACTGTCACAATCACTGTCACAATCACTGTCACAATCACAATCATCATCATCACAATCACAATCTTCATCATCACAATCATCATCATCGTAATCACAATCATTATCATCGTAATCACAATCATCACAATAAATCACAAAGAAGTCGAATCCATCATCTTCTGGAACTCAAAATAAATGCGATATTCGTAATCAGCACCCCTGATAATCTCGGTATCGACACCCATATTGATTTTTAAACATTTCAACCCCATCGCACCCCAACAGGGGATGATGGTTTTGATTGATGATTTCAGGTCCGCCATATTTAATCTTAAAATCGTTGTTTTTGCAATACACCTGACCAGATACACAGACCAGATACATATGTCGATTTTCAGACTTTGTCACCCCATTTTCCCCTCTTAGGGGTTGAATTCTGAAAAAAACCCGAAACCCGTTTTTACTCATTTATCAATAGGAGCACTCCTGCGAAGTTTCGAATAAAATAGTCTAACTAATCTTGTTTCCCCATACAAACTTTGGAACCCCGTTAATCCCTCTTAGGGGATGAATTTTGAAAAATCTTTTCTTAGTGCACCCTTAGACCACATAAGAAACCTACTTGCCAAATTTGGAATCTGTAGACCCAGCGGTTTAGGCTGTGCATTGATTTTTAGACTTTGTCACCCCATTTCCCCCTCTTAGGGGTTGAATTCTGAAAAAACCTGAAACCCGTTTCTACTCATTTATCAATAGGAGCACTCCTGTGAAGTTTCGAATAAAATAGTCTAACTAATCTGGTTTTCCCATACAAACATTGGAGCCCCGTTTAACCCCCTTAGGGGTTGAATTTTGAAAAATCCTTTCTTAGTGCACCCCTAGACCATATAAGGAACCTACTTGCCAAATTTGGAATCTGTAGATCCAGCGGTTTGGGCTGTGCGTTGATAGATGAGTCAGTCAGTCAGTCAGTCAGTCAGTCAGTCAGTCAGTCAGTCAGTCAGTCAGTCAGTCAGTCAGTCAGTCAGTCAGTCAGTCAGTCAGTCAGTCAGTCAGTCAGTCAGTCAGTCAGTCAGTCAGTCAGTCAGTCAGTCAGTCAGTCAGTCAGTCAGTCAGTCAGTCAGTCAGTCAGTCAGTCAGTCAGTCAGTCAGTCAGTCAGTCAGTCAGTCAGTCAGTCAGTCAGTCAGTCAGTCAGTCAGTCAGTCAGTCAGTCAGTCAGTCAGTCAGTCAGTCAGTCAGTCAGTCAGTCAGTCAGTCAGTCAGTCAGTCAGTCAGTCAGTCAGTCAGTCAGTCAGTCAGTCAGTCAGTCAGTCAGTCAGTCAGTCAGTCAGTCAGTCAGTCAGTCAGTCAGTCAGTCAGTCAGTCAGTCAGTCAGTCAGTCAGTCAGTCAGTCAGTCAGTCAGTCAGTCAGTCAGTCAGTCAGTCAGTCAGTCAGTCAGTCAGTCAGTCAGTCAGTCAGTCAGTCAGTCAGTCAGTCAGTCAGTCAGTCAGTCAGTCAGTCAGTCAGTCAGTCAGTCAGTCAGTCAGTCAGTCAGTCAGTCAGTCAGTCAGTCAGTCAGTCAGTCAGTCAGTCAGTCAGTCAGTCAGTCAGTCAGTCAGTCAGTCAGTCAGTCAGTCAGTCAGTCAGTCAGTCAGTCAGTCAGTCAGTCAGTCAGTCAGTCAGTCAGTCTGTCAGTCAGTCAGTCAGTCAGTCAGTCAGTCAGTCAGTCAGTCAGTCAGTCAGTCAGTCAGTCAGTCAGTCAGTCAGTCAGTCAGTCAGTCAGTCAGTCAGTCAGTCTGTCAGTCTGTCAGTCAGTCAGTCAGTCAGTCAGTCAGTCAGTCAGTCAGTCAGTCAGTCAGTCAGTCAGTCAGTCAGTCAGTCAGTCAGTCAGTCAGTCAGTCAGTCAGTCAGTCAGTCAGTCAGTCAGTCAGTCAGTCAGTCAGTCAGTCAGTCAGTCAGTCAGTCAGTCAGTCAGTCAGTCAGTCAGTCAGTCAGTCAGTCAGTCAGTCAGTCAGTCAGTCAGTCAGTCAGTCAGTCAGTCAGTCAGTCAGTCAGTCAGTCAGTCAGTCAGTCAGTCAGTCAGTCAGTCAGTCAGTCAGTCAGTCAGTCAGTCAGTCAGTCAGTCAGTCAGTCAGTCAGTCAGTCAGTCAGTCAGTCAGTCAGTCAGTCAGTCAGTCAGTCAGTCAGTCAGTCAGTCAGTCAGTCAGTCAGTCAGTCAGTCAGTCAGTCAGTCAGTCAGTCAGTCAGTCAGTCAGTCAGTCAGTCAGTCAGTCAGTCAGTCAGTCAGTCAGTCAGTCAGTCAGTCAGTCAGTCAGTCAGTCAGTCAGTCAGTCAGTCAGTCAGTCAGTCAGTCAGTCAGTCAGTCAGTCAGTCAGTCAGTCAGTCAGTCAGTCAGTCAGTCAGTCAGTCAGTCAGTCAGTCAGTCAGTCAGTCAGTCAGTCAGTCAGTCAGTCAGTCAGTCAGTCAGTCAGTCAGTCAGTCAGTCAGTCAGTCAGTCAGTCAGTCAGTCAGTCAGTCAGTCAGTCAGTCAGTCAGTCAGTCAGTCAGTCAGTCAGTCAGTCAGTCAGTCAGTCAGTCAGTCAGTCAGTCAGTCAGTCAGTCAGTCAGTCAGTCAGTCAGTCAGTCAGTCAGTCAGTCAGTCAGTCAGTCAGTCAGTCAGTCAGTCAGTCAGTCAGTCAGTCAGTCAGTCAGTCAGTCAGTCAGTCAGTCAGTCAGTCAGTCAGTCAGTCAGTCAGTCAGTCAGTCAGTCAGTCAGTCAGTCAGTCAGTCAGTCAGTCAGTCAGTCAGTCAGTCAGTCAGTCAGTCAGTCAGTCAGTCAGTCAGTCAGTCAGTCAGTCAGTCAGTCAGTCAGTCAGTCAGTCAGTCAGTCAGTCAGTCAGTCAGTCAGTCAGTCAGTCAGTCAGTCAGTCAGTCAGTCAGTCAGTCAGTCAGTCAGTCAGTCAGTCAGTCAGTCAGTCAGTCAGTCAGTCAGTCAGTCAGTCAGTCAGTCAGTCAGTCAGTCAGTCAGTCAGTCAGTCAGTCAGTCAGTCAGTCAGTCAGTCAGTCAGTCAGTCAGTCAGTCAGTCAGTCAGTCAGTCAGTCAGTCAGTCAGTCAGTCAGTCAGTCAGTCAGTCAGTCAGTCAGTCAGTCAGTCAGTCAGTCAGTCAGTCAGTCAGTCAGTCAGTCAGTCAGTCAGTCAGTCAGTCAGTCAGTCAGTCAGTCAGTCAGTCAGTCAGTCAGTCAGTCAGTCAGTCAGTCAGTCAGTCAGTCAGTCAGTCAGTCAGTCAGTCAGTCAGTCAGTCAGTCAGTCAGTCAGTCAGTCAGTCAGTCAGTCAGTCAGTCAGTCAGTCAGTCAGTCAGTCAGTCAGTCAGTCAGTCAGTCAGTCAGTCAGTCAGTCAGTCAGTCAGTCAGTCAGTCAGTTTCTTCTTCTATATATTTAGATTTTGTTTTTCAATACAAGTCTTTACCCGTTATAAACAAGCAACCACTTCATCTTAGTCACTTTATAGGATTTATTCTAAGAATGTTGTATTTGGTACAAAATTATCCAACATCCTAGTTCAACGACTATCACTGCTAAACTGATAAAGTTATCTTAACCGCTATAGTTTTCCTTTAAAGTTCATGAAATGCACTATCATCATGAATTTTTCCAGATTTATCAAGCCAGCAGTTTAGCTTTTAGAGGGGGGGGGGGGGGACTGGAGCAAAAATTAGCACTTTCAAGTTTAACATTACGTAAATGGAGCATTAAATCGAAAAGTAGCAACCCCTTCATTTTAAAATACCTATTCAACGATACCCCCCACGATGGGGTAGACGACAAAAAAAAGTCATCCCCACTTCCTATGTAGGAGAGCTACCCTAAAAAAATATATTTTCCAAAATTTTATTCTACCACTTTGTCGGCGTTATTGATAGACACACCTCTACAAAATTACAACTTTCTAGTACTAACGGTCTCTTAGCAAAACCTCGGACAGACAGACGGACATGGCGAAACTATAAGGGTTCCTTGTCAGGACTATGGAACCTTAAAAAGTACTTATCAGATGTACTCATTAAGTGATGTTGCTGTACTCACCTCTGCCTATCCTTATGGAGAATGTAGGCACAATGATGATAATGTACACAGACCTACCACAGACAACAAAAATTCTGCTCCCATTCAACAACTCAAAGACAAGCACTAATAAGTTGAATTACACAAAAAATGACCGCCAATCACTGAGTGTCGACGCGAATAATATTATCATGTGCGATGAATGTAACAAGAATGATAATAGTGAGCGATTGACTTGTAGATGCGACGGTGTCAAATTATGCGCTGACGGGAAAAACTCTTGAGTGAGATCTACAGGTATTTGTTAGGACAGTGACGTTGACTTGTTAAGGTGCATTGGGATAAGTCAGGTGACAGATAACAAGTTTAAAAGTTGCGCCAGTTACAGAAAAGTTTAAAGGTAATCGTCTGTCTTGGTATGGACATGTGATGAGGAGGGATGAATCGCATGTGACTAAAAGAGTGATGAATTTAAACTTTGATGGATGGAGAGTGACATATTATTTGAAAGTCAAAAGGAGTTAATGATAGCGTGACGATTGACAGAGGAGAATTGTAAATTTATAGAAAACAACGTGTTGCGCCGACCTCAAGTGACATGGGTCAAGGGCAGGAAGATGATGGGATAAGTCAGGTAACAAATATGTAAGAGTTTTTGATTGATATTAAAGTTTAACGTAACAAAATTGTCTCACAAGCCAACTGTACTGTCTCACTGCTGAGCAAACGCCTTCCTGTCTCCGTTTTTTCCATCGGTCTCAGTTCTGCGACACTTCTTACCAAGTCCCGTGGAAGACTCACTAGTCGTTCCGCCATCTCCTTCGTATTCTAACATGGTTTCTGAGCACAGCCCTATCTCTTAATAATTTTAGTTCAATTAAAATCCATGTTTTCTAATTTAAATTCTACTTCTGTTAAAGTATCAAGTATAAAACATTTTCTTTATCTTAGTCTGAAAATATTTAAAAAGCCACAATGACATTAACGACACACATGATTTACGCTACACGATAAAAGCCACATTCACAATCATTTTTAATCGCCAATGAATTTATCATCCTTATTAAAACCTCTCTCGCGTACATTATCGGCCGCTCCTGTATCTGCTGCGTTATCGTCGTCGTGATACATCGCCTCCCCACAATGGACAATATTAATCTCTTCGCCATTTACGCTCAAGCTTATAAATTAACGCTGACACCTCAACACTGCCTTGAAATTTACACTAACTAGTTTTTATATTACTAACTGGTGTACCAGTTCAAAAATGATCGGGTTCTACAGCAGCAATGGATAGTATTGCTGCTTTTATTAATCTTTGCGCATCATCTTCAAGTACTTTCCCAGCAATGTCGGATACATTTTTTTCTAGTCATTTTGTGGTAAACCGGATCGTGCGGAATGCAACTACATAATAGTTTGGTGCAGTTTTTAATTACGATTTGTATCGAGTATGTTAGCGGGATGGCGGGATGAAATCTTGTAACTTTATAATGGGTTAAGGGTTTACTTTTAGAATTCCAGTTATGAGTTGGTTCTAGTAAGTCATTTATTGTTATTTTTCTGAAGGAAAAGATTCTAGGAACGAGTGACATGAACATGGAACAGTTTTTAATTGATAATTATTATTTTTCCTTGTTAACATTGTTAATTGTTTATTTTGTTTCTGGTGTTCTCATTCCTTGATGTAATAAATAAGTATTTCTTAAACCACACCAATTCTGTTTTCCTAATTTCGAACACCTTCTTAATCATGTACTTTTTGTTTCAGGTATGTATTCAGCCAAGATTACATTATTTGTAAGTATAAGAAATAAGTCTATTCCACACCACATCATCTCGAAGGAACTGTTACCTACATTTTACAGAAATAACCAAGAAACAGCAAATTGCCCAGATCCCTAGATTGAATCGTTTTAGTTCGCTACCTTATCCGGTACCCGTTATACAAATAGGCTATCCAATAGCCCCGGGCTATACTTACAGCCAGCTAGGCCCACATATAGCCCAGCTTCAGTTAAACCCTGCAGGCAACACGATTGCAATATCTTGCCGACTATCAATTAATCCTAGTTTTATGTCAAGGAGTAATTTACACCTAATTATCTTACAAAACTGTTAATATTGACATTAATAAATCGAAAACCACGGCCATTAGATTTAATGAAAAAACCTACGCAGTTGTTATAGGTACACAAGTTATTTTGGAGTGATTTTCTTTAATGTTTAGCCGTAAGGCAATGTATGGCAACATTAGAATACAAATTAGTTTGTTATTCTGAGTAGTTTATGGATATAAGTTGAAGAGTAAATTTTCAATTTAACCACTGGGATGCTTCATCCACAGCATCAGTATCTGCTTAGCTTTTCTAAGATATAATAAGTTGGGCTCAGCTTTCAGTCTAAACGAATGCTGCTGAATACCAGCATTTTACATGAAGTGACTGCCTATCTGATCTCCAGATCCTAGTTACGGGATTACACGATACCCCTGGGTAAGACTGGTTGTCAGACTTTCATGCTTATGACTAGCCGTAACGAATGACAAAAATAGGAGACTTGCTAATTATGTTCAAAACATTTCTCGATCCTTTTCTCGGACCTTCTTTTAATAAACTGACTTCATGTTGAGGCACTTCTCCATAACTTGTGACCTTTCACATGAGTCGGTGTGAGGCTTTGCGGCGGAGGGCGGCGACCCGTATCACGATGTTAATAGATTCAAAACATCTCGCTGCTAGCTGTCATTACGTGTAATTTCGACGGCTCCACACAACACATCAGGGCTGACACCTGTTTCGTTAAATATCTTAACCTTTTTTGTTAAATCAACGACATATTACATCAGACATATCAGACCGATTTCATTAGGTTAGATATTTTTTTTAATACTTGCGTGCCGCACACGCCTGGTGTGAAACAATAACGCGGTCTAGAAGAAACCAATTCGCTCGAATTTTGAAGAGATCCAGAGAGAAGGCGGCATTGCATCCTACAGACTGGCGATAGCGGTCCGCACAATAAATGTGAAAGCGCTTTTTTCAGGTCCGTAGAATTCAACCATTATAACGGTGTTCCGACTTGTGTTGATCTGCCTCTGATCTCATAGCGTTCTACACTCTTCAAAATTCAACTCAAGCCCTATACAAAAATTACGAACTTCTACACACTTTTCTATCATCATTAAATCACTTTATGGGATTTTTATAATATTTCAGAATCCTCCATTTAATTTATTATTCGTATTCTAAAACAAAAAGGGGCTCGTTTTACTTGTTCACTAACCACTATCGCCAGCCCTACACTAAACTGTAAGTTACTCTGCGGCCTTCTCTAAAATTGCTTGTAATTTGAATGATTTCGGGTGTAGTGTCCAGTGCTCAACATTTTGGTAAAATTATTGTATTGTAGCTGAATGCTCTTATGAATTTCATACGAAAACGTATCATTACGTTTAATTCGTTTATAGAAAGAATGTTGTACCGTTTACTTCGTACTGTTCGGTTAATTTTGGTCTAGTCTAGGTGGGAAAGTAACCGTGAATGTTTAATTCAGAATCTAGAATTACTACTCACCATAACTTTTAAAACCCTGGCTCCACAAAGTTAGTCATTTCTGATAGCTTTAAAGCAACCGTGCATACAAACTAATCTCTTCATCACCGCTATTTCTATTGAACATATTATAATATCACGTCTGTTTTCCCGAAGGGCTGGGTAGAGGGAGCGAGCCTATAGCCATCAATACTGCTGGTTCGGCTGCTACTGAAAATGTTCTTGTCCGACCTGCAGGCCTAGCCAAGTTACAAACGATTCATATCGATTCTCTTTCTACAATCGTAAACGTTAAGTCACGTGGTCAAAACAAGCAAATAAAAACATCGTAGACAAGTTTACATCGGTTAAGATGATAGAATAAAATGTATTCGTTTCTACAATCGTGATCGCTACATCCCATATAAATCGTAGCTAACTAACAGTTTTGACTGAACTTAAAGTTTCTATTCGTTTGTTTCGACCACGTGACTTAACGTTGAAATGACTTCATTCCCATACATTTGGGCAGTTTTCTATTAGCGTTAACGATTGTAGATTGTCAACTTGGCTAAGCCTACTGGGAATCTAACCTCATGCTCAGCAGAACCCCTCCCTTCCTTCTTCCTCCTCAATTGCGATCACTAAACCAAACACTTTTCCTATCAAATTACCTAACTATGGAAGTAAGCAACTTTCCCTACCATATTCCACCTGCACGCCCTTTCTAGTAGCAACTAATTGTGCGGCAAGTTGATCTTGTCTACCTGAACATTGTTAAGGTCAGATGTCCCTAACGAGTGGGCACAGGACGAGATCACGATCTGAAACAAGGCACATAACAAGATGTCTCGGTGAGGAGCTACGGCCTACGTGCGCGCTGGTGACGGATGTAGGTCGCTCATGCTGGTGGATACTGGCAGGTTAGAGAGCAACTCGGCTCCTGATTGGTATAGCGGTTCCAATTTAGTTAACAATTATTTCTGAAATAGGCAAATACAAAATTGCGCTTCTTAACCTTCTAGTGTTTAAGCGAAAACGAAGAAGTGGCGCAAAAACTACCCAAAAGTGTTACCCTTTTTGGGATCGATTAGTGAAATACATGCTGCTGTTAAATCGTGTATGAGTTTGCCTGAATTTTAAAGAAGAAATGCGCAAGTGATGAGGTTATTGGTGAGGTTCTTCAGAAAAGTCAGGTGCGTAGTACTCACAACCGGCGTGCATGTGGGACCAGGTGAATGAACGTGGACGAGGCGAAAGGAGTATGTAGTAGATCGTAGCAGGTGGCGCTCTGTGGTTTCTGCCTACCTCAATGTAAAAAGGCGTGAGTTTATATACGTATGTATGTAAATGGGCAAGTACCTAGTTGTTGTACTTACAGCACAAACAGTAGATGAATTTTAAAAAGAAAAAAAACGACATATATAATAATATTCATAATATTCATATATATTAATATCAGAATATCCATTAGTAAATACTTATGTTTCTTTTCACAAGATTAGAGCACTTAGATCTGATCGCAATCGAACTTCGCCACAATAAAATAATAGTGGTTCATAAAACGTTATTCTTTTGTTTTAAAAATTGAAAGCAAATTACAAGCTTTGTATTGAAAACACATGTCTGGCATTACGATACCACCAATGTTAAAGTTATAGACAATTTGGATATAACCACAAATGGTTCGGATATCTTCACGTAGCAATGAGATTGGTTTTGTGTAGGTGTGTTATTAGCTTTATTGTGATTTACAGGTTTCATCTACACTAGACTCTGTTGATCGCTGAGCCTAGCTGACTGTTTGACTGTTGAGCATGGAGTCTTGGCTTCGATCACCAGGTCGAGCAAAGTGAAGAAGGGTTTTTGGATAATGGCATCAGTAGCAACCGGGTGGTTTTGGACGGTTGATGGTTGATGAAAGGCTCAAGCAAAGCTCTATTAAATGACTCAACATAACTGGAGAAAGTTTGGGTTTGTCAGGACTTCAAGCTTGAAAAAGTTCAACTATACAACCACTATACAACCTTAGGGTAGCAACCAACGGCTTCTGACTCACCTAACATTCTATGATGATTACCAAACCAGTTGAAATATAGATGGATCTATTTTAAACAGACAGCAAGCAAGACCTATTCATGCCTAGAATAGCACTGCTGAAATAACTCAGCGTTAAGGAGACAAATAGATTCCTTTAAATCAAACAAGCATGGCTCTGTAAATTCCTAGCGGAACAAAATGGCCTTTTGTGCCATATCGGGGACTTAACCAGAGATAAAGTATCTCGAATATACCGAACGAGCTGGTTCAGCATACGTTTACTAAAACTGGGGAAGTGTAGTCCTTTGGTATGTGTTTATTGATATAGGGGAAACAAATGAAAACTTTATAGGATTAGGTTTTGATGACATGAGAATACTTCCTTATGAGGCCGGATGACGTACAAGTGAGTTACTTATACTGGTCCATATTCAGTGAAGTATTTACCACATGTGGTTCCTGACTGCATTTTCCCTTTTAACGTTAACTTGTTCGCAGTAATTTAAGTTGTTCCAGATTAAAACATTAGGTTAAGTCTTTGATCCAATGTAAAACTCCTTGGTTAGGCACTAAGTGCTTATTTGTTGTATTGTTAATATACTTAGGTACCTTGCAATTTATGAAGGGTGTGCGCAGTTGTACTAAAGAATCTTGTCACAGAATATGGTCTATTACAGGACAGTTATTTATAAAAATTGATGTGTCTCCGCTAAAAGCCTATGTTCTACTTATATGTATAGTATTGATAGGATAATCTTAATTAATGTTAATTATTAATTAGATTTAAAAGCACAAATTACGGGTTTCTTCACTTACCATAAAGTGCGTGAACATTTTATCCTCGATAGCTTTTTTAGATTACATTATAACATTATCAGTTTATAATTTGTACACTGCTGGGACACAGGCCGTAATGCACCACGGGTTGGTTTAGTCACAATGTCTTTGAATTTTCAGTTATAAGACATTCAGGTTTCTTCACCGTTAAGAGAGCTGCTGCAGCAATGGTGATGAATTTGCGAGATCTTTATAGCATAGACTCATAATAATTATACAAATATAACCAAACTAATGCAAGTCAATAATTTGGAAGTTAGTCAGTCGAAGTCAATCTAAAGGAAAGAGAAGCAGAAACAACCGAAGATTTTGAAGAAATAAACGCTTTGCCAGATATTCTTCGTATCCATAGAATATTTCATTCATCGACACCAACACACCTTGTGGCTCAACAAATCGTTTCTCCCAACTCGAGCCCAAAATACCACTAACCCTAACCTACACCAGCTAATCACTACCTTAATCCTTTTGTGACAAAGTTCAAGTTCCTTTGCTAACAGTGCCCACCTAATTGCGTCCCAGCCTTAGGGCATAAAGAATCGTACTTGGAACGGGCGTGGCTATGTTTGGGTGTTAACGTCTGTCTGAGGCAACAAGTGCCACAATTTCGAATTATTAATTGCTTTACTCGTTCTAGGTTGTATGGAAATATATGAGAGTATCAACCTTTAATGTAACACGTGTTGAATCGGTCATGTTTGCATTTTTCACGAAAATATTCTTGAATTCCATTTTCGGCGTTTATATAATTATATATTTTTTGAACATGTCCGTAATTTTTAAACATCGGTGTATCATTGACTAAATTTTCACTACATTGCAATTAATAGTACGAATCTGAAGATTATACAAGTTGTATGTATTGTTATGAGTAGTCAGTGAAGGCTATACCTGACCTTTCTTACAAAAAAGAAGACCAGACATGAAACTCACTCATCTGATTACTATCACAAATTTTCTATAAAATCTTTTTTTAGTCCTTTGCATATCTCAAAAACTCGTAAAATTGTTATCAAGTGCAAAACTGCAATATTTAATGCCAACTTGTTCCGCACAGACACATCCCCATAAGTGTCTCCGAACCTGATCACTTTTATCCCATTACGCGCCTTGATCTAGATCCTAGACGAGTTCAGATCAGTATGAACGCGTGACAATTTGCGCGATCGACATGTTCTGAAATTATTTATACCAGTTGATACCGTTGGTGAATTTGAAAATATAGGACTAGATGATCACGATTATGGAGACGTATGGCTCGTTGCACGTGAAGACATTTCTTTCTATGCATTTATTAGAAATGATAATGTTTTTAGAATGTGACGCGTGTTACAAATGGCGAAACGAATTTGTATCGTTTTTAAAGATTGATTTGCACAGTGGACGTTGCTAGAGAGAAGGGAAGACTCGCCCTGTACAGAGACACAAAAGGTTGATAAAAAGAATAAGTAAATAAACCAGTTGCTTTTTCATATTTGATGATGTCTTTCTTAAATCTTATATAATTTCAGAAAGGGACTAAAGCTACCTGTCTAACAACTAAACAAAACATTTAATGCAAATACCCCATCTTACTTTCACATTCAGCAAATGAAATCTGTCGCCAAACACTTTCCACACCGATACAAAAACCGCTGATCTTGCTTTACAAGCGATTGTTCTGCACACAATGTGCCATGTGCTGGGCTCGCGTGACTGTCAGTAACGGAGTCTGAGCCTACAGGACCAAGCGAAGTTAGATACGCACTTTAAGCAGCCTGAGTAGAACCTCCTGCGTTGTGCGGAAATGAGAATGGAGCATTTCATCATGGGATGCATTGTACGTGTGGTACGGGAGGTGCATCTAAGTGTTTCTGTCAACATAACTCTCTCATATGTTGTCATAAACATCATCCAGATCTTAAAATACGGGGTGTTAGTTAAGATTTAATATCCCAGTATTCTTGTCCTTTTCTGAAAACTAAAAGTAAACAAACACTTTTGCTTCAGTCGAGACAGAACAAAGGAAAGACAACAAAACAAAGCAACCTGTTAGCAAAGAGTTTTAAGATTCTATTGGTCAATTAGAAGTAGCAGCTGCAGGAGGTAGAAGGTAAAGGATGATAGGAAGAAAAATAACCCATCTTTAACTGCAAGCGATACTAGGTGACAAATCCCTATATAACGTAACAGACAACCAAGCTACTAAGTCCCAGACCTCAGAGGTTCGTGCTTGTAGGAAGGTATGTCTATACCAACCAGAAAATTGTGGGCACACCGGCGCAGGCGGCGGGCGGCGGTATCATTTGCTACCGCAATCAGCGTAATAACTACACTGGATGATTCGAACCGCCGCGCTATCCCCGCAACTCGTGCGCATGTCGCCTTCCTTTTAGTTTTATTCTTTTGAGATTGGATTCAATTGATGTCGTTTTGTAGATAAATTATGTCGTGTTTCTGTCATTTGGTGTTGCTAGAGTGTTTTTGTGTTACTTTATTCACTGAGATACCTATTTGTTACACAGCAGTCAGTGCTTATACGGTCTTATATTTACTGCATTCCTTTCTTCTAATATTAACTTCTTCTTTATCTTTCTTCAAATTCAACGTCTAATGGTAATGACTTTAAAAAAAAAACCCAGTGATATTCACTTTCTACTTCAAAGGTTCCTGCACTGACTTAGGGTTTAGATTCCAGGCTAAGTCAGTTAAGTTTTACAGCTTTTCCAATTCTTAACACACTTTTCTTGAAACGAAAATCCTATCAACAACGTGCAACAATGGTAACTCAGCTCGCCGCACGCGCTTCCGTTCCGTTACCGATGGTTATTTCATGAATTTCAGACTTAAGACCACCAGAGATGGTCCCTTATCGCTTGCCAAAGACTGAGTTCAAGAAAACATCAATAACATCATAACTCGCAAATTATTTCCACGCTATATTGAATACTTCGTTCCAGTTATTATGGCATATTTTCGTGTAGAGCATGAAATTGATCGAAATAAACCGTTTGGCAGGTGGTTGTTGAGTGTAACATTGTTGTTTTCAATAGATAGGCTTGATGTTGAAGACCTTTGCTATTTATGAAGTAACGTGCTCTCGGGGAAACTCATTTATAGCGCACAGCTGACTGTCATAATGTTGTCGCGGGTTTATAAATGGTTGCAGCGTTTTTTGTTTATTTATTAGTTTGTAATCTGATCAAGAGTGTTGACATAATAAATGTTGGACCGTTGTTAATAAAACAGAAGTTGCTGATCATGTTTTTTGTTCGGGTATTTTTAGAACTCGAATGAAAAAATTACAAAAGTTAACTGAGAATAGTTGGCAGATCTTGCTTTTGATTTACTACAAGGTTTCTATATTAAGCTTCGAATCCCCTGTCATCAATTTGTATGTATCCAAGTAAAGCGTTTAATCTCTTACTGGTCTCCAAAAGAAGCAGTCCTATTCGTAAGTCTAAATATGGCGGCAGACCACTTGTAATCACTCGCATACTTTCGTATCTACATATAGACAAGCTCACACGTCCAATTCGAAATTACCATATTAATGTAGTCGCATTCAAATGCAGCTTCATAAAGGCAAAGTCGGTAAATTGTGAGATAAACGGCGAGTTGTCTCATAAATAATATCTCGGAGCTTTCCAGCGTTTCTCTTCATTACCGGGGCTTATTAATTAGAAGTGGTGAGATTAGTCAGTTTATCCGATGACACACATCGGGACGGGTTCTGCTGGATGAGGAGTTCGGTGGAGTGGATATGTTCTAATCTGGGACTGGCTGAAAGTTTTAAATTATCTTACAGATCACATTGATTGCCTTTGGTCTGAGAATGTTGCA